>OV702295.1:330981269-331581269 GCA_916181665.1 Avena sativa | reverse complement strand
ATAACGCGCCTGTTGGAGATGCTCTAAGAGTTAGTTGGGCCAGGAAAACTCAAACTATAGCATGTTTTTGAGTTGGAGTCTTATTCTTTCATTTATTTATGTGTTTTTTGTGTGGTTTTAATGTCTTCTACATGAATGTGGTCGTCCATAAGAGTCAAAATGCTTTTTCTTATTTACAATTGTTGCTCCCACACACTCCCCGTGTCCCGAATTACCATGTATTCTTCGTTTGGTTAAAGTAAAACTTTGTAAAGTTTGACAAAATATAAAAGAAAAATATAAACATCTACAATACCGAATGCATATAGCATGAAAATATATCTCATGAAGACTCTAATAATATTTATGTTATATTATAAATATTTATATTCAAAGTTTCACCTTGACTAAACTTAAAATGCATGGTAATTCAGGACACATGGGTACAAGTAAAAGTGTATTTACACTTTAATGGTTGTGAGCGCGAAAATAGTTGTAGGCTAGCGAATGCGCCATAAAACGACACACCCGTGCACCTTAGATTTTTCGTATGCTAACATGCAACACTAATGTTGAACGGTCTAGTTTAAAAGGGTAAACCTGACAGCCTAAGTTAAAGCACACCAAATTGGTAGCCACTGGTATTCAACACCCTGTGGACACCTGACCGCCGACCTGTCCTTGCTTGCAAGCTGGTACTGAAACAAAATATGCCGATGATTAATTTTCGCTCTAACCTAGAGTTTCCCTTCCACCGCTTGCACGAAACGAGAGGCAGTCCTTGAGAGGAGCTTTTTCGCAGCTGGGCCTCTTCCGTGTCCCCATCGCCGGAATAGATGGTGAGTGGTGGTCGGGGGATAGCCCCGAGGTAGATCTAGGTAGTGGTAGGTTAGTTTCGGGCTCGGTCCCGTGTAGTTGGAGTAGGGTTCTAGGTATTCACAGCGAGATCTGGGGCGGATGGCACCTATTCCATGCGGCGGTGGTGCTCTGCTAGGCGTCGTTGATCGCGGTGGAGGCGGGGGCTTGGATCTCCATGAATAAGCCGTCGTTGTTGACTGGATATCCTGGTCATTCGAGTTGTGGTGGGAGATATCCTTTTATTCCTTCTCGTGTGAAGCTCCTGAGGTGGTGGAGGATGTCGAGTTGGAGGGGATATGGCAGCTCGGCCAATAAGCTCACCGTTCTCTATTGGGGAGATGCTTGTGACCATCTTCCTTTCCCTCTTTTGCGCCGCTGTGGAAGTGGTGCGGAGGGGTGCTGCAGAATCTGGCATGTGTGGAGCTCTTCCTGCCAAATGTGGCGGCGAGGAGGAGGAGGGATACAGCATGCCCTTCTTGGCACCGACCGGTGGGTGGCTTGTTGATAGCTGTGAGATTCGACACATTTTTGATGGTTTTCGTCTTGATATGATGGTTTTCTAGCTTTACCTAACGCTAATACTTCGGTAGCAAAGAAAACTTGGTTTCCAATATGTGTTTTAGGTTCTGAACATCTACAGAAAGTTTTAACAATAGAAATACAATATTCAGGTGAAAACAAGAAAGTCTCTCTTTGGAAGAAATCAAGGAAGGCAAGCAGAAGGTTTAACGACCAACTATATGGTGGGAATATTTTCTACTGCCGTATAGTTCTCATCGTATACTTGCCACCACCTTCTTCTTGTCAAAAGGAATAACTTCCGTGAAGAGGCCAGACGCGAAAACACAACACAGCAGCCGTCGTTCCATCCAAAAGGGAGAAAAAAGAGATCCAAAGAAGAAGGGGAAGACGTTCTTCATCTCTCTCCACGATCTTTGACCTCCTAGCCACCACACCCCCATAGCCATTACTTGAGAGAGAGAAAGATAGATAGAGAGAGAGAGATCTTCACCTTGCAAGATTAGGGTTTGAGATTGTTTCTTCCTATCTTGAATTGTGTTGGATTGATTTTCTATTTTTATTGTGGATCTCCACAATAATATCGAGAAGAACTCCCTTTATTTATGCGGTGACCCATCATACCACTGCATGATGTAGTATACTATAGTCGTTGACATAACACCAATGAAACACCGTTCACTAGTATTACATCCCTCAGAATGGCACACCAGAAACACATCGGGTCCAATACATGGCTAAAGGTTACAACTCACTCTTGACAGAAGATCCAGAGAACACTTTAGGTTAAAGAGAGAGAAAGAACTTCTTTTACAAAGAAGAATCAAAGATAAATAACGCAAGAACAAATATACTATTGCATCTAGTATCCTGGCCAAGAGATTGGCATTGCTGCTATCGCAACGCACTACATAAATAGTTCTTTGGCTAGAGATTATATTCCTATCCAATCATTAACTTCGTCTTCACTTGAGTTAAAGTATATGTTGTCTTCCTTGTCTTTATTGAAAAGATTTAGCTTTTGATGATTCCTAGAGCATCACTTGATGTAGACATCTTCTTAGTGGCTTCAGAATCTAGCAAGGGTTAAGAAGATACTTTGAGTACGAGCGTACTCAGCAAATTCACTAGAAAGGAGTGTTTGATGCACTATATCTACAGCCACAGACCGTAGGTCGTAGGCAATGCAAGTTTTCATAAACATTTCTTCAAAGGTTGCTTTTATTCTGAAAATCTATGTCCGTCAGCCTTCACGGGTTTACCAGAACCTTCATGGGTTTCCTTTCCCGCCGCGTTCGCAGCTCCTTCCCGGAACAGGGAGTAACAAGTTACAGTTCTTACACTCTGCAGAGGTGTGTTACTTTACCCATGAGAGATCAACTCTTTGTTGCACAACCGGGCAGCTTATTCCCGTCCACAATTCCATGATGTGGGGCCTAGAAGATGATCCAAGCCAATCACTGCCCCCTTCGCGACCTCGCATGCCTCCTTGGTGTACACCATGCCCACATAAATAATTACGGCGATGGTTTGTACAAACAGTTAGATGCCAGAACTATCGTGGGACGATGAGGGTTCCCACCCATATGCTGCATATCCTCTACGAATTACCAATTAATATGGACGCTACGAGGATAACAGCCACGACCTGCACATCCGGCTTCATGCGAGAGGAAGAAGATACAACTGACTTCTCCGTCCCATTCCAAATATCATGGTCAACGTGTAATATACGGCGCAAGAATCACTGGCGATATTGGTTGTTAAGTCCTAAGTGATATAGTTCTGAACAGTGGTATAACAATTGTCAGATTTAATAGATTAGCTGATCACCCTGGATCAGTAATAAATAGTTCTCATTATTATTGAAAATAGTGTTTTCTGACTTTTTTCAAATGCAGGTGAAGACAACACTGGATTTGTAAAATACTTTACAGAAAATAAACAAAGGACATGAGCAAGTGTGAACTTGCCTTTTGTGATTGCAAGATTATGCACTCAAGGTCTTCGAGTCAGTATAAGATCCAAAATCTGAAATCAGCATCATTGGTCTGGTAAGGACTAATGTTTAAAGAAGCGATATGCTTTTATGCATAAGTAATGTGATGCACTTTCTAAGCGCAAATACCGGGAATAACGTTGTCTTAAGGTTTGGACTCCGAAAATGGTTACTTTGGAACGTGTGGTCCTTTTAGATAAGTTTCATAGTTATACTTTTATTAGAGTTTAGGAGTGGTTGTAAACAGCACATATGTAGGAGTAAAGTATACATACTTATGACATACTAGTTCGGATTACTTATACAAGGTTTCTTATTTAAAGTGGCAAAAAGGATAACCTTCGAAGAAAAGGTTTGTCTGTTGGAATTATGCCCTAGAGGCAATAATAAAGATGTTATTATTATAATTCTTGTTCATGATAAAGTTTATATTCCATGCTAGAATTGTATTAAGCGGAAACTTTGATACTTGTGTGGTTTATGAACAACGCCGTGTCCCTAGTACGCCTCTATGGACTAGCTCATTGATTAATGATGATTAAGGTTTCCTAACTATAAATATGAGTTTAATGAGATCACATCATTGGGAGAATGGTATGATGGACAGACCCAAATCAAGCAGAGCAATTAGATCTTTTCATCGTGTTCATCTTTGCGAAGCTTTTTCTTATGTCAAATATTGTATTCCTTAGACCATGAGATAATGCAACTCCCTGGTATCGAAAGAAAGCTTTGAGGTCATCAAACGTCATCCTATGAGAGGGTGATCATAAAGGTGTCTCTCAGGTGATCGGAAAGTACTTGTTGGGTTGTATGTATCGAGATGGGATTTATCCCTCCCAAGTCGGAGAGATATACTTCGGGCCCACTCGGTAATCGATATCAACACCGCTTGCAAGCACGTGGTTAAGGAGTTAATCACAAAGTGATATCGGATTACGGAACGAGTAAAGTACTTGCTGTGAACGAGATTGAACTAGGTATGCCGATGCCGACGATCGAATCTCGGGCAAGTAAAATATCGCGTGACGAAGGGAATATATATGTGGGATTGATTGAATCCTGGCATCGTGGTTCATCCAATATGATCATCGATGAGTATGTGGGAGTCAATATGGGTTTCCATACCCCGCTGTTGATTATTGATAGAAGATCATGTCTGCATATTCTCGAACCCGCAGGGTCACACACTTAACGTGTCTCGACGCTAGGATAGAATGGATAATTGGTTTATGAGTTTATTGTTCGGAGTCTCGGATGGGATCTAGGACATCACGAGAGGTTCCAGAATGGTCCGGAGAATAATATTCATATAAGGCAAAGCAGTTTTTGGAGTTCGGAATTGTTTCGGATTGTTCGGTATTGTACCGGAAGCTTCTAGAACCTTCCGGAGTGGGACCAACGTGGCCCCACTTGTCGGGAGGGGGAGTGGGCCTACGAGGGAGTGCCCTGGCCACATTGGGCCAGGGGCACAAGGCCCCATAGGCCCATCCGGCCAAGCCCTAGGGGAAACCCTAGGGAGAGCTTCTAGAAGGAGGGGGAAAACTTGCCCCCCCACTCCAACCCTTGGGGCCGCCGCCCTAGGGCTTGGAGGAGGGGCCAAGGGGGCTGGCCATCCCCCTATATATATAGGGCAGGGGCGCAGCCCTCCTCCCCCACTCCTTCAACCCTAGCCGCCATACTACTGCCCTCCAGATCTCTCTCTCCCGACTGCGCAGGGCTTCGCCTACACGCAGTCGGGAGGGAGAGAGAGAGGAGGGCAGCAGGGCGGCTAGGGTTGAGGAGGAGGTGTCAGGGGGGGTGCGCCCCAGCCCTCTATATATAGAGGGGTGGGTGCCTGCCCTAACCCCTCCCCCAAGCCCTAGGCCGGCGGCCAAAGGAGGGAGGAGTGGGGGGCAAGGAAACCCCCCCTTCTAGAAGCTCCAACTAGGGTTTTACCCTTGCTGGCCGGTTGGGACCTATGGGGCCTTGTGCCGCTGGCCCAAAGCGGCCAGGGCACTCCCTCATAGGCCCATGCCCCCTCCCGACAGGTGGGACCACGTTGGTCCCCCTCCAGAAGGTTCTAGAAGCTTCCGGTACAATACCGATTAACCCGGAACAATTCCGAACTCCAAAAACTGCATTGCCTTATATGAATCTTATTCTCCGGACCATTCCGGAACTTCTCGTGATGTCCCGGATCCCATCTGAGACTCCTAACAAAAACTCATAAACCAATTATCCAATCTATCCTAGCGTCGAGACATGTTAAGTGTGTGACCCTTCGGGTTCGAGAATATGCAGACATGATCTTCTATCAATAATCAACATCGGGGTCTGGAAACCCATATTGACTCCCACACATTCATCGATGATCATATCGGATGAACCACGATGCCAGGATTCAATCTATCCCATATTTATATTCCCTTCGTCTCTCGATATTTTACTTGCCCGAGATTTGATCGTCGGTACCGTCATACCTAGTTCAATCTCGTTCACAGCAAGTACTTTACTCGTTCCGTAATCCGATATCACTTTGTGATTAACTCCTTAACCACATGCTTGCAAGCGGTGTTGATATCGATTATCGAGTGGGCCCGAAGTATATCTCTCCGACTTGGGACGGACAAATCCCATCTCGATACATACAACCCAACAGGTACTTTACGATCACCTGAGAGACACCTTTATGATCACCCTCTCATAGGATGACGTTTGATGACCTCAAAGCTTTCTTCCGATACTAGGGTGTTGTATTATCTCATGGTCTAAGGAATACAATATTTGACATAAGAAAAGCTTCGCAAAGATGAACACGATGACACGATCTAATTGCTTCGCTTAGTTTGGGGCTGTCCATCACATCATTCTCCAAATGATATGATCTCATTATTAATCGACAACTCATGTCCATGGTTAGGAAACCTTAACCATCATTAATCAATGAGCTAGTCCATAGAGGCGTACTAGGGACACGGTGTTGTTCACAAACCACACAAGTATTAAAGTTTCCGCTTAATACAATTCTAGCATGGAATATAAACATTATCATGAACAAGAATTATAATAATAACATCTTTATTATTGCCTCTAGGGCATAATTCCAATAGTATCCCACTTGCACTAGAGTCAATAATCTAGTTTACATTTGGCAACAATCTCACACCCATAGCACTGAGGTGCTGATCATGTTTTACACGTGGAAGAGGTTTAGTCAATGGATCTGCGACATTCAGATCTGTATGTACTTTGCTAATCTTCAGATCTCCATCTGCTATATAATCTCGGATTATATGAAACTTGCGGTTGATATGCTTGGTCTTTGGATGATATCTTGGTTCCTTAGCGAGTGCTATGGCGCCAGTGTTGTCACACAATATCTCCAGTGGGTCCAATGCACTTGGAACCACGCCAAGCTGAGTGATGAAGTTCCTGATCCAAACTCTTTGACTTGACGCTTCTGCAGCAACCATGTATTCCGCTTCTACTGTAGATCCCGCGATCACGCTTTGCTTGCAGCTTCTCCAGCTCACAGCTCCTCCATTCAAAATATACACGGATCCTGTCTGAGACTTAGAATCATCCTTGTCGGTGTCGAAACTAGCGTCGACGTAACCTTTTACGACGAGCTGTTCATCACCCCCATAGACTAAGAACATTTCTTTAGTTCTATTTAGGTACTTTAGGATGTTCTTCACGGCTGTCCAGTGTTCCACTCCTGGATCACTTTGATATCTGCTCGTCAAACTAAGAGCATTGGACACATCCGGTCTAGTACACAGCATGGCATACATGATAGACCTATGGCCGAGGCATAAGGCACTTTGCTCATAGCTTCCCTATCATTTACCGTAGCTGGACACTGAGCCTTGCTCAACATCTTACCTGACAACATAGGCATAGGCACAGAACTTTGTCTAGGTATGTACTCTGGCTTAAAGCTATCAGGCGTCTTTGTCTATCTCTATAGATTTTGATGCCCAATATATAAGCAGCTTCACCTAGGTCTTTCATTGAAAAACACTTGTTCAAATAACTCTTCACATCATTAAGCATGTTAATGTCATTTCCAATAATCAATATGTCATCCACATATAGTACCAGAAATGTCACCGAGCTCCCACTCACTTTCTTGTAGATACAAGCTTCGTAGCAATTTGGAACAAATCCAAAGCTCTTGATCACTTGATCAAAATGAAGGTTCCAACTCCGAGATGCTTGCTTCAGTCCATAAATGGAACGCTGAAGTTTGCATACTTTATCAGCATCCTTAGGATCGACAAAACCTTCGGGTTGCATCATATACAACTCTTCATCAATGTTGCCATTGAGGAACGCAGTCTTGACATCCATCTGCCATATTTCATAATCATGAAACTCGGCAATTGCTAATAAAATCCGAATGGACTTAAACATCGCTACGGGAGAGAAAGTCTCATCGTAGTCAACACCTTGAACTTGTCTAAAACCTTTCGCGACAAGCCGTGCTTTATAGACGGTAACATTACCATCCGCGTCTGTTTTCTTCTTGAAGATCCATTTGCACTCAACGGCCTTTCGGTCGCTAGGAGGGTCCACCAAAGTCCATACTTGGTTTTCGCTCATGGATCCCAATTCGGATTTCATGGTTTCTAGCCATTTCTCAGAGTCTGGGCTCATCATTGCTTCCTCATAGTTCGTAGGTTCACTGTCTTCTACCAACAATACAGTCAAGACAGGGTTGCCGTACCACTCAGGAGGGGCATGCGACCTTGTCGACCTGCGACGTTCAGTAGCAGCATCGTTCGAAGCTTCATGATCCTTGTCATTAGCTTCCTCTATTGTTGGTGCAGGCGGCACTGGAACAATTTCAGGTGCTGCGCTACTCTCCAATTCAAGAGAAGGTTCAATAACCTCGTCTAGCTCTACTTTCCTCCCACTCACTTCTTTTGAGAGAAACTCCTTCTCAAGAAGGAACCGTACTTTGCGATAAACACTTTGCCTTCGGTTCTGTGATAGAAGGTATACCCAATAGTTTCCTTAGGGTATCCTATGAAGACGCATTTCTCCGCTTTGGGTTCGAGCTTGTCCGGCATCAACTTCTTGACGTAAGCTTCGCATCCCCAAACTTTAAGAAATGACAACTTAAGTTTAGCACCAAATCACAGTTCATACGGTGTCGTCTCAACGGATTTAGATGGTGTCCTATTTAAAGTGAATGCAGCGGTTTCTAATGCATAACCCCAAAATGATAACGGCAAATCAGTAACAGACATCATTGATCGGACCATATCTAATAAGGTTCGATTCCGGCGTTCAGACACACCATTGCACTGTGGTGTTCCGGGTGGCGTGAGTTGCGAAACGATTCTGCTTGCTTTAAGATGCGTGAGAAAATCATAACTCAAATATTCACCTCCACGATCGGATCTTAGAAACTTAATCTTTCTGTTACGATGGTTCTCCACTTCATTCTGAAATTCTTTGAACTTTTCAAATGTTTCAGATTTATGTTTCATTAAATAGATATACCCATATCTACTTATGTCATCGGTAAAAGTGAGAAAATAGCGATATCCACCGCGCGTCGAAACACTCATCGGTCCGCATACATCGGTATGTATGATTTCCAACAAGTCCGTTGCTCTCTCAATCATATCGGGGAACGGGGTTTTGATCATCTTGCCCATGAGGCATGGTTCGCATGTGTCAAATGATTCAAAATCAAGAGACTCCAAAAGTCCATCAGAATGGAGTTTCTTCATGCGCTTTACACCAATATGACCTAGACGACAGTGCCACAAATAAGTAGTATTATCACTATCTACTTTGCATCTCTTAGCCTCAATGTTATGGATGTGTGTTTCATCCCTTTCGAGATTTAGAAGAAATAAACCATTCACAATAGGTGCATGACCATAAAAGATGTTACTCATGTAAATAGAACAACCATTATTCTCCGATTTAAATGAATAACCGTCTTGCAATAAACAAGATCCAGAAATAATGTTCATGCTCAACGCAGGCACATAATAACACTTATTAAGGTTTAAAACTAATCCCGAAGGTAAAACTAAGGAGAGCGTGCCGACGGCCATCACATCAACTCTTGATCCATTGCCAACGCGCATCGTCACCTCATCCCTCACAAGCCGCCGTCTATTCCGTAGCTCCTGTTTCGAGTTACAAATATTAGCAACTGAACCAGTATCAAATACCCAGGCACTACAACGAGGGCTAGTAAGGAAAACATCAATAACATGTATATCAAATATACCTTTGATGGTGCCAGCCTTCTTGTCCGCTAAGTACTTCGGACAGTTGCGCTTCTAGTGACCCTTGTCCTTGCAATAGAAGCACTCAGTGTCCAGCTTGAGTCCAGATTTGAGCTTCTTCTCAGCAGGGGCAACGCGCTTGTCGCCGCCTTTCTTGAAGGGCTTCTTTGCACCCTTACCTTTCTTGAAGGTGGGGGGCTTGTTGACCATCAACACATGATTATCCTTTTTGATGTCCACCTCCGCAGCCTTCAGCTTTGCGAAGAGCTCGGTGATCGTATCAGTGGAACCAATCTGATTGTGAGTCACTACAAAACTTTTGTAGCTGGGAGGGAGTGATTGCAGAACCCTGTCAATCTTGAGCTCCTCTGGAATCTTGCAGTCCAGTTGCTCAAGGCGTTGAGTGTAGCCCGACATCTTAATGGCGTGCTCACTAATGGAACTCCCTTCCTCCATCTTGCAGTTAAAGAACTTCTCAGAGATCTCATATCTCTCAGAACAGGCCTGAGTCTGAAACATGGTTTTCAGCTCCTCGAGAATCTCAAAGGGCCCGGGATAGTCTTCAAAACGATTTTGAAGGTCCGATTCCATAGCAAACAACATGGTGCTCTTAATCACACCATAATCATCTTTGCGCGACTGATAGACAGCAGTAGCAGCAGGGGCGTCACCTAACGCACTCTCAAGGACATAGTACTTTTGACCGCCAGAGAGAATGATTCTCAGATTGCGGAACCAATTGGTGAAGTTAGACCCATTGTTTTTATGTTTTTCCTTCTCAGCAAAAACGTTGAAGTTGAAGTTGGACTTAGCCATTTGATCTACAATATTTGCAAGTACAAATTAGACTATGTTCATGATAACTAGTTCAACTTTTAATCAAATTACTAGATGAACTCCCACTAAATTCAACATCCCTCAAGTTGTTTAGTGAACACGATCCAAATTCACCACACCTAATCCGATCTTCACGAGAAGAGATGTGGTTTCAATGGTGGACAACGAAGTGTCGATCATATCATTCATATGACTCATGCTTAACCTTTCGGTTCATGTGTTCCGAGGCCATGTTTGTACATGCTAGGCTCGTCAAGTTAGACCCAAGTATTTCCGCGTGTGCAAAACTGGCTTGCACCCATTGTATGTGAACGTAGAGTCTATAGCACCCGATCATCACGTGATGCTTGGACACGACGAACTTTCGCAACGGTGCATACATGGGGAGAACACAATTTTTATCTTGATCTTTAAGTGAGGAATCATCTTATAATGCTATCGTCGCGATCTAAGCATAATAAGATATATAAAAGAATAAACATCACATGCATATAACTTTATGTGACATGGTATAGCCAATCTTCGCGCAATGATCTCCATCTTGTGCGTGCCGGCATGATCTCCATCACTCCACCATGATTGCCTCCACCACGAATAGCAACTACAACTATTGCTAACTACTTAGCGATAAAGTGAAACTATTACATGGCGTATAAGAAGTTGACACACAGGTCATACACAATTATAAAGACAACCATATGGCTCCTGCCGGTTGTGTACTCATCGACATGCAAGTCGTGAAACATTACAAAACATGATCATCGCATACATTATACACATCACATCTTGGGCCATACCATATCACAGAAAACACTCCCTGCAAAAACAAGTTAGACGCCTCTACTTTGTTGTTGCATGTTTTACGTGGCTGATGGGAGTAGCAAGCTAAGAACGATTCTTACCTACGGAAAGCCACAAAGGTGATATTATGGTTGCCAAACTCCGGTGTTAATCCCATGACAACTATAGTGAGAGAAACTGGCATCCGCCAACCGCATGTGTGGAACAAGCCACACGTCAAGTGCGGAGCCGGTCTCGCGAACGACGTCGCGTAAGTTTGGCATGGACCGCTTCAATCTCACTATCCCGCGTCATAAGAAGAACACAAACAAAAGGCTTGCAACAGAAAACATCAAGGCCCACAACAACCATGTTGCGTTCTACTCGTGAAACACATCTACGCATAGATCTAGCTCTGATACCACTGATGGGTTTCGCGGCATAGTAAATCAAAATTTTCTACGGATGCGAACATATGGAAGCCAAGATCTAATCTAGGAGATGCAAACAACGAGAGAGATTGGATTAGATCTTCATACCCTTAAAGATTCGCACAGCGGAACGTTCGTCGGAACGTGGGTGATGTAGTCGTACTCGCTTCTCCTCCTCGCGATCCGATCCGATCTAGCACCGCAAGTGGCAATGCCTCCGTGAGATGCAGACGTGCAGCACCTCGACGTCTCCTCCTTCCTCGGTCCAGCAAGTATGGTGGAGAGACGGATTGGATCTACAACGCGACGGCGCGGTGTATGTGGTGGAGAGTTTCTGCAGCAGGGCTTCGCCTACACTCAGTCGGGAGGGAGAGAGAGAGGAGGGCAGCAGGGCGGCTAGGGTTGAGGAGGAGGTGTCGGGGGGGGTGTTGCGCCCCAGCCCTCTATATATAAAGGGGTGGGCGCCTGCCCTAACCCCTCCCCCAAGCCCTAGGCCGGCGGCCAAAGGAGGAAGGAGTGGGAGGCAAGGAACCCCCCCTTCTAGAAGCTCCAACTAGGGTTTTACCCTTGCTGGCCGGTTGGGCCCTATGGGGCCTTGTGCCCCTGGACCAAAGCAGCCAGGGCACTCCCTCATAGGCCCATGCCCCCACCCGACAAGTGGGACCACGTTGGTCCCCCTCCGGAAGGTTCTAGAAGCTTCCGGTACAATACCGATTAACCCGGAACAATTCCGAACTCCAAAAACTGCACTGCCTTATATGAATCTTATTCTCCGGACCATTCCGGAACCTCTCGTGATGTCCCGGATCCCATCCGAGACTCCGAACAAAAACTCATAAACCAATTATCCAATCTATCCTAGCGTCGAGACACGTTAAGTGTGTGACCCTTCGGGTTCGAGAATATGCGGACATGATCTTCTATCAATAATCAACAGCATGGTCTGGAAACCCATATTGACTCCCACACATTCATCGATGATCATATCGGATGAACCACGATGCCAGGATTCAATCAATCCCATATTTATATTCCCTTCATCTCGCGATATTTTACTTGCCCGAGATTTGATCGTCGGTACCGTCATACCTAGTTCAATCTCGTTCACAGCAAGTACTTTACTCGTTCCGTAATCCGATATCACTTTGTGATTAACTCCTTAACCACATGCTTGCAAGCGGTGTTGATATCGATTACTGAGTGGGCCCGAAGTATATCTCTCCGACTTGGGAGGGACAAATCCCATCTCGATACATACAACCCAACAGGTACTTTCCGATCACATGAGAGACACCTTTATGATCACCCTCTCATAGGATGACGTTTGATGACCTCAAAGCTTTCTTCCGATACCAGGGAGTTGTATTATCTCATGGTCTAAGGAATACAATATTTGACATAAGAAAAGCTTCCAAAGATGAACACGATGACACGATCTAATTGCTTCGCTTAGTTTGGGTCTGTCCATCACATCATTCTCCCAATGATATGATCTCATTATTAATCGACAACTCATGTCCATGGTTAGGAAACCTTAACCATCATTAATCAATGAGCTAGTCCATAGAGGCGTACTAGGGACACGGTGTTGTTCACAAACCACACAAGTATTAATGTTTCCGCTTAATACAATTCTAGCATGGAATATAAACATTATCATGAACAAGAATTATAATAATAACATCTTTATTATTGCCTCTAGGGCATAATTCCAACAAATACTAGTCAAACGGCTGACGTGGCTCGATCATGAGGTAAGCATGGCGTCAGCATCGCCACCGCCATCGGTGAGTGGTCACCGGCGACGATCTCCGGCGCCCTAGCAAACGAAATGGACCTGGTTTGAATCAGTGCGACCTACAGAATCTAATAGTGGCAGCTCGCTCGGAAATGGTCATCGGAAGGTCATAGGCGATGAGCTACTGCGGCGGTGCTCAACAAAACTAGACCTACAGTGCGAATCCGCAAATGAAACTAGGGTCCAGAGATGCGTATGCTTACCCTGATGACGATAGAGTGGTCGACGAGGACAGGCGCGACCGGAATCGAGCTTCCCAGCGAGGATTCCGACGAACTGCCATGAAAGAAAATGATCAAATTCACCCGCTCCAGTGCTCCCCTCGATGCACTCTTCTACCTAGAGGATCTACGGAGGCTAGCGCTTCTCCATGACAGCTCAAAATGGTGTGGGGTGACGTGGTTCGACGGCGAGAGGTGGCTCCGGCGAGCTAGGGTTTTTGGTCTCGCTTGTATCTGAGAGGATAAGGAGGGATTAGAGATAGGGATTGAGGCAGGGCGTCGCGGTGGCCTTCTTATCCCCTCCTGACAACGAGGGCGAGTATCTTGGCGCAACGACGACGATGACGGCATCGGGCAGCGACGTGCTCCGCCAGCGAGCTGCCTGTGTGCGTGACGGTGACGACGATGGTCATTTTGCGGATAACCCCCTGGCGATTTCTTTAGCTCAACCCGCGGTCCTCTCCTGACCCCACTTGTCTCAGATGGAAATGGATTGGGCTGGTTACTGGGCTGTTGTGGGTTGCACAGGCGTCAGATAGGTATAGTGGTATTGGGCTGCGACCAGGTTTAATTTTTATTTATTTTATTCTTTTTCTATTTTCTGTTTTCCTTTTCAGATTTGAATTTGAATTAGATTTTGAACCTTTATTTGTATAATTTGTTTGCTGGACATTTACAACAATATTTAAAATATATTTGGTACCCTTTGTGAACTTTTTATATGCCTTCTTTTTATATTTCTTTTATTTACTCAATAAGAACTCTTTTTTAATAATTGGAAGAAACTTCTTCTTATTATTTTTCTCTTCTATTATTAATTAGGGATTTCTTGAATGATATATTCTTATCTGTTTATAACTCAACTTTTAGTGAGCTTATAGCTTGAATAGAAACTCTATATATATGTATAATGATTCTATATCATTCTTTGATGCAGAAAATATAAAGACATTGATATGATGATTATTACTCCCATTAAGTTGGAAAATATCAATGTATGTGATAAACAAAGAAGCTTAGGGTTTTGAATTATGAGTACCACCCTTGGCTTTAGGGTTTTGTATAAGCTTAGATTCCTTTTAAGAGTCAAGATTTAATGAGTAAGCATATTGCCTTATGTATAAAGTATTTGATGAAATCTTCCTTTTTAATAGGAAGTTGGAATTAGAGTGTTTTATAGAAGTGAGTATACTTATAAAAATATACTTAGGCACATATAGTGATGATGGTTGAAATGAATAGAGATATGCTTATGTAATTTGTTATAGAGAAATATTTCTATAAAGTGTTATAAGCATCAGATGATGGATCAACAGTATGAGATAGATATTATGTTTGATTTAAGATTTAGAGTTGATTGCTTACCAAGATTAAATAGGAAAATGATCTATAACATATAATTATGTTTCACAATCTGGAATCTCTAATTAAGGAATTCCTTTCCTAGATATAATACCTCTTTCTATCCATCATCATGGTTAGTTTGATGGACTTACTTATTAAAATCTTCTTATTCAATATATCATTCTTCTAAACTTATGGATGAATCCAAGGAGTTTGATACAAAGGCACTTTATAGCTTTCTCATATCCTTGCTTGGTTGTATTTATTATTCTACTGTTGATAATCTTCCATCCAACCAATAGTTCCTTCAGCTCTACTCCCAATCTTCCTTAATCCTTCCTCACTAATCTTTCTCCAAGTAAACTATCCTTAAAGGTGAATAACACCACTTTTATGACTCTATGCTACACTAGTTTTGGTTAAATAACACCATCTTTTAATTACTTAACCCTCATGACTTACACTTCAATCCCTGAATTATATTTATGTGGTTTGCAAAGACTTCTGTAGGATCACTTATCTTACTAAGGTTCCAATCATGTTCTACCTACCAGTATTATCTATACTAAATATAAGCATTCCATGTTGGTGGCCAAAACATTACCATTATAATACTTTAATCATTTATTACTGAAGTTCTTAGTTGGCTAAGCAGGGCTTTATCAATCCTACCTTTTATTGTCTGGAAATTATCTTCTTAGTATCTTATATTGGATTAAGGTTATTAATGGACTATGCCCTTATTAGAAGATTTGAGTAGATGTTCTGATAAGATCAAATAATAGATCAAAGACTAATAGTTAAAGAAGTTGTGAATCAATGGGGAATTACCCAACATTGATGAACAACAGATATTGAGATAAGTTCCGTAAAGATTGTATAGAAAGAAAGATATATGTATATATATAGTGAATGATCTTTACTTAATCTCTTTCCAACTCCAACTCATCAAAAGAGTTTTTAAGATTAGGTGTTACTATGATTCTCAGAATGTATGCAGATGGAATTTAAGATATAGTGGTTCCATTCTTATTATTTGTTTTGTATCCTTAACTTGGTACTTATGAATGGTTATAATGAATACTATAATACGATCACCTAATGATCAAATATAATTCAAATAATCTTAAAATTTAACTTATGGTACATTTTGATATACCCTTAGATCAAATATCTCTTACCTAAAATGAGATTTTAACAAAGGTCTTATTGAAACTTATCGCAGTCAACTTGATGATCTACTTCAATTCCATCAAGCTAAGAGAAGCTTCAATCACTTTGTCAAGTTTTGTTTAAAAGCACGAAAATTGTTCGGATTTTCTATGCATGAATGCAATGCACACATCCGGGTTCAACTTATTCCTAGGCTCTAATGCTGGGATGTTACAATTTAATTATATCGATGATGCTTTCTTCTCTCATGTGTGAGTAAGTTCCCTTCGGCGTGGGAGATGTAAGGGATTAGTGAGATGTGATGTGCCTATATATTTTCCATTAGTTTATGATTGTTTTTAGATACTATATTATGTGTGATTAACTATCTATGGTATGCCTAATGTCTGTTGTCCAATTAAGGGCTCAGACAACATGATGTTTTGTTCTACATAGATAAGATCTTGTTCATTAGCAGACCGACGATCCCCGAGTGACACGGGAATATCAATGGGAAACTAGTTTGACTCGAGGATCACGAGGAACCATTGTGCTTATTGCATTAGTCTAATCCTAGGAGCTTAATTGCTAAGAAACCTGAAGGATCTTAATCGCCTAGTGACTGACCATGGTTTTGGTAATAGACTAATAAGATTATTGAAGTTGGGGATGAAATCTACCAAGAGGAGTTCCGACTAATTATGGGTTGCTCGCCTACACAGATACTTATAAGATTATAATTGTCACACTTATCAGTCATTCACCTAGCACAGTCGCTATCACCATGAACTGTATGTCCCCGCGCCTACTTTGTCATCTATAAAAAACAACAAACAATCGAATCGTTCCTTACTTTTATGCTTTTTATTTCTAAAGTTTACATTTTAGTTTTATTTAAATACATTAAGTTTAATCCAAATCATATTCTTATTTCAACACTTGCAGCCAATTCACTCAAAGACATGCGACAACTTTGAGTGTGACAGAGACTTCATTCATAAACACTTACCTTTGGGCTCCCTATGGGATTGATATCTTAACTTCGAAATTAGATACAAACGATCTGTGCACTTGCAGACTTCACCTGTTTCCCTCTCCCCTTCTGGAAGCTTTGTCACTTTGTTGTCCCTCTCGGTCGGCCTCGGTGGCAACGGAGAGGGCGACAAAGTTTCTATAGCTGCCGGGGGTAGGGGAACCATGGGTGGTTGTGGGAAGGTGAGACCACGACAACAGTTTCCAAGCGGAGCTCTTCAGTAACCGCTATCTTCGGCCGCAAGGGAGGTCATGTTGTGCTCGATTCGTTTTCGAGCTTCTTCTACCTCCTTTCACTGGAGGATTTTTCCTGATCTCGACGCGGGAGAAACCGAAGCGTCTTCAGCAAGTGGTTCCATCCCTGGTGGCGGCTACAACGCCCGTTTCTGGAGGTCAGCCGGCGGTGGAGAGGACAATGGACTTGAAGTCTTTTATTTTTCTTGCCCTAGGGCGTTTCTTGTAATCTTGGAGGCCTTATCTACAATTTCTAGGTTTTTTAGGGCAACCGAAGTCAAAATCCGCCTTGTAAGTTGTAGTTTTGTACCAACCTTGAGTTAATTTAGCTTCGCGGCCCTTCCGGGTCTTTCTGTTAAAAAACGCTCTCCACGTAGTAGTCGCGCGAAGCATGCATGTATCATTAGGAGGATGACCACGAGCCTAGTGACCGAGGCTAGAGTCAAACTATTGTTGTTCCAATTCGGCTATTAGTCCTCATATAAGATTGTTTCAATGACTACAACGAGGTGATGGACAGGACTTTCCCCTCCCCCTCCTCCCCCCGATTAGCTTTGAGAGTCGTGCATGAGTGGACGGGGCTCTCCCATGCCCTTCTCGCTGGAGTAGCCGGTGATAGGTGGCTTCGAAGGTTCGTCGGAGTAGATGTAGGGTTTAGGTGGTTCAGCCTTGTGCCGGTAGTGGGCAATTTGCCCGGTAGGTGGAGCGGAGCTCCGGATCTTGGCAACCGGATCTGGGGGCTTCTAAGGTTCTTCCTCTGCTTTCTTCTGCTCCAATGGACGGAGCTGAAGACGAAGGGAAGAGCAATCACTTAGTCCAATAAATCGAGTGTCACGGGAGACCAATCGAGCCGTGGTTGTGCGCTAAGCATTTTCCTAGCCGGGTGTGGAGGCGAGGGGGAAGTGCGCGGTGGCGCAGTGCGTGGTGCGGCGGATCCTCTCACGGCCTGCGTGGCGGCGAGGGAGAGTAGAGAAGCACTGCTGCACCCACGTCTTCGGTCTGGTGGTCCTGTCCTCCTGTGGAGGGGGCAGTTTCGGTGGAGATCATGGAGTAGGCGGGTCGTATTCCTCCTCTTCCAGGTCACCACAGTGGCGACGCAACAAAGGTTGGTGGGCTGATTCTCCTTTCTCCTCGAGCTCCACAGGAAAGTGGGTGGTGCACTTGTTCATGCCACCCTGAAGTTGCGCCTTGTGGAGCTCCCAAGCGAAGGCGAAGTTGCCGGAGCTACTTCTGGCAAGAGAGGCCGCTCCACGCTATACGGTTCCTAGCTATTTATACTTTACATCCAGTGGCAACTTGTCAACACCCGGATTTTTAATGCCAGATGCCTGTTATGCCATACATCGCAATCCTAGGATGGCCATTTTTGCGAGACATAACAGAATTGGATACCATAGTACATCATCCATTACAAACGATTCAGAAGTTCTTACACGAATAGGGATATCATGATCCAGTTCTTAATACAACATCAAGCAGCGGAATACGTAATAATAACGGTAGCATAGGCGAAGCTCCATCTTCGGGGTCACAGGCAATGCTGATGATGGGAGATGATCCTAGTTGTCGTAACCTTCTTGGGGTCCATCCTCCAGGTACTCCTCTTCATAGTCTGGCCATGGGAATAGCCAGGGACAAAGCCATGAGTACTCTTTAAGTACTCGCAAACTAATACTAACAGGTAAAGGGGTTTTGGGATAATAGGACACTAGGCTCTAGGGTTGTTTTGCAAAAGCCAGATTTATCTCTACTAAGTTCCAAAGCTAGTCACAATTTTATAACTCCTAGGTGGGATCTTGTAACTCATATCACAACTCTGTTGTGGTCAAGTCAAAGTCTCAATTCATCTCACAAGTCATTTTTGAAAAGTCTGACGGGGGAAACAGTATGGCCACTCCAACTGTCCATAACCGCGGACGCGGCTATTCGAATAGTTTGACACTCTGCAGAGACTGTACACTTTCACCACAACATTCGATACATCCGTCAGGAACAAATCCTGAATTCACCATACTCAGTATGCGGATAATCAATCCTAACCTTTCGATTACACGCCCTAGTATAAGCACCTCTCCTGTGAGTTTGGCCTCCCAACCATGACCAACTGTCATCTTGGGTACTGCACAGGTGGACAATCTTCACAAGGTAGCCTCAGCTCAGACCTTGGCCGTGAGGGAACTAATACTAAGGTATATAAGTTTCCAGTCAAGCCCTACCCAATCTTCGGGTATTGTGGTTGTACGATAAAATTGGAATGGTATCGCATCCAGACAACCATCAGTTTTATAAAGGGCTAAGGCTCATGCCTCAACATTTTCATCACCAAAATCATCAAGTGTTCGGAAACACATGTCCAAAACATTTCAATAGAATGATCCATCATTCCAAGGTTTTCATAACCATTTTTCCACCAAGTATTCCCATCTAAAGTTGATCAAGTTTTATGCTTAGCACTAGCATCTACAGGTGGGGGTAAGCACTAATGAGGGGTGGTAGACTAGTGGAGTTTCAACTAAGTACAACCTTATGTCTTAGGCTGATATCAAGGTTTCTAACTTAGGCCAAATTTTATGCTCTTTATGCAACCTTCACATATCTTTCTAGTATCTACCAATCTCTTAAGTAAACTCTAAGCAAGCTTTGATAAAGAAATAAAGTAAGAAGCTTGCAAGTCAAGCTAGGATTGGCTTATCAAGTGGGTATGATCACATATGCTTAAGGCATATAGTAGGCATAGTAACAAGTATTGGTTTGCATAGGTAAAGTATCTTGCAAGTGTTAGCTTGCATCAATGTCAGTATAAGTTTACAAGTATTGGCTTGCATAGGTATAGTCTCAGCTTGCCTTGTGCAGAGCAGTGGTTTAAGTTCTCCTCGGCTTCTTCTTCGTAGTATCCTCCTTCCTCCTCGTATCCTTGGTCGGTACTAGCGTCTATGAATAAATACGAGGTACACAATCACCAAACAATACTTAACTACTTGCAATCATCACACACAAGGGGCCTATAGATGATCTAGCATCATCTCTAACATTACAAGGTTAAGGCTTGGTTTAATTCCTTTTATTTTTAGAAAAGTAATTTCTACTCATTGAAAAACTACTTAAGATTTAATATTCTCCAAACCAAACATGGGATCATGTTGACACATGTCATCACCACATATTGTAGTCCAAGGGAATGTGATTTAAAGTGGTGTCACAATTTAATAAGGTTTTACCCTTTTATTTTAATTAAATAAAGTGACTAGAAATGCTTATGTAGCATTCTTTTATTACTTGAACATTATTTCTGCAAGTAAACCTATATATTTTTATATATTCTGAAAGGTAGGGTTAAATGTGATTTTTGAGAGTTGGAATCAACTCAAAAGCTATTATGGTTTAAATTTTAAAAATGTTTGAATGCAGAAAAGCTTCTGCCTTGTTATTTTTACCATGGGTGATCTATAGATCCAAATGACTTGAATCCAACGGGCTTGGATTCAGCATTCCCTGACCTTTCTAACAAAATTAGTTTCATTCAATTTGGTGCACTGAATCGAGCTGGATTGATTTTTGAAGTTTGGTATAGAAGTGTGTTTGGAATAAAAAGAAAAAGGTTTAATTCAAATAACTGGGCTGCACGGGAAACGATACTGGGCCGGTCTGCTAAGCGCACTGCTCCCGCGGGCTGCTTAAGTGGGTGTCTCCACTTGCTAGTGAGACAGGGAGGGGCGAAGCGGTACGGGGCAACGTGGTGCGTTCGATCTGATTCCAATCCAACGGCTGATTGTCATCGTCGACGCGAGACAACGCCGGCGAGAAAGAAACCTAGCGCGGCCAGTGAGGGGTGCTGGGGCTCACCGGGGTGCTGGCGAGGGTCGGCGAGGCGGGCGATCGACGAAGTCGACGACGGCGAACTCATGGGTTGTCGCGGCAGCTCCTGGGGTGGACGAAATCGATGGCTCCCTTCTTCTCCAGAGGCGGCGGGCTCCGGTGAAATTCCGGCGAGGTGGTTCTCGCTTTGCTCCGGGAAAGGTGTGGCACGATCAGTGAGGAGAGGGGAGTGAGATGGTGTGAAGAAATTGACTAGGGGTGGCCTCTATTTATAGTCGAGCGAGGGGACCGTCGGGGCGCACGGTGAGCTCGTCGGGGGCGGTGTTACAGGCGCCTATTGGCATGGGCGACGGTAGGGGACAGTGCGGTGTCTCCTGGCGATGCTCAACGACATGGTTTAGAGGCGTGGGGCGGTGCGGCTTGGTCTGGAACATGCGACGCTCTGCGCGGCAGAGGCGGCGTCTTCGACGGCGAGCGGTGGTTGTGCGTCACGGGGCGGCGAACGAGGATGTCTAGCAGTCTCCTGGGTCGGTGGGGATTGTGTATGCGCGCGGCGAGGGCGGCGCGCGGTCTATGGGCTTTGGTCGAGGGTGGCGCTCTGGCGCACGCTCGGCATGGTCGCTGGCGGTCTGGGCGCGGTCCGTGCGTGTGGTACAGGGCTTGGCAACGCTCGCGGCCGGGATAGTGAGTGGCGGTGGACGGTGGGCTGCCTTCCAGACATGCTGGCTAGGCTTGTGTCTCCTCCTAGCTTGCTGTCGACATGGGGGTGCTCGGCTGTTCACCATTGATGGCAATGGCAAGCTCATAGTGGTGCTAGTGCTTGGTTAATCTTGCTAGATGATCTACTGAGTGGTTGTGAGCTAGATAGGGAACCAGTTAGGCAAGAATCACTGCTCACAATAGTGTTTAGGATTTGGATGATTTGTGTCTGCAACCTGTTTGATGAAATGGCCGCATGAAATCAAGTTTTGAATTTTGAAATGATTTTTGGTGGGTTTGCTAGATTGGTGCTGGTGAGTCTGCAGATGCTTGGGTTTTGAAAGTTGAGCTTGTTTGAGTGGTTTTTGAAAAAGTGGGATCTTCCCATATGATAAAGATTCAATTTTGAAATGCCATTTAAACTATGCATTTGAAAGTTTCTGGATGATCACAAGGAAACCTTGATACTTTGTTATGAGTACATTCAAGGGGTGCAAAGATCCAGAAAAGTTTCTGTTAGGTTTTGAAAGTTTGAGACAGCCAAAGTAGGCATGGGAGTTAAATTGGTCAAAATGACCATTCCCTTAATATATTTGTTTTGATTTACTTGTCTTTAGGAAAAGGGTGGGAAATGTTTTAGATGATGTTTATTTCACCTAAGAAACATTTTACAAGCAATGAAACAATCAAACAAGGTGGTTCCAAAGAATTTCATAATCCATGCATACACATATGCATGCATTCATAATTTTATTTAACAAAGTTTTTGTTAACCCTAAATTTTGATGATTAGAGTTTGATGATCCAAGTTTAGTATTTTTGGGATGTTACAAACCTTCCCCCCTTAAACAAAATCTCGTCCCGAGATTTGAAAAAGGACGAAAAGATTACCTAGGATTTGAAGAGATCGGGAAACTCCGTCCTGATGTGATCTTCGCATTCCCAGGTAGCTTCCTCTTCTGTGTGGTTGCTCCACTGAATCTTGAGAAACTTGATGCTTCGGGTTCGGGTAGTTCGAAAAGCTTCTTCCAAAATGCGGATGGGTACTTCGGGATAGGTCAGGTCATCGTTGATCTCTATGGTCCGATGGTCGATATTTTTGAACACTTCAGTCTTCTCGGGGACTTTGAGACACTTGCGAAGTAACGAGATATGGAACACATTGTGCACGGCTGACATCTCTTCAGGTAGCTCCAATTGATACGACACTTCTCCTCGACGGTTCAGAATCTTGAAAGGTCCGATATATCCGGGGGATAAATTTCCTTTGAGTTAGAAACGCTGCATTCCCTTTAATGGCGACACTTTTAGATAAACAAAATTTCCTATGTTGAAGGCGAGGTCTCTACGTATCTTGTCGGCGTAACTCTTCTGTCGGGATTGGGCGGACTTGAGGTGCTCACGAATCTTGTGAACCTTCTCTTCTGCTTCTCGTAGGATGTCGGGTCCAAAAATCTGACTCTCTCCTACTTCCGACCAGTTCAAATGGGTGCGACACTTCCTTACGTACATGAACTCAAATGGGGCCATTTGCAAACTGGCTTGATAACTGTTGTTGTATGGAAATTCTGCAAACAGCAGACAGTCTTCCCACTTGGATCCATATTCTAACACACATGCTCTCAGCATATCTTCGAGTATTTGATTTACTCGCTCTGTTTGTCCATCGGTCTGAGGGTGATACGCGGTACTGAAATCTAGGCGGGTTCCTAAACCTTCTTGAACTTTCTTCCAGAATCTCGAGGTAAACTGAGTTCCTCGATCCGATACGATGTTCTTGGGGACTCCGTGCAAACTAACGATTCTAGCGATGTATAACTCTGCTAGTTTCGAACTCTGATATGTGGTTTTGACGGGCAAGAAATGAGCGACTTTGGACAATCTGTCCACTATGACCCATATAGAGTCATTTCCCCTACTAGAAGTAGGCAGTCCAGTGATAAAGTCTATTCCTATAGAATCCCATTTCCATTCCGGAATCTGCAATGGTTGCAACAATCCAGCGGGTCTTTGATGTCCTGCCTTGATTCGTTGACAAATATCACACTTGGCAATATAGCTTCCGATTTCTCTCTTCATCTTATGCCACCAAAATTGCTCTTTTAAATCTTGATACATCTTAGTTCCTCCGGGATGGATAGAATAAAGAGTATCATGAGCCTCCTTCAAGATTACTTCTTTCAACTCAGAATCTGATGGTACACAAAGGCATCCTTTGTACCACAAAACTCCTTCTTCGTCCTCGGTGAATCCGGGTACTTTGCCTGTACCGATACGATGCTTGATTCCGTCTATACTAGCATTTTCTTTCTGCACCTCTTTAATCTGACTGATCAAAGTGGGCGGGAGTTCTATGCTAGCCAGAAATCCTTCACTTACTAATTCCATCCGAAAATCTTCCATCTCCTTGTGCAATCTTGGTTGCTCCTTCAAAATCATGGAGTTCAAGCGGCACGGCAATCTGCTAAGGGCATCGGCTACACGTTGGCTTTACCAGGTGATAGTGAATGTCCAGATCATAATCCTTGATTAGCTCAATCCATCTTCTCGGCCTCATATTCAGTTCCTTCTGAGTGAATATATACTTTAGGCTCTTGTGATCCGAATAAATCTCACAACAGTTTCCCATCAGGTAATGTCTCACGTCTTCAGGGCTAGAACTACGGCTGCGAGTTCGAGGTCATGGGTTGGGTAGTTTTGCTCATGTTGCTTCAATTGTCGGGATAGATAAGATATAACTTTGCCTTCTTGCATTAGCACATATCCGAGACCGATCTTGGATGCGTCACAATACACATCGAAGGGCTTCGTGATATCCGGCATGATCAAGATTGGGGCTGAAATCAATCTCCTCTTGAGTTCTTGAAAACTTGCTTCACATTTGTCGGTCCATTCAAACTTCTTGTCCTTCTTCAGCAATTGGGTCATGGGTCGGGCGATACTCGAGAATCCTTCTACGAATTTGCGGTAATATCCCGCCAATCCGAGAAAAGCACGGACTTGGGTTTGAGTGGTTGGGGCTTTCCAATCTTCTACATCTTTCACTTTGGCAGGGTCAATGGCAATTCCTCCGGCTGATACAATGTGACCGAGGAATCCTACCTCCTATAACCAGAATTCACATTTGCTAAACTTTTCATACAACTGATGCTCTCTAAGGGTTCCAAGAATGGACCTTAGGTGTAGCTCATGTTCTTCTTCTGATTTGGAATAAATCAGAATGTCATCGATGAAAACAACGACAAACTTATCCAGGAAGTCCATAAAAATCTTATTCATGAGATTCATGAAATAAGCGGGGGCATTGGTTAATCCAAAAGACATGACTGTATACTCGTACAATCCATATCTGGTGGTAAAGGCAGTCTTTGGAATATCCTCTGCGTGAATCTTGAGTTGATGATAACCAGTCCTAAGATCAATCTTAGAAAACACTTTGGCACCGGTCAAATGATCAAACTAATCTTCTATCTTGGGCAAGGGGTACTTGTTCTTGATGGTGACATCATTCAACTTCTGATAATCCGTACACAAACGGTTACCTCCATCCTTCTTGTCCACAAACAAGACAGGTGATCTCCAAGGTGACGCACTTGGTTGAATCAATCCAATTTCCAGCATGGAATCCAGTTGCTTCTTCAGTTCTGTGAGCTCTGACGGGTTCATACTATAGGGTCTCTGGGCTATAGGTCCAGTTCCGGGGATTAGTTCAATGATAAACTCGATATCCCGATTGCAGGCATACCGGGCAAAACATCTGGAAATACATCGGGGTATTCATAGACTATCCGGACTTGGTCAATGGTAGGTTGGGCTATACTCTTGTTGCACTTGAATTGACGAGGTAAGGTTTCAGATATATGCTCGACTGATATTCCGGCGGTACTGGTCATGGTTATGGCTTTCTTGGCACAGTCAATCAATCCTTTATGTTTGGACATCCAATCCATTCCTAGTACTACTTCCAAACCTTTAGTTCCGAGTACTATGAGATTTGCATAAAAATCTATGCCATGGATTCGGATAGGGACGGCTTTGCAAATTTGCCTAGCCTTGGTGGTTGATCCGGGAATTTGAACAATCATAACATGCTTCAGTTTGGTTGGTTGAGTGAATTCCCTGGGGCAAACCTTCTTCCGAGCTGAACACGATGCTGCTGCTGAGCTGGGACATTGGCATTGGGTGCTGCGGCATTCTTCTTGTTGGGGCACTCGTTGGAATAGTGGCCTTTATTTCCATAGTCATAACAAGTCACTTGCGACTTGTCCTTGGATGCGACAGGCACATCATTGCTGCCAGTCCTCGGGGCAGTGTTCGTGTTGGCGGTAGCATTGTTGGTGTTGAACTTGGGTGGGGCACGATTGAAATTGCTAGGGTTGCCGGGGTTGTTGTGATTTCCTCCGGGTCTAGGGTTTCCACGGTTGGGATAGGTGGGACGGGTCATCGGGGGTCTGTTGGTTCTTGGGGAAAATCCTGGAGATGGGTTGGGGCGATACTTTGGGTTCTGATGGGTTCCTGGCTGGTGCATCATATGATGCTTGCGGTTCTCATTGGCTTGGTTGATCTTTCCTTCCATCTGGATAGCAGAGTCGACAAGGGCTTCAATATCCGCAAAGGGGATATTGACTAACATTGTCTGCATCTCGTCATGCAGACCATTCATGAATCTTTCTTTCTTCTTGGCTTCGGTGTCGATCTCATCCGGGGCATACCTAGCTAATGACAAAAATTTGTCACGGTATTCCACTACAGTCATCCTTCCTTGCTTCAGTTCTCTGAACTCGTCTCTCATTCTCTTGATCAAACCCGGTGGCACATGGGTTCTGCTGAACTTGACCTTGAATTCCTCCCAGGTCATCATCTGGCCTCCGGTCATTGCGCGAACACTGTTCCACCATGCCCTGGCATCTCCGGCTAGATAGTGGGTGGCGAACAGGACTTTCTCGTTGGCTTCCACTCCGGCTACTTCTAAGTTATTTTCCATGGTTTGCAGCCAATCATCGGCGTCTAGGGGTTCTTCGGACTTAGTAAAAACAGGTGGGTTGGTATTCTGGAAATTCTTGAGCTTAGATCCATGGTTATCCTGATTTCCGTGGCCTTGGTTGTTGTGGGAAAGTTGGGCTATCTGCTGAAGGGTGGCTAGGTTGGCTTGACGTTCCGCTCTTTCAGCTTCGCGGTCAGAAGTCAACATTTGCAGGATCTGCAACATCGGGTCCTGGGATGAACCACTTCCTCCACGTGGCATCTGAAGATTTAGATAGACCATGAGAAAAGAGGGAAATTTCTAAAGTTTTGGGTCTTTGAAAAGTTTTTAAAGTTTGACTTAGATTTTCTAGCAACTTGCTTTTTCATTCATTCATTCATTCATAACACACAGTACAACACACACCACAACAAAGAAAAACAGATGGTTTTAAGAACCATTCTGGAAACTACGATACAGTGGGACCGAATACTACTCACTACGCTAGTGCTCAAGTGCTACTACTCCTCGGAATCTGTGGCTTCATCATCTTCATCATCATTGATGAAGGCGAAATCATCCTCATCGGTGAAGAAGACCATGGCCTGATCCTCCAGAAAATCATCATCATCGCTGAGATAGGAGTAAGGGTCTCCACGAAGGTCCTCTCCGGCATTCTCCCTTTCCTCCAACTGCATGTCTCTCTCGTGGATGGTCTCCTCCAAAGATGAGATGCGGTGACGAAGATGGGCAATAATGCGCTCCTTCTTGTCGAGCTGACGGCGACGAGACTTGCGATTCTTTGCTAGCATGGCGATGGACTGGTCCTCCATCTTGATGATGGCAGACTTGTGGTTGGAGTAGTCACGACAGTTGTCCAACTCCTGCTGACGATCGTACATCATGAAGCTAAGGTGGTCCAATTGGGTCTTCAGCTCAGGGTGGTATGGGGCTTCTAGTGGTTGTCCATTTGCATCACGCCTTGGGAAAAACTCAAAGAGAGTACCCTTGATCTGATTGATGCTCTGCCCACACATACGAGAAAGAGCTTCCTGCATGGCCCTGGCAAGTCCATCGAGCCAGTTGTTCTCTCTTAAGGTAAACTGAATTCCTTCCGCAGTGGGAGGTTCAATCTTTCCTCTGAGACTTGCAACAATTAGCCACTTCAGGTCTTCTCCTCCTTGATCATTGAGCTAAGCTCCGAAGAACTCGGGGTGCGGACGCTCCAGAAGTTCCGAAAGCTGGTCCAAATCCCTCTCAAAGATAAGGTCTCCTCCATTCCCCAACTGATAAAACTTGTTGTACTTCACGTCCATCTATAAGAATATAGGATGAGTAAGTTAGTAGAGTGATTAAGTGTGTCAATATTTTATGTATATTGCAAGAGTTTTTGAGGAACATGAATTTTCATGAAAGAATCAAAGAGATAAGAATGAGAATAAGTTTTTGTAAATATTTGTTTTCTTTGGTTTTGAAACTAAGTTTTTGGTTCAAACGTCCAGTCTAACTAGGGTCTCCTATGGTCAGGATGACTCTGATACCAACTTGTCAACACCCGGATTTTTAATCCCAGATGCCTGTTATGCCATACATCGCAATCCCAGGATTACCATTTTTGCGAGACATAACAGAATTGGATACCATAGTACATCATCCATTACAAACGATTCATAAGTTCTTACACGAATAGGGATCTCATGATCCAGTTCTTAATACAACATCAAGCAGCGGAATACATAATAATAACGATAGCGTAGGCGAAGCTCCATCTTCGGGGTCACAGGCAATGCTGACGATGGGAGATGATCATAGTTGTCGTAACCTTCCTGGGATCCATCCTCCAGGTACTCCTCTTCATAGTCTGGTCATGGGAATAGCCAGGGACAAAGCCATGAGTACTCTTTAAGTACTCGCAAACTAATACTAACAGGTAAAGGGGTTTTTGAATAATAGGACACTAGGCTCTAGGGTTGTTTTGCAAAATCCAGATTTATCTCTACTAAGTTCCAAAGCTAGTCACAATTTTATAACTCATAGGTGGGATCTTGTAACTCATATCACAACTCTGTTGTGGTCAAGTCAAAGTCTCAATTAATCTCACAAGTCATTTTTGAAAAGTCTGACGGGGGAAACAGTATGCCACTCCAACTGTCCATAACCGCGGACGCGGCTATTCGAATAATTTGACACTCTGCAGAGACTGTACACTTTCACCACAACATTCGATACATCCGTCAGGAACAAATCCTGAATTCACCATACTCAGTATGCGGATAATCAATCCTAACCTTTCGATTACACGCCCTAGTATAAGCACCTCTCCTGTGAGTTTGGCCTCCCAACCATGACCAACTGTCATCTTGGGTACTGCACAGGTGGACAATCTTCAGAAGGTAGCCTCAGCTCAGACCTTGGCCATGAGGGAACTAATACTAAGGTATATAAGTTTCCAGTCAAGCCCTACCCAATCTTCGGGTATTGTGGTTGTACGATAAAATTGGAATGGTATCGCATCCAGACAACCATCAGTTTTATAAAGGGATAAGGCTCATGCCTCAACATTTTCATCACCAAAATTATCAAGTGTTCGGAAACACATGTCCAAAACATTTCAATAGAATGATCCATCATTCCAAGGTTTTCATAACCATTTTTCCACCAAGTATTCCCATCTAAAGTTGATCAAGTTTTATGCTTAGCACTAGCATCTACAGGTGGGGGTAAGCACTAATGAGGGGTGGTAGACTAGTGGAGTTTCAACTAAGTACAACCTTATGTCTTAGGATGATATCAAGGTTTCTAACTTAGGCCAAATTTTATGCTCTTTATGCAACCTTCACATATCTTTCTAGTATCTACCAATCTCTTAAGTAAACTCTAAGCAAGATTTGATAAAGAAATAAAGTAAGAAGCTTGCAAGTCAAGCTAGGATTGGCTTATCAAGTGCGTATGATCACATATGCTTAAGGCATATAGTAGGCATAGTAACAAGTATTGGTTTGCATAGGTAAAGTATCTTGCAAGTGTTAGCTTGCATCAATATCAGTATAAGTTTGCAAGTATTGGCTTGCATAGGTATAGTCTCAGCTTGCCTTGTGCAGAGCAGTGGTTGAAGTTCTCCTCGGCTTCTTCTTCGTAGTATCCTCCTTCCCCCTCGTATCCTTGGTCGGTACTAGCGTCTATGAATAAATACGAGGTACACAATCACCAAACAATACTTAACTACTTGCAATCATCACACACAAGGATCCTATAGATGATCTAGCATCATCTCTAACATTACAAGGTTAAGGCTTGGTTTAATTCCTTTTATTTTTAGAAAAGTAATTTCTACTCATTGAAAAACTACTTAAGATTTAATATTATCCAAACCAAACATGGGATCATGTTGACACATGTCATCACCACATATTGTAGTCCAAGGGAATGTGATTTAAAGTGGTGTCACAATTTAATAAGGTTTTACCCTTTTATTTTAATTAAATAAAGTGACTAGAAATGCTTATGTAGCATTCTTTTATTACTTGAACATTATTTCTGCAAGTAAACCTATATATTTTTATATATTCTGAAAGGTAGGGTTAAATGTGATTTTTGAGAGTTGGAATCCACACAAAATCAATTATGTTTTAAATTTGAAAAATGTTTGAATGCAGAAAAGCTTCTGCCTTGTTATTTTTACCATGGGTGATCTATAGATCCAAATGACTTGAATCCAACGGGCTTGGATTCAGCATTCCCAGACCTTTCTAACAAAATTAGTTTCATTTAATTTGGTGCACTGAATCGATCTGGATTGATTTTTTAAGTTTGGTACAGAAGTGTGTTTGGAATAAAAAGAAAAAAGTTTAATTCAAATAATTGGGCTGCGCGGGAAACGATACTGGGCCGGCCTGCTAAGCGCAGTGCTCCTGCGGGCTGCTTAAGTGGGTGTCCCCACTTGCCAGTGAGACAGGGAGGGGCGAAGCGGTACGGGGCAACGTGGTGCGTTCGATCTGATTCTAATCCAACGGCTGAGAGTCATCGTCGACGCGAGACAACGCCGGCGAGAAAGAAACCTAGCGCGGCCAGTGAGGGGTGCTGGGGGCTCACCGGGGTGCTGGCGAGGGTCGGCGAGGCGGGCGAACGATGAAGTCGACGACGGCGAACTCAGGGGTGGTCGCGGCAGCTCCTGGGGTGGACGAAATCGATGGCTCCCTTCTTCTCTAGAGGCGGCGGGCTACGGTGAAATTTCGGCATGGTGGTGCTCGCCTTGCTCCGGGAACGGTGTTGCACGATCAGTGAGGAGAGGGGAGTGAGATGGTGTGAAGAAATCGACTGGGGGTGGCCTCTATTTATAGTCGAGCGAGGGGACCGTCGGGGCGCACGGTGAGCTCGTCGGGGGCGGTGTTACAGGCGGCAATTGGCATGGGCGACGGTAGGGGACGATGCGGTGTCTCCTGGCGATTCTCAATGACATGGTTTAGAGGCGTGGGGCGGTGCGGCTTAGTCTGGAACATGCGACGCTCTGCGCGGCAGAGGCGGCGTCTTCGACGACGAGCGGTGGCTGTGCGTCACGGGGCGGCGAACGAGGATGTCTGGCGGTCTCCTGGGCCGGTGGGGATTGTGTATGCACGCGGCGAGGGCGGCGCGCGGTATGTGGGATTTGGTCGAGGGTGGCGCTCTGGCGCACGCTCGGCATGGTCGCTAGCGGTCTGGGCGCGTTCCGTGCGTGTGGTCCAGGGCTTGGCAACGCTCGCGGCTGGGATAGTGAGTGGCGGTGGACGGTGGGATGCCTCCTAGACATGCTGGCTAGGCTTGTGTCTCCTCCTAGCTTGCTATCGACATGGGGGTGCTCGGCTGTTCACCATTGATGGCAATGGCAAGCTCACAGTGGTGCTAGTGCTTGGTTAATCTTGCTAGATGATCTACTGAGTGGTTGTGAGCTAGATAGGGAACCAGTTAGGCAAGAATCACTGCTCACAATAGTGTTTAGGATTTGGATGATTTGTGTCTGCAACCTGTTTGATGAAATGGCCGCATGAAATCAAGTTTTGAATTTTGAAATGATTTTTGGTGGGTTTGCTAGATTGGTGCTGGTGAGTCTGCAGATGCTTGGGTTTTGAAAGTTGAGCTTGTTTGAGTGGTTTTTGAAAAAGTGGGATCTTCCCATATGATAAAGATTCAATTTTGAAATGCCATTTAAACTATGCATTTGAAAGTTTCTGGATGATCACAAGGAAACCTTGATACTTTGTTATGAGTACATTCAAGGGGTGCAAAGATCCAGAAAAGTTTCTGTTAGGTTTTGAAAGTTTGAGACAACCAAAGTAGGCATGGGATTAAATTGGTCAAAATGACCATTCCCTTAATATATTTGTTTTGATTTACTTGTCTTTAGGAAAAGGGTGGGAAATGTTTTAGATGATGTTTATTTCACCTAAGAAACATTTTACAAGCAATGAAACAATCAAACAAGGTGGTTCCAAAGAATTTCATAATCCATGCATACACATATGCATGCATTCATAATTTTATTTAACAAAGTTTTTGTTAACCCTAAATTTTGATGAATAGAGTTTGATGATCCAAGCTTAGTATTTTTGGGATGTTACACAACTACCAAGTTTATCGGTCATTTTTGTGCTTTTAATGTCATGGATCAAGGGATATACACGCACGCTGCTCCTCCTCTGCCCGCCTCGCCACGCCACGCCTCGTCACGACGCGCGCGCACCGCAGTTTGCGGAATTGTGCCTTGGTGCCGATCTTATCTTTTTGCTGCTCGGGAAAATTACTGTGCGAGTTATTTTTCTGTCAGCCGTTTCCGGTCTTTCCGGAAACATGGGCTGTTACTACTCGGACGTGGGCTACGCCCCACGTCTTACCCGACCGGCGCTATATATAAACGGCCCTAGGAGAAAACCCTAATACGAGCAATACACATGTCTCTGCCTCCGGAATCTTGCGCCGCCGCTACACCTTCTCCATCCCCTCTTCCGGCGTGCACCGGACGACGGGACAGTAGGCCTTCAGAACCACCGCCTCTCGTGAACCTGTACGGGTGAGGGGCGATCAGGTTTTTGGGGAGCACGTCTGCGCGACTACTGACGGCATCACGTCGACCGACCACTCCTTCCCCGACGAGGACTTCTTCCCGGACATCAGCAGCCTCTACATCGATGCCATGGCTGTCGACACTGGTGTCAATGCGAACCTCAACCCCAACCTGAACGCGAACCCGATTCCTGCTCCAGCACCGTACGTAATATGTTCCTATCTAGTTCAGCTTCTGTTGCAGTTTCTTGTACTAGCTCTTGGAATAGATGCGATCTGCTTATTCTGGTTGAATGTGATCTGTTCGTCTATTCTGCTAGTATACATGATTAGGTTAATTTCAGCACTTATAGTCATGATTTATTATTGCTTATTTTGGATTGAATATTATGGTAATTTGCTTATATTTTCAACAATCCAAAAACCTGATTATAGGCAACTGAATTCAACTGGTTTAGCCGCGGCTACAAGGCCACCTCCTTTTGACGGTGTCAATTATAAGAGATGGCGCACAAGAGCAGTTCTATGGTTGAAAACCTAGGCTGCTATAGCGCCACTCTTGGAAAACCTGAGGGAGACCTTTCTCCTATTCAGGAGGAAGCGTTTCAGAAAGTCGACACCATGTTTATGGGGGATTTGTTCAATATTCTTGGTGACAACATTGTTGATACCTATATGTCATTTGATAATGGCAAGGATACGTGGGATGCACTCGACACCAAATTTGGTGTTTCGGATGCTGGCACTGAACTGTATATCATGGAGCAATTCTATGACTACAAGATGACTGATGACCGTCCCATCGTGGATCAGGCTCATGAGATATAGTCCCTTGCCAAAGAACTCGAGCAGTTCAAGTGTAACTTACCGGACAAGTTCGTGGCCGGATGCATTATTGCCAAGCTTCCTCCTTCTTGGAGGAACTTTGCTACCTCTCTGAAACATAAGAGACAGGAGTTTTCTGTTTCGGATCTCATCGGATCTCTTCATGTTGAAGAAAAGGCGAGAGCAAAAGATACACGTCCTCGAGGTTTTGACGGAAGTTCTAGCGCACATGTAGTGCAGAAAAACAACTTCCAGTCCCACAAGTTCAAGAATAAGAACAGGTCTATGGCAAAGGGAAGTTTGATGGCAAAAACAAGGCCGCACAGACTACCAACTTCAAGAAGAAGACTGAGTATAAGAAGAAAGGATCCTGCCATGTCTGTGGTGATCCTAATCATTGGGCTCCTAGCTGCCCAATCGCTTTGACAAGCGTTCACATGGAAATAGTGGCAAGTCCGCAATGTTGTTCTTGGTGATACTGAGATGAAGGATGCTGGGTACGGTATATTTCCTACTGTTCTTTCTGTTTGTAATTCACCTGATTGGTGGATAGACACTGGTGCAAATATACATGTATGTGCTGATATTTCTATGTTCTCTTTTTATCAGGTCGAACGGGCTGGCTCCATGCTGATGGGAAACGGCTCACGTGCTTCTGTTCAAGGTGTTGGTACGGTGGATCTGAAATTTACTTCGGGGAAGACCGTACAGCTGAAGAATGTGCAGCACGTTCCCTTCATCAATAAGAATCTCGTCAGCGGATCTCTTCTGTGTCGAGATGGTTTTAAGTTAGTCTTTGAGTCTAATAAAGTTGTAATTTCTAAGTGTGGACAATTTGTTGGAAAGGGTTATGAGTGCGGAGGCTTGTTCCGCTTATCTTTGTCAGACTTATGTACTCAAGTTATTAATCATGTTTGCAATGATAGTGAATCCAATATTTGGCATTCACGACTTTGTCATATTAATTTTGGGTGCATGACGCGGCTTGCCGATATGAATTTAATTCCGAAATTTATTACTGTCAAAAGTTCCAAGTGTCAAGTATGTGTGCAAGCTAAGCAACCTCGCAAGTCTCACAAGACTGCCGAGGTACGAGATTTGGCACCACTGGAACTAATACATTCAGATCTTTGCGAGATGAATGGTGAGTTGACAAAAGGTGGAAAGCGATATTTCATGACTTTAATTGATGATTCCACTCGATACTATTATGTGTATCTTCTGAAATCTAAAGATGAAGCTTTTAATCACTTCAAAATCTATAAAGTTGAATCAGAAAACCAACTTGATCGAAAGATTAAGCGACTTCAGTCTGATCGTGGTGGAGAGTATTTTTTCCAACGAATTTGATTCTTTTTGTGCGGAGCATGGTATTATCCATGAGAGGACGCCTCCCTACTCATCTCAGTCAAATGGGGTGGCCGAAAGAAAGAATCGTACTCTAACTGATTTGGTTAACGCCATGTTAGATACATCGGGTCTATCCAAGGAATGGTGGGGGGAGGCAATAAAGACTGCGTGTCATGTCCTAAACCGTGTTCCCAAAAAGAACAAAACCATTACTCCATTTGAGGAATGGGAAAGGAAAAGACTGAAACTCTCCTACCTACGAACTTGGGGTTGCTTGGCGAAAGTGAATGTGCCGATACCCAAGAAGCGCAAGCTTGGACCAAAAACCGTGGATTGTGTCTTTCTGGGATATGCATTTCATAGCATTGGCTATAGATTTTTGATAGTGAAATCTCAGGTATCCGACATGCATGTTGGTACAATCATGGAGTCGAATGATGTGACTTTCTTTGAAGACATCTTTCCCATGAAAGATTCGTCTAGTTCATCAAATCAGAAGATGCCTAGTTTATCTAGTCAAGAATTAATTACAATTCCTGAACCCACCATTTCGATAGAACACCCTGATAATCCTGTGGAGGATAACAATGAAGATCCTACCAGAAGTAAGAGACAGAGGACTGCGAAGTCCTTTGGTGATGATTTCATTGTATACCTCGTGGATGATACTCCCACTTCTATTTCAGAAGCTTATGCATCTCAAGATGCCGACTACTAGAAAGAAGCCGTTCGTAGTGAGATGGATTCCATCATAGCAAACGGAACTTGGGAAATTATTGATCGTCCTTATGGGTGCAAACCTATAGGATGTAAGTGGGTGTTTAAGAAGAAGCTTAGACCTGATGGTACTATTGAGAAGTATAAGGCACGCCTTGTTGCCAAGGGTTATACCCAGAAAGAAGGCGAAGACTTATTTGATATTTATTCACCTGTGGCTAGATTGACCACCATTCGAGTACTGCTATCCTTGGCTGCCTCGCATGGTCTTCTCGTTCATCAAATGGACGTTAAGACGGCTTTCCTAAATGGAGAGTTAGATGAGGAAATTTATATGGATGAGCCGGATGGATTCGTGATAGATGGTCAACAAGGCAAGGTGTGCAAGTTATGAAGTCTCTGTATGGTCTTAAGCAAGCACCTAAGCAGTGGCATGAGAAGTTTGAAAGGACTTTAACTGATGAAGGCTTTATTGTAAACGAAGTTGACAAGTGTGTGTACTATCGCCATGGTGGGGGCGAGGGAGTCATCTTATGTCTGTATGTTGATGATATACTGATATTCAGGACCAATCTTAATGTTATCAATGAGGTTAAAGACTTTCTATCTCGTTGTTTTGAGATGAAAGATCTAGGAGTGGCTGATGTGATATTGAACATCAAGCTGCTGAAAGATGATGATGGTGGGATAATACTGCTTCAGTCTCACTATGTGGAAAAGATCTTGAATCGTTTTGGGTATAGCGAATGTAGATCCTCTCCTACACCATATGATCCTAGCGTGTTGGTTCGAAAGAATCAGGGAGATCCTAAGGATGCTAAATATCAACTGAGATATTCTCAGATTATTGGCTCGCTTATGTATTTAGCCAGCGCTACGAGGCCTGGCATCTCCTTTGTTGTAAGCAAGTTAAGTCGATTTGTCTCAAATCCTGGAGATGTTCATTGGCAGGCCCTTGAAAGGGGTTTGCGTTATTTGAAAGGCACTGCGAGCTATGGGATTCACTACTCCGGGTATCCAAGGGTACTTGAAGGGTATAGTGACTCAAACTGGATTTCTGATGCTGATGAGACTAAGGCCACGAGTGGTTATGTGTTTACACTTGGTGGTGGCGCTGTTTCTTGGAAGTCTTGCAAGCAGACCATCTTAACGAGGTCAACTATGGAAGCAGAACTCACAGCATTAGACACAACCACTGTTGAAGCAGAGTGGCTTCGTGAACTCTTGATGAACTTACCTGTGGTTGAAAAACCAATTACCCGCAATCCTTATGAACTGTGATAATCAAACTGTGATCATCAAAATAAACAATTCTAAGGACAATATGAAGTCATCAAGACATGTGAAGAGGAGATTGAAATCTGTCAGGAAAATGAGAAACTCCGGAGTTATTGTATTGGACTATATCCAAACATCTAAAAATCTGGCAGATCCCTTCATAAAGGGTCTATCACGTAATGTGATAGATAATGCATCGAGGGAGATGGGTTTGAGACCCACTTTTTGAGTTGCTCACAGTGGTAACCCGCTCTATGTGATCGGAGATCCCGTGAAGTAGAGTTGGGAGACAAGCTGTTGGTCAACTGGGAGGAGAGTATCCTTACAGCATACTACCACTCCGTATAGATGCAATACTCTCCTATTCTGCATGGCAGGTTGGTATTTACCTTAATGTGTTCTGAGTGGCTTGTTTAAAGCAAAGATGTTATCCTGCAGAACATCCTTTGAAGAACACACCTATATGAGTCTGACTGTCAAACGTCGCAGTCCGTGGGAGTTGGGTGCTCTCTAATAAACTCATGAAAGTCCATGGAGTATGACGCATAAGCTCCAAACCGCGGGGAAGCTTCGTGACAGCCCTGTATCGGTCTAGACCTTGTGTGAAACTAGTGCGCACCAAACTTGTAGTTCAAGGTATAGTCCACTATTCAAGTTGCAATCTAGTGTAGCATGAAGTTCTAAGTGGAAGTTCAACTTAACAGTCTCCACCTCGCACCGGTATATAAACAATGCTCTGGAACTGATTGATGTGATGTGATGATATGTGCCTATGAGAATTTCTGAGGGATTGTTGGAATTTGGGTGTGGGCCTTGGCCCATAGCCTAATACAAATTCTAAAATTGTCATGGCCCATTCATGCCTAGTAAGGGGTGGTACCAAAGTTTAGTCCCACCTTGCTAGTTTAGAGGGAGTTGGACCAATATATATAGTGGAGTGTTTCACTACCTCATAAAGAGAATGAAGAGGAGTGGCATACACCGCGCTCCTCCTCCTCCGCCGCCCGCCTCGCCACGCCTCGTCACGACGCGCGCGCCGCGGTTTGCAGAATTATGCCTCAGTGCCGATCTTATCTTTTTGCTGCTTGAGAAAATTACTGTGCGAGTTATTTTTCTGTCAGCCATTTCCGGTCTTTCCGGAAACGTGGGTTGTTACTACTCGGACGTGGGCTACGCCCCACGTCTTGCCCGACCGACGCTATATATAAACGTCCCTAGGCGAAAACCCTAATACGAGCAATACACATCTCTCTGCCTCCAGAACCTTGCGTCGCCGCTACACCTTCTCCATCCCCTCTTCCGGCGTGCACCGAACGACGGGACAGTAGGCCTCCGGAACCACCGCCTCTCGTGAACCTGTACGGGTGAGGGGCGATCAGGGTTTTGGGAAGCGCGTCTGCGCGACTACTGACGAGATCACGTCGACCGACCAATCCTTCCCCAATGAGGACTTCTTCCCGGACATTAGCAGCCTCTACATCGACGCCATGGCTGATGACACTGGTGTCAACGCGAACCTCAACCCCAACCTGAACGCGAACCCGATTCCTCCTCCAGCACCGTACGTAATCTGTTCCTATCTAGTTCAGCTTCTGTTGCAGTTTTTTTTGTACTAGCTCTTAGAATAGATGCGATCTGCTTATTCTGGTTGAATGTGATCTGTTCGTCTATTCTGCTAGTATACATGATTAGGTTAATTCCAGCACTTATAGTCATAATTTATTATTGCTTATTTCGGATTGAATATTATGGTAATTTGCTTATATTTTCAACATAACTTGGCATTGCGACTGAATCAGAATTACTCGAGAAGGCACGTCCATATTTGTGGTTCGGTCTGCCTATTATTTTCCCACGAAAGTCTTTAGAAAATTACAAGAGCATATGTTTGCGAAAAAATTATTTGAAAACTTTGATGATTTGTGATTTCTTATAGACTTCGTTTCATAGTCGATGAAGGTAGGTCATGTTTTTTTTTAAAAAAAAAAGCCAGGGTAGCTCAAGTGCCCAAGTCGCCGGTCCCCGAAGATTCACCTTTGCTATTTTGATTCGTACGACGTACGTAGTAGCATATTCAGTGCAGAACAGTGACGACACAACATGCACATGCCCGGGCGGGCCAGTCTGCCTTGGAACGTGCCACATCGGTCTACATTTGTTGCTTTGCATTGTGGCCAGGCCATATGCCCAGGATGGTTAGGTGACAACAAGAACTAAAAAAGGACCAACCGACGGTGTCGACGCGAGCAGCTAGCTAGAAGGGGGGGGGGGGGGGGGGGGTTGGTGCCGGGCGCTGGTCGAGATCCTGGAGAGCGACCGAGCAACGCCACGATCTCTTCACGCGATCGACTCGCTGCCATATTAGCACGTACTGTAGTACGTACCAAACTCCAACCAAGACGCGGCACCAACGAACCGGCCGGCGCGCGCTCGCGTTCCTGTTCCGCGCGGATGTCGAGAGAGTTTCGGCCCTTTTTCCACACGCATCTCCGTCTGGCTAGGGAGACGAGAGGGACCGCACGCTGTTGGGTGTTGACCGCCATGCCATGCGTACCTGCGACGACGTGCGTGCTCGTAGGAACGTGGGAACTGCTGAATTGCTGATACGTCGGTGCTACCATGATTAGTACTCTCCCTCCGTCTTATGGTTGAAAGCAAAGCAACTACGACCTTGTTTCTCTCGTGATTGTCCGGGTACCATGATTAGTACTCTCCCTCCGTCTTAAAATAGATTGGCTAGATTTGTCAAAATTTAAATAAATATAGACACTATTTAGAACTTTCTTCGTTCAGAAATAACTAACTTAGATTTGTCTAAATTCGAATGTATCTATACAAAAAATGCGTCAAGATACATTTAAATCTAGACAAACCCAATCAGTTATTCCTGAATAGAGGGAGTATATAAATTCATCCAAATTTTAAAAAACTTGAGACACATCTATTTGAAGACGGAGGGAGTATTATATTGTTGGATCCTTCTAACTCTTGGTCAGGTGACACCACCACATGATTTCATACTATTTGAACATTTTTACGATTTGAATGTTTTTTCCTCGACTGCAAGTCACTCAAAATTAAAACAAATCTCAGTTGCAACAAACTTTGTGACTCGCCGTCTAGCATGAATCACGATGCAAATCCAACGACCAAGTCCCTTAATTCTCGGTCGACTGCTGAGAATTAGTAACCCAATATTATTCGTGGTAGGGCACAGTTCTGAATCAATCTTCTCCATTATACGGTTGTTTTACATGTGTGGCTCTGCCTTACTATACCGACGGTTTTCAAAAAGAAAATACAGTACAAATTTTCAGGATCCAAAATGCCAGCTGCATACAAGGATTAGCTGTACAAGGACCTGACCAATTCACAAACGACGAAGGCATTTTAATTCTATATATCCCCAGCTGGCAGTCATGTACTATGATCTACAGTAAATTCAGAGAGACTATACCAAACTATTGGTACACGCAGGCTAGCTCATCACACTGCAGATTGCACGATGCATCTTGAATAGTACATCAGAATCAAAAGTTCAAAACAAGTGACAAGCTAGTAGTCGACCAGGGTTCGTTTTTGCACGCGCCACCTGTCACACAAGTCATCAATGCACACATAAACTGCACCTTGACTAAAGATAAGCTCCAATTTACGTCACTGATCTTTCATTTCATCAGAAAATAGAACGTGGCGCAGCGGGCTCACACGCCGGCGGCCGGCGAGCTGACCTAGTCCTGTCAGTGGCAGGTCCTCAGGAGGATACGCGTCGTACGGCCGTGGACCGGTGGTTCAGATGAGCCCCGCGCCGCGCCGCGAACCAACGGCCGGTGGGGCGTCGCTCGTTGCAACCTCACCAGTCACCACTCGAGCTACCCCCCGGTTCAAAAAGCTCCTATACTTTCGCAAATATGACCCTGGAGTTCCTTTTATTTCTGCTAAGAGTATATTCAGACTTTGGGAGGAAGCTTTTCGGTTATTTCTTAGAAAGCACTTAAAGCAAAACACTACTTCTGGCCCTTCTGGCGCATGGCGCGACAGGTGAGAGGGACACTCCAAAACTGGATACGTTTAAGATTCCGCCCTGCGATAGACGCGTGTAGCAAGTGACATGAGTGGGTGGTGGTGCTTATTTCGTTTAATAGTCTCAACAGCAACATGGCATACCACCGTAGAATATCTGTGTTCTCACATGGGTGTGCAGAATTATTCCATCTTGTCATGTGTGGCAAACAATTGATAATTCTAAATGTGTCTGGACTTGAAACGGTCATAAATAATTAACATTCCATACTGTGATTTTTTTAACAATAGCCTACATCAACTTTTTAGTACTGCTCTACATTAATAGTCAAGGCTCACACATTTCGGCTCTCGGAAGATCTTCGATGGTTTCTGAAGCTTCCATGATCTTGTAAAAGAAAGAAACCCTTCAGTTCGATCTAGTCTATACTTATTTTCTTATTTATTTATTTTGCGCAGGGATGGATGTCTTAGCGGTTGAAAGAGTTGGTCTTGAAAACCAAAGTATTGAGGAGTGACCATGAAGCAAACACATGATCATGTGACTTGGTCGATCTCTCGGAGAATGTGGCTTACGAAAATGACATCGAGTGAACAATTCAAAGTATCAACCAGGTCAATCACGCGAACAAACATATGACATACAACTCCACCATTTCCGTTGATGGTCTCTCACTCTTGTGTTGTGAAAGAAGAATATGGGCAGAAAAAGTGGTCCTATATATTTCCTATGGAAGAGAGGCTTGGTTTTATGTATTGGCGATCTTTAGTTTGTTTTTTAGCTTCCTGGCATGTTTCAGTATTTTTTTCTTGTTTTGTATCGGTGATCTTCTGGATGTTTTAGTTTGTAATAATGCTACATGGAGTAATCACACACTTGGTAGCCTCGGCCTAACTTTCGTTCCTTCCGATGGGCGTCGGGTCTACCTCTTACCCACTTTCCTCAGCGTACCGGGAGAAATCCTAAGACAAGTCTGGGCAACAATGTCGTTGTCGTCACATTCCTTCTTGAAGGTGTTACTTTGGTACGCGGCGATCCAAAGGCATAGGAGTGTGGTGGGACTTCTCTGGAGGGCGTTGCGGTTGCGGATCATCATCTTTTTTTTGTCGATCTGGCGTTGTCAACATTGGTTTCTTTTCTTTCTCTTATTTTTCTCTTGGGCTTGCTTGTGCTGTTTGCCCCAGCAGGGATCTCGATTTTGGTTTGTATGGTTGCTATATGAATATAGCGGGACAAAAGCGTGTTTCAAGAACTTTCGTGGATATGACATGAATTTAAGTATCTGTCCAAATGAAAACTGGGAGCTTGATCCTCCTTTTAGTAAAGAAGCCAACACTCTTGTGGTGCCTCCATTTGAATAGGACGGATGCTGTGTTGGAATTTTTCTAGAGGGAGCATTCTTGCGCCTCTAATAGTGCGTTGGGATCAATACGTAGAGAGACAAAAGTGACGATGGTGTGGTAGGAGAGTTGTGTTGATACCGATTGCACCATGCAATACATGGAGTAGGGAAAATCTTGCCCACAAAGGTAACTTAATTCCCTTTGGGAGGAGTGGAGAATGTCGAGGGCACAAAATTGGTTGGCAAAGTGGAAGCACTAGACCGACGATAACTTATTAGCGTTCCACGTAAGATCTACTCAGAAGTTTTTTAGGGGAAACATATCGTGTCTAAAGGTAGGCTTAGGACAACGAGACATATATAAATACACAAAAAAAGTTCTATGCACAATAATTTGAATTGTGTTGTTTTTCTATGTAAAATATGAATTTTAGCGCGCTAAGTGGAGGGCTAAGGATTTTTTTAGATAGACTTATAATAGAAATCAGCCACTTATGAATACTTAGCGCTCTTTATCACCCACTGATTCATATAATCTCGTATCTGTGGGCAAAACAATGCGATATTTTTTCTCTACTTTGTTATACGATAATGTTGTGGTCAGGAAAAATCCCTGTTGGCTTAGCCGGCGCCGACACGGTGACGCCCGCATGTGCCGCCGTTCCTTTCTAAAGGGCGTCTGGTATATCCCTTCCCTACTCCATGCCCCCGCGTACGGAGGGAAACCGTAGGACCAGTCCAGGTCCGGGCAACATCGTCATCGCCGTTGCATTCCTTCCCGAAGGTGATGTTTCGTATTCGGCGATTCAGAGCGTGACGATATTCAATTCTCTAGAGGGCGCATCGGTTAAGAGTCTTTATCGTTTTCTTTGATCCGACGTTGTTGACATTATTTTCTTTGTTATTTTTTTGTTTGGACTTGATTGTGTTGATGTCTCAGCTGTTGTATCTTGTGATTGCTATATTAATATAGCGGATAAAAACCTCTTTGGAGGACAATGCGGCATGCAGGACCTTTCAATGCGTGCCAGCAAAATAAATTGTAATTTTGTTTGAATTGTTTGGTGAGTGTTCCTTTGGAAAGAGTAGGCAAATCGTTTCCTTTGCCGCACCGCATTGACTAGCACAGCATATTCTTTGGCAACAAATCATGACTAGCCAAAAATACGGAGATATGAGGGGTTTAAATGCAAGCAGGGCTCCCGTCCCATGCCACCTTCCGACGGCGACCGCCGACTGGGCCGCCATATCCCTCCTCCAACTATTACTCCTTCCTCCTCTCTATCCCCCTCTACCCCTCACCAACTCATCCTGTCTCGATTCGCGAGGCGAATTGCTCCAGGGCCTAACCAAGAGCAGGGCGCCAGGCGAGGGAGGGGCGGGGACTGCCTCGTGAAGTGATCCGAGATACGCACAATCCGTTGCTTGGGATCCGAATCCCAATCCCGAGGTATCCATTCCGTCTGTCTGTTTTTCCGAATAGAATTATTCTCACGGTTCCAAGCGTTCTCTGGTGGCATATGTGGGGGATTTCCTGGTGCTGTTTTGCTCTGCCCGCCGGCTTGTCTCAAGAACTCGTCTCCTCCTCGTTTTTCGGTTGTATTGTGGTTTGTTTCCTGCTGTACCTTCTGTTGCCATTTTGCTCTTTTTGACCTTAGATTGTAATTTTTTTAGTTTGGTTTGTGTGCAAAATTGCCTCTTTTGATGTTACCTCTTTCGTTGTACCTATAGATCTACGATCTCCATGTGTTAATATATGTTATAATTTTGGTTGCAGTGGGCGAAAAGGCTGAAATTTAAGGCCGTTCCTTGTGTGTGGAGTTGGAATTCTGCCGACCGAACCGCTTTTCCCGGTGGTGCTATACCTGTTCTTGTTGCGCAATTGATTGGTTTATGCGTGACCTGGTATGAGATGAAGTGATTGGAGCCAAAACTTATCTGTAGAGCAAGCATTTTGGTCAGATAGGTGATGTGAGTTTCTGCAATGGCCCGAAGAAATGCTGGGACAATGCAGCGAGAGGGGTCAGTTAAGGACTGGGCAGAATTCGATCCCTCGCCATCTCCCAAGATGGCCTACTCGCAGTCCTATGTCGCAATGAGGGGGCTGCTGACTGCGCTGGCCTCGCTTGACCTTGTCCTGATGTCGAGTAGCCTAAAATCTGTGTGGGCAACGATATCGTCCAACAAGCATGCTAGGTCCTTGGAGAGGCCAAAGTCCAAGGGGATGAGCTGGAAAAAGGCCCTGTTTAATATATTTGTGTTTTTCCTGATTGGTGTTTTCATCGGATTCACGCCACTCTTCTCTGCTGATTTATCAAATAAAATGCCTTCTGAAAAGGAGAGGCTTCCATCCGAGGGGGATGTCATTGATAGACGGCAAATGGTAGAACGTCAGGGCACCAAGCTGGAGCCATTTGTATCTGACGCTGAAGCTGAAGTGATCGATGAGCAACAGGCTGAGGAGAGTCCACCAGTTCCTGCGATGTTGGATGATGAGGCAGATTTTGTTGAAGCCTCGTCTATTGTACATTCTGCTAATGATTCTGGTATTGTTGCGAGAAAGCAGCTGATAATTGTGACAGCAACAACAGTTCGACCACACCAGGCATATTACCTTAATCGTCTGATTCATGTCCTGAAGGATGTACCGCCGCCTCTTCTGTGGATAGTGGCAGAATGGCCATATCAGTCTCGTGAAACCGTAGAAATCCTGAGGTCGTCTGGGATCATGTACAGACATATTGTGTGCAATAGGAATGCTACAAATATTAGGAAGATTATTGTCTGCCAGAAGAATAATGCAATTTTCCATATAAAGAAGCACCATCTAGATGGTATAGTGCATTTTGCCGATGAGGAGAGAGCATACTCAATTGATCTATTTGAAGAAATGAGGAAAATCAGGTGACAGCTCTCTGCTAGTTCTTTTACTGCATGTTATCATGAATTCATGATTTAAACTAGTACAGTTTTGACACTGTTTTAAGTCAGTAAAAATATAAATTCTTTACCATCATACTTCATCAAAATTAGCAACTGCTTTCTGCCAGCTCACCTTCCTATTGCTTACTGCCTGCTAGCATTGTAATGTTGTATTATCTTTTACTGACAATGTAAGCCTGTGGTTGTTAGTTAGTATGAAATGTTTTTCCCTTCTCAAATCCGCTGATACCAAGTAATGTTTAAATCCTAGAATTTATTCTGCTAATAGGATATTTTCTTGAAGATAATAGTAGCCAATTTTGTGCTCGATGGAGTTTGTTGTACAGATGGACATCGTACTTATTCTTCTTTTATTCCACTTTTTTCATCCTTTATTTCTGGTAGCTTTCGTTTAAATTTCTCTTCAGTGGTGCTCCATGGTGCTATAAGATGTCCCACACAACAAAAGGTGGACTATTTGAATGATTGTAGTGGTTAGTGGTAGTAGGACACATAGGTTTCTCTAAATAACATCTTGATTGATGAGTACTATACATCATTTCTAAAGATATCCAGTAAAGCATCTTCCTTTACTATTCATAACTGACTTATGGTGTGGGGATATAGTTTAGTAGTGCCCACTAACCTAATAATTAATATAATCATAAAACCTTTGCAATGGCTGCTATAATTGAATACCGAGTCTTGATAAAAAAAATACTTGACAAACTCAGACTTCATTTAAAAGGTGCTGTGCCCAGATGTCCTAAAATGCTAGTGGGTCTGAACTTTTAATCTGCCAGGAGTAGGAGTTAGTCCTGACTCCAAATGAATTTAAACTTTTGCCGTTCTATTAATGGCCAATCAAAAGTTATCAGAAGTTATTGATGTGATTTAACTCTACAGATCATATGCATTATGACAGTTGGTTATGTAATCTCAGTTAAGTGGTGATAGAAGTATAGAGGATGCCAAATTTGTCTGTTGTGAGGAGTTACTTTTTATACGATTTAGTTCTGAGGATGTGTCTAATAAGGTATTAAGGTGTATAGTCATGTAGTCTCAGTTAGAAGACCAAGAGAGGTGCTAATGTCTGCTTGAAATTTTACATCAAAGCGTCTGTCACTGAACCCAGTAATCCGAAATTTGACCTATTCTGTCTGAGCATTTCTCTCCTATTGTAGCAGTTAAGATGTTACATCAAAGCGTCTGTTGCTGAATCCAGTAATCTGAAGTTAAGATGTTGCTCATATTCTGTGCTATGTTCTGCAGGCGCTTTGGTACATGGCCAGTAGCAACGCATGATGGGTCCAAGTATAGAGTGGCTTTAGAAGGCCCCCTTTGTCAGGGTGATCAGGTCACTGGTTGGCATACAAACCAGAGGAGGGGTATACTTCGTCGATTTCCAATTGGTTTCTCTGGATTTGCTTTTAACAGCACTATACTCTGGGATCCTAAGAGATGGAAGAGCCCCAGCAGAGAGTCTATTATACTCCATTCAGGTGGCAGGGGTGGCTTGCAGGTGATTTCTTCAGTAAATCTTACCCAGGCAGATGAATTAACTTGATGATTGATCATAATTTCTGCATAGCTACCTTTTTGCTTGAAATTACCGTCAGTGCATGCTATTACTTTATTGTTTCTGAATTGCCATCTAGTTGCCGAACTGTAATATGAAAATCAGTTAGGTACAACCTGTCCGTGGAACAAAATGTGATCATCGGGATATCATGAGAGCAAGTAGAGCCGATAGCCAGATACAGTGCTATTAAGGAACTAGAAGTTATATATACCCATTTCGTATATGCTGTACAGTAGTATACATGAGCTATTAAGGCAATGCTTACTGTAGCACATCAAGAAAACATAGATATACTGAAACCCTGTGCATTTGCAGGAGTCAAGATTTATCGAGAGGCTTGTGGAGGACGAGAGTCAAATGGAAGGGCTAGCAGGCAATTGCACCCGGATTATGGTCTGGAATTTCGATTTGGAACCTCCTCAGCTCAATTACCCTACTGGCTGGTTGCTGCAGAAGAACCTAGATGCCGTCGTGCCCATAACGTAGCTGTCTTGCTCCCCCATCTTTTTGTTTGCTCATACTAGTGTGAGCGATGCCTTCCTGAACTTGGCAGCATCCAGGATCACGCGAAGCTGCTCTGCCAAGATCTGGTTGAAAATAATGTCTAGTAAAAGTTGAAAGGAAGAAAGAAGCCTGACAAAGAATTCATCTCTCTCTCTCTCTCTTACTCTCTCTCTCTGCTCCATTCTTTTCAAAGTTCGTCTTTTACCCATATATATACATACCCCATTGGGCTAGATTTAGTTCTGTACATTTACTCTTCTCCGTTCGTTATTATACATGCATATATCACCTTAGAGATGCTAAAGATGCCTCTGCTTCAACTGTTGAAGAGTAGAGACAGATATATACTCTTGATACATGAACTTAGCAAAATCAAAATCACAGATTGGATTTAACTGTGTGTGCTGTCTGTGCTTGGTTCCTGATTCCTTCTGGTCTGTAATTCTTGCTATGGCTCCTGCATCTGTTACGGGACTGGGCAAAACATGGCGTATGCTCTGTTTGCTTGTGGCTTGGCTTCTTTCTGATTGTTCTGCTGAAAACTGTCTACTTCATGTTTTGGTACTCGAGCATCTTAATTCACCTGTGGGTGTTAGTTAAGGTCAGAGAAGGCAGAGCCTGACTCAATCAGAAACATATATTTTTCATTGCCATGTTTCGTTTGAAATTTAAGTAATGAGGTTCTGCCAACAGGCCAATCGTAGGGGGGAGTTAGCACAGGACCAGATGCATAGAAATTCCACAGGTTCACTCCTCCTGTCCTCAACCACAAGGGTGCAGCATTGTGGGGTAATAAATGTAAGAAATAACCCAAATCATCGCTGTACAACCCCAAAACCTCGGCTGCCCTTGCTGCAAAATTCCTTCGTACACGAACAGATGTCTCTGCTTCAAGATCATCGGTTGCTCCTTAAATAATTCCTTTGCACGAACGGTGCTCGGGTGCTCCCAGCCTTGTGAGAAGTCCGAAGCCCGGACCGTCCGGAGAGCGGTCCAGCTCCTTCCTTCCGGCCCCGGGGACAGACCAGTCCATGCCTGAAGAACCGTGTACCCCCTGGTTTCCACGGGAACGACATGATTTGACCCTCTGAGTTCGAGCTGATCATGATTATCTTGAACGCTATGTAAAATTACAAATATAAAAGGAAAATATTACGAATGAAGTCGAAGGACTTAGTTTTGGAGGTTTCCATGATTCAAGTTTTGAAGCTGGATCTTCCCCTACGCCGTCGAGCATTCAGCCATGCCAATCCTTGGGGACACATAACTAATTAACCATACGCGTGACAACAGATAGATCTTCTAGTTTCACTAGAAATGTTACTGCTCCAAAGATGGAGATTCTTTGTCAAGATTGTCCAGCCGAGGGTGTTGGCATTTCGACCCCTCGGTTCTGGGGCATGGTATGAATTCATCTTAACAGATAAATTAGTCTAGCTTCACCGAGATGAAATATTTACATATTGACACTTCATAGGGAGTATTTCTTATTTCTTCTAAAGATGAAACTAACAATATAGCTAAGACAATCATATTATTTTGCATTTCAATTTTTAGAATATAGAACAAGGAAAAAGCTATAATCTAGCCATGTATATGAGATCACCTGAATATTTTACTTCGCAGCTTCACTAACATGCTCAAATGGGTCGCAAATTGTAGCATAAGCCTCTATACAAAATACATATTTTCTCTAAGACTAGTAAAGCATGTTTCATTTTGCTCAACTAACTAAAAAGATGATAGCATCATTTCAAGCATTCTAGTTTATCAAATTGGACAAAGATTGAGCTACAACTGTTAGCTCAAGGAACATGCAGAGACTCACGCCTTGAACTAGCAACTTTCAAGAAGTGTGGCTGGATCAAGTTTCAGTTATGCCTTCAGACACACACAACAGTAGCGATTTTTTTTTGTTATGGATTAACTCTTAATGGTAAGCGATAAATATTCCTCCTTAAATGCATTGCAAGCACAATGAAGTTTTCAGTGTCCATAATACCACGTGGCTTATTGTGGGCTAGAGGGGGGCCATGCCCCCCCCCCCCCCCCCCTAGATCTTAGAATTTCTTCTAATATAAATTGATAATTAGCATAATTTTACATCATACATAGCATAATACTTATATTAGGCCCCTCAACTATGTTTTGCCGCTTGTGGATGCAGACATTTTTCCGTGAATCAAGTGGTGCTCTGATATATCCAATCACAATCAACTCCAGCCATTCTCAACAATTGGCAGCTTCTGCAATCAGCTGGCAAGACAGTAAGATTAGCTTCCTGGGAGTGAATGTAAAATTAACACTGGCAATTTCCTCCTAGCCTGCATGTGTGTGCTTGATTTGATTAGATGAAGTGTAGACATGCATTCATATTTGGGATGTTCGTATAAAATATTTGCATAAAATCCTACTGATTTGGCATCCTACTCTCGGATTCACATGCTTAGATATTGACCTTCGGAAGTTCTTCTACAGATAGTGAACTTTGGGTCAGTTGCTGTGAATCTCACAATATCTGCGTCTGGACTTGTAGCTAGTGTAAATAGTCCACTGTTGCTGTTTTCACGTCCAACAATCCGTGCGATGGGAATTCGTTCAGTCAACCAAAGAAGGTAAGATGGCGGCTGGTTTATAGCAAACTAGTTTGCTTCGTGCATTATACTATGAACTAAGTACATGGTAAACTTTTCAATAACAATTTCTGAATTCTGGCAGAAACTCGACTCGGCAGCGGCGGCCACAGGATTTTGACAGTGGGTATTCGAAGTCAAATTTTTGCCAATATAAAGTACAGTAAAAAAAATCCAAAACAAGAAGGATTAGAGATTGAAAATTCTATGGTATATGTTATTCAGGAGGCTTCCTTATCGGTCTTGCTAACTTCACCAACTAATGACGTTTTACATCACCATCACATAGATATATTTTTTTGATTTAAAAACATGATTAATCATTTGCAGGTTTGGAGACTGACAAAAAATACATAATAAAGGGATTACAAATTAGAAGCAAAGGTTGCTTCACACTTTATGTGGGCCATGTGGCTTCCAAATGAATTTGCTGGTGAGTTTATACTAGTGCGTTGCTGGCTTGATTGTGCGATCCCCGTTTTGAGTTTTTCACGCTAAGTTCATAGTTGGGCTAAATCCTGAATCCTGATGGGAGTTGAGTTGTAGATTTAGGCCATAGGCCGCTGGGTGATCGCGAGCAAGGTGGGGGTTTGGATTTGACCAGAGGAGTCCCTGGACGCGAGGAGCAGACGTATCGTGCACATCGAGCTGTATATTTTGCTAACTACCCAAAGTATCTTATACATACGTTGTATATACAAAATGTTTTGTCAAAAATAATGGGTATTCATCTAAATACCCTTAAATTGAGCTGGGCCCGCCCTGCAACTCGGAGGAAAGTTGGGTTGCTGGAAGGACAAGTTATTATCCTATGGTGATCTCTTGGTTCTACTCAATTTTGTATTAACAATTTTATCCATTTTTCTGTTATGTTTACTAGAAATAACTAAAAGGGGTAAGGAAGCGAGTTTATTTTTATAGGTCTCGCTTTTTTCTGCAAAGTACTAAAAATAAATTAAAATATAGATTAACAAAATGGAACATAATTTGTCTGACCAAAAGATCAAGGTGGCCTTGGTATTGAGGTGTTGGAAATTAAAAATAGATGCATACTGAGTAAATGGCTTTTCAAACTAATTAGTGAAAAAGGGGTATGACAAGAATTGCTACAAAATAAATATCTAAGTTAAACAAGTTATTTGAGGTCCAACCAAAACTGACCGATTCTCCTTTTTAAAAAGGACTTATGCGGATAAAGAATAAGTTCTTTGCTAGTGGTCATTTTAAAACCGGGGATGGTTATAGCACTAGTTTTTGGGAGAATACATGTCTGTAAGATACACCTTTAGCACATCATCCATCTTTATACAATATTGTGCAACGGGATAATATTACCGTGGGACAAGTTCGAAGTCAAATACCGCTAAACATTGGTTTTAGGAGAGTACTTAGTGAAAGAGTAATTGCCCCTATGTGTGGTTTTGGTGATTAATGACAATCCCTATGGACTAATGTTTTCGCTGAGTTTTATATGAAGGAATATTCCATAGGTCATGCTTGTAGTCTATGTGTTGGATTCAAGTATGGATGCCATGAAGATAAAGATATACCTTGAGTATTTGCATCAAGATCATCGAGTTGAAGAGAATAATATGATATGATCAAGATCATGAGAGTCTGATCTCAATAGAAGAATTTAAGATATGGCTCTAAGACAGTGTCATGATAGCCTCATTAGTTCATCTATGATTGACTAAGATTTAAAGCATGTAATCAAATTAAGAGTTCTTTATGTACCTCAAGATATTGAGATGGAGCATGATAAGATACATGGTTGACCTATACAAAGAGCGAAGAGTGATTTCAAGTTGGTTAACACATGAAGCATAAAGAATGTACCACATGATCTTTTTATGGTAAGCCTTGTCAATTATGCATCATGTGACAAGGTTCAATCTTGTCAATGCCCATTGTTATGAGCTTGGGTTTTGGAGAAGATGGGGGTGCTGGAGATCGCGGAATAGTTAACAGACAAGCAACCAGGGGAAAACCCTACTCCTGCTTGTCTGCTCTTGATTACGGCGGAACCGAAAGTTACAGGGGTGCGCAGATGCAATCTGGCGTGGAAGTGTGTATGCGGTGGTACGAGAGGTTTATCCTCCTCGCCGTGTCCTCCTAGCCTTTATATAGAGTTAGGCAGGTCTCGGACACAGATCGAGTCGGTTACAGGTTTATGGTTTGCCCTTTTGAATATTCTATCTAATCTAGTCATGCTCTCCAAGGATACGAAAACGTCATGGGCTTGGGCCACCCAAAAATCTTCATGGACCGCGTATATTCTCGTGGGCCTTCCTTGGGCTGGACCAGGTATGCTGATGTCGTGTACCCATGGGGTATAACCATGTTAGTAGCCCCCGAGTGTTCAGTCGAATCATAGATTCGGCTGAGGACTCTTCAATCTTTCGGGTGCAGCTGTTTCTGTTCATCAGAGAATGATTTTAGTATGTAGGGATTGTTGATGCGTGTGTCTGACTCTCCTGACGGATCAGGGTCAGTTAACTGTCTTAGGACAAAACAACATGATCTTCTTCATATTCGAGTCTCTCGACTCGAACCCGGAACAGATGCTGGCGTAATTCGACTCAGGCCGTTGAGGTCTTATAGGAGTCGAAATCTCAGTGGTTTTCGAATGATGTACCCGACGCGTCCGTCGGGATTTTCATCGCGTCTGTTAGCACGGATTTTCACTAGCAGAGCGCAGTCGTGTGCGTTGCTAGGACACCAGACGATATCTATAGGTCTTATCTTTGCGTCACAGACACAGCATCCGAAATTTTATCACCGCGGAGGTGTTTCGGATGGCCAAGGAGTATGTTACTGTAGGGGTTCGTAGCATGGAAAACAAAAAATTTCTACCGCATGCACACAAACAAGCTAAGATCTATCTACTAGATTGTAGCAACGAGTTGATTAGATTACTCACCCTCGAAGATTCCAAAGCGGTTAACGAGAGCAGATTCTCGTGGGTGATGTAGTCGTACACTTGCCGATCTCAAGATCGCGAAGACGATCCTTCCGGCGCCGCGTTCCGGCAGCTCTTCCGCAGTCGGTCACACGTCCGGTACTCGATGAAGACCTTCCTCTCCCTTGTTCCAGCAGACAGCGGAGGTTATAGTTCTCCCCTCGCAATTCTGGCAGCACGACAGTGTGGTGTCGGAAGTAGAGGGAAGATCCCGCAGGGATTTGCCTAATCCGGTGCGAGTTATGGTAGATCTAGGGTTTCCCGACGATCTAGGTTTAGAAGGTCAAGAGGAGGAGGAGGAGGTGTCGACGGCGGCTAGTGCGACGACGACGAGGCGGCGGCACGACGGCGACGGCGCGGCACGGGTGGGGAGGGCTGGTTGTGTGTTCTTTGGGGCAACCCTCCCCCTCTATTTATGAGAGGGAGGGAGGCTTGGGAGAGGGGAGTTTGAATCCATACCCAAACCCAAGTTGGATAGAAGGAAGGACTCTTTCCTTCTTCCACTAGGAAACCATTGTTCCAGTTTGACTTTTTAAACCTCCCTTTTGACTTTCAATTTAGAGCTTTATTTCTCTCTCCCAAATGCCCAACCAAAGTGACTTAGGACATGATCCAATCATTCCACTTACCCATGACACATTCATGGACCATTCCCCTTCCGGTCCGGTGAACCTTCAAGAACCTTCCAGAACCTCTCCAATGAAAACATCAAAATCATTCCCGAACTCCGGAATCGGACTTTCCTTATATGAATCTTATTCTCCGGACCATTCCGGATCTCCTCGTGATATCTAGGATTCCATCCGAGACTCCAAACAACATTCGGTATCCCAACTAACATTCCATATCTACTAAACAACATCGAATCCTTAAGTGTGTCTCCCTATGGTTCGTGAATTATGCGGACATGACCGAGACACTTCTCCGATCAATAACCAATAGAGGAATCTGGAAATTCATATGGCTCCCACATATTTCTACGATTACTTTGCGATCGAATGAACCACTTACATACGATACCAATTTCCCTTTGTCTCGTGATAGTTTACTTATTCGAGGTTTGATCATCGGTATCTCTGCATACCTAGTTCAACCTCGTTACCGATAAGTACTCTTTTCTCGTTCCCGTGATATGTGATCCCTTGTGAGATAGCCACATGCTTGCAAGCCAATTGGATGACATTCCACCGAGAGGGCCCAGAGTATATCTATCTGTCATATGGATGGACAAATCCCACTCTTGACCCATGTGCCTCAACACATACTTTCCGGACACTCAGTGCCACCTTTATAGCCACCCAGTTACGGTGTGGTGCTTGATGTCATCAAAGCATCCTTCCAGTGATGGTGATTAGCATGATCTCATGGTCGAAGGAATTAGGTTACTATGTATCAGAAAGCTTATAGCAAATGAACTATTGAAATGACTTGATCTTAATGCTACGCTTATCTATATGAGTATGTCCATCATACCATTCTCCTAATTATATGATCTTGTTGTTAATAACATCTCAATGTTCATGATCGAGAAACCACGATCATCTATTAACCAACAAGCTAGTATTATAAAGAGGCTTTACGAGGGACTCTAATTTAGTTTACAAATCACACAAGTATTAATGTTTCCAGTTAATACTATTATAACATGAATGTAAACATTTATCATAAACACAAAGATATAATAATAACCAATTTTATTATTGCCTCTAGGGCATATCTCCAACAGCCTCCCACTTGCACTAGAGTCAAGTAATCTAGATTACATGGTAATATACCGAACACCCATGGCGGTTTGGTGCTGGTCATGTTTTGCCCTCGGGAGAGGTTTAGTCAACGGATCCGCCACATTTAGACATGTGTGTACTTTGCAAATCTTTATGTCACCATCTTGGACATGCTCTCAAATAGCGTGGAAACGTAGCTTGATGTGATTCAGCTTCTTGTGTGACCTTGGCGCATTGGCTATGTCGCCCATGTTATCACAGTAGATAGACATTGGGTCCAGCGCACTTGGAACCACACCGAGCTCTGTAATGAACTCCTTCATCCATATCGCCTCTTGTGAAGTCTCTGAAGCAGCTATGTATTCTGATTCAGTTGAAGATCTCGCCACAACGCTTTTCTTTGCACTCCTCCAGCTAACTGCTGCACCATTCAAAGTAAATACGTATCCAGATTGAGATTTAGAATCATCCGGATCGGTGTTCCAACTAGCATCGGTATAACCATTAACAACGAGCTGTTCATCACCTCCATAAGAAAGAACCATATCCTTAGTTCTTCTCAAGTACTTAAGGATGTTTTTGACCGTTGTCCGATGATCCACTCTTGGATCACTTTGATATCTGCTAGTAAAACTAACAGCATATGCAATGTCAGGTCTAGTACATAGCATGGCATACATAAGAGATCCTATGGCTGAGGCATAGGGAGTCTTACTCATCCTTTCTCTATCTTCTGCCGTTGCAGGACTTTGAGTTTTACTCAAGGTCGTATTGGGCAACATGGGCAAGAATCCTTTCTTGCTATCTTCCATTCCAAACCTCTTTAGAACTTTGTCCAAATATGTACTCTGTGACAATGATATTAGGCATCTCGATCTATCTCTATAAATCTTTATGCCTAATATGTAAGCTGCTTCGCCAAGATCTTTCATTGAAAAACTATTATTCAAATAATCCTTGACACTATTAAGAAGGTCTACATCATTCCCAATCAACAATATGTCATCTACATATAGTATTAAGAATACTACAGAGCTCCCACTCACTTTCTTGCAAATACAAGCTTCTCCATAAGTTTGTATAAAACCAAAGTTTTTGATTACCTTATCAAAACGTTGATTCCAACTTCGGGATGCTTGCTTCAATCCATAAATGGACCGTTGAAGTTTGCATACCTTGTTAGCATCTTTAGGATCGACAAAACCTTTGGGTTGCATCATATACAACTCTTCATCAATGTCTCCATTGATGAATGCTATTTTGACATCCTTCTGCCATATCTCATAATCATAATATGCAGCGATTGCTAACAAAATCCTCACAGACTTTAGCATCGCCACCAGTGAGAAAGTCTCATCGTAGTCAACTCCTTGAATTTGTCAACACCCATTTGCGACAAGTCAAGCTTTATAGACAGTAACATTACCATGAGCATCTGTTTTCTTCTTGAAAATCCATTTGTTCCTGACAGCCTTCTGGCCATCCAGTAAGTCCACCAAAGTCCATACTTGGTTTTCGTACATGGATCCAATCTCGGATTTCATGGCTTCTTGCCATTTATTGGAATCTTGGCTCATCATCGCTTCCTCATATGTCGCAGGGTCATCGGTGTTGTCCACCAACATGAAACTCATAACGGGATCATACCAATCAGGAGTGGTACGAATTCTCGTTGACCGGCGAGGTTCCACAGTTACTTCAACCAAAGTTTCATGATCAACATCATTAGCTTCCTCTCTTATTGGTGTAGGCTCCACAGGAACTACTTTTGGTGCTGCGCTACTCTCAAGTTCGAGAGAAGGTTCAACAACCTCGTTGAGTTCTACTTTCCTTCCAGTCACTTCTTTCGAGAGAAAATCCTTCTCTAGGAAAGATCCATTCTTGGCAACGAAGATTTTTTCCCTCGGATCTATGATAGAAGGTATACCCAATAGTTTCCTTCAGGTATCCTATGAAGACGCATTTTTCCGCTTTGGGTTCAAGCTTGTCGGGCTATAACTTCTTTACATAATCTTCGCAACCCCAATCTTTAAGGAATGACAATTTAGGTTTCTTCCAAACCATAATTCACATGGTGTCGTTTCAACGTATTTAGATGGTGCCCTATTTAAAGTGAATGCGGCTGTTTCTAATGCATAACCCCAAAATGATAGCGAGAAATCTGTAAGTGACATCATAGAATGAATCATATCTAAGAGAGTTCGATTACGACGTTCGGACACACCATTACGGTGTGGTGTTCTCGGCGGTGTCAATTGTGAAAGTATTCCGCATTTCTTCAAATGCTCGCCAAACTCGTAACTTAGATATTCACCTCCACGATCAGATCGTAGAAATTTAATCTTCTTGTTATGTTGACTCTCTACCTCACTTTGAAATTCCTTAAACTTCTTGAAAGTTTCGGACTTATGTTTCATGAAATAGATATACCCATATCTACTCAAATCATCCGTGAAGGTAAGAACATAACTATAACCACCGCGCGATGCTACACTCATTGGGCCACACACATCGGTATGTATGATTTCCAATAAGTCCGTAGCTCGCTCCATCATACCAGAAAATGGAGTCTTAGTCATTTTACCCTCAGACATGCTTCGCATCTTTCAAGTGATTCGAAATCAAGTGATTCAAGAAGTCCATCGGAATGGAGTTTCTTCATACGCTTCACTCCAATATGACCAATACGACAGTGCCACATATAGGTCGAGTTATCGCTCAATTTCAAATGTTTAGCTTCAATGTTATTAATGTGTATATTTCTACAATCGAGATTCAATAGACCATCTATCAAAGGTGCATGTGCATAAAACATATTACTCATATAAATCGAACAACCATTATTCTCGGACTTAAACAAGTAACCGTCTCGCAATAAACATGATCTAGATATAATGTTCATGCTCAACGCAGGCACCAAATAATAATTATTTAAGTATAAAACTAATCCCGATGGTAGATGAAGAGGTAGCGTGCCGACCGCGATCACATCAACCTTTGATCCATTTCCAACACGCATCGTCACCTCGTTCGTCGCTAGTTTCCGTCTATTCTGCAACACCTGTTTCGAGTTACAAATGTGAGCAACCGAACCAGTATCAAATACCCAGGCACTACTACGAGTACTAGTGAGATACACATCAATAACCTGTATATCGGATATACCTTTCTTCTTGATGTTGCTGTTCTTCAAATCCGCCAAGTACTTAGGGCAATTCCGCTTCCAGTGACCTTCTCCCTTGCAGTAAAAGCACTCAGTGTCAGTCTTAGCCCTAGTCTTGGTCTTCTTCGCCGGCGCGGTAACTTTCTTACCGCCCTTCTTGAAGTTTCCCTTTTTCTTAGACTTGCCTTGCTTCTTGAATTTGGTGGTCTTATTGACCAACAACACTTGGTGCTCTTTCTCGATCTCCACTTCCGCAGATTTTAACATGGAGAAGAGTTCAGGCAACGACTTGTCCATGTTTTGTATATTGTAGTTCACCACAAAGTTCTTGTAACTTGGTGGTAGTGATTGGAGGACACAGTGAATCCCCAAAGCATTAGGAATCACTATACCCAAGCTTTGAAGCTTGCTTGCGTGCCCAGACATCTTAAGCACGTGCTCACTGATGGAGCTGCCCTCTTCCATCTTGTAGTTAAAGAACTTTTCAGAAGACTCATAACTCTCAACTGTCGCGTGAGCCTCAAATATCATTTTGAGTTCACGGACAATATCATGTGGGTCATGGTTCTCAAACCTTTTCTGAAGCTCTGATTCCAATCCATACAATATAGCACACTGAACTGTGGAGTACAGATTCTTCCGAGCAAGGAAAACATACTTTACCTAATCGGTAGCATCAGCTGCAGGTGGGTCACCCAGCGGTGCATCCAGCACATAGGTCAAATTACCAGCATTGAGGACAATCCTCAAATTGTGGAACCAATCCGCGAAGTTGCTTCCATTGTTTTTCAACTTTTCTTTCTCTAGGAACGCATTAAAATTGATGGTAGGGGTCGCCATTGATATACAACATATTTGCAATAGTTTAGACTAAGTTTATGACAAATTGAGTTCTAATTAATAGTTAAATTAATCTAGGTGAACTCCCACTCAAAACAATATCCCTCACATTGTTTTAGTGATCACACAAAGCAAATCCACCACATCAAAACCGATCATCACGAGAGTTGACATAGATTCAATGGCGAACAATCAACATGTTCATCATATCTACTATATGGCTCATGCTTTACCTTTCGGTGATCCGTGTTCCGAGACCATGTCTGTACATGCTAGGCTCGTCAAGATCGAACCTTAGCTTCCGCATGAGCAAATCTGGCTTGCTCACGTTGTATACACTCGTAGAATCTAACACACCCGATCATCACGTGGTGCTTCGAAACAACGAGGTTTAGCAATGGTGCTTACTAAGGATGAACACTTTATAACTTGATATTTTTGTGCTTGAGGGATCATCTTATAATGCTACCATCGCGAACTAAGCAATACAAGATGCATAAAAGGATTAACATCACATGCAATTCATAATATGTGATATGATATGGCCTTTCTTCTTGTGCTTCCGATCTCCATATTCAAGCACGAACATGATCTCCATCATCACCGGCATAGCATCAAGGTCAATGGCGCCGCTTCATGGTTGTCGTCCACTAGTATCAACTATTACAACTACTTTGAATAATAGACACGCAGGTCTTAACAGAATTAAAAAGACAACCATATGGCTCATGCCGGTTGCCGACTTACAATAAGGAACATTGCATACATCATATATAATCACAATCATGGCCATATCACATCACAGCACACCCCTGCAAAACAAAGTTAGACGCCTCTAATTTTCTTTGCATGTTTTATGTGGTTTGGGGATTTAAATAAGTGTCGTTCTAACTTACGAACAAGAACCACAATGAAAGGAAACATATGTCGCCTAGAGGGGGGGGTGAATAGGCGATTAAAACTTTTCCTAGAGTGGCTCAACAAGGGCGGAATAAAACTAGTGTTTACTTTGTTAAGCACAACCTAGAACAATTAAGGTTCACCTATGTGCACCAACAACTTATGCTAAGCAATACAAGCTATAAAGTGATAGCAAGATATATATTACTTCAGGCATGAAGGCTATCACAATGTAAAGTGCATAAGTAAGAGCTCAGGTATAGAGATAACCGAGGCACGCGGGGACGACGATATTTTACCGAGTTCCTCCCAACATGGAGTACGTCTTGTTTGGAGAGGGGGTGGTATCTAACCACCTACGCCACAAAAGGCCTCCCTTATTCTCCGGTGAATCTCACCCCAACGGGATTGATCCACGCTTCCACTATCGGTGCTCTTATCGTTGGCACCCTAAACCTCTCACAAGGTTGGGGCACTTCTCCACAACTTAATTGGAGGCTCCCGACAAATGCCACCAAGGCCACAAAGGTTGGGGCACTTCTCCACAACTTAATTGGAGGCTCCCAACAAATGCCACCAAGGCCTCAACCTGCAATACAACAAACCGTCTAGGGTTCCAAGAACCCAAGAGTAAAAAGCTTCTCACCTTTCACTCAAACTAATCCTCACCGAGAACTCAAACCGATGCACCAAATGCAATGGCAAGAACACAAGAAGTGCTCAAATCCTTCTCTCCCAAACTCCACCAAAGCTACAAAAGCTTGTGGGGGAATAAGAGAGGAAGAACAATGGAGGAAATCCACAAAAGACTCCAAGATCTAGATCCCAAGATGTTCCCCTCACTTAGAGGAGAGATGTATTGGTGGGATTGTAGATCTAGATATCCTCTTTAAAATCCCTAAAGTATATGAAAGAATCAAGGGAGGGATTGAAGGGGGAGCAATCTCAAGAGGGTCAAGAATGGAGGAGAAAGCCTGTAAAACTCGAGCAGTGACATTGGGGAAGAAGAGCCCCTTTTTATAGGCCCACAGATTTCTGACCGTTTTTTGCCCGTTGGGGACTTGCCAGACCGGAGACTTTGGTCTACACCGGAGACTCCGGTCTACACCGGAGATTCTGGCCCAACCTCCGGACTAGACTCCGGACCACCTATCTGAATGACCTGGACCAGCCACGACCCAACTTGGTCGGAGACTCCGGTCCTCCAACACCGGAGACTCCGGACAGAGCAGAGACCGGAGATTCTGGAGTAACCTCCGGACCTTGCTCCGGACCCCCATACAGTATGTCCCTACCATGATTCTGAAGTCACCACCTGAAACACATCCGGAAACTCCGGACCACACCGGAGACTCCGGTCCATGCAAACTGGAGACTCCGGTCTGGACCAAATAAGAGGCAAACTTCAAATGGCGATATCTAGAGTTTGGAAACTCCGATTGACCCGAAACCAATTTTGTTGGAAAGAGGACAACAAAATTTACCCAACAAGAGATAAATTATTGGATACCACCAAGAGAGAACATTTCATGTATTATAATGTGAGATACCTCTCTTAGTGAGAAACCGGAAAAACCTCAAGGATCAAAAACGCAATATGATATAAAAGGGAAATCCGTTTTTGATGAACTAGAGCTTGTTATGGATATTACCACAATCTCTAGAACCTCACATGGATAAGATCCAAATAACAACCAAGAAAGGATGATGCTAAGTATGCAAAGGTTTGAGCTCTCTATGAAAGATATGATCGCGTTACTCAGTTGAGAGCCCCTGTTGATAGTACGGTTGTCTATCCTATAAACCGGTCTCCCCAACTAACACCACGAGACCGGTAAGAAGGAAACCCTATCAAGATCAAACCTTTGCCTTGCACATATTCCACTTGATTATGATGTAGACGGTCTTGTCCTTCTCAAGATGGAACACCTTTCTTAATTGCTCTTGTACGCACTTGCTTGATGAAGACTTGCAAGTTACTCCCCCATACAACATGGGGAAACCTTTACTTTGACCTTGTCTTCATCGATCCATGATCACCGAGGATGGCAAGCTTCAACCATGAGATCTTCTAGATATTTCACATCTTTAGCTTGCACATCATTTCTTCTTTTCTTCATTATGTTGATGCCTTGAAGGTGCACCAAAGATATTACTTCATCTTATTCTTCAAGACATACTTGCCATAGGTTTAACTCTCACATGACCAATCTGTGGATCACTCTTTGAACACCTTGGTCACCACTTGATCCTCTTCACTTTCTTCTTCTCCAAACCTTGAAGCCAACATATGGTTCAAGCATTGCCTATGGACAATTCCTACAAGTACAACTTGATACAAGCATTAGTCCATAGAGATTGTCATTAATTACTAAAACCACACATGTGGTCCCACATGTTCTTTCACACAATGTTGATACTAGTATTGTCAATCAGCTGTTGTAAATTGAATCTTAACTATGTTGGGAGAAATAGGCACCCGCAAAGCCACTTATGCAATACAAGTTGCATGTCAAGCGTGGAGCAAGTCTCATGAATGATGCCATGTAAGGTTAGCCCGGGCCGCTTCATCCCACCATCCCACAAGATGCAAAGTACACAAGAAGCAATCAACAACAAAAGCATCAACGCCCACAATGACCATTGTGTTATACTCGTGCAACATATCTACATAGACATGGCTCTGATACCACTGTAGGGGTTCATAGCATGGAAAACAAAAAAATCTACCGCATGCACATAAACAAGCCAAGATCTATCTACTAGATTGTAGCAACGAGTTGATTAGAGTACTCACCCTCGAAGATTCCAAAGCGGTTAACGAGAGCAGATTCTCGTGGGTGATGTAGTCGTACACTTGCCGATCTCAAGATCGCGAAGACGATCCTTCCGGCAGCACTTCCGCAGTCGGTCACACGTTTGGTACTCGATGAAGACCTTCGTCTCCCTTGTTCCAGCAGGCAGCGGAGGTTGTAGTTCTCCCCTCGCAATTCCGGCAGCACGACAGCGTGGTGTCAGAAGTAGAGGGAAGATCCTGCAGGGCTTTGCCTAAGCCAGTGCGAGTTATGGTGGATCTAGGGTTTCCCGGCGATCTAGGTTTAGAAGGCCGGGAGGAGGAGGAGGTGTCGGCGGCGGCTAGGGCGACAACAGCGTGGCGACGGCGGCACGGCACGGGTGGGAGGGCTGGTTGTGTGTTCTTTGGGGCAGCCCTCCCCCTCTATTTATGAGAGGGAGGGAGGCTTGGGAGAGGGTAGTTTGAATCCATACCCAAACCCAAGTTGGATAGAAGGAAGGACTCTTTCCTTCTTCCACTAGGAAACCATTGTTCCAGTTTGACTTTCAATTTAGAGCTTTATTTCTCTCTCCCAAATGCCCAACCAAAGTGACTTAGGACATGATCCAATCATTCCACTTACCCATGACACATTCATGGACCATTCCCCTTCTGGTCCGGCGAACCTTCAAGAACCTTCTAGAACCTCTCCGATGAAAACATCGAAATCATTCCCGAACTCCGGAATCAGACTTTCCTTATATGAATCTTATTCTCTGGACCATTCCGGATCTCCTCATGATATCCGGGTCCCATCCGATACTCTGAACAACATTCGGTATCCCTACTAACATTCCATATCTACTAAACAACATCGAATCCTTAAGTGTGTCTCCCTAAGGTTCGTGAATTATGCGGACATGACCGAGACACTTCTCCGATCAATAACCAATAGAGGAATCTGGAAATTCATATGGCTCCCACATATTTCTACGATTACTTTGAGATCGAATGAACCACTTACATACGATACCAATTTCCCTTTGTCTCGCGATAGTTTACTTATCCGAGGTTTGATCGTCGGTATCTCTGCATACCTAGTTCAACCTCGTTACCGATAAGTACTCTTTTCTCGTTCCCGTGATATGTGATCCCTTGTGAGCTAGTCACATGCTTGCAAGCCAATTGGATGACATTCCACCGAGAGGGCCCAGATTATATCTATCCACCATATGGATGGACAAATCCCACTCTTGATACATGTGCCTCAACACATACTTTTCAGACACTCAATGCCACCTTTATAGCCACCCAGTTACGGTGTGGTGTTTGATGTCATCAAAGCATCCTTTCGGTGATGGTGATTAGCATGATCTCATGGTCGAAGGAATTAGGTTACTATGTATCAGAAAGCTTATAGCAAATGAACTATTGAAATGACTTGATCTTAATGCTACGCTTATCTATAGGAGTATGTCCATCATACCATTCTCCTAATGATATGATCTTGTTGTTAATAACATCTTAATGTTCATGATCAATAAACCACGATCATATATTAACCAACAAGCTAGTATTATAAAGAGGCTTTACCAGGGACTCTAATCTAGTTTACAAATCACACAAGTATTAATGTTTCCAGTTAATACTATTATAGCATGAATGTAAACATTTATCATAAACACAAAGATATAATAATAACCACTTTTATTATTGCCTCTAGGGCATATCTCCAACAGTTACTCACTTAGCGTTGATTGGGGCAAAGTTGCCAAATAGTTTTTGCATTCTGATCCGAAGGATCGCAGTCGATGAATTCATAGAGTGCGCGACCAGCACTACCTATGGGAGTATCCCCCGAGTATCTGTTCGAGTCGTAGACTCTAGCAGATACTTTAATTCAGCCGTTGTTTGCTTCAGGTCCATAGGACACAATTTTTTCGGATGCTTGAATCAATCCTCCCTATGGGAGTAGCCCCCGAGTCCGTAGTGGAGTCGTAAACTCGACGTAGAACTCGAAGGATAGATCATTGACGTAGTACCTCATTCATGCTTCGGGTGCGCGGCCAGTGCTCGTGATGGGAGTAGCCCCCGAGTAGTTGCCCGAATCGTAGATTCGAGTGAGTACTTTAGCTGTTTAGCCGAAAATTTGTAACCGTTGCTAGTATAGCTTTGATGGCGTCAGTGTTGACGATCGGTGACCTCGAGCGTCTGTGGCGCTAGAGGTTACGTGACTGGATGAACGTGGGTCCCACTTTCTGACTTGGAGTTGACTGGTCACGCGCGACGTGGCGATAATTATGGCGTCTCCTCGGTTTCCGTGCATAGTGGACGGCGTGTGAGCGATGGTTTGCTGCTGTGCTGACACGTGGACGGTTGGATTTGATGCTGGCGCTAGGGATTCCCGATGAATGGTCCCTGTTCATCGTTTTCATCCTTATAACTGTGGGGAAATTTTTTGTTTGATTTCACCGCAGCCACTTGCTTTCTATTGCGTCCATTTTCTTGAGCTTTTCTCGCCGCGCGCTGGAAGTTCTCCGATCATTCCCCTTATCCTTTCTGCGCTCGCACCACCGTCGTCGTCGTGCTGTCTTGGGGAAACCAAAAAAGACCTCCACCAGTGCTGTTGCCGGCGGCAAGAAGGGCACCGCCGCCGCTCGTGTCACCGATGGTGGGTGGCGGTGCACGGAGATGCGTGAGGGCGACCTGCACAAGCTTCGTGAGCGGGGTTTAATCCCGCAGGACAAGGAGGCCGTCAAGGTCCCCGGTGACGAGGTATTTCCCCGTCCTCCTGCAGGGTTTCGGGTGATGTTCATCGCCTTCATTATTCACGGCCTTTCTTTCCTAGTCCACAACTTTCTTCGTGGGCTGTTGTTCTTCTATGGCATTCAACTCCACCATCTTTCCCCCAATTCTCTTTTTCACATCGCTTGATTTGTTGCGTTTTGCGAGTGCTGGCTCAACATTGAACCTTACTTTGGCTTCTTCCGGAAGCTCTATTCCATGAAGAGGTAATCTGGCTCTAACGGAGTTTATCCGATTGGCGGCTGCGTCATTTCTCCTTGATCCACTGCTGTTTTCTTCTCTTTCTCTATGTCCAAGTCCGTCCAGAACTGGCGGAGGAAGTGGTTTTATATCCAAGACTCCATATTGGACGGTCAAAACTTTGGCCTTGCCCCTTTCGACTCCACCCAGAAAATTCAGCCGAAGAGATCCTGGAAAAACCATATCCTGGAGGGTGAGGTGGAGGAGATAGAGGAGCTCTATTGTCGGGTGGAGGACCTCCAGGTGATTCTGGAGAAGGAGGTGAACGGTGTGGATATCATCCGCACCTTCCTCAAACGTCGGGTGCAGCCACTCCAGGCTAGGGTGCACCCGATGTTCCTTTATTCTGGCTGCCACGACCCAACGAGAGTTGTGGCTGAGGAGCTCTCCAAAGGGGACCTCAACAGGGTCCTTCGGCCTCTGCTAAAGTACAAAACTGACGACGACCTTCCGAGGAAGTCGCGGACCCCTCCGTTCAGTGCCTCTTGGCCCGTTCCGCAGGTGTAGATCTGGGATGTGTGCGTAGTACTATTTTCGAGTGCGTTTTGTTTGCAATTATTTTTTCTGAACTTTCTCTTAATTGTGTAGGAGTTAAAGGTGCCTGGCATGGTACCCCCTCTACCCGAACGGTTTCTGGATGCGCCGGAGAATGAAATCATGGATTTCGTGTCCGAGCTTCCGCCGGCGCAGTCACCAACCGAGGAAGCCCCCGAGGCGAGCGAGGGGTGGACCCGAAAGCGGGCACAGAGCTCGAGCGAATCTTCGGATGCCTCGACTTCGCCAACTCCTAGGGACCCGTCGTGCCTTGTCCATCGCAGTGGAGGTGATGGTGCCTCTTCCTCCCCCATTTCGGTCGTGCTTGTGCGGGCTGTAGCGATGCAGCCACCGGCGAAGAGGAAGAAGGAAGAGAAGAAGGGCAAGAGGACCTTGCCTATTTTCAACTTGAGCGATATGGACTCGTAAGTTCCTTCGGATGCTTTTTGCTACCTTTCCTTGTTGCTTGCTTGTCTTTGACTGGTGTTTTCCTTTATAGCCACTCCTTTGAGGGCTCGTTTAGCGATGCCACTCAGGAGATGGTGGGGGAGTCAAAGATGACGCATCCTCCCTCTTAGACGGAGGCCACATCTAGGGGCGCTGCTCCGAACCCTTCTCCGCAGGAGGTTCGGGTGGTCGTCTCCTAGAAGACTATAGCCGGACCTTCGGAGTCTCTGTCTGATCATGTAAGTGTTTCCCTTCTTGCCGTGGGGGGAGCCCTCGAGCCACATTTTCGTGTGATCTGCTGATATTTACTTCTATTTTGTGCGTGTCTCGGGAGGAGCCCCCGAGCATTTTTCGTGTGTTTGATTTATTTTTTTCTCGTTTCTTGGGCGCAGCCCCCAAGCCCTTTTCCTGACAAGTCGCTTCTTCTTGCAGCCTTTTGTGCAAGGCGCCAACCAGCTGGTGAAGCAGCACCTGGCGTTGGAGGCCAGCTTGCAGCGGCTTCAAGGTGCATTCTTAACTAGATCCTCTACTTCTTCGTCTGCTTGCTGGTTTGTGAATCTCATGCATGCTCTTGTTGCTTTTTGCAGATGAAAATAACACCGCCCTCCGCGAGCTTGATGCTCTCAAAAAGAGCCTTGGGCGAGCGGAGAAAACGGCTGAGGATGCCGTTGGGGCGAAGGAGCGCCTCGAGCAAGAGCTGGCTGACGCAGTCGCTGCTAAGGAGCGCCTGCAGCGAGAAGCCACGGATCGTGAGGAGCAGCTTGCTACCGCCGCGGCTTCACGCAATAAGGAGGTGGCCGAGAAGCTGATGGTTGCTGCCAAAGCTATTTCGGGTGAGTAATTTCTCCTATATGTTCTATTTCGGCTACCTTGTCTCTCTGCCTTTGCTTGATTCTTACTGTACCTTTTCCATTTCTCTAGATGCCGCAGGCATTGAGTTCAACCGCAGTGCCCTGGAGCACGGTAGTGATCTGGATGATGCTACTGTGGCGATCGAAGACCGGTGTAGTACTGTGGTTGGCTCTCTCGCCAAAGCCAAGGAGGTTCTCGGGCGCTTCTACAAGGAGCTAGTCCCCAAGGGCGTTACCCTTGAGGATGTCGACTTGTTGGAAGATGCACTATCAGCGGATGCGCCTGCGGTGTACAAGCGCAAGCAGAAGGGCATCAACGCGCCCAGGGGGCTAGCGATGGCCATGGCATCCGGAGCGGAGCTGGATCTTCATCAGTTCACCTCCCAGACGCCAACGGCTCCCGACGGTTCTGAGGTAGCCTTCGCTCTCTACGCTGCTCGTTGTAAGCGCTATGGGCCAAAGCTGATTGACCTGCTCGCGGAGTATGCGGTGAAGCAGCAGGAGGAGGTCAAGGGCAGGCGCTCTGGTTCCGAGGCCACTCAGGATTCTTAGGCTATGTCGTTCTAGTTGTAGGGTAGTTGTCATAGACTTTTGCTGTAATGTCTTGATGAACACTTCTTGTGCTACGCAGTGGCTTTTGTTGTATATAATGAGCCTTCGTGATGTTCTTCAATCATGTGTTGTTCATATCCTTGTCTGTTTTCCTTTAGGGACCTTCGGGTGATGACCCCGTCGATACTCCGTCTGCTCCGCAGTCGTGACCATCCTTGGATGATGCGTCGCAGCTTGTTTTTCTTCGTGACCGCGTTTGCTATCTTGAGAAGGAGTTGCTTGGCATCCGAGGCCACGCGAATGTTTGGAAATCGAAGGCGGAGTGGGGCATCGCGAGAGAGGAATATCTGATGGGGGAGCTGTGGCAGTTGGCCGAGCAGCTGCAGTGTAAGTTTTTTCGAGCTGCTGCTCATTTTCGGATGCGCTTGTTGGCGGGCCATATTACTTTGTAATTGTTGCAGGTGCTAACCTTGTTCCAAGGGAGGAGAAGGAGCGCGTTGCAGTTCGGATCAATTGCCTGACCCAGCAAGATATGGAGGCTGGTGGCTTTTTCTGGATGGATCGCGACCGTGCCATGGTCCTTGCGACTGTGCAGGATCGTGCCCACCAAGTGTCACGGGTGCTGCGGCAGGTGAAGACTTCCTTGGAGTCGATCCTGCACGTCATGTTTCCCCTCGATGAGGCGCCATTGACGCTCTGGGGCTTGTTGGCGAAGTTTTGAGATGTGCGTCATGTCAGGGAGCTGGTGCGGCACCAGTTAGGTTTGGGGGTGATGGCCGCTCTTTCCCTTGTGCGGCTACATCGTCCTGACGTAAATCTTGTGGCTGTGGCAGGTGGGCCACCCCCTCGACCAGATGGTGGCTTATGGGACATGCGCCCACACTATGCGGCTGTGAGGCAGTATGCCGAGGAAGTTGTAGATCTCTTTGAGCACTGTGCGCAGGTGATCCTTCAGAATAGGTAGGTCCTGTAAAAAGATAGATGTAAAATTTGTATATATTTTGACTGGGCGTGTTGTGCCCTTTGTTGTAAAGGTTCATTGTTTTTAGCACATTGTGCTTGGTTGTAGGCATGCCCTTTCCGTTAGCCTGACGTGATCAGCTACTCAGGTGTACATGCGTTATCCTCAGTCGACGAAGTCATGAGGTGAGGGGGAGCCCCCGAGTGTGTTTGTAGCATAAAGGAATGCGAGAAAGAGATAGATTTTGGGGCGAGACACTTAGCTTTATTCATATCGTAATGAGGAGGTACATTGTTCGGCTGAGTAGCCTTGGCTGAATAGCCTTATTGAAAGTAAAGGGGGGGATAGCTAGGGGTAGAAGCGTCACAGTTGTGCGACGTTCCATGGGTTGGAGTATGCGACTCCAGACTCCACGTGCTTGAGGCGATAGGCGCCACCTGGGATGACTTTGGTGATGACGTAGGGTTCTTCCCAGGGTGACTCGAGCTTCTTCGGCCGCTCTTGCTTGAGTCGTAAGACGAGGTCTCCTTCGACGAAGGACCTTGGGCGCAGCCGACGGCTGTGATAGTTGCGGAGGCTCTGCTGGTAGACCGCCGATCGAGCCACGACGATGTCGCGTGCCTCGTCGAGTGTGTCGACGACGTCTTTGAGTGCGGTCGTCGATTCAGATTCGCTATAGGCGACGACCCGTGGGGCCTTATGGTGTACCTCTGCAGGCAACACGGCTTTGGCTCCGTGCACCATGAAGAAGGGCGTGTAGCCAGTTGAGATGTTTGGCGTTGTGCGCAGGCTCCAGAGGACGAAGGGTAGCTCTTCTGCCCAGGCTCCTGTGAGCCGCTCGAGTGGGATCAGTAGGCGCTTCTTGATGCCACCACCGACGATGCCGTTGGCCTTTTCGACCTGTCTGTTGGTTTGCGGGTGCACCACGGAGGCGTATGATATGTTGATCCCGAGGCCTTCGCAGAAGTCTTGGAATTCTTTGGAGATGAAATTCGACCCGTTGTCGATGACGATGTTGTGCGGCACGCCGAACCTATAGACGATGGATTGGAAGAACTTTATGGTCGTTTTACCCTTTTGGTTGGTGATGGGCATGGCCTCGATCCACTTGGTGAACTTGTCGACCGCGACCAGAAGGTAGACGTGACCTCCTTTCGAGGACTTGGGCAGTTTGCCGATCATGTCGAGACCCCATTGGGCGAAGGGCCAGGCCAAGGTTATGGGTCTGAGCTCCGATCCTGGTGCGTGCGGTTTGTCCGCGAACCTCTGGCACCCGTTGCACCTTCGGACGATGTCCTTGGCGTCGTTCATGTCCGTTGGCCAGTAGAACCCAGCTCGTAGAGCTTTGGCGACGAGGGCGCGGCTGCCCGCGTGATGGCCGCAGATGCCCTCATGGATATCTTGGAGGATAGTTTTGCCGTCACCGATGGTGACGCACCTTTGGATCACACCCGAAATGCTGTTCTTGTACAACTCGCCATTGATGATGATGAAGGCTTTGGACTGGCGAGACATGCGCCGGGCATCTGTCGGGTCATCAGGCAGTTCGCTATTTATTAGGTACCGCAGGTACGGCTGCGTCCATGTCTCTTCTACTGCCATGACCTGCATCAGGTTGACTACTGCGACCTTTGTGTCGAGCTTTTCGGGTCCTTCCTGTCCTTCGGGTAGCGCAGCCCCCAAGTGCTCGGCTTCTTCGGGTGATCCCTTGGGGAACTTCCTTTTGATGGATGTCACACAGATCTGTTCGAGGAACACACCTGGTGGCACTCGTGCGCAGGTGGATCCGATGTTGGCGAGTATGTCAGCCTCTTCGTTGCTTTCTCTTCCAACGTGCCGAAGCTCGCAGCCGTCAAAGTCTCCTTCGAGTGAATTGTAGAGAGTGCGGTACGCGATCATGTTGGCAGCGTGCGCGTCGCACTCGTTCATCGTCTGCTGGACGACGAGGTTCGAGTCACCGTAGATGACCAGGGTGTTGCACCGCAGATCTTGGCCATCCTCATGCCATGGATGAGGGCCTCATATTCGGCTTCATTGTTGGAAGCTCGAAATTTCATCCGGAGGGCGTACTTCATCTTGTCGCCCTGCGGGGAGGTCAGTATGACCCCGGCTCCTGCTCCTGCCTCACGCTTGGAGCCATCGAAGTGCATCGTCCATGACTGTGTCATGTTCGAGGTGTCCGGCAGCTGCAGCTCCATCTAGTGGACGAGGAAGTCTGGTAGGACCTGCGACTTGATCGCATGGCACTTCTCGTAGACTATGTCTAGAGGGGACAACTCGATGCCCCACAGGGCCACGCGTCCTGTGGCCTCCGGGTTGTTCAGGATGCTGTTCAGGGGTGCTTCGTTGACGACCATCACCTGATGCTCCTGGAAGTAGTGGCTCAGCTGACGAGCCATCATGAACATGCCGTAGGCGAGTTTCTGGTAGTGAGGGTACCTCTGTTTTGTCGGCGTCAATACCTCGTTGAGGTAGTATATAGGGCGTTGAACCCCATGAGTCTTTCCATCTTTGGGCCATTCGACCACGAGTACGGTGCTTACCACCTGATGTGTGGCTGCTATGTATACCAGTAGAGGCCCGCGCTCCTTTTGCGTGACCAAGACGGGCGAGGTGGAGAGCAGCCGCTTCAGATCTTCGAATGCATCGTCTGCTTCAAGCGTCCACTCGAATTTGTCTGCTTTGCGTAGCAGTTGGTAGAAAGGCAGGGTCTTTTCACCCATGCGGCTGATGAACCTGCTCAGCACCGCGATGCGTCTGGCGAGCTGCTGGACCCCTTTGAGGTTCTTTGGTTTCTCCATGTCCATTATGGCTCGGATTTTCTTCGGGTTCGCCTCAATCCCTCGCTGGGAGATGAAGTAGCCAAGCAGTTGGCCAGATGGGACGATAAAGGCGCACTTTTTTGGGTTCAGCTTGATCTTGTAGCGATCAAGGTTGTCGAACGTCTCGCGGAGATCGCCAATCAGTGTCTTGGCCTCCCTTGTTTTGATTACTATGTCGTCGACATAGACCTGTATGTTGCGGCCGATCTGGCTTTTCAGGCATGCCTGCATGCACCGCTGGTACGTGGCACCTGCGTTCTTCAGCCCGAAGGGCATTGTGTTGTAGCAGAACACCCCGAACGACGTGATGAATGCTATTTTCTCCTGGTCTTCGACCTTTAGTCGAATATGGTTGTAGCCTGAATAGGCGTCGAGGAAGGAGAGTTTCTCGCATCCTGCAGTCGAATCGATGATCTGATCGATCCGAGGGAGAGGTAAGTGATCCTTTGGGCAGTGCTTGTTCAGCGAGGTGAAGTCCACACACATCCGCAGGATGTCCGTGTCCTTTTTAGGGACCATCACGGTGTTGGCCAGCCACTCGCTTTCCTTGATCTCCCTGATGAAATCGGCATCGAGTAGTCTATTGACTTCGACTCCAATGGCTATGGCCCGTGGCTCGGACAATCGTCGGATGGATTGTTTCATGGGCTTGGCATCTGGGAACACGTTGAGTGCGTGCTCGGCGAATTCCCTGGGAACTCCTGGCATGTCCGTAGGACACCAGACGAAGATTTCCCAGCGCTCATGGAGGAATTCGACGAGCGCTCTTTCCTATGCGGGGCTGAGGTCGTTGGTGATCAACGCCGTCTTGGAGGCGTCCGTCGAGTGGACCTACACCTTCTTCGTGTTGACTGTTGAGTCGAATGACATGTAGGTGCGTTCTGCCTTGAGACTGGGGGTGCCCCGTTGTCTGTCTCTTCTCAGAGTCTTATGAGCTCCTCTTGCATGCCAAATGACTGGGAGATTCTGTTGAAGTCCCTGTCGCAGTGATCCGATCGGGTGAAGCTCCCATTGACCGTGATGACGCCCCTAGGTCCTGGCATCTTTAGTAGCAGGTACGCATAGTGCGGTACTGCCAGGAACCGTGCGAATGCCATGCGCCCGAGGATGGCGTGGTATTGTGATGGCCAATCCACCACTTCGAACTCGAGTCGCTCGCATCAAAAGTTATCGGGCTTGCTGAAGATGACACCGATACCTATCTTTCCTAGGGAGAATATGCCCTTCCCTGGGATGATGCCGTGGAATGTTGTGTCGGATTGTTCCAGGCTGCACAGCGTGATCCGCATTGCTGCTAAGGTGCTAGCGAACATCAGATTGATGCCGCTGCCACTGTCCATGAAGACGTGACTCATCTCGAACCCTCCGATATGTGCCTCAAGCACCAGGGTAGCATGACCTGGGCGAGGGATCTGGCGGGGGTGATCCGAACGGCTGAATGTGATGCAGGACTCCGAACCGCTGAGGTACTCAGGGATGGCGGGTGGAGCGGTCACAACCAAACTGACTTGGCGGGTGATTTTCTTTTGCACCCTGTTTGTTGGGCGCCCCTTTTGGATCATCAATGACCCTTTCGGCGTGGGGTACCCGTTTCCGTCGTTGTTCTACGCGGGTGCGATTGAGTGATTCGAAGGTCCCACGGGTGGTGGTGGAGGAGCTCCGTGGGCGATGTCACCTGGTGCAGGTGCGTTCCCGTACCCAGGGTTTGGGGCTTGATGTCTCATCTGGGACATGCTCTCGCTGAGTTTCTGGAACTCGCGACAATCTTTGAGCATGTGGCTGGCCTTCTTCTTGCCATTCTTCTTGTCGATGTAGAAGTGGATGGTGCAGGGGCCCGATAATTTGTCGTATGCCGAAGGCTCATCGTCGCGGACGTGGCGTTGTCACGTTTGCGTTGGGCGTCCTCCATCGTGGAAGTTGTTTCCACGATATCAGCCGCTGCTGCGATTGCTTTTGTTGCGGCGATCGGCGTAGCCAGCCGCGACCATGTCGGGTCCATCACGATCGTCGTAGACACGCGATCTTCTCTTGCTACGACGCTTGCGTCGACGGCCATAGTCATCTTCCTCTTCCGAATGTGCTCGGTGGACGGAGTCCTCCCCATCTGCCCACCTGTTGGCGATGTCCATGAGGTGGTCGAGTGTCTTGGGCTTGACGCTCCCAAGTTCTTCCTTGAAGTCCTGGCGTTTGACGCCATCCTTGAAGGCGTCGATTGTTCTCTCCTCAAAGATGTGTGCCACGGAGTTCTTGATGTTGGACCAGCGTAGTATATATGAGCTAATGGATTCACCCATTCATTGAGTGCAGGCCCGCAGCTCTTCGATCGAGGCTGGCCTCTTGCTGGTGCCCTTGAAGTTTCAGATGAAACCGTACGCTAGTTCCTCCCAGCTTCAGATGGATCCCGAGGATAGGATGCTGAGCCAGATCCTAGATGCGCCAGTCAGCTGCAGCTAAAGGCATTGTAGGGCGGTGTTTTTGTTCCCGCCATGCCGTTTGACGGATGACATGTGGTTGCTGAGCCATGCCTTAGGGTCCAGCGTGCCGTCAAACTTCGGAGTGTCCGAAGGAAGCTTGAAGTTCCTTGGCATCTGCATCCGCCAAACAGATCTGCTAAAGCATCGAGCTCCGCAGGGTTCTCCTTCATCGTCATCCTCTTCGGATTTGGATGAGCACACGCGCTTGGCACGTGCCTTGGCGATCTTGCGTTGAGTGATTTTGCTTCGGGCGTCATATTCGTGGCTGCGACATTGTGAGATCTTGTGCCATCGAGGTAGGTCGTGTTCCTCCTCGTCGGATGAGGATGTGGGGCTGCGGTTGAATCTGACCGCAACCTTCTTTTTCGGATCTACATGAGCTTCTCTGTGGAGCGCAGCTCCAACGAGTCCGAGTCCAGCTAGTGCGGAGTTATGCATGGCCCTTTTTGGGTCCCCCACCTGAGGTGGATGGGACGCAAGGTATGTGGTGGCTGCCATGATCGCAGCTTGCGGCGTCTTCGGGATGACGTTGCCGTTGGCGTCCATCTCCATGAAGGACGTGTTGAGGGTTCGGGTCACCTCGTGACGCGCAGTGGGGTCCCTGTTATCTATGCGAGAACGATGCTTGTTGGCGTTGTTGCCGTGCGAGCTGGAGCCGCCCATGGCGGAGAGCGCAGCTCGCCGCGCGCTGGACCCCGAGGCCGCTTGCTTGCGTTTGTCGAGCATTTCTTGCATCTTCACCTGCTTTTTGTGCTCTTCGATGAGGAGCAGGTGGTATGCCATCAGTAGGTCCCGTGAGGCACCCATAGGCAAGATCTTGTTGTCTGCCACAGCTTCGCGTGCTTGGTTCCATCCTTCCTCGCTGAGGTGGATTACTCTATTGGCCTCAAGGTCGTCCTCGTTGGGCGGGGGGGGGGGGGGTATTGGTTTCTCCTATTTTCGCCGTTTCTACCCTGCGGGTTGGGTGGCGGTACGTAAGCACCCAAACCTGGTGGCTGCTGCTCCACGTCTCTTTGGATGACCACAGCGCATTGGTAGCGTTCGTAGGTCGGATCGCTGCTGCCGCAGCTTTCTGATCCGGAACCGTAGGTTCCTTCATCCGACGGAGGATCACACAGATCTGAGTTGCAGCTGCTGCTGTCGTATGACTCATCTGTCGATGTTGACGTGCGTAGCACGGGATGCGGAGCCCACGAGGTGGGCCTGATCGATGGCAGTGGCACCCGCTCTAGGAGGCGGAGAGTGCCGGTCTGTCCCACCTGGAAGCAGAAGCTCCCGAACAGGATCTCGAGCCCGTCGCCTACGGGCTCGAAGTCCTTCATGGTGGCTGGTGAGTGGGCGGTGAAGTCGAAAGCGCCAAAGAGGAGATGGCTCTCTGTCGCCGAGAAATTGTAGATCGCTTTGGTTGGGACCGCCACGATCGCACAATCAGCGCCCCCAGTTCCCACAGACGGCGCCAATTGACGAGGTTCAATCTCGTCAATACCCATTGTTATGAGCTTGGGTTTTGGTGAAGATGGGGGTGCTGGAGATCGCGGAACTGTTATCTCAGACAAGCAACCAGGGACACGAGATTTACCCAGGTTCAGGCCCCCGGAGGGAAAACCCTACTCCTGCTTGTCTGCTCTTGATTACGGCGAAACCGAAAGTTACAGGGGTGCGCAGATGCAATCTGGCATGGAGGTGTGTATGCGGTGGTATGAGAGGTTTATCCTCCTCGACGTGTCCTCCTAGCCTTTATATAGAGTTAGGCAGGTCTCGGGCACAGATCGAGTCAGTTACATGTTTAGGGTTTGCCCCTTTAAATATTCTATCTAATCTAGTCTTTCTCTCCAAGGATCCGAAGACTTCATGGGCTTGGGCCACCCGAAAATCTTCATGGGCCACGTATATTCTCGTGGGCCTTCCTTGGGATGGACCAGGTATGCTGATGTCGTGTACCGTAGGGTATAACCATGTCATCATGAACTAACCCATTATATATGTGCCTTTGGGTTTTCTATATGGGATAGGTATCTTTCCATGGGCATGCTTAAAAAGTAAAGATCTTATATAGCCCATAAGAGGATGACATCAAGTGATGATCGTCATCAAGGTTGAGAAGGCAAGTTCAAGATAAGCATCTCGAGAAGATAATTTGCTTGAAGCTTGTCGTCCATATTAGTGATAATGGACATGTGAAGACATGTATTAATGAAGCTATCCAATAGTGGTGTATTGTGGAGCAAATTAAGAGTCTTCACGAAGCAACAATGATCAAGTGATGCTTTCCGGCTTGGATGGAGATTGAAGTGTTGTCATCAAGATCAAGCGGGATGCCAAGGCAAAGGTATGGCCTTGCTAGGTTTTCCTTTTACCGGTCTCAAGGTGGTTGTTGGGACACCGGGTTATAGGATACATAGCCGGTGACCGACCGCGGAAGCGCTGCCGAAACGCAACGCCGAAAGAATCGTCTACGCGATCTTGAGATCGGCAAGTGTACGACTACATCACCCACGAGAATCTGCTCTCGTTAACCGCTTTGAAATCTTCGAGGGTGAGTACTCTAATCAACTCGTTGCTACAATCTAGTAGATAGATCTTGGATTGTTTGTGTGCATGCGGTAGAATTTTTTGTTTTCCATGCTACGGACCCCTACAGTGGTATCAGAGCCGTGTCTATATGTAGATCTATTGCACGAGTAGAACACAATGGTCATTGTGGGCGTTGATGCTTTTGTTGTCGATTGCTTCTTGTGTACTTTGCATCTTGCGGGATGGTGGGATGAAGCGGCCCAGGCTAACCTTACATGACATCATTCATGAGACTTTCTCCACGCTTGACATGCAACTGGTATTGCATAAGTGGCTTTGCGGGTGCCTGTTTCTCCCAACATAGTTAAGATTCAGTTTACAACGGGTGATTGACAATACTAGTATCAACGTTGTGGTTCTTGTTTGTAAGTTAGAACGACACTTATTGAAAGCCCCAAAACCACGTAAAACATGCAAAGAAAATTAGAGGCGTCTAACTTTGTTTTGCAAGGGTGTGCTGTGATGTGATATGGCCATGATTGTGATTATATATGATGTATGCAATGTTCCTTATTGTAAGTCGGCAACCGGCAGGAGCCATATGGTTGTCTTTTTAATTCCGTTAAGACTTGCGTGTCTATTATTCAAAGTAGTTGTAATAGTTGATGCTGGTGGACAACAACCATGAAGCGGCGCCATTGACCTTGATGCCATGCCGGTGATGATGGAGATCATGTTCGTGCTTGAAGATGGAGATCGGAAGCACAAGAAGAAATGCCATATCATATCACATATTATGAATTGCATGTGATGTTAATCCTTTTATGCATCTTGTATTGCTTAGTTCACGACGGTAGCATTATAAGATGATCCCTCTCACAAAATTTCAAGTTATAAAGTGTTCATCCTTAGTAGGCACCGTTGCTAAAGCTCGTTATTTTGAAGCACCACGTGATGATCATGTGTGTTAGAAAGTGTGAGTGTATAGAACGGGAGCAAGACAGATTTGCTCATGCGGAAGCTAAGGTTTGATTTTGACGAGACTAGCATGTACATACATGGTCTCGGAACACGGATCACCGAAAGGTAAAGCATGAGTCATATAGTAGATATGATGAACATGTTGATTGTTCGCCATTGAAGCTACATCAACTCTCGTGATGATCGGTTTTGATGTGGTGGATTTGGTTCGTGTGATCACTAAAACAATGTGAGGGATATTGTTTTGAGTGGGAGTTCACCTAGATTAATTTAACTATTAATTAGAACTCAATTTGTCATAAACTTAGTCTAAACTATTGTAAATATATTGTAATCAATGGCGGCCCCTAGGGGTGGGCGTTCGGTCATGACCGACAATTCGATCTTTGTATTTCGGTCTATTTTAAATTCGATACATAGTAATCTGATTCCTTCGACCATGAGATCATGCATATCACCTTTACCGGATGGATGCTTTGATGACATCAAACACCACACCGTAACTGGGTGGCTATAAAGGTGGCATTGAGTGTTCGGAAAGTATTGGTTGAAACACATGGATCAAGAGTGGGATTTGTCCATCCATATGACGGATAGATATACTCTGGGCCCTCTCGTTGAAATGTCATCCAATTAGCTTGCAAGCATGTGACTGGCTCACAAGGGATCACATATCACGGGAACGAGAAAAGAGTACTTATCGGTAACGAGGTTGAACTAGGTATGCAGAGATACCGACGATCATAACCTCGGATAAGTAAACTATCGTGAGACAAAGGGAAATTGATATCATATGTAAGTGGTTCATTCGATCGCAAAGTAATCGTAGAAATATGTGGGAGCCATATGAATTTCCAGATTCCTCTATTGGTTATTGTTCGGAGAAGTGTCTCGATCATATCCGCATAATTCACGAACCGTAGGGAGACACACTTAAGGATTCGACGTTGTTTGAGTAGTTATGGAATGATGAGAAAGAGACCGAATGTTGTTCGGAGTCCCGGATGGGATCCAGGATATCACGAGGAGATCCGGAATGGTCCGGAGAATAAGATTCATATAAGGAAAGTCCCGTTTCGGAGTTGGGGAATGGTTCCGGTGTTTTCATCGGGAATGTTCTAGAATGTTCCGGAATGTCCGGCACTCCGGAGGGGAAGGGTACATGAATGTGTTGTATCAAGTTGGTATGATTGCATCATGTACTAAGTGTCATCGCTGAACCAAATAAAGGATTAATTCAAATCCTAGTTTGAAAAGTCAAACAGCTAGTTTGAAAAGTCAAACGGCTAAATTTGGAAAGAGGAAAAGAGGAGGAGTGGGAAACCGAGTTGGGGAGGAGTTCCCTCCTCCAACCGGCGGTGCCCACCCAAGCCGAGTTGGGGAGGGACTCCTCTCCCTCCCCTTGGCCGGCCGGCCCCTCCACCTATATAAGGAGGGGCAGGGCTCCCTCCTAGAGATACACAAGATCCTCTCCTCCAAACCCTAGTACCAAGCCGCCGCCGCCTCCAAGCCGCCGCCGGCCCTAGGGCACTCGCCGCCGCCGCCTAGGTGAAACCCTAGCCGCCGGCACTAGCCCCTCCTCGGCGTGTCTAAACCCTAGATCGTCGAGGGACTCTCTCATACTCCACCATACTCTCTCCGGCTTAAGGCGAAGCCCTGCGAGATCTCCCCTCTACTTCCGGTACCACGCCGTTGTGCTGCCGGAATCGCGAGGAGAGTGCTACAACCTCCGCTGCCTGCTGGAACGAGGGAGAGGAAGGTCTTCGTCGAGTACCGAACGTGTGACCGACTGCGGGAGCGCTGCCGGAACGCAGCGCCGGAAGGATCGTCTACGCGATCTTGAGATCGGAAAGAGTACGACTACATCACCCACGAGAATCCGCTCTCGTTAAACACTTTGGAATCTTCGAGGGTGAGTTATTCTATCGACTCGTTGCTATAATCTAGTAGATAGATCTTGGCTTGTTTGTTTGTATGCGGTAGAAAATTTTTGTTTTCCATGCTACGAAACCCTACAGTGGTATCAGAGCCGTATCTATATGTAGATCTGTTGCACGAGTAGAACACAATGGTCATTGTGGGCGTTGATGCTTTTATTGTCGATTGCTTCTTGTGTACTTTGCATCTTGCGGGATGTTGGGATGAAGCGGCCCGGGCTAACCTTACATGACATCGTTCATGAGACTTGCTCCACGCTTGACATGCAACTTGTATTGCATAAGTGGCTTTGCGGGTGCCTGTTTCTCCTAGCATAGTTAAGATCCAATTTACAACGGGTGATTAACAATACTAGTATCAATGTTGTGGTTCATGTTCGTAAGTTAGAACGACACTTATCGAAAAGCCCCAAACCACGTAAAACATGCAAAGAAAGTAGAGGCGTCTAACTTTGTTTTGCAGGGGTGTGCTGTGATGTGATATGGCCATGATTGTGATTATATTTGATGTATGCAATGTTCCTTATTGTAAGTTGGCAACCGGCAGGAGCCATATGGTTGTCTTTAATTTATGTTAAGACCCGCGTGTCTATTCAAAGTAGTTGTAATAGTTGAAGCCGGTGGACGACAACCATGGAGAAGCGTCATTGACCTTGATGCAATGCCGATGATGATGGAGATCATGTTCGTGCTAGAAGATGGAGATCGGAAGCACAAAGAAGAAAGGCCATATCATATCACATATTATGAATTGCATGTGATGTTAATCCTTTATGCATCTTGTATTGCTTAGTAGACAACGGTAGCATTATAAGATGATCCCTCATGCACATAAATTTCAAGTCATAAAGTGTTCACCCTTAGTTAGCACCGTTGCTAATGCTTGTTGTTTCGAAGCACCACGTGATGATCGGGTGTGTTAGATTCCGCAAGTGTATACAACGTGAGCAAGCCAGATTTGCTCATGCGGAAACTAAGGTTTGATCTTGACGAGCCTAGAATGTATAGACATGGTCTCGGAACACGGATCACCGAAAGGTAAAGCATGAATCATATAGTAGATATGATGAACATGTCGATTGTTCGCCATTGAAACTATATCAACTCTCGTGATGATCGGTGTTGATGTGGTGGATTTCGTTCGTGTGATCACTAAAACAATGTGAGGGATATTGTTTTGAGTGGGAGTTCACCTAGATTAAATTTATTAATTTTGAACTCAATTTGTCATAAACTTAGTCTAAACTATTGCAAATATGTTGTAGATCAATGGCAGCCCCTACCATCAATTTTAATGCGTTCCTAGAGAAAGAAAAGTTGAAAAACAATGGAAGCAACTTCGCGGATTGGTTCCGCAATTTGAGGATTATCCTCACAGCTGGTAATTTGACCTATGTGCTGGATGCACCGCTGGGTGACCCACCTGCAGCTGATGCTGCCGATGAAGTAAAGAATGTTTACCTCACTCGGAAGACTCAGTACTCCACAGTTCAGTGTGCTATCTTGTATGGTTTAGAATCGGAGCTTCAGAAAAGGTTTGAGAATTCAGACCCATATGATATTGTCGAGGATCTCAAATTGATCTTTGAGACTCATGCGGCAATTGAAAGCTATGAGGCTTCTGAAAAGTTCTTTAACTGCAAGATGGAAGAGGGCAGCTCCGTCAGCGAGCATGTGCTTAAGATGTCTGGGCACGCAAACAAACTTCAAAGCTTGGGTATAGTGATTCCCAATGCTTTGGGGATTTACCGTGTCCTCCAATCACTGCCACCAAGTTACAAGAACTTTGTGATGAACTACAACATGCAAAACATGAACAAGACGTTGCCAGAACTCTTTGCCACGTTGAAATCTGCAGAAGTGGAGATCAAGAAAGAGCACCAAGTGTTGTTGGTCAATAAGACCACCAAATTCAAGAAAGGCAAGTCTAAGCAGAAGGGACACTTCAAGAAGGGTGGTAAGAAAGTTACCACACCGACGAAGAAAACCAAGGCTGGACCTAAGCCTGATACTGAGTGCTTTTACTGCAAGGGAGAAGGTCACTAGAAGCGGAATTGCCCAAAGTACTTGGCGGATTTGAAGAACGGCAACATCAAGAAGAAAGGTATATCTGATATACATGTTATTGATGTGTATCTCACTAGTACTCGTAGTAGTGCCTGGGTATTTGATACTGGTTCGGTTGCTCATATTTGTAACTCGAAACAGGTGCTGCAGAATAAACGGAAGCTAGCGAAGAACGAGGTGACGATGCGCGTTGGAAACGGATCAAAGGTTGATGTGATCGCGGTCGGCATGCTACCTCTTCATCTACCATCGGGATTAGTTTTATACTTAAATAATTGTTATTTGGTGCCTGCGTTAAGCATGAACATTATATCGGGATCTTGTTTATTGCGAGACGGTTACTTGTTTAAATCCGAGAATAATGGTTGTTCGATTTATATGAGTAATATGTTTTATGCACATGCACCTTTGATAGATGGTCTATTCTTATTGAATCTCGATAGTGGAAATACACATATTAATAACATTGAGGCTAAACGTTTGAAATCGAGCGATAACTCGACCTATATGTGGCACTGTCGTCTTGGTCACATTGGAGTGAAGCGTATGAAGAAACTCCATTCCGATGGACTTCTTGAATCACTTGAAAGATGCGAAGCATGTCTGATGGGTAAAATGACTAAGACTCCATTTTATGGTATGATGGAGCGAGCTACGGACTTGTTGGAAATCATACATACCGATGTGTGTGGTCCAATGAGTGTAGCATCACGTGGTGGTTATCGTTATGTTCTTACCTTCACGGATGACTTGAGTAGATATGGGTATATCTATTTCATGAAACATAAGTCCGAAACTTTCGATAAGTTTAAGGAATTTCAAAGTGAGGTAGAGAATCAACGTAACAAGAATATTAAATTTCTACGTTCTGATCGTGGAGGTGAATATCTAAGTTACGAGTTTGGCGAGCATTTGAAGAAATGCGGAATACTTTCGCAGTTGACACCGCCGGGAACACCACAGCGTAATGGTGTGTCCGAACGTCGTAATCGAACTCTCTTAGATATGGTTCGTTCTATGATGTCACTTACAGATTTACCGCTATCATTTTGGGGTTATGCATTAGAAACAGCCGCATTCACTTTAAATAGGGCACCGTCTAAATCCGTTGAAACGACACCGTATGAATTATGGTTTGGGAAGAAACCTAGATTGTCGTTCCTTAAAGTTTGGGGGTGCGAAGCCTATGTAAAGAAGTTACAGCCGGACAAGCTTGAACCCAAAGCGAAAAAATGCGTCTTCATAGGATACCCGAAGGAAACTATTGGGTATACCTTCTATCATAGATCCGAAGGCAAAATCTTCGTTGCCAAGAATGGATCCTTTCTAGAGAAGGAATTTCTCTCGAAAGAAGTGACTGGAAGGAAAGTAGAACTCGACGAGGTTGTCGAACCTTCTCTCGAAATTGCGAGAAGCGCAGCACCGGAAGAAGTTCTTGTGGTGCCTGCACCAATAAGAGAGGAAGCTAATGATGATGATCATGAAACTTCGGTTAAAGTTGCTACAGAGCCTCGCAGGTCAACGAGAACTCGTACCACTCCAGATTGGTATGATCCCGTTATGAGTGTCATGTTGGTGGACAACACCGATGACCCTGAGACATATGAAGAAGCGATGATGAGCCCAGATTCCAATAAATGGCAAGAAGCCATGAAATCCGAGATTGGATCCATGTACGAAAACCAAGTGTGGACTTTGGTGGACTTACCAGATGGCCGGAAGGCTGTCGAGAACAAATGGATCTTCAAGAAGAAAACAGATGCTGATGGTAATGTTACTGTCTATAAATCTCGACTTGTCGCAAAAGGATTTCGACAAATTCAAGGAGTTGACTACGATGAGACTTTCTCACCAGTAGCGAAGCTAAAGTCTATGAGGATTATGTTAGCAATCGCTGCATATTACGATTATGAGATATGGCAGATGGATGTCAAAACAGCATTCCTCAATGGAGACATTGATGAAGAGTTGTATATGATGCAACCCAAAGGTTTTGTTGATCCTAAAGATGCTAACAAGGTATGCAAACTTCAACGGTCCATCTATGGATTGAAGCAAGCATCCCGAAGTTGGAATCAACGTTTTGATAAGGTGATCAAAAGTTTTGGTTTTATACAAACTTATGGAGAAGCTTGTATTTACAAGAAAGTGAGTGGGAGCTCTGTAGCATTCTTAATAATATATGTGGATGACATATTATTGATTGGGAATGATGTAGACCTTCTTAATAGTGTCAAGGAATATTTGAATAATAGTTTTTCAATGAAGGATCTTGGCAAAGCAGCTTACATATTAGGCATAAAGATTTAAAGAGATAGATCGAAACGCCAAATATCATTGTCACAAAGTACATATTTGGACAAAGTTCTAAAGAGGTTTGGAATGGAAGATAGCAAGAAAGGGTTCTTGCCCATGTTGCCCAATACGACCTTGAGTAAAACTCAAAGTCCGACATCAGCAGAAGATAGAGAAAGGATGAGTAAGACTCCCTATGCCTCAGCCATAGGATCTCTAATGTATGCCATGCTATGTACTAGACCCGACATTGCATATGCTGTTAGTTCAACTAGCAGATATCAAAGTGATCCAGGAGTGGATCATTGGACAGCGGTCAAAAACATCCTTAAGTACTTGAGAAGAACTAAGGATATGGTTCTTTCTTATGGAGGTGATGAACAACTCGTTGTTAATGGTTACACCGATGCTAGTTGGAACACCGATCCGGATGATGCTAAATCACAATCTGGATACGTATTTATTTTGAATGGTGCAGCAGTTAGCTGGAGGAGTGCAAAGCAAAGCGTTGTGGCGAGATCTTCAACTGAATCGGAATACATGGCTGCTTCAGAGGCTTCACAAGAAGCGATATGGATGAAAGAGTTCATTACAGAGCTAGGTGTGGTTCCTAGTGCGCTGGACCCAATGTCTATCTACTATGATAACATGGGCGCCATAGCCAATGCGCAAGAACCAAGATCACACAAGAAGCTGAAGCATATCAAGCTACGTTTTCATGCTATTCGAGAACATATCCAAGATGGGGATATAAAGATTTGCAAAGTACACACAGATCTGAATGTGGCGGATCCGTTGACTAAACCTCTCCCGAGGGCAAAACATGACCAGCACCAAACTGCCATGGGTGTTTGGTATATTACCATGTAATCTAGATTAGATGACTCTAGTGCAAGTGGGAGACTGTTGGAGATATGCCCTAGAGGCAATAATAAATATAGTTATTATTATATCTTTGTGTTTATGATAAATGTTTACATTCATGCTATAATAGTATTAACAAGGTAACATTAATACTTGTGTGATTTGTAAACTTAATTTGAAGTCCCTAGTAAAGCCTCTATATAATACTAGCTTGTTGGTTAATAGATGATTGTGGTTTCCCTATCATGAACATTGAGATGTTATTAACAACAAGATCATATCGTTAGGAGAATGATATGATGGACATACTCCTATAGATAAGCATAGCATAAAGATCAAGTCATTTTAATAGTTCAATTGCTATATGCTTTCTGATACATAGTAATCTGATTCCTTCGACCATGAGATCATGCATATCACCTTTACCGGATGGATGCTTTGATGACATCAAACACCACACCGTAACTGGGTGGCTATAAAGGTGGCATTGAGTGTTCGGAAAGTATTGGTTGAAACACATGGATCAAGAGTGGGATTTGTCCATCCATATGACGGATAGATATACTCTGGGCCCTCTCGGTGAAATGTCATCCAATTAGCTTGCAAGCATGTGACTGGCTCACAAGGGATCACATATCACGGGAACGAGAAAAGAGTACTTATCGGTAACAAGGTTGAACTAGGTATGCAGAGATACCGACGATCATAACCTCGGATAAGTAAACTATCGTGAGACAAAGGGAAATTGATATCGTATGTAAGTGGTTCATTCGATCGCAAAGTAATCGTAGAAATATGTGGGAGCCATATGAATTTCCAGATTCCTCTATTGGTTATTGTTCGGAGAAGTGTCTCGATCATGTCCGCATAATTCACGAACCGTAGGGAGACACACTTAAGGATTCGACGTTGTTTGAGTAGTTATGGAATGATGAGAAAGAGACCGAATGTTGTTCGGAGTCCCGGATGGGATCCAGGATATCACGAGGAGATCCGGAATGGTCCGGAGAATAAGATTCATATAAGGAAAGTCCCGTTTCGGAGTTGGGGAATGGTTCCGGTGTTTTCATCGGGAATGTTCTAGAATGTTCCGAAATGTCCGGCACTCCGGAGGGGAAGGGTACATGAATGTGTTGTATCAAGTTGGTATGATTGCATCATGTACTAAGTGTCATCGCTGAACCAAATAAAGGATTAATTCAAATCCTAGTTTGAAAAGTCAAACAGCTAGTTTGAAAAGTCAAACGGCTAAATTTGGAAAGAGGAAAAGAGGAGGAGTGGGAAACCGAGTTGGGGAGGAGTTCCCTCCTCCAACCGGCGGCGCCCACCCAAGCCGAGTTGGGGAGGGACTCCTCTCCCTCCCCTTGGCCGGCCGGCCCCTCCACCTATATAAGGAGGGGCAGGGCTCCCTCCTAGATATACACAAGATCCTCTCCTCCAAACCCTAGTACCAAGCCGCCGCCGGCCCTAGGGCACTCGCCGCCGCCGCCTAGGTGAAACCCTAGCCGCTGGCACTAGCCCCTCCTCGGCATGTCTAAACCCTAGATCATCGAGGGACTCTCTCATACTCCACCATACTCGCTTCGGCTTAAGGCGAAGCCCTGCGAGATCTCCCCTCTACTTCCGGTACCACGCCGTTGTGCTGCCGGAATCGCGAGGAGAGTGCTACAACCTCCGCTGCCTGCTGGAACAAGGGAGAGGAAGGTCTTCGTCGAGTACCGAACGTGTGACCGACTGCGGGAGCGCTGCCGGAACGCAGCGCCGGAAGGATCGTCTACGCGATCTTGAGATCGGAAAGAGTACGACTACATCACCCATGAGAATCCGCTCTCGTTAAACACTTTGGAATCTTCGAGGGTGAGTTATTCTATCGACTCGTTGCTACAATCTAGTAGATAGATCTTGGCTTGTTTGTTTGTATGCGGTAGAAATTTTTTGTTTTCCATGCTACGAACCCCTACAGTGGTATCAGAGCCGTGTCTATATGTAGATCTGTTGCACGAGTAGAACACAATGGTCATTGTGGGCGTTGATGCTTTTATTGTCGATTGCTTCTTGTGTACTTTGCATCTTGCGGGATGTTGGAATGAAGCGGCCCGGGCTAACCTTACATGACATCGTTCATGAGACTTGCTCCACGCTTGACATGCAACTTGTATTGCATAAGTGGCTTTGCGGGTGCCTGTTTCTCCTAGCATAGTTAAGATCCAATTTACAACGGGTGATTAACAATACTAGTATCAATGTTGTGGTTCATGTTCGTAAGTTAGAACGACACTTATTGAAAGCCCCAAAACCACGTAAAACATGCAAAGAAAATTAGAGGCGTCTAACTTTGTTTTGCAAGGGTGTGCTGTGATGTGATATGGCCATGATTGTGATTATATATGATGTATGCAATGTTCCTTATTGTAAGTCGGCAACCGGCATGAGCCATATGGTTGTCTTTTTAATTCTGTTAAGACCTGCGTGTCTATTATTCAAAGTAGTTGTAATAGTTGATACTAGTGGACGACAACCATGAAGCGGCGCCATTGACCTTGATGCCATGCCGGTGATGATGGAGATCATGTTCGTGCTTGAATATGGAGATCGGAAGCACAAGAAGAAATGCCATATCATATCACATATTATGAATTGCATGTGATGTTAATCCTTTTATGCATCTTGTATTGCTTAGTTCACGACGGTAGCATTATAAGATGATCCCTCTCACAAAATTTTAAGTTATAAAGTGTTCATCCTTAGTAGGCACCGTTGCTAAAGCTCGTTATTTTGAAGCACCACGTGATGATCAGGTGTGTTAGATTCTGTGAGTGTATAGAACGGGAGCAAGACAGATTTGCTCATGCGGAAGCTAAGGTTTGATTTTGACGAGACTAGCATGTACATACATGGTCTCGGAACACGGATCACCGAAAGGTAAAGCATGAGTCATATAGTAGATATGATGAACATGTTGATTGTTCGCCATTGAAGCTACATCAACTCTCGTGATGATCGGTTTTGATGTGGTGGATTTGGTTCGTGTGATCACTAAAACAATGTGAGGGATATTGTTTTGAGTGGGAGTTCACCTAGATTAATTTAACTATTAATTAGAACTCAATTTGTCATAAACTTAGTCTAAACTATTGCAAATATATTGTAATCAATGGCGGCCCCTAGGGGTGGGCGTTCGGTCATGACCGACAATTCGGTCTTTGTATTTCGGTCTATTTTAAATTCGGTCCTTAAAAAAATAAAGACCGAAATATACTTGATAGTTTTACTACCCGAAAAATTCGGGTACCTAGTTATTCGGGTTCGGGTTCGGTCATGACCGAATAACATGGTCAATATTGTCAACACAAAAGATAGACATTACTTATTAAAAATATGACAATATTTCAACTATATTTTAAATATTTTAATACATATGTTATCATTTAGTGGAAGAAATAAACGTGCAACAATCCGAATAAAATGTAGCAACTCTACAATAGCACTTTGATGACCATTCAACAATGCCATAATTCATGCACATCACACAAATTTGGAGTTTCAGATAGTCTCATGTAAAATTCGGTCAGTTCGGTCTATTCGATTACTTAGGAACTAAAGACCGAATAGATCAAACTAAATTCGGTCTATAAAATTCACTACCCAATTTTTTTGTCGGTCTTTTCGGTTTCGGTCTATTCGGGTTCGGTCTCGGTCTTTTCGGTTTCGGTCTTCGGTTATCGGTTTTTATGCCCACCCCTAGAGGCCCCTACCATAAATTTTAATGCGTTCCGAGAGAAAGAAAAGTTAAAAAACAATGGAAGAAACTTCGCGGATTGGTTCCGCAATTTGAGGATTGTCCCCTAGCGGCCCCTACCTATGTGCTAGATGCACCGCTGGGTGAGCCACCTGCAGCTGATGCTACCGATGAGGTAAAGAATGTTTTCCTCGCTCGGAAGAATCAGTACTCCACAGTTCAGTGTGCTATCTTGTATGGTTTGGAATCGGATCTTCAGAAAATGTTTGAGAACCATGACCCACATGATATTGTCCGTGAACTCAAAATGATATTTGAGGCTCACGCGGCAGTTGAGAGTTATGAGGCTTCTGAAAAGCTCTTTAACTACAAGATGGAAGAGGGCATCTCCGTCAGTGAGCACATGCTTAAGATGTCTGGGCACGCAAGCAAGCTTCAAAGCTTGGGTATAGTGATTCCTAATGCTTTGGGGATTCACGTGTCCTCCAATCACTACCACCAAGTTACAAGAACTTTGTGATGAACTACAATATGCAAAACATGGACAAGTCGTTGCTCAAACTCTTCTCCATGTTAAAGTCTGCGGAAGTGGAGATCAAGAAAGAGCACCAAGTGTTGTTGGTCAATAAGACCACCAAATTAAAGAAGCAAGGCAAGTCTAAGAAAAAGGGAAACTTTAGGAAGGGAGGTAAGAAAGTTACCGCGCCGGTGAAGAAGACCAAGGCTAGGCCTAAGGCTGATACTGAGTGCTTTTACTGCAAATGAGAAGGTCACTGGAAGCGGAATTGCCCTAAGTACTTGGCTGATTTGAAGAACGACAACATCAAGAAAAAAGGTATATCCGATATACATGTTATTGATGTGTATCTCACTAGTACTCGCAGTACTGCCTGGGTATTTGATATTGGTTCAGCTGCTCACATTTGTAACTCGAAATAGGTGCTGCAGAATAGACAGAAACTAGCGAAGAACGAGGTGACAATGCGCGTTGGAAATGGATCAAAGGTTGATGTGATCGCGGTCGGCACGCTACCTCTTCATCTACCACCGGGATTAGTTTTATACTTAAATAATTGTTATTTGGTGCCTGTGTTGAGCATGACCATTATATCTGGATAATGTTTATTGCGAGACGATTACTTGTTTAAGTCCGAGAATAATGGTTGTTCGATTTATATGAGTAATATGTTTTATGCACATGCACCTTTGATAGATGGTCTATTCTTATTGAATCTCGATTGTAGTAATACACATATTAATAACAATGAAGCTAAACATTTGAAATTGAGCGATAACTCGACCTATATGTGGCAATGTCGTCTTGGTCACATTGGAGTGAAGCGTATGAAGAAACTCCATTCCGATGGACTTCTTGAATCACTTGATTTCGAATCACTTGAAAGATGTGAAGCATGTTTGATGGGTAAAATGACTAAGACTCTATTTTCTGGTATGATGGAGCGAGCTACAGACTTATTGGAAATCATACATAGCAATGTATGTGGCCCAATGAGTGTAGCATCATGCGGTGGTTATCGTTATGTTCTTACTTTCACGGATGACTTGAGTAGATATGGGTATATCTATTTTATGAAACATAAGTCCGAAACTTTCGAGAAGTTTAAGGAATTTCAAAGTGAAGTAGAGAATCAACGTAACAAGAAGATTAAGTTTCTACGATCTGATCGTGGAGGTGAATACGAGTTTGGCGAACATTTGAATAAATGCGGAATACTTTCACAATTGACACCGCCGGGAACACGACAACATAATGGTGTGTCCGAACGTCGCAATCGAACTCTCTTAGATATGGTTCGTTCTATGATGTCACTTACAGATTTGTCGCTATCGTTTTGGGGTTATGCATTAGAAACAGCTGCATTCACTTTAAATAGGGCCCATCTAAATCCGTTGAAACGACACCGTATGAATTATGGTTTGGGGAGAAACCTAAATTATCGTTCCTTAAAGTTTGGGGTTGCGAAGCTTATGTAAAGAAGTTACAGCCCGATAAGCTTGAACCCAAAGCGGAAAAATGCGTCTTCATAGGATACCCGAAGGAAACTATTGGGTATACCTTCTATCATAGATCCGAAGGCAAAATCTTCATTGCTAAGAATGGATCCTTTCAAGAGAAGGAGTTTCTCTCGAAAGAAGTGACTGGAAGGAAAGTAGAACTCGACGAGGTTGTTGAACCTTCTCTCGAACTTGCAAGTAGCGTAGCACCGGAAGTATTTCCTATGGCACCTACACCAATAAGAGAGGAAGCTAATGATGTTGATCATGAAAATTCGGTTGAAGTTGCTACGGAACCTCGCGGGTCAATGATAACTCGTACCACTCCTGATTGGTATGATCCCTTTATGAGTGTCATGTTGGTGGACAACACCGATGACCCTGCGACATATGAGGAAGCAATGATGAGCCCAGATTCCAATAAATGGCAAGAAGCCATGAAATCCGAGATTGGATCCATGTACGAAAACCAAGTATGGACTTTGGTGGACTTACCAGATGGCCGGAAGGCTGTCGAGAACAAATGAATTTTCAAGAAGAAAACAGATGCTGATGGTAATGTTACTGTCTATAAAGCTCGACTTGTTGTAAAAGGGTTTCGACAAATTCAGGGAGTTGACTACGATGAGACTTTCTTACCGGTAGCGAAGCTAAAGTCTGTAAGGATTTTGTTAGCAATCGCTGCATATTATGATTATGAGATATGGCAGATGGATGTCAAAACGGCGTTCCTCAATGGAGACATTGATGAAGAGTTGTATATGGTACAACCCAAAGGTTTTGTCGATCCTAAAGATGCTAACAAGGTATGCAAACTTCAACGGTCCATTTATGGATTGAAGCAAGCATCGCGAAGTTGGAATCAACGTTTTGATAAGGTAATCAAAAGCTTTGGTTTTATACAAACTTATGGAGAAGCTTGTATTTACAAGAAAGTGAGTGGGAGCTCTGTAGCATTCCTAATACTATATGTAGATGACATATTGTTGATTGGGAATGATGTAGACCTTCTTAATAGTGTCAAGGATTATTTGAATAATAGTTTTTCAATGAAAGATCTTGGCAAATCAGCTTACATATTAGGCATAAAGATTTATAGAGATAGATCAAGACGCCTAATATCATTGTCACAAAGTACATATTTGGACAAAGTTCTAAAGAGGTTTGGAATGGAAGATAGCAAGAAAGCGTTCTTGCCCATGTTGCCCAATACGACCTTGAGTAAAACTCAAAGTCCTGCAACGGCAGAAGATAGAGAAAGGACGAGTAAGACTCCCTATTCCTCAGCCATAGGATCTCTTATGTATGCCATGCTATGTACTATACCCGACATTGCATATGCTGTTAGTTTGACTAGCAGATATCAAAGTGATCCAGGAGTGGATCATTGGACAACGGTCAAAAACATCCTTAAGTACTTGAGAAGAACTAAAGATATGGTTCTTTCTTATGGAGGTGACGAACAACTTGTTGTTAATGGTTACACCGATGCTAGTTGGAACACCGATCCGGATGATTCTAAATCTCAATTTGGATACGTATTTACTTTGAATGGTGCAGCAGTTAGCTGGAGGAGTGCAAAGCAAAGCGTTGTGGCGAGATCTTCAATTGAATCGGAATACATAGCTGCTTCGGAGGCTTCACAAGAGGCGATATGGATGAAGGAGTTCATTATAGAGCTCGGTGTGGTTCCAAGTGCGCTGGACCCAATGTCTATCTACTGTGATAACATGGCGCCATAGCCAATGCGCAAGAACCAAGGTCACACAAGAAGCTGAAGCACATCAAGCTACATTTTCACGTTATTCGAGAGCATGTCCAAGATGTCGACATAAATATTTGCAAAGTACACACAGATCTGAATATGGCGGATCCGTTGACTAAACCTCTCCCGAGGGAAAAACATGACCAGCACCAAACCGCCATGGGTGTTCGGTATATTACCATATAATCTAGATTAGTTGACTCTAGTGCAAGTGGGAAACTGTTGGAGATATGCCCTAGAGGCAACAATAAAAGTGGTTATTATTATATCTTTGTGTTTATGATAAATTTTTACACTCATGCTATAATAGTATTAACCGGAAACATTAATACTTGTGTGATTTGTAAACTAAATTAGAGTCCCTAGTAAAGCCTCTTTATAATACTAGCTTGTTGGTTGATAGATGATCGTGGTTTCTCGATCATGAACATTGAGATGTTATTGACAACAAGATCATATCATTAGGAGAATGGCATGATGGACATACTCCTATAGATAAGCATAGCATAAAGATCAAGTCATTTCAATAGTTCGTTTGCTATAAGCTTTCTGATGCATAGTAACTTAATTCCTTCGACCATGATATCATGCTAATCACCATCACCAGAAGGATGCTTTTATGACAGCAAACACCACACCGTAACTGGGTGGCTATAAAGGTGGCATTGAGTGTTTGTAAAGTATGTGTTGAGGCACATGGATCAAGAGTAGGATTTATCCATCCATATGAAGGATAGATATACTCTGGGCCCTCTCGGTGGAATGTCATCCAATTAGCTTGCAAGCATGTGACTGGCTCACAAGGGATCACATATCACGGGAACGATAAAAGAGTACTTATCGGTAACGAGGTTGAACTAGGTATGCAGAGATACCGACGATCAAACCTCGGATAAGTAAACTATCATGAGACAAAGGGAATTGGTATCGTATGTAAGTGGTTCATTCGATCACAAAGTAATCGTAGAAATATGTGGGAGCCATATGAATTTCCAGATTCCTCTATTGGTTATTGATCGGAGAAGTGTCTCGGTCATGTCTGCATAATTCACGAACCGTAGGGAGACACACATAAGGATTCGATGTTGTTTAGTAGATATGGAATGTAAGTAGGGATACTGAATGTTGTTCGGAGTCTCGGATGGGATCCGGGATATCACGAGGAGATCCGGCATGGTCCGTAGAATAATATTCATATAAGGAAAGTCCAATTCTGTAGTTCGGGAATGATTTCGATGTTTTCACCGGAGAGGTTCTAGAAGGTTCATCGGACTGGAAGGGGAATGGTCCATGAATGTGTCATGGGTAAGTGGAATGATTGGATCATGTCCTAGGTCACTTGGTTGGGCATTTGCAAGAGAGAATTAAAACTCTAAATTGAAAGTCAAAAGGGAAGTTTGAAAAGTCAAACTGGAACAATAGTTTCCTAGTGGAAGAAGGAAAGAGTCCTTCCTTCTATCCAACGTGGGTTTGGGTATGGATTCAAACTCTCCCCTTCCAAGGCTGCCCTCCCTCTCATAAATAGAAGGGGAGGGCTGCCCCAAAGTGCACAACACCAAGCCCTCCCCACCGTGAGCCGCCGCCGCCGCACGCCGCCACCGCCGGCCCGTCACCGTCGCCCTAGTCGCCGCCGACAACTCCTCCTCCTCTCCATCCTTCTAAACCTAGATCACCGGGAAACCCTAGATCCACCATAACTCGCACCGGCTTAGGCGAAGCCCCGCGGGATCTTCCCTCTACTTCCGACACCACGCCAACGTGCTGCCGGAATCGCGAGGGGAGAACTACAACCTCTGTTGCCTGCTGGAACAAGGGAGAGGAAGGTCTTCATCGAGTACCGAATGAGTGACCGACTGGCGAAGCGTTGCCGGAATGCAGTGTCGGAAGGATTGTCTACGCGATCTTGATATCGGCAAGTGTACGACTACATCACCCACGAGAATCTGCTCTCGTTAACCGCTTTGGAATCTTTGAGGGTGAGTACTCTAATCTACTCGTTGCTACACTCTAGTAGATAGATTTTGGCTTGTTTGTGTGCATGCGGTCGAATTTTTTTGTTTTCCATGCTACGAACGCCTACACTACTCACATCTCTTACATTAGTTGTAGTTTGTGTGAGTAGAATCAGTTTTGATATGTGCTAGTAGCTTTGTGTTACTTGAAAATATCAAATGCAACCTCTTGTGCACAACTTATTCTTGGATAAGCTGCGTACTTGTTTCTAATATTCATTATATAAACCCTCTTGTTGTGATTATCATCAATTAACAAAATGGGGGAGATTGAAAGAGTAATTGCCCCTATGTGTGGTTTTGGTGATTAATGACAATCCCTATGGACTAATGTTTTCACAGAGTTTTATATGAAGGAATATTCCATAGGTCATGCTTGTAGTCTATGTGTTGGATTCAAGTATGGATGCCATGAAGATAAAGATATACCTTTAGTATTGGCATCAAGATCATCGAGTTGAAGAGAAGAATATGATATGATCAAGATCTTGAGAGTGTGATCTCAATACAAGAATTCAAGATATGGCTCTAAGACGGTGTCATGATAGCCTCATTAGTTGATCTATCATTGACTAAGATTTAGAGCATGTAATCAAATTAAGAGTTCTTTATGTACCTCAAGATATTGAGATGGATCATGATAAGATACATGGTTGACCTATACAAAGAGTGAAGAGTGATTTCAAGTTGGTCAACACATGAAGCATAAAGAATGTACCACATGATCTTGTGGTATGGTAAGCCTTGTCAATTATGCATCATGAACTAACCCATTATATATGTGCCTTTGCGTTTTCTATATGGGATAGGTATCTTTCCATGGGCATGCTTCAAAAGTAAAGATCTTATATAGCCCATGAGAGGATGACATCAAGTGGTGATCGTCATCAAGGTTGAGAAGGGAAAGTTCAAGATAAGAATCTCAAGAAGATCATTTGCTTGAAACTTGTCGTCCATATTGGTGATAATGGACATGTGAAGACATGTATTAATGAAGATATCCTTTAATGGTGTATGGGGGAGCAAATTAGGAGTCTTCACGAAGCAACAATGATCAAGTGATGCATTCCGTCTTGGATGGAGATTGAAGTGTTGTCATCAAGATCAAGCAGGATGCGCAAGGCAAAGGTATGGCCTTGCTAGGTTTACCTTTTACCGGTCTCAAGGTGGTTATTGGGAGACCGGGTTATAGGATACATAGTCGCACTATTAAGAGGGGCTTTCGGTTGGGTAACTTGATCACATCGTCATAGGGAGCTCAATCCTTTGTATACTTGCATCTTTCTATTTTGTTGCTTCTTGGTGTTTCTCCATGTGAGCTTCTTTATCTTGTTGCTAGCTCTTCAACAAGCCCAAGTTCTTCGAAAACGGAATTCGTATGCATCTTCTATGGTGTTTTCGAGTTTGAAGGTTTTATCGGTTCTTCGTGTAGGGAGGCTTCTTACCTTTCCTTATTTGGTTCTATCCTTCTTTGCTGTACTATGATGTTTCTCTGCACCAACTTGTAGGTCTTGTTGTCCTCGTCAAAACAATCCCAAGATCATCAAAATCGGAGTCCGGACGCAAAAATTATCGCTGTTTTCGTGTGCCTTATTTAGTTCGAGCGGAATTCCGGCGGACCGAGTCTATGGCCGGAATTTCCGGAGACCGCCGGAAATTTCCGGCAAACCACCGAATAACTGTTCTGTATGTTGTTTTGGTTTGTACCGGAACTTTCGGTTTTGACCGGAAATTCCGGCGGCTGATCCGGCGGCGCCGGTTTCGTCGCTGAAACGTGTTCGCCCAGCGCATCTTGCTTCCAATGGTCATCCCCCTTGAAGGGGTATAAAAGGGGGGCTTCTTCCCCAAAGTTCTAAGGTTCTTTAGCATGTTTTTTACCACCATTGTTGACCCCTTTGAGCTTGCTTCCTCTCCCTTCCCTCCTATGATTCTTGCATCTTTTTGAGGGCTTTGAAAGAGGAGATCTAGATCTACAATCCCCATCAATCAATTCCTCCTCTAAGTGAGGGGGGCCCATTGGATCTAGATCTTGGAGTCATTTGTTGGTTTCCACCATTGTTCTTTCTCCCTAATTCCTCTCTAGCACTTGTTGCTTTGGTGGGAATTGATAGTGGAGGATTTGAGCACCCTTGGTGTTCTTGCTTTGTATTGTTGTATAAGTGTTGAGCTCTTCATTTCAATTTGTTTGAGTGAGAGACCGTGAGCTTGTTATTCTTGGAGGGTGACCTCCTAGTTGGTTTGGCGGTTGGTGCCGTGGTGTCCTCTTCGTGGAATATTGTGAAGAGACCCAGGCTTCTCCTTCATGGAGCTTGTGAAGTGGTTGTGGAGCTTGCCATCTCCGGAGTAGAGGAAAAGCTAGCCATAAAGAAATGGCCTATTCCTTCGTGGGATAGACTCGAAGAAGAAGGTGAGCCTTCGTGGCGTTAGGAAATCCTTTGTGGAATCCCACACCTCTCCAACGTGACGTACCTTACTTGTAAGGAAACACGGGAATACATCTTCGTCTCCGCGTGTCTCGATTATCTCTATACCCGAGCTTACTTTCCTTGTGATAGCCATCAAGCTTGAAGTACTTATATCTTGCTTAGTTTAACTTGTTGTTGGTGCACTTAATTGAGCCTAGTGTATTTAGGTTTTGTGCTTGTAAAATAAACATTAGTTTATTTCCGCATTCTATAAAGCTATAAAGCTAAAACCATAATAGTTTTGAAATTGCCTATTCACCCTCTTCTAGGCGACATCTCTATCCTCACTTAGTGGTAATAAGTGCACTTCTTGGTTACACTTACGCCAAAGACTTATGATGGTATAATTATTGGGAGATCAAGATAAGTTTATGTGAAACTTAACATCATCTGGGTGTTCTTAGTTAAATCTATGTATAAGGATCTTATGAGTGATCACACAGTCTTTTTTCAGAAATATTTTTGGAAATTAAATCATTTAAGATTAAAAATTTAATATGGTTTCTAAATAACAGAGTTTTTCTTATAAAGGATAATCTGGTTAAAAGGAATTGGGCTAGCTGTACCAAATGTTGTTTTTGTGGGTCGTAGGAAACCATAGAACATTTGTCCGTACCATGCTCTTTTGCTTGCCTTTTGTGGCGTATTGTCAATTTCACTTACGACCTCCCTCATCCGACTAATATAACAAATATATTTGAAAATTAGTTGAATGGTGCCAACTAAATAAGAAAGGCTAGGATTCGCATCAGTGTTTCTGACTTATGTTAGTCTATTTGAAGATGTAGAAATGATATCTTCTTTAACAAAACAGAAACTTTTAACTTTCTGCAGGTTATTATATGGTTGTCCACTGGGTGCAGCTTTGGACGCTTCTCCGATCGCAAGACCATCAGGATATTATGGCTTCTGTATGCAGCCGTCTCCTGATGATCGCGTGGGATATCTTTGGCTAGCCTATCTGGGAGAATATTAGTCGACTACAAGATGCTTGGTGGTCGTATGCTTCATATTTTCCACCGGTTGATTTATATATCAACTTTAAGTGATCCGTAATATGTAATAACATAAGTGTAATACCTTCGAGTGTTAAAACTATTAATAAAATGCAGTGTGCATCGACCGATGTAGACATCGGGTTCCACTCCCCTGTTCGAAAAAAAAGACAATTTCTGAATTCCTCTACGAGCCGTATAACATTTGTATCTTGCAAACCGGTGCAGTTGGTGCCGGTTATCAGCAAGCTAGGCAATGCTGCTGGGCTCCTTACTCCTCCACTTGATTCGATCTAGCTCTAAAAGTCTAGATCACTAGTGGTGTCGTGATTGTCGCTGTTTTTTCTGGACCATCATAGGCCCCCTTCTTTTCAGCTTCTTGGCCAGTTTCTCTCAGAAGCTATCCTCGATCAATTTTTCCCAGAATCTTATCTTCAAAATTCGTTCAAACTTCTTAACTAGTAGTTTCAATGTCAATTTAAAACTATAAACGATTTTGGCAGATGAAGATTCTGGAAGAAGCTGGTCGAGGGTAGCTTCTGAGAGAAGCTGGTCAAGAAGCTGAAAAGAAGGGGGCATACTCCTTAGTCTTGAGCGTTCAAAACCGGTGTGGATAGCCTTGTACCATGTGCGTATCCCATGGTATTCTTGGGTGCAGAGCACTTCACCTTTTCTCCATGCACTGAACACCGACATAGCTCACATCAGCTTCAGTTTTGCCCAATTACAGGTGGACCTAAAATTCAACTACAAAGAACTCGCTCTGAAATGCCCACCTCCCTTAAATTCTTCACAATTTAGCAAAGCTGCCTTTTTTTTCACATAAACGCCGGTAGCTGTTACAAGAAACAGTGAAGTGTGTACAGTGTGCACATTTACGGAGCCTTGATCTCCTGAGTCCCCAAGACAGTTCTAGGTTCCCAATTGCACATTCCTTGATGCTCAAGAGTACTGAGGTTATTGTTTGACAATTTCAGTACTAGGGAGATGAGTATACCACACACACCGTAAGGCTTCAACGTCCTCTACTGACAATCCCATGTTGTACAGGATCTCCTGGTAACTTGACGTTTGCACAAGCTTGATGTTTGCCTCAACTATGGCAGGAGTGCTCAGAGCAGCTACGAAGCCCTGTTAGCCATTGGACTGTACTCCCTGTACCTTCCTGCTCAGCAGCTACCACGAGTTGGCCATGTTGGTGCGGATGAATACTCTTTTGTGAGGTCAGCGTGGACACGCGATCCATTCCATCCACGAAAGTGGGGCGAGGCATTTCGTCAAACACCATGTGGGCACAGCCATAACCTTCAAATGAGCTCCACCGCCTCCTGTCGTGCGTGGAAGATGAAAACCATGAAGCATAGCTGTCCATTTCCAAAAAAAAATGAAGCATAGCTGCAAGCACCATAGGAAGCTAGAGCGCCCATCACTACCTCCTCTCGTGGTCGATGACGTCCATGATCCATAGCCAGCGTAGTGGGCCATCTCAGCTGAGCAGCTCGCCACCGCGTGAGGTAGGAGTGAGTGCCGCCGGGAGAGAGCACCGACCGGTCGTGGAGCCGTGGAGGGCGTGCGGCCGGGCTGCTGCCGCGAAGTAGGAGGAGGCGCGCTGCCGCGTGAGAGAGACGGTGGCGTGCTGACGCGTAGGAGGGAGGGTGGGAGCGTGCCGTAGCGGACCATCTCAGGCTGAGCTCAAGGAAAGTGTGCCGCCGGGGCCGGGGAGAGCACCTATCGATCGAGGAGTCCGGGCTGCTGCGCGCCGCCGCGTGAGGGGGGAGCGTGGCCCACCCAGCACAGCCTGGGCCCACCAGCTTTCCTCCTTTATTTCATCCTCTCCGGACATTTCGTGGCCCACACGATGACGGCTGCGAGTCCGAGCTCGACTCGCAGCATTTGATGATGACAGGACAGCCGTGTCATCCCCGGCCGCGAAGAAATAGAGTTGGGAGCCGGCACATCCCTCTGCGCCCACCCGGATCTAGTTCCAACTTCCGGCGAGCAAACCTGCCATCCAATCTATATAAACAGGGAGACATGGCCATTGCCCACCGCAACTGAATTGACAGCACCGACGGAATCGAGTTAGCCTTCCGGCCGGCCGGGACAGCCGCACACGCCGGAAACCCAAGACCAAGATCCCGACGAGAGTAGCCTGCGGCGAGCGCGCACCAGGACGAGCAGTCGATCGAACGCCATGGCATCGCCCGACCAGACCATCCGCAACCGTTTCTTGCCTACCAAGAAGACAGAGGCCGCCGCGCCGAGCTACGCTGGCCGCAAGCGCAAGAGACCGCTTACCCTGGCCGTGTACGACCCGCAGGCCGCGGAGGAACTGGCCGCCGCGGCCAGCCTCCTCTCGCTCTCGGACCGCGCCGGCGCTCTGGTCCCGTTCCTGCCGCGGCCGCCCGTCGACGCCGTCCCACTCTCTTTCGCCGCTCCCCGCGCCGAGCCGCCGTGGCTGCGCCAGCGCCTGGGCCTCCGCCTCGACCTGGAGGTGCACTTCGTCGGCGAGAAGGCCGTGACCGTCACGGACCTCGACGGGCAGCAGAACCGGTTCCGCCTCCCGACCGAGCCCGTCCTGCGCGTCCTCCGCTCGATCCTCTTCGACGAGGAGCTCGACGCCGCCAAGATACCGCGCGCCGGCATGGAGGTGGCCCCAGGGGCGCCGAAGAAGCCGCAGCCGCAGCCGACCAAGGAGGAGCCGCTGCAGGGGGACCGGAAGATCGTGAAGAGGACGAACAGGAAGCAGGGGGCGAAGCACGGCGGGCTCCCCGTGAGCTTGTGCAACGTCGACGCCGGGGTCATGGACCTGCGGCTGACGCGGTGGGAGAGCACCCACGCCGTCGTCGTCAAGGGGGAAGGCTACCTGGACTTCATCACCCGGTGCGGCATCAAGGTGAACGACGTCGTCGAGATCTGGGCGTTCAAGGAGCGCCAGTTTCATTACTTCGGCCGATGGTTTCTTCGCGAAAGACCGCTCTGCGTTGTGCTAGCCAAGAAAGAACAGCAGCCGGCGCCGTTGCTAGGGGTGGGGAAGTGCACGATACTCTAGATTCTTTTTCTTTCTTTTTCGCCCGTAGTGTTTTTAGCTTTTGGATTCAGCCAAGACTGCTAGCTGCAGAATTTTGAGAAATTCAATTGGGTTTGATCCGTTTAACCGTAGATTTCACCGGCAGTGATTTTTAGGGTCTGGTTTTCATTTTTTTTTGGGAGATGGTTTTCATTCTAGTATCAGTCAAAGAGTGTTATAGAATTCTTTTTCTTAAAAAAAGTATATATTAATATCATAAGGATATCAATTGCATCCGGCCTCTGCAACAATGCATGCCCTAACGGCTCTACGAATGCACACAACTCAGAAAAAAGAAAGAGAAATTACAAAAAAAAGAAAAGTCCCACTACAGAGAACTAATCCTGAAAGAAACGACAGTGACACCATCAGAACAACACCGGTGGTCCCCAACTTCAATAACAACGTCTTCAAGAAGGAAACAGTGCCCAAGCACCGTCGTTGCCCGACCAAAGGTCATAGGTTTTCACCCTGGAGAAAGTCCTTACTCACAAAACAATGCCTTCAACAAGGTCATTGTCAGGCACAACCACCTAAGGCCATACCTTGGATTTTCACCCTGCAAGATAAGACTAGAAACTCCCCTGTGTTGTCTTCCCGCACCAACAGCCGCTGGAACGAGTCCCAGATCACGCAGCCAGATCTCTGTCGCCACAGGAACAAAAATCACCATCGCTACCCTCAAATTTCCGCTTTACTGACATTCTCCGCATCTGACTTCACCATGGCTCTAAGAATGACACTTGGTGGAAACAAACAACAGAGCTTCGCAACGCTCCCGCTGAAACCAAACGGCCAAAAAACAAGGTGCGCACGATCGAATACCTTCCGATCTAGCAATATCCAGGCATGATATGCCCATGGGAGTTCGCCGACAGAGCCTTCCGAAACCCGCCTCTCCAGACCGGATTAACGAGGGCAGACATCAAGCAGATCTTCGTCTTCATGCAAAAGAAACCAAAGGACCACCACCATTATTTGATCTGACACAGCGATCCCCATACCGTCGGCCGGTTTCCGGAGAACGGATCGAGCAGGCAATTAGGGTTAGAGAGCCGAACTAGGTCTTCCAACGGAATCCAATCGTCGGCACCTCTTCCACCAGATCGTCCCACTCCGCCGTCCTGGAGGAAAGAACAAGCCACACGGGGGACGGGCGGCTGCTGCGCGCCAGCACTCCGGACGGACCTCGCCGCCCTCCATGCTGCCTTGTGCTACCGAGCCACCTTCCCCGCACCGCCGCTGCCATCCCTTCCAGGGTTTGCCGCCTCCCAAGCTCCACCCTCACTCCCCATGTGACGACCCGCCTCCGCGCGAAGGGGCCCCGTCGGGAGAGCGCCTCCCTCGCCCGCCGCCTTCGACGGCCAGGCGCGGCCGCCACCGCCGGCGACGGCAGCGGCCGAGGGAGAGGAGGTGGCGGCGCCGCTTTTTGTAGGGTTTTGGGGCCTCCGGATCCGCCCCGCGCGAGGCGACCCGGGAGGAGTCGGGAGGAGAATCAGGCACAATGGAACCGTCTGTTGCAGAATTCTTAGAAACCTCAATTGGGTACTTTGATCTGTTTTTGGTAGTTTTCACATGTCGCTTGTTTAATCTATGAGCTAGGTACTAGTACATAATTTAGGAATTCACTTAGGTTTGATTTTTATTTTTTTGTTCCAATTCTTGTACTATCGCCACCATTTTTTTTATTCTTCGTGTTTCCTGCAGGAAAAAATCCTTTGTGCTACCCATGTGCATGCATCACAGTAACAAAGTTTTGTCCCCCTTTCAGCAAGAGCCTACATTCATGGTGCCTCATCTTTTAGATGTATAGTAGTTTAGTATGTTTCGTGATTAGCAAGACCTATCCTCGTCATCTTAGTCCTCATGCGGCGGGTTAATTTTGTTTGAATGACCCTCGCCTGATTTTGTTGTGCTAATTGTTGTATCGAGAAAAATCCTAACCCAAAAGTTCTACCAGAGACTAAGTGTTTGGTTTATGTGTCGCCATCGGTCTGAAACATGAAAGCATTTCTCTCCTCATTTTGTTTGCACGCGGTACTTTTCCTACCACACCACTAGTGCCCCCATCCCCCTCTCCCAAACATAATAAAACACGGACCATATTAGGTTTGAAAGGGTCACATGTCTCGTAATAAATATCTAATTAACAATCTGTTTGAATCTATATATTTCTTCCAGTGTTATCTTTTAAACAAGACCAAAATAGGTTTTGTTTCCACCACGAAGTTTGAATTCAATTCTTGAACATGACAAAACACTATATGGATTTCAAAACCCAGCGAAACAATATTGAAGTAGATGAAAAAGTTAAACACTTTTGCTATCTATAGTTTTTTTATCGAACTCGTCTAACAATAGTGTCAAGTGTGGTGAGACACATCGAAACATGATGATGTACACTCGAGCACGGTAAACGTAGCTAAAACTATATCAAAATATAATAATCAATAATTGTTTAAAAAAATCAATGCGATCATTATGTCTCCGATAATTGTTATTGGATGTTGTTTCTCTTGTTTTCACAAATATATTTTAGGGTTTGAACTCTAAGGTTTTTTCCTATTATGTTTTAACTCTGATGGAACAAGTTTTAGCGCAATGAAACAGATAGTTCATGGTAGACCTTTGGTGAATCACGATGAATCTAGATAGAAACTATTGTTATGTACAAACCTATAAAATTCAAAATTATGGAAGCTCAATGACACACAATGTAATATTACAAATATAGTACTACAACTAATTATTGGCATATTGTACTATTTAGTAAGTTCATATTGTTTCAAAATATATTTTGTTAGGCTTCGCAAACTGTTCCAAAGTTTTACCAAGTTTTAAAAATCAACTTTTAAATATTGTCAAAATATATTCAGTATGACTCTTGTTTTAAAGCTTTTGTGAGATCCAGACACATGACTTAATAGGATTGATATGATACGTATACCAACAAAATGCAACTTCTTTTTCGAAAGCTTATCCAAAAAGAACTTTGATGTTAAGCCTACTTGGCCCCGAGCAATTTGAGGATGGGTCACCGACCGGAAAGTGGGTACCGATGCGTACGAGTAAGGACAAAATGCGCATAAAATACTAGTGTTGGTTTGTGGGCCAGTCTAGATATCCTATTAAGCTACCAAGAGTGACACCCCCGGGGCCAAGAGGGAACAGGGTGCTACAAGTGGTATCAGAGCTGACCCTCACAGTTACATAGGTGTGCGGGTCAGTGGCAGGACATGTGGAGGATGGCGCGTGTGGCAAGGAGTGGACACGGCATGGGACATATGCCGGAATTGGACGCACAAACGTGTGCCAAGAGGGAATGTTCCTAGGGTGTGCTTGATCAATGAGGGCATCGATCTTATAAAGGGTGGGTGTATGTGAGATCTAGACACATGGCTTAATAGGATTGGTAGGATATTCATATCAATAAGTTGTAACTTCTTTTCCAGAAGCTCATCCAAAAAAAACTCTGATGTTAAGCGTGCTTGGTCCAGAGCAATTTGATGATGAGTAAAAGGCCGAAAAGTGAATACCGGATACGCACGAGTGAGAACAAAGTACGGGCTGCTACAACTATCATGACTAGAAACCCAAATATCTAAGGTTCACAAACCAGACTTCTATTTTGAAAGATATACGTTATTGAATAAGATTTATATCATCGACATGCGGAAGGAGAGAGATGGATACAATGTATCCTTTTTACGAAAAGGGCATAAAACTATATATTATCTAAATCGGCTCATACAAGAACATCCTCACAAAAAGAAATAAAATACAGGTCTTCGAAAAGTCTAGAACCATCTTTCGGGCGTCCCGTGAGCAAAGCTCAATGCGGCCTCTAGGCCTCCGGCATAGCAAAAACTCGTTTCGGAGAAAACTTGAAAATACCCAAGCACTTGTAGAAGCAACAACCTCGAAGTCATCAACGTAAACCGGAAGATGTCGACGACCATGATCGTGAAAGATCGTCTTTCCGAAGAAGCTAGTACCAACACTAGTAGAAAACAGGCCATCCGGCCGCGCCCCCTTAGAACATTAGTCCTGGTTGCGCCACCAACCGGGACTAACGCTGGCACGCGTCCCGGTTCGAGCGGGCACGGGGCCAGGAGGCATGCGTCCCGGTTGGTAAGGGGGCATACGTCCCGGTTAGAGCCACCAACCGGAACTAAAGGTTTGGCCACAGCCACGTGGCGTGGCACACACCTTTAGTCCCGGTTGGTGGCTCCAACCGGGATGTATGCTCCCACCCTCTTTAAATGCAACGCCCAGCCCCCTCTGCCTCCACTCTGTTTTTTCTCTTGGTGGAAGGTGTGAGGGGTGTGCTAGTTTTTTCTCTCCTATGCATGCATTCAAGGTGTTTGATGAAATGTTTGAGTGAATAATCCCGTTCAATTTCTCATAGAACAAAAATATAGAAGGTGTCCGAGACGCACTTGAGATTTCTCCTATTTATTTCCCTCGATCGAGGTTAGCAATCTTATCTTTTCTCCGTCATTGATACAATGCATGTGTCGATGTGAATTGGTCATTTCACTATTTATGATGTCTTGTTTTTTGATAAACTTACTTATATGATGCAGATGAACGGTCGGGAATGGATGTACGGTGACCGGCGCGTAGCCGGGTATATGAAAGGCGTGGATAAATTTATCGATGTGGCTACGGCAAACAAAGAGAATGGTTTTATACGTTGTCCATGTGTTTAATGTCGGAACAACAAGGAGTACTCTTCCTCGAAAATCATTCGCGGCCACCTGATTATGAAAGGTATCATGCCCAACTATAATTGCTGGACCAAGCACGGGGAAAGAGGGGTTATGATGGAAGATGGTGAAGAAGAAGATAATGATAACAACTATCATCATATGTTTCCTGAATACAGTGATACTGCAATGAAATACAATGGAGAGGAAAGAGGTGAAGAACGGGCATCAGATGAGCTGGCTGATGAACTTGCTAGGGTCATTTCTGATGCAAAGCGAGACTGTGAAACAGAAAATGAGAAGTTGAAGTTAGAGGGCATGTTAGAAGATCACAAGAAATTGTTGTACCCAAATTGTGAAGATGGCAGCACAAAGCTCAGTACCACACTGGAATTGTTGCGATGGAAGGAAGAGTGTGGTCTAACTGACTCCTCATTTGAAAAGATGCTGAAAATAATGAGGCCGAAGTTTCCAAAACATAACGAACTTCCCGAGAGTACCTACGAAGCAAAGAAGACTCTCTGTCCTCTAGGATTAGATGTGCAAAAGATACATGCATGCATTAATGACTGCATCCTCTACCGCGGTAAAGAGTATGAGAATTTAGATAAATGCCCGGTATGCAATGCGTTGCGGTATAAGATCAGACGAGATGACCCTGGTGATGTTGAGGGAGAGCCCCTCCGGAAGAGGGTTCCTGCTAAGGTTATGTGGTATGCTCCTATAATACCAAGGTTGAAACGCATGTTCAGAAACAAAGAGCATGCCAGGTTGTTGCGATGGCACAAAGAAGACCGTAAGAAAGACGGGAAGTTGAGACACCCTGCTGATGGGTCACAGTGGAGAAAAATCGAGAGAGACTTTTCAGACTTTGCAGGTGACGCAAGGAACTTATGATTTGGTCTAAGTACGGATGGCATGAATCCTTTTGGGGAGCAAAGCTGCAGTCACAGCACCTGGACCGTGACTCTATGTATCTACAACCTGCCTCCTTGGATGTGCATGAAGCGTAAGTTCATTATGATGCCAGTGCTCATCCAAGGCCCGAAGCAACCGGGCAACAACATTGATGTGTACCTTAGGCCATTAGTTGAAGAACTCTTACAGTTGTGGGGCAAACCAGGTGTACGTGCGTGGGATGAGAACAAACAGGAGCCATTTGATCTACGAGGGTTGTTATTCGTAACCATCAATAATTGGCCTGCTCTTAGTAACCTTTCAGGACAGACAAACAAGGGATATAAGGCATGCACACACTGTTTAGATAAGACTGAAGGTACATATTTGCATAAATGCAAGAAGGTTGTGTACCTGGCGAATCGACGATTTCTTCCGACCAATCATCCCGTAAGAAAGAAAGGCAATCATTTCAAAGGTGAGGCAGATCACCGGAAGAAGCCTGAACTTTCTGCTGGTGATGATGTATTTGGTATGGTTAAGGACATAGAAGTAATCTTTGGAAAGGGTCCCGGCGGTCAATCAGTTCCGAACGACGTCGCTACAGGACACGCACCCATGTGGAAGAAGAAATCTATATTTTGGGAGCTGACATATTGGAAAGTCTTGCGTGTCCGCTCTTCAATCGACGTGATGCACGTGACGAAGAATCTTTGCGTGAACCTGCTAGGATTCCTAGGCATGTATGGGAAGACAAAAGATACACCAGAAGCACGGGAGGACCAACAAATTATGAAAGACCCAAAGAACATGCATACACATAACAAGACGGATAAAGGGCGTCACTTAAGTCGTGCCAGCTATGCTCTTACCAAAGCAGAGAAGGAAATCTTTTTTGAAGTCCTTTACAGTATCAAGGTGTCGTCGGGCTTCTCATCTAATATAAAGGGGATAATAAATATGGCAGAGAAAAAGTTCCAAAACCTGAAGTCTCATGACTGTCACGTGATTATGACGCAGTTGCTTCCGATTGCATTGAGGGGGCTTCTACCGGAAAATGTTCGAGTACCCATTGTGAAGTTGTGTGCATTCCTCAATGCAATATCTCAGAAGGTAATCAATCCAGATATTCTGCCAAGGTTATAGAAGGATGTGGTACAATGTCTTATTAGTTTTGAATTGGTGTTCCCACCATCCTTCTTCAATATTATGACGCATCTCCTGGTTCACCTAGTGGAAGAGATTGCCATTCTCGGTCCGGTATTTCTGCACAATATGTTCCCCTTTGAGAGGTTCATGGGAGTCTTAAAGAAATATGTTCATAACCGTGCTAGACCAGAAGGAAGCATCTCCAAGGGATATGGAATAGAGGAGGTCATTGAGTTTTGTGTTGACTTTATTCCTGACCTTAAGTCGGTTGGTGTTTCTGACTCGCGGCATGAGGGAAGACTAAGTGGAAAAGGCACGCTGGAAAAGAAAGCAATGATATGTAGGGACGGAGATTCTTTCACTAAAGCACATTACACGGTTCTACATAATTCCACCTTGGCAGATCCGTATATCGAGGAACACAAGAATATTGTACGCTCCAAAAACCCGGGGAAGCCTGAATCATGGATTACAGATGAACACATGAAGTCTTTCGGTGGTTGGATGCGGACACATCTCTTGAATGACACCACTGTTGGAGATCAGGTATACTTGTTGGCCGCGTCACCATCTTCTACTGTATTGAATTTCCAAGGGTACGAAATAAATAGGAATACATTCTACACGATCTCCCAAGATAAAAAGAGCACCAACCAAAATAGTGGTGTCCACTTTGATGCAATAGACAAGAATGGACAAAAGGACACATATTATGGTTACATAGAGGAGATATGGGAACTAGACTATGGAGTCTCTTTTAAGGTCCCTTTGTTTCACTGCAAATGGGTCAACCTGAATGGGGAAGGGGTAAAGATAGACCAGTTGTACGGAATGACAACCGTGGATCTCAACTATCTTGGTTATAGAGATGAACCATTCGTCCTAGCCAATGATGTGTCTCAGGTTTTCTATGTGAAGGACATGTCCTCCAGACCGAAAAAAAGAAAAAATATGCAAACGAATACATCATATGATGAGACAAAGCGTCACATAGTTCTTTCAGGGAAAAGAAACATCGTGAGAATCGAGGACAAGATAGACATGTCAAAAGATTATAATAAGTTTGATGAAATTCTGCCCTTCACAGTGAAAACTGACCTAAGCATTCCGTTAAGTAAAGAAGATGCTCCATGGTTACGTCTGAAGCGATCATAAGCGATCATATAGGGGGACCTTTAGTCCCGGTTTGTAGTCTCAGTTTTTAATATTAATAAATGTCTTGAGTGTTAGTCCCGCCGGCGCCTCAGGATAAAAAGCGTAAGCGTACCGCTCCTCTACGTCATGGTAAGCAATCGCCGAAACGTAAACAAGAGCCTCTTTCAAAAGTACCAAAGGTTCCTCCCAAGAGAGCTTATGACTGTACTGAAGAGGAGATTGCGGCGATCGTTGATGCGGAAACGACAGCGTTTTTCGCTAAGTTGAGGCGGCCGAAAGAGCCAGAGTTCCCCAGCACCAAAGAAGAAAAAGCCAAAGTGTTGAAAATGCTAAAGTCTCTTCATCAACCCGAGCCAAAGCTGTCATCAGACTATGAGCGTTCTATTCTCAAGTCACATGCGGCACAAAAAGCCTCGAAGAGCAGTACTGATGCAAGCGAGAAATCTGTTGCCCAGCTCGGAGAATAAGCAAAACAGTCTTGCGCCCCTCTCAAGGTGATTTCCCAAACCAATGTGGGGTCGAGCAAATATGGGGCCGAAGAGCAGTATGATCCAGAGGTAGTTGCACAATACGGAGAAGCTGCCGCTGCTCAAGGTATGAGTATTGCCCAGTACTTATCCCAGTTAGAGTACTTCCCCGTGAGTGAAGTAGCATACAAATACCAGTACGGCAGACCTCTCGCCAAACCTGAGGAGGTAAACAATCTTCCAACAAAAATGCGAAGATTGCATAACTGGTACATGCATGCCACAAAGGCCGGGGCTAACTGGATAGTGCTGAGGGTTACAAAAAAGCATCATGGGAAAGAAAAGGATGACATGGTATCCATTGAATTTGATGAACTATTTCAATTATTCAATCAAGACGCCTTGGACAAATCGATCATCAGTGCCTATTGTCTGTAAGTACTAATTCTATAATTAATTTAGTCTCCATCTAACTCACCTTGTTTATTGCATGTATATAATCATACTGTAATATGCAGAATGAAGATTCTCGAATGCAGCAGAGGACAAATCTATGACATTGGCTTCATTGACCCATATTGGGTTCATGAAGCTAATCTCAAAACAAGCCCCCAGGATATGGAGGATAATATAGTACACGCGTTAAGGTTTCAAGAAACCAGAAGGGAAATACTTTTTCCTTACAACTTCGGTTGTGTGTTATTGTCTTCTATACACTTTCTATTTCGCTTACTCGATGTTAAGTATATAATTGATTAGTTATGTATTCGCAGCTTCCACTATATTCTGTTAATCATTCAACTTGACAAAGGACGTGTACTAGTCATGGACTCGAAACATAAACCCCTTGAGACGTGGAAGGACATGCAGATGCTTCTCCAGCGGTAATTCTAATCATTACGACACTATATTGGCAACATTCGTGAATTTTATGATATCAAGTAATTAATAACTTCTTTTATTCGTTTTCTTCGCTGGGCAGCGCTTGGAAACGGTTCACCAACAAGGCTAGGGGTGTTTGGAAAGAGGAGCTTACATTTCAACCACTAGATGTAAGCACCACTAGCTATATCCGCGCATCTCTTTGATTCTAGTTTTGATACAGTTATTATCATGCTTGATTATTATTTTAATTGAACTCTGTTCTCGTAAAGTGCCTGACGCAGGGACCAGGTAACAATCTATGTGGATACTATGTTTGCGAGTTCATCCGGCAGACGTGCGATGAGAAGGGCAGAAATTTAGAGCAACTCCACGTACGTAAACAATTTCTATAGTTTTTAATTACAATCAAATTGTGTTTAGTTTCATTCATATAGGCTGACTCCTTTTTTAAATCAGATCGAACGTCTACGGGACGATCTTCTGCCAAATGATCGCGTACGAGCAATTCAGGAGGAATTGGCGGGATTCTTGGATGCAGAAGTCCTAAACCCAAAAGAGGAATACTATTCGGCTGTGTATAGACAATAGAGATTGTAAAAAGAGCAACTTTTGTATGTAGTGCATGAACTCGATCCGTGTATCGAATGTAATATTGTCATGATGATCTTGTGTAATATAACGGTTCCTTTATTGATAAGTGCAAAACACTAAATAAACAATAAAACAACCTAAATGAATTCTCTGCCGCGGCACAAAAAGTGGCGAAAATGCTGCCGCGGCAACAAAATGTGCCAAAATGAATTCTCTGCCGCGGCAGAGAAATGGGCCAAATCTCTGCCGCGGCAGAAGGTTATTTGTCCCGGTTCGTAACGGGACTAATGCTCCACCCCCCTCGAGCTCTGACGCCGCCACGTGTACCCCCATTTGTCCCGGTTGGTGGGGCAACCGGGACTAAAGGTTGGGGCTTTAGTCCCGATTGCCCCGTCCCGGTTGGGTAACCGGGACTAAAGCCCCTTACCAACCGGGACCAATGGGCCTCTCTACACTAGTGCAAGAAGGGCCTGGAAATAATCCCAGCTCCGGCAGGACGAAAACGCGGGACACCATACTCGCAAGTTTTCCGACGAAGCTGTATCTGCCTGAGCTTCATCAGGCGGATGCAGAACATGAGGATACCAATACCCTGCAACCTCATCCCCTACACCGAATGATGCTACAGTAGACAGACCTTTATCATGCCAGGCTAATGCCTGGCAATCGACTCCAAACTCTAGCACCTCGAAACTCCTCTAGGGAAGACAACGATTTGGGGTGGACGAAATTGAATGATATTTATTCTCATCGCTGCCAATGCCCCTACACCAGAAACGAAGAACTCTAAGACCCTACAAGGACCAAGGTTCCCCCACCCTCCAGGCGTCATAACTGAGGCGGGGGACAGGTGGACCAGCGGCGGCGACGGCGATGGCCGAGGGTAGATGAGATGGATCGCGTCTCTGTATAAGCCCTGGAAAAAACGTTTCATACCTAACTTGGATACAGTGTACCCTCGTTACCTATGTGCGCAACACATCTCTATTTGACACGGGCTCCCAAAAAGTGCCTATGTGAGAAAAAATGTTGGTTGTTTTTCAGACATGGAAATGTGGGCATCAAAGGTGGATGCGTTCACGGTTTTTCAGGGTTTATCCTGGGCCCTGTTTTTTTAGGTCGGTTAAAACTTTAAGATTCGTGAAACTCCCGCGAAACAATTTTTTGCTAGATTCGTGTTGTGCATCATCCACGAATCTTCTGTTACACGGAGCCGTCTGAATCTTCTGTGAACCCGCTACCTAGCGTCTCCTGTAGTAAAAATGCATTCATGGAAAATCCTTTCTTGCAAGAGGGTACACATGACATCCATGCTAGCTACGTACTACTTCATGTAAAATCTTGTTACAATGGCCGTGTCACAAACAAACACGACGTTGTTGATCCCTGTGTGACCTGAACTATGTACGTTTTCGTTTCCCCATCCTGACTGTTACTGGAGTTTGATCCCCTTCCGCACGGCAACAATTAACTGGTGGTCGATCAGATCGGACGGGAAAAGGAATGCGAATGGGTTCCGGCCGGATCCATTCCAATTAACTGGAGTATCCCGTTCAGGTTCACCATCGACCGACGTCCGATCCGTGGCGGACACGACAGCGTACGTTCCGGAGGCCGGAGCCCTATTCGATCGAGACCTACCATGTTTCCCTCCGCATTCCTATATATATAGCCAGGGCATGGGCATGCGATCGGCATTACGTACACAATCAATCAACCAAACCAAAGCCATGACGAACCGAGTCGTCTCCCAAGTCGGCGATTTCCACCGAGAGATCGAGATCCAGATCGCGCCGCCAGGGCGTATGGCCGTGTGCTCCGACGTCGACGCCACCGAAACCAACCGTACGGTGGCGCCGCGCAGCGCCGGGTGCAAGCGGCCGCTCGCGGTGTTGGCCGTGGACGACGCTGCCGCCGCCGCAGAAGGACGGGCCAAGCGGACGGCGCCGGCTAACCTGTCGGCGGATGCCGGCGCTATGGTCCTCTACGAGGCTCCGGCGCTACCCCTCCAGCAGGTCGAGCCTACAGACGATGTCCCACCACAGCCCGCCGCACTGCCCATCCAAGTCCCTCTGGCCGCCGTCGCTCCGAGAGAAGCGCCGGACTGGATAAGCAGGTTCCTTCTCCCACAGTTGAAGCTGCGCGTCGACTTAACCGTGACCTTCATCGGCGCCAAGGCCTTGGCGAGGAGCGACCTTCACGCGCAGCAGAACCGCTTCCGCCTCCCGACCGACGGCGTGCTGCGCCGGCTCCTCCCGATCCTGACCGACGAGGAGGTCGAGGCCGCAAACCTACTTTCCGATCAACCAATCACTCAAAGTTCGAGGTCGGGGAAGAGCGACGTCGCCGTCGTGGACGGCGAGGAGCAGGGTAAGACGAAGAACAAGAAGAAACTGGGGAGGAAGCACGGCGGGCTACCCGTGCTCGTGGTGGCCGGCAACCTGATCGTGAAGCCGCTGAAGCTGTTGAGGTGGGACAGCGCCCAGGTCATGATCATCAGGGGAGATGGGTACCACCACTTCATCGACCAGTGCGGCTTCGAGGAGGACGACGTGGTCGAGATTTGGGCGTTCAGGCAGAACGTATTCCACTTCTTTGGGGTGGACATGTGCAACAAAAGCCCGATTTACATCGTCCTGGATAAGAAACACGGCGACCAGTCCTGCGGCAGCCAGTAGTGTTGCGGGGGCCGGGGAACCATCGTCACGGCGGCCTGGTCATGACCGCAGGTCCGTAGGAGACGACACATGTTTTGCTCGATTTTCCGTGGAGAAAATAAAATGAGATTTCTAGGTGCAAGGTTTAGGGTTTAGATAGGGTTCACGTCATTGGAGTTGCAGTCCCTTCATCCCTTACAGATTTCCTATGAACTAGCAGTCGGTTTTTGCATCATGGATTGTCGTTTCGTGCTAGTTATCTCTTTCTCATAATTATTTGTCCGTTTGTATCTTTTTTTCAAGACCAAAGTTTGGAGTTCATTAATCAAGTGAAGTGAACACATTAAGACAGAGACCACAAACAAAACAAGACGATCACCAAAAATCATTGAAAAATTCGCAAGTTACATCAAAACAATCTGAAGTGGCCGCAAACCATATATTTTGTGTTTTGTCATGCACCCCGGAAAAAAAACAAGTGGAACACATGCACGACCTCGACTAAGGCCTTTCACAATGGCTGTATCTTAGCTCTATATCCTAGGCAATTTGCTTATGTGACACCAGAGTTAATGAAGAAAGAGAGTGATGTTGTATCTTAGCTAAGCTACACCTCTTGCACACAACCATAGACAAAAAACTTGGCTAGTCCAATCACACACACATGCATGAGCACAAACCATTAAATACAACATCTCTAAGAAACTCCATCTAAGATACAACCCATTGTGATGGTTGTTTCTTAAATTTTAATATCTTCTATGAAAACGTGCTAAGATACACCCCACTGAAAAAGGCCTAACCTCGATGGCTTTGAATAGCCACATGAACATTCCACTAGAAGGGCTCAGAATCTGAACAAAACTCTCAAGGTGGCTATTGAACAACTACTCTGTCATCGTGCATGCTTGATGTTTTACTATAGGGTGTAATTTCTCGTGTTTCATTTTTTTTGTGATGTAATTGCAGTTACACTTTTGTTGCTCGCATACATGTTCAATTGTTGTTCTTTGTATATTGTTGGCCTTCACTAGCACCATTATTTGTACTTCACAATTTTTTATTCTACAGATGCTTGTTTGTGCGTCTTGCTGCACATATCTAGTGTTTATAGTTTGTCATACATACAGCTCGTAACTCAATCTTGGTTGCTCCTTGGAAGCTCAAGCGACTGTCTTAAATAAAATGACAACCATCTAAAATTTCAACAATTTAAGCTTCCTTAAAAAAATTGCAAGTTCCTAAAAGAAGCTTTGCTTACCGTGAAAGTTTTTATAGCAAACAATCTTGTCATCATAAGCATACCAGTACCAGACCAAAAGTTAGGAAAAACTTGTTTTTTCATTTCCCTCTCTTCTCACCAAAAGTAGTTGTTGTACACTACATGTTATCGTACCAGAATAATTAATGGTCTATATTTCGAGTTCAATTGAGAATTTGAATCAATATTTATTAGGAAGAAATATAGAAAAAATTTACATTTAGATTTTTTATCAATATATATGCAAAGTATTTGTAGTTGCTACTTTATCCTTAGTGGTCACTTAAAGTACATAGTTTTTAAATTAGTTTTAAAGTGATTGACTAGCTGCCTATAGTTTTGTTTTTAAGCAGTTAATTTCTGTAGTATTGTGAGCTGTCACATGCATGCCACTACGGGAAAAATGTTCGCTGCGTCGCCCCCGCCCTTTGCCGTGTGCCAAAAGGCCCGGAACACGGCAAAGATTATCTTTGCTGTGTGTACAACAAGAACACGGGAAAAAAAGGTGCACGACAAACTGCAGAAAAAGAACACAGCAAAGAAATAAACACGGCAATGGACAGACGAAGACACATGGCAAAGAAAATCATCACGGCAAATTCAATGAAGACACACGGCAAAGATATATTCAAGGGAAATAAGTGGGCCCCGCGGCCTCGCAGGGTCACCCGGCGGCAGGGGCTGGCGGCGGAATCTTTGCCGTGTGCCCTCGCCGTCAGGTACACGGCAAAGATCAGCTTTGTCGTGTGTATTCTGCTGCATACATGGCAAAACATTTTTTCACCTTTTTCTTTTATTTAGTTAGCAAGGCTTTTATTACATATATGTTAGGTGATATTATTTCATAGGATCATGAGCACACATATATGAATAGGTTATTGTGGTCTTGATCACTATATGCACCCCCCTTATACGATCCGGTTTCACCGGAACGGGGAGATTCCCCCTTATACAGGTCCAGAACCTTCGCTTCTAGGTTAGAGCGCATGCATGCAAGGGGGGGGACATGCAAGCACCTATACCAACCTTGCACCACACTCACACATATGCTAGGGACACATGCAAGTTTTCATCTGATTCCGACGTTCTCGTGGTCTTCCTCCGGCGAAACTTTGATCTGCGGGACTCAGATCGTCTACCCTCCTATACATTCTTCCGATGGGGGTAGCCCGACGTAGCTCTCTCTTGTTTTGTGTTTGATTAGGTCATAGGATGATGTAAAACCATGTTGGTTCACAAGTTGGTGCACTATCATACCCGGTTTCACCGGAACAGGGAGATCCCCCCTTATACAGGTCCAGAACCTTTGCTACTAGGTTAGAGCGCATGCATGCGAAGGGGGACACATGCAAGCACTGATACGTCGGAAACGTATCTATAATTTTTGATGCTCCATGCTTGTTTAGTATCTACTTTGCTTTGCTTTGTCTACACTTTGAGGTGTTTTTATATCTTTTCTGGAACTAACCTATTAACAAGTTGCCACAGTGCCAATTGCGTGTTTTCTTCTGTTTTTGGTTCCAGAAAGGCAGAAAAATCAATATTCTCGGAATTGGACGGGACAAAAGCCAAAGTAAATATTTTACCGTGGGGGACACGAATCCAGAAGACAAGACGAAGAAGCAAACCAGGACGGCCAAACCCCCTAGGCGCGGCCAGGGGTAGGCCCGCACCTGGGCAGGGTGTGGCCTCCCTGGTCGCCTCCCGGCCTCGCCTCTTCGCCTATAAGAAGCCCCCGATGCAGAAACCGTAGGCACCCGATCAAAACTCCACGAAACCTTCTGTAGCCGCCGCCACCGTCGTCCCTAGATCGGGGGGATCTGAAGTTCTTCCCGGCACCCTATCGGAGGGGAAATCATCCCAGAGGTCTTCTCTCCGGTATGAAGCGTGAGTAGTTCCACCTTGGACTATGGGTCCATGTAGTAGCTAGATGGTTGTATCTCCTCCTTGTGCTTTCATGTATAGATCTTGTGAGATCGGTTCATGATCAAGATCTAATCTATTTGTAACCATGCATGTTGTGTTTGCGGGGATCCGATATATATTGAGATTACTATGTCAGATTGATTAATGGTTTTGTCTATTTGATAATATCATGTCTGTGTTGTTTGTGATCTTGCATGCTCTCCGTTTTTAGTAGCTATCTTGGCCAAGTAGTTGCTAGTGACTCCAAGAGGGGGTATTTATGCTCGATAGTGGGTTCATGCCTCTAGTTTCCAAGGGAAGTGACCGAAATCTCTTCGGTTGTAGATGTGTTGTTGCTACTAGGGAGAAAACAACGGTCTCTTGTTCATGGAACAAGTGGATTGTTTACCTTACACACTTTGCTTAAAGCAGTTGTCTATTTCTTGCAACTTAATACTGGAGGGGGTTCAGATGATAATCTGAAGGTGGACTTCTAGTCATAGATGCAGTTGGATGGAGGTCTATGTATGTTGTTGTATTGCCCAATCGAATTTCATAGGATCTTTTTGTCTGGTATTGCATTGTTATGCCTTGCTCAGTTCCTGTCAATTGCCCTGTTGTAATTTGGTCACCCTTCATGCCATGTTGTTTATCTAAGGAGAGCACCTCTAGTGAACTATGGACCCCGGTCCAATCTTTACCATTGATATATCTTCCACTGTTACTTGTTACTTGTTGCAAACCATTACCTTCCACACCAATACGTTTAATCCTTTGTTACAGCAAACCGGTGAGCTTGACAACCTCACTGATTCGTTGGGGCAAAGTCGTGAGTTTGTGTTGTGCAGGTTTTCGCGTTGCTTGCAACACCTGTGTGACGTTTCCTTCCTCCTAATGGTTCAATAACCTCGGTTTCTTACTGAGGTAAAACTTGTTGATGTGCTACCTCACACCTTGGCTTGGGGTTCCCAACAGGCTGCATGTCAGCCATCAAGCTTTTCTGGCGCCGTTGCCGGGGAGGCTAAGGACGTCTTCACAAGGGGAGTCCTCCACTTCCTTTCTCTTTACTTTGTTTTTAGTTTGCTTAGTTTCTTTTGCTTGGTTTTGTTTGCCTCTTTCCAAAAAACACAAAAAAAATAGTTCCCGCTTTAGCTGCTGTTGTTTTTGGCTTGCCCACCTTTGCCAAAATGAACTCTGCTGAGAACACCAAGTTGTGTGACTTCACTTGCACAAACAACAATGATTTCCTTAGCACTCCTATTGCTCCACCTGCTCCTGATGTTATCTTTCATGAAATTAAGCCCGCTTTGTTGAATCTTGTGATGAGAGAGCAATTTTCTGGTGCTAGTTCTGATGATGCTGCTGCCCATCTCAATAATTTTGTTGAACTTTGTGAGATGCAAAAGTATAAGGATGTAGATGGAGATATTATTAAGCTCAAGATGTTTCCTTTCTCCTTGAGACGAAAAGCTAAAGAATGGTTGCTATCCTTGCCTACAAATAGTATTGATTTTTGGACTAAATGCAAAGATGCTTTTATTGGAAAATACTATCATCCTGCTAAGATTATATCTATGAGAAGTGATATTATGAAATTTAAACAACTTGTTAATAAACATGTTGCTCAAGCTTGGGAAAGAATGAAGTCTCTGGTTAAGAATTGTCCCACTCATGGACTCACTGATTGGATGATTATCCAGACTTTTTATGCAGGTTTGAACTTCTCTTCAAGAAACCTGTTGGATTCAGCTACCGGAGGTACTTTTATGGGCCTCACTTTGGGAGATGCAACAAAGCTCCTTGATAATATGATGGTTAACTACTATGAATGGCACACTGAAAGAGCTCCACATGGTAAGAAGGTAAATTATGTTGAGGAAACCTCCTCTTTGAGTGATAAGATTGATGTTATTATGGCTATGCTTGTTAATAGGAAAGCTCCTCTATATCCTAATAGTGTTCCCTTAGCCTCTTTATTTGCTCAATAAGAGAAAGTTGATGTGAACTTCATTAGAAACAACAATTTCAACAACAATGCCTATAGGAATAATTTTGGTAGCAACAACAATTATAGGCCTTATCCTCCTAATAATGGCAATTCCTATGGAAACTCCTACAACAATGATAGAAGTTCCCCCTCTGAACTTGAAGTCATGCTCAAAGACTTTATTAGTAAACAAACTGCTTTCAACAAGACTATGGAGGAGAAACTTTTAACCGTTGAGAAAATATATCCTCTTTGTCCAAAGCACAGTCTTCCTTGATTAATAAAATGCCTGCTAAACCTGAAACCATGGAAAATACCTTTGCTATTGTTCATGCCATACAAGTTACTATTGATGAAAATGTTAGGTTGTTGGCTCAACTTCATGCTAAGTGGGAAAGGGAGGCTAAAATTGATAGAAACAATAGTGTGTGCACTATCACCACTAAACCACAAGTAGTACCTATTCCTCCTCCTACTATGCCTAAACTTATTGAGCCTACTACTAGTGATGCTAAGTTTGATTTTGATATAGATGGTTGCAATATTTATGAAGTAATTATGTTCTTGCAAAAGCTTGCTAGAAGTCCTGATGCTAGTGATATGCATGTTGCTTTCACCAAACACATTACATATGCTCTTGTTAAGATTAAGGAAGAGAAGCTAAAACACAAAGCTTATATTCCTAGGAAAGTAGAAGATAGTTGGGAACCTATTATTAATGTGCAAGTGAATGACTTTGATCTCAAAGCTTCATGTGATCTTGGTTCTAGTGTCTCTATTATGCATAGGAAGATTTGTGAAATGCTTGATTTGCCACCTCTGGAATATTGTTATTTGGATGTCCCACTCAATGATAATGCTAAGAAGAAACTCATGGGGAGTATTAATGATGTTCACATTATGGTTAACAATGCTTATGTCCCTGTTGATTTCTATGTTTTGGATGTTGAATACAATGCTTCTTATCCTATTACTTTGAGAAGACCGTTTCTTTGAACTGTTGGTGCCATCATTGATATGAAAGAAGGCACCATTAAATATCATTTTCCATTCAAGAAAGGTATTGAACACTTAGCTATGAGGAGAGAGAAGTTGCTTTTTGCTCCTCCTTTGAAAGCAAGGTTTGATGTTAATGCTTCCTCATTTGAAAATACTTGATTCTTCTTGCTTCTTGTGTCTAACTTAAAGGCATTAAAGAAAAGTACTTGTTGGGAGATAACCCAAGAGTTTCCTTGAGTCTTGGAAGTTATTAATTCAGTAATAACCTCTCCTTATCTTTTTTGTTTGCCTTTTGTGCCAAGAATGACCTCTAATGAGAGGTAAGTAAGATTTGGGGAGTTGCTGTCCCAAAACAGATTTCTGTCCTGCACCATAACAATTCGTGAGGATTCTCTGTAACTCGGATTGAGCTGAAAATTTACAAATAAATCCCCCAGTATGTTATATAACTTTAGTTAGTTCATAAGTTTTTTATTTGAGTAACATAAGGTCTTTGAAAAAAATCGGTTTCTATCTGCTGGTCTGTTTTGACAGATTTCTGCCATTATTTGCATTTGCTTCTTATTGATTCTTTTTTAGTTCTATTTTGGGGAATTGAGATTTTTGAAGGAGTTAATACTGTAGCTTGTGTTTTTAGTGAAAATTCTTGCTGTTCTAAAGTTTTTCCTAAAGGTCTATTATCTTTTGAATACACTAATGTTGCTAATGAAGATTGTGTGAAGTTTTGTATGAAGGAAAAAATTTCATGTGTGGAGAGAGAATGATGTAATGGGATGAAGAATGGACAAAAGCTCAAGCTTGGGGATGCCACCCCGGTGTCACCCCAAAAAATATCTAAGAAGTACAAGCATCAAAGCTTGGGGATGCCCAAGACATCCCCTTCTTCATCAATAAAAAGTTCAGGTATGTCTAGACACTTCGTTTTTATTGTTTCATGCACAGTTTTGTTGTTCTTGGAGCGTCTTAGTTTCCGTTTGCTTTGCTTGGTTTGTTTAGTTTTCTTGAATAAAGTAGTTCGGACCCTCGTTCTCGTTGTGTTGTTTCAAATAAGTTGCTTGGTGTTGGAAAAGAGTAGTAAGTTCTTGTTTGAAAGTGCAAGTGGAGCTTGCATTGACTGTGACTTAGACTTTAGCATGACATGCTAGGTGTTGTTTTGACCATATGCTTAGTGATTATTGTTGTAGCATGTCTTGTTCCAAACAATTGGGATTGCTTAGTGTGCCTATAAGAAATTATGCGTTGTTTTAGCATGCAAAAGCATAGTATTGTGGTATTCTCCTTTGATGCTTTGTTTGGGTTGACTTGGCACATGCTCACACCATGTTATGACTATGACAAGTCACCATAGCCTCTATGATCATTTAGTCCTTGACTTGTAGTACCACTCTATGCTTTGATTAGTAATTCTTTGTTGCTCTGTGTGATTATGGCCATTATGCTCTCTTATTTGGTTGCTCCCAGTATTTTGCTAGCCTCCACTTGTATGAGTAAGCTTTACTCATGCTTCCAACTCCCAAGAAACCAAGTTATTCCAAAGTGTCCACTATAAATTTCTATGCATGGTGTGTTACACCATTCCAACTATATTCTTGTTTTCAGCTATCTTCCAATTAAAAAGTATTTTGTTATGAGAAAACTTAGTGATTAAAGCCCTCACAAACTTGATGACACACTTTATATTCTTTGCCCCTAATAAACTTAAACCATTGTGTCATCTATGTTGTATATGCTTGCACTTATACATTGGAATTAGCAGAACCGTGCTGTCACGGGGAACGCTTTCAACATTGCACTTGTACTTTGTACTCAGTTAATATCATGATCTTTTGTCTATGGATGTCACCAGTGTGAAATAAAGAGGGAACTTGTACGTCCATGGAGTTTGTATTTTTGTGTTAGAGAAACACCTGGGCCGCTAGCCTAAGCCATGCCTAATCATGGTGGAAACTTGCAGCATCACCATAGTGAGCTATCTATGAAGCATCGTCAATAAAAAGCTATGCATATAGTAAATAAAAAGATCGCTGAGATGCTCATTGTCTGCTTGCCTTGTCATTTTGGTTATGGGATGGCTCCTGTACCATGTGCAAGGGGTACCCCGTTGGCGGTTCTCTATGATACGCATGTACTTACAATGACAAGAATTTGCAGGTGACTGAAGTTGAGTAGCATGAGGTGTGGCCCTCGTATTCAAGGGACTTGAGATTGCCAACTTATACTTTGTGAAGCATATACTCCATCATTGTTCACTTTAACCTTAATCACTTCAAGATGCTTATGGTAGGGGCAATGAGGGCTGAAAGCTAACAAGTACCATAATTTTTGGAAGATCTTTTTGAAACTTGAAATCCTTGCTTCCCTTTGTGAAGGGCCTTTCTTACACCATTATTTGAGTCTCCACCTTCTACCTTTAGGCACCATTAAGAGAGCATAGTTGTCATTCTGTGTGTAGTGTCCCAAAACTTATTGATTGATGCATATTGTGATATTACTTGTTCTTGTGCTACTTGTTTCTAGTCACCCTTGTGAACTTTGAAGGTGTCCTATGCATCTATTTGCTACTCTATGAGGGACAAGCTGAATGCCACTATGCCCTGTTTTCTATATGTGAAACAAACAAACGTTTTTCAATGCATGTTATTCATGATCTTTGTTTGTAGCCTTTCATGTTGCATGCATAGTTACTATGTCTTACTGTTAGAACTCCATCTTTCATGCACATGTTTAGAGTTCTTTGTTCCCAGCTTTCAATGCTTGCAAATGGTTTGATCTTGGTTTTGATGGTGCATGTGAAGGGTTTCGCAGCATAGTAAATCAAAATTTTCTACGGATACGAACAGGGAAAGCCAAGATCTAATCTAGGAGATGCAAACAACGAGGGGGATTAGATGAGATATTCATACCCTTGAAGATTCACACATCGGAACGTTTGTTGGAATTATTCCCTAGAGGCAATAATAAAGATGTTATTATTATAATTCTTGTTCATGATAAAGTTTATATTCCATGCTAGAATTGTATTAAGCGGAAACTTTAATACTTGTGTGGTTTATGAACAACACCGTGTCCCTAGTATGCCTCTATGGACTAGCTCATTGAAAAATGATGGATAAGGTTTCCTAACCATAGACATGAGTTGTCGATTAATAATGAGATCATATCATTGGGAGAATAATATGATGGACAGACCCAAACTAAGCGGAGCAATTAGATCGTGTCATCGTGTTCATCTTTGCGAAGCTTTTCTTATGTCAAATATTGTATTCCTTAGACCATGAGATAATACAACTCCCTGGTATCGGAAGAAAGCTTTGAGGTCATCAAACGTCATCCTATGAGAGGGTGATCATAAAGGTGTCTCTTAGGTGATCAGAAAGTACCTGTTGGGTTGTATGTATCGAGATGGGATTTGTCCCTCCCAAGTCGGAGAGATATACTTCGGGCCCACTCGGTAATCGATATCAACACCGATTGCAAGCATGTGGTTAAGGAGTTAATCACAAAGTGATATCGGATTACGGAACGAGTAAAGTACTTGCTGTGAACGAGATTGAACTAGGTATGACGGTACCGACGATCAAATCTTGGGCAAGTAAAATATCACGAGACGAAGGGAATATATATATGGGATTGATTGAATCCTGGCATCGTGGTTCATCCGATATGATCATCGATGAATGTGTGGGAGTCAATATGGGTTTCTAGACCCCGCTGTTGATTATTGATATAAGATCATGTCTACGTGTTCTCGAACCCAAAGGGTCACACACTTAACGTGTCTCGACGCTAGGATAGATTGGATAATTGGTTTATGAGTTTTTGTTCGTTGTCTCGGATGGGATCCGGGACATCACGAGAGGTTCCGGAATGGTCCGGAGAATAAGATTCATATAAGGCAATGTAGTTTTTGGAGTTCGGAATTGTTTCGGGTTAATCGGTATTGCACCGGAAGCTTCTAGAACCTTCCGGAGGGGGACCAACGTGGCCCCACCTGCTGGGAGAGGGCATGGGCCTATGAGGGAGTGCCCTGGACGCATTGGTCTAGGGGCACAAGGCCCCATAGGGCCCAGGCGGCCAAACCTAGGGGAAACCCTAGGGGAGCGTCTAGAAGGGGGGACTTGCCCCCCACTCCTCCCTCCTTGGTCGCCGGCCCTAGGGTTTGGGGGAGGGGCAAGGGCTGGCCGCCCACCCCTCTATATAAAGAGGGCTGGGGGCGCACCCCCTCCCACACCTCCTCCTCAAGCCCTAGCCGCCTTGCTGCCCTCCTCTCTCTCTCCCTCCCGACTGCACGTAGGCGAAGCCCTATTGCAGAAACTCTCCACCACTTGCACCGCGCCGTCGCATTGTAGATCCAATCCGTCTCTCCAGCATACTTGCTGGACCAAGGAAGGAGGATACGTCGAGGTGCCGCACGTGTGCATCTCTCAGAGGCATCGCCACTTCCGGTGTTAGATCGGATCGGATCGCGAGGAGGAGAAGCGAGTACGACTACATCACCCATGTTCCGAAGAACGTTCCGCTGTGCGAATCTTCAAGGGTATGAAGATCTCATCTAATCCCCCTCGTTGTTTGCATCTCCTAGATTAGATCTTGGCTTTCCCGTTCGCATCCGTAGAAATTTTTTGATTTACTATGCTGCGAAACCCTTCAACGTTCGACGGAACGTGGGTGATGTAGTCGTACTCGCTTCTCCTCCTCGCGATCCGATCCGATCTAACACCCACAAGTGGCGATGCCTCCGAGAGATGCACACGTGCGGCACCTCGATGTCTCCTCCTTCCTCGGTCCAGCAAGTATGGTGGAGAGACGGATTGGATCTACAACGCGACGGCGCGGTGCAAGTGGTGGAGAGTTTCTGCAGCAGGGCTTCGCCTACGTGCAGTCGGGAGGGAGAGAGAGGAGGGCAGCAGGGCGGCTAGGGCTTGAGGAGGAGGTGTGGGAGGGTGTGCGCCCCCAGCCCTCTTTATATAGAGGGGTGGGCGGCCAGCCCTTGCCCCTCCCCCAAACCCTAGGGTCGGCGGCCAAGGAGGGAGGAGTGGGGGGCAAGTTCCCCCCCTTCTAGAAGCTCCCCTAGGGTTTGCCCTAAGTTTGGCCGGCTGGGCCCTATGGGGCCTTGTGCCCCTGACCCAATGCGGCCAGGGAACTCCCTCATAGGCCCATGCCATCTCCCGGCAGGTGGGGCCACGTTGGTCCCGCTCCGGAAGGTTCTAGAAGCTTCCGGTACAATACCTATTAACCCGAAACAATTCCGAACTCCAAAAACTGCATTGCCTTATATGAATCTTATTCTCCGGACCATTCCGGAACCTCTCGTGATGTCCTGGATCCCATCCGAGACAACGAACAAAAACTCATAAACCAATTATCCAATCTATCCTAGCGTCGAGACACGTTAAGTGTGTGACCCTTCGGGTTCGAGAACACGTAGACATGATCTTATATCAATAATCAACAGCGGGGTCTGGAAACCCATATTGACTCCCACACATTCATCGATGATCATATCGGATGAACCACGATGCCAGGATTCAATCAATCCCATATATATATTCCCTTCGTCTCGCGATATTTTACTTGCCCGAGATTAGATCGTCGGTACCGTCATACCTAGTTCAATCTCGTTCACAACAAGTACTTTACTTGTTCCGTAATCCTATATCACTTTGTGATTAACTCCTTAACCACATGCTTGCAAGCGGTGTTAATATCGATTACCTAGTGGGCCCGAAGTATATCTCTCCGACTTGGGAGGGACAAATCCCATCTCGATACATACAACCCAACAGGTACTTTCCGATCACCTGAGAGACACCTTTATGATCACCCTCTCATATGATGACGTTTGATGACCTCAAAGCTTTCTTCCGATACCAGGGAGTTGTATTATCTCATGGTCTAAGGAATACAATATTTGACATAAGAAAAGCTTCGCAAAGATGAACACGATGACACGATCTAATTGCTCCGCTTAGTTTGGGTCTGTCCATCATATCATTCTCCCAATGATATGATCTCATTATTAATTGACAACTCATGTCTATGGTTAGGAAACCTTAACCATCATTAATCAATGAGCTAGTCCATAGAGGCATACTAGGGACACGGTGTTGTTCACAAACCACACAAGTATTAAAGTTTCCACTTAATACAATTCTAGCATGGAATATAAACTTTATCATGAACAAGAATTATAATAATAACATCTTTATTATTGCCTCTAGGGCATAATTCCAACAGTCTCCCACTTGCACTAGAGTCAATAATCTAGTTTACATTTGGCAACAATCTCACACCCATGGCTCTAAGGTGCTGATCATGTTTTGCAAGTGGAAGAGGTTTAGTCAATGGATTTGCGACATTCAGATCTATATGTACTTTGCTAATCTTCAGATCTCCATCTGCTATATAATCTCGGATTATATGAAACTTGCGGTTGATATGCTTGGTCTTTGGATGATATCTTGGTTCCTTAGCGAGTGCTATGGCGCCAGTTTTGTCACACAATATCTCCAGTGGGTCCAATGCACTTGGAACCACGCCAAGATCAGTGATGAAGTTCCTAATCCAAACTCCTTCACTTGACGCTTCTGTAGCAGCCATGTATTTCGCTTCTACTGTAGATACTGCGATCATGCTTTGCTTGCAGCTTCTCTAGCTCACAGCTCCTCCATTCAAAATATAAACGTATCGTGTCTGAGATTTAGAATCATCCTTGTCGGTGTTGAAACTAGCGTCGACGTAACCCTTTACGACGAGCTGTTCATCACCTCCATATACTAAGAACATTTCTTTAGTCCTATTTAGGTACTTTAGGATGTTCTTCACGGCTGTCCAGTGTTCCACTCCTGGATCACTTTGGTACCTGCTCGTCAAACTAAGAGCATTGGACACATCCGGTCTAGTACACAGCATGACATACATGATAGAACCTATGGCCTAGGCATAAGGCACTTTGCTCATAGCTTCTCTATCATTTACCGTAGCTGGACACTGAGCCTTGCTCAATATCTTACCTGACAACATAGGCACTGAATCTTTCTTTGCCTTATCCATTCTGAACCTTTTCAGAACCTTGTCTAGGTATGTACTCTTTCTTAAAGCTATCAAGCGTCTTTGTCTATCTCTATACATTTTGATGCCCAATATATAAGCAGCTTCACCTAGGTCTTTCATTGAAAAACACTTGTTCAAATAACTCTTCACATCGTTAAGCATGTTAATGTCATTTCCAATAATCAATATGTCATCCACATATAGTACCAGAAATGTCACCGAGCTCCCACTCACTTTCTTGTAGATACAAGCTTCGTAGCAATTTGGAACAAATCCAAAGCTCTTGATCACTTGATCAAAATGAAGGTTCCAACTCCGAGATGCTTGCTTCAGTCCATAAATGGAACGCTGAAGTTTGCACACTTTATCAGCATCCTTAGGATCGACAAAACCTTCGGGTTGCATCATATACAACTCTTCATTAATGTTGCCATTGAGGAACGCAGTCTTGACATCCATCTGCCATATTTCATAATCATGAAACACAACAATTGCTAATAAAATCCGAATGGACTTAAACATCGCTACGGGAGAGAAAGTCTCATCGTAGTCAACACCTTGAACTTGTCGAAAACCTTTCACGACAAGCCATTCTTTATATACGGTAACATTACCATCCGCGTCCATTTTCTTCTTGAAAATCCATTTGCACTCAACGGCCTTTCGGTCGCTAGGAGGGTCCACCAAAGTCCATACTTGGTTTTCGCTCATGGATCTCAATTCGGATTTCATGGCTTCTAGCCATTTCTTAGAGTCTGGGCTCATCATCGCTTCCTCATAGTTCGTAGGTTCACTGTCTTCTACCAACAAGACAGTCAAGATAGGGCTACCGTACCACTCAGGAGGGGCACGCGACCTTGTCGACCTGCGACGTTCAGTAGCAGCAGCATCCGAAGCTTCATGATCCTTGTCATTAGCTTCCTCTATTGTTGGTGCAGGCAGCACTGGAACAATTTCAGGTGCTGTGCTACTCTCCAACTCAAGAGAAGGTTCAACAACCTCGTCTAGCTCTACTTTCCTCCCACTCACTTCTTTCGAGAGAAACTCCTTCTCAAGAAAGGAACCGTTCTTTGCGACAAACACTTTGCCTTCGGTTCTGTGATAGAAGGTATACCCAATAGTTTCCTTAGGGTATCCTATGAAGACGCATTTCTCCGCTTTGGGTTCGAGCTTGTCCGGCATCAATTTCTTGATGTAAGCTTCGCATCCCCAAACTTTAAGAAACGACAACTTAGGTTTAGCACCAAACCACAATTCATATGGTGTCGTCTCAACGGATTTAGATGGTGCCCTATTTAAAGTGAATGCAGCGGTTTCTAATGCATAACCCCAAAATTATAACGGCAAATCAGTAAGAGACATCATCGATCGGACCATATCTAATAGGGTTCGATTCCGGCGTTCAGACACACCATTGCGCTGTGGTGTTCCGGGTGGCGTGAGTTGCGAAACGATTTTGCTTGCTTTAAGAAGCGTGAGAAAATCATAACTCAAATATTCACCTCCACGATCGGATCGTAGAAACTTAATCTTTCTGTTACGATGGTTCTCCACTTCATTCTGAAATTCCTTGAACTTTTCAAATGTTTCAGATTTATGTTTCATTAAATAGATATACCCATATCTACTTAAGTCATCGGTAAAACTGAGAAAATAGCGATATCCACCGCGCGTCGAAACACTCATCGGTCCGCATACATCGGTATGTATGATTTCCAACAAGTCTTTGCTCGCTCCATCATACCGGAGAACGGGGTTTTGATCATCTTGCCCATGAGGCATGGTTCGCATGTGTCAAATGATTCAAATCAAGAGACTCCAAAAGTCCATCAGAATGGAGTTTCTTCATGCGCTTTACACCAATATGACCTAGACGACAGTGCCACAAATAAGTAGTATTATCACTATCTACTTTGCATCTCTTAGCCTCAATGTTATGGATGTGTGTTTCATCCCTTTCGAGATTCAGAAGAAATTAAACCATTCACAGCAGGTGCATGACCATAAAAGATGTTACTCATATAAATAGAACAACCATTATTCTCCGATTTAAATGAATAACCGTCTTGCAATAAACACGATCCAGAAATAATGTTCATGCTGAACGCAGGCACATAATAACATTTATTAAGGTTTAAAATTAATCCCGAAGGTAAAACTAAGGAGAGTGTGCCGACGGCCATCACATCAACTCTTGATCCATTGCCAACGTGCATCGTCACCTCATCCCTCGCAAGCCGCCTTCTATTCCGTAGCTCCTGTTTCGAGTTACAAATATTAGCAACTGAACCAGTATCAAATACCCAGGCACTACAACGAGGGATAGTAGGGAAAACATCAATAACATGTATATCAAATATACCTTTGATGGTGCCAGCCTTCTTGTCCCCTAAGTACTTCGGACAGTTGCACTTCAGTGACCCTTGTCCTTGCAATAGAAGCACTTAGTGTCTGGCTTAGGTCTAGACTTGAGCTTCTTCTCAGCAGGGGCAACGCGCTTACCGCCGCCTTTCTTGAAGGGCTTCTTTGCACCCTTACCTTTCTTAAAGGTGGGGGGCTTGTTGACCATAAACACATGATTATCCTTTTTGATGTCCACCTCCGCAGCCTTCAGCTTTGCGAAGATCTCGGTGATCGTATCAGTGGAACCAATCTGATTATGAGTCACTACAAAACTTTTGTAGCTAGGAGGGAGTGATTGCAAAACCCTGTCAATCTTGAGCTCCTCTGGAATCTTGCAGTCCAGTTGCTCAAGGCGTTGAGTGTAGCCCGACATCTTTATGGCGTGCTCACTAACGGAACTCCCTTCCTCCATCTTGCAGTTAAAGAATTTCTCAGAGATCTCATATCTCTCAGAATGGGCCTAAGTCTAGAACATAGTTTTCAGTTCCTCGAGGATCTCATAGGGCCCGGGGTAATCTTCAAAACGATTTTGAAGGTCCGATTCCATAGCAAACAACATGGTGCTCTTAATCACACCATAATCATCTTTGCACGACTGATAGACAACTTTCTCATCAGCCGACGCATCTACCGCAGGGGCGTCACCTAGTGCATCTTCAAGGACATAGTCCTTTTGTCCGCCAGCGAGAATGATTCTCAGATTGCGGAACCAGTTGGTGAAGTTAGACCCATTGTTTCTAAGCTTTTATTTCTCAGCAAAAACGTTGAAGTTGAAGTTGGACTTGGCCATTTGATCTACAATATTTGCAAGTACAAATTAGACTATGTTCATGATAACTAGTTCAACTTAATCAAATTACTAGATGAACTCCCACTAAATTCAACATCCCTCAAGTTGCTTAGTGAACATGATCCAAATTCACCAGACCTAATCTGATCTTCACGAGAAGAGATGTGGTTTCAATGGTGGACAACGAAGTGTCGATCATATCATTCATATGACTCATGCTTAACCTTTTGGTTCTTGTGTTCCGAGGCCATGTCTGTACATGCTAGGCTCGTCAAGTCAAACCCAAGTATTTCCGCGTGTGCAAAACTGGCTTGCACCCGTTGTATGTGAACGTAGAGTTTATAGCACCCGATCATCACGTGATGCTTGAACATGACGAACTTTCGCAACAGTGCATACATGGGGAGAACACGGTTTTATCTTGATCTTTAAGTAAGGAATCATCTTATAATGCTACCGTCGCGATCTAAGCAGAATAAGATACATAAAAGGATAAACATCACGTGCATATAATTTTATGTGACATGGTATAGCTAATCTCCGCGCAATGATCTCCATCTTGTGCGTGCCAGCATGATCTCCATCACTCCACCATGATTGCCTCCACCACGAATAGCAACTACAACTATTGCTAACTACTTAGCGATAAAGTAAAGCTATTACATGGCGTATAAGAAGTTGACACACATGTCATACACAATTATAAAGACAACCATATGGCTCCTGCCGGTTGTGTACTCATCGACATGCAAGTCGTGAAACATTACAAAACATGATCATTGCATACAATATACACATCACATCTTGGGCCATACCATATCACAGAAACACTCCCTACAAAAACAAGTTAGACGCCTCTACTTTGTTGTTGCATGTTTTACGTGGCTTATGGGAGTAACAAGCTAAGAACGATTCTTACCTACGGAAAGCCACAACGGTGATATTATGGTTGCCAACATCCGGTGTAAATCCCATGACAACTATAGTGAGAGAAACTGGGATCCACCAGTCGCATGTGTGGAACAAGCCACACGTCAAGTGCGGAGCCGGTCTCGCGAACGAGGTCGCATAAAGTTGGCCTGGACCGCTTCGATCTCACTATCCCGCGTCATAAGAAGTACACAAACAAGAGGCTTGCAATAGAAAACATCAACGCCCGCAACAATCATGTTGCGTTCTACTCGTGAAACACATCTACGTATAGATCTAGCTCTGATACCACAGAAGGGTTTCGCAGCATAGTAAATCAAAATTTTCTACGGATACGAACGGGGAAAGCCAAGATCTAATCTAGGAGATGCAAACAACGAGGGGGATTAGATGAGATCTTCATACCCTTGAAGATTGGCACAGCGGAACATTCGACAGAACGTGGGTGATGTAGTCGTACTCGCTTCTCCTCCCCGTGATCCGATCCGATCTAACACCGCAAGTGGCGATGCCTCCGAGAGATGCACACGTGCGGCACTTCGACGTCTCCTCCTTCCTCGGTCCAGCAAGTATGGTGGAGAGACGGGTTGGATCTACAACGCGACAGCGCAGTGCAAGTGGTGGAGAGTTTCTGCAGCAGGGCTTCGCCTACGTGCAGTCGGGAGGGAGAGAGAGAGGAGGGCAGCAGGATGGCTAGGGCTTGAGGAGGAGGTGTGGGAGGGGGTGAGCCCCCAGCCCTCTTTATATAGAGGGGTGGGCGGCCAGCCCTTGCCCCTCCCCCAAACCCTAGGGCCGGCGACCAAGGAGGGAGGAGTGGGGGGCAAGTCCCCCCTTCTAGAAGCTCCCCTAGGGTTTGCCCTAGGTTTGGCTGGCTGGGCCCTATGGGGCCTTGTGCCCCTAGACCAATGCGTCCAGGGCACTCCCTCATAGGCCCATGCCCTCTCCCGGCAGGTGGGGCCACGTTGGTCCCCCTCCGAAAGGTTCTGGAAGCTTCCGGTGCAATACCGATTAACCCGAAACAATTCCGAACTCCAAAAACTACATTGCCTTATATGAATCTTATTCTCCGTACCATTCCGGAACCTCTCGCGATGTCCTGGATCCCATCCGAGACAACGAACAAAAACTCATAAACCAATTATCCAATCTATCCTAGCGTCGAGACACGTTAAGTGTGTGACCCTTCGGGTTCGAGAACACGTAGACATGATCTTATATCAATAATCAACAGCGGGGTCTGGAAACCCATATTGACTCCCACACATTCATCGATGATCATATCGGATGAACCACGATGCCAGGATTCAATCAATCCCATATATATATTCCCTTCGTCTCGCGATATTTTACTTGCTCGAGTTTGATCGTCGGTACCGTCATACCTAGTTCAATCTTGTTCACAGCAAGTACTTTACTCGTTCCGTAATCCGATATCACTTTGTGATTAACTCCTTAACCACATGCTTGCAAGCAGTGTTGATATCGATTACCGAGTGGGCCCGAAGTATATCTCTCTGACTTGGGAGGGACAAATCCCATCTCGATACATACAACCCAACAGGTACTTTCTGATCACCTAAGAGACACCTTTATGATCACCCTCTCATAGGATGACGTTTGATGACCTCAAAGCTTTCTTCCGATACCAGGGAGTTGTATTATCTCATGGTCTAAGGAATACAATATTTGACATAAGAAAAGCTTCGCAAAGATGAACATGATGACACGATCTAATTGCTCCGCTTAGTTTGGGTTTGTCCATCATATCATTCTCCCAATGATATGATCTCATTATTAATCGACAACTCATGTCTATGGTTAGGAAACCTTAACCATCATTAATCAATGAGCTAGTCCATAGAGGCATACTAGGGACACGGTGTTGTTCACAAACCACACAAGTATTAAAGTTTCCGCTTAATACAATTCTAGCATGGAATATAAACTTTATCATGAACAAGAATTATAATAATAACATCTTTATTATTGACTCTAGGGAATAATTCCAACACCATGTCACCTAAAAAATTATTCTTTTTATCACTTACCTACTCGAGGACGAGTAGGATTTAAGCTTGGGGATGCTTGATATGTCGGAAACGTATCTATAATTTTTCATGCCCCATGCTTGTTTAGTATATATTTTGGTTTGCTTTATCTACACTTGGAGGTGTTTTTATATCTTTTCTGGAACTAACCTATTAACAAGTTTCCACAGTGCCAGTTGCCTGTTTTCTTCTGTTTTTGGTTCCAGAAAGGCAGAAAATAAATATTCTCGAAATTGGACGGGACAAAAGCCAAAGTCAATATTTTACCATGGGGGACACAAATCCAGAAGACGAGACGAAGAAGCAAACCAGGCGGCCAACCCCCCTAGGCGCGACCAGTGGTGGGCCCACGCCTGGGCAGGGTGTGCCCCCTTAGTCGCCTCCCGGCCTTGCCTCTTCACCTATAAGAAGCCCCCGATGCAGAAATCCTAGGCACCTGATCAAAAATCCACGAAACCTTCTGTAGCCGCCGCCAGTGTTGTCCCTAGATCGGGGGGATCTGAATTTCTTCCCGGCACCCTGCCGGAGGGGAAATCACCCCGGAGGTCTTCTCTCCGGTATGAAGTGATACGTCGGAAACATATCTATAATTTTTGATGCTCCATGCTTGTTTTCTATGATTTGTCTTATGTTTTGTCTACACTTTGAGGTATTTTTATACACTTTCTGGAACTAACCTATTGACAAGATTCCACAGTGCCAGTTGCCTGTTTTCTTCTGTTTTTGGTTCTAGAAAGGCAGAAAATCAATATTCTCGGAATTGGACGGGACAAAAGCCAAAGTCATTATTTTTCCCGGAGCAACACAGAAGCACGAAGCAGAGCCGGAGGGGGGCCACAGGGTGGCCGCATCCCCCTAGGCGCGGGCAAGCCCTAGAGGTGCCCACAAGGGGTGTGGTCCCCCTGGACCCCCATCGACCTTGATTCCTGCACCTATAAGAAGGCTCCGACCCAAAAACCCTAGGGCATCTAGAAGAAATCCACAAAAACCGCTGTAGCGCCGCTGCCACCGAAGGGGAGATTCGGGGGACAGAAAGTTTTTGTTCCGACACCCTGCTGGGACGGGGAAGTGCCCCCGGAGCCATCTCCATCGCCATCTTCATCACCTTTGTTGATTCCCATGATGAGGAGGGAATAGTTCTTCCACGAGGCTAAGGGCTCTACTGGTAGCTATGTGTTCATCTCTCTCTCTCTCTATGCATGATCTTGTTGTGGTCATGAGCTTTGTAATCAAGTAGATCTACCTTGCTACTCAAGTGCTTCATTAGATCTCTGCTCTCCCCATGTGTGTGAAAGTGACAGCGTGCATGCCATGGTGGCACTTAGGCTTGAGTCTACATAAATACTCTTTGTGCTTTAATAGATCTATGCTTTTCCCCACGTGTGTGAAAGTGACAGCAGGCATACCGTGTGTGGCACTTTGGCTAGATTGAATATTTGTTATGAGTTATATTTGGAGTTGGATGTCTCTATGAAATTGTGGTGTTTGTTGGAACCATCTAGTGCTCAAGGTGACAGTGTGGGGTTATCTTGATTGGGGAAGGCGGACTTTGAGGTGTGCTGTTATAGCCCTACCTTGGATTAGAGTGTCCAACCAGAGAGTAGTTAAGAGTAGTATCATGAAAAAGAGGATATTTATATGAGAGAGTGTTCACTAGTGAAAGTATGATCCCTAGGCCTTGTTTCTAAGCATTGAAACACCATTTGCTACTAGATCTGTTGCATGTTTGCTTGCTTCCTTCTCGTTGCCTTTAGTCTTTGCCTCACCGTCAAGCTATTTTCTGGCACCGTTACCACTTGTATTTCACCATCTCTTCGTCGAACTAGGGCACCTATTGGGTGTGTTGGGGACACAAGAGACTTCTTGTATCTTGATTGCAGGGTTGCTTGAGAGGGAATACCTTTGACCACTTCATCCCTGAGTTCGATAACCCTTGGGTAATCCACTTAAGGGAAACTTGTTGTTGTTCTACAAACCTCTACACTTGGAGGCCCAACAACTGTCTACAAGAATAGAAGTGCGTAGACATCATGAAGCGTGAGTAGTTCCAACTTGGACTATGGGTCCATGTAGTAGCTAGATGGTTGTATCTCCTCCTTGTGCTTTCATGTATAGATGTTGTGAGCTCCGTTCATGATCAAGATCTAATCTATTTGTAATCATGCATGTTGTGTTTATGGGGATCCGATGGATATTGAGATTACTATGTCAGATTGATTAATGGTTTTCTCTATTTGATACTATCATGTCTGTGTTGTTTTTGATCTTGCATGCTCTCCATTGTTAGTAGCTATCTTGGCCAAGTAATTGTTAGTGACTCCAAGAGGGGTATTTATGCTCAATAGTGGGTGCATGCCTCTAGTTTCCAAGGAAAGTGATAGATATCTCTTCGGTTGTAGATGTGTTGTTGCTACTAGTGATAAAACAACAGTCTCTTGTTCATGGAACAAGTGGATTGTTTACCTTACACACTTTGCATAAAGCAGTTGTCTGTTGCTTACAAATTAATACTGGAGGGGGTTCGGATGATAACCTGAAGGTGGACTTCTAGTCATAGATGCAGTTGGATGGCGGTCTATGTATATTGTTGTATTGCCCAATCGAATCTCATAGGATATTTTTGTCTGGTATTGCATTGTTATGCCTTGCTTAGTTCCTGTCAATTGCCCTGCTTTAATTTGTTTATCCTTCATGCCATGTTGTTTATCTAAGGAGAGCACCTCTAGTGAACTATGGACCCCGGTCCAATCTTTAACATTGATAAATCTTCCACTGTTACTTGTAACTTGTTGCAAACTATTACCTTCCACACCATATGTTTAATCCTTTGTTACAGCAAACCGGTGAGCTTGACAACCTCACTGATTCGTTGGGGCAAAGTATTGAGTCTGTGTTGTGCAGGTTTCCGTGTTGCTTGCAACACCCGTGTGACGTTTCCTTCCTCCTACTGGTTCGATAACCTCGGTTTCTTACTGAGGGAAAAGTTGCTGTTGTGCTGCTTCACACCTTGCTCTTGGGGTTCCCAACAGGCTGCACGTTAGCCATCAAGCACCTATACCAACCTTGCACCACACTCACACACATATGCTAGGGACACATGCAAGTTTTCATCTGATTCCAACGTTCTCGTGGTCTTCCTCCGGCGAAACCCTGATCTGCAGGACTCAGATCGTCTACCCTCCTAGACATTCTTCTGATGGGGGTAGCCCGGCGTATCTCCCTATTGTTTTGTGTTTGATTAGGTCATAGGATGGTGTAAAACCATGTTGGTTCACAAGTTGGGGCGCTATCCTACCCGGTTTCACCCGAAAAGGGAGATTCCCCCTTATACAGGTCCAAAACCTTCGCTTCTAGGTTAGAGCGCATGCATGCGAGGGGGGACACATGCAAGCACCTATACCAACCTTGAACCACACTCACACACATATGCTAGGGACACATGCAAGTTTTCATCTGATTCCGACGTTCACGTGGTCTTCCTCCGGCGAAACCCTGATCTGCGGGGCTCGGATCGTCTACCCCCCTAGACATTCTTCTGATGGGGGTAGCCCGGCATAACTCTCTCTTGTTTTGTGTTTGATTAGGTCATAGGATGATGTAAAACTATGTTGGTTCACAAGTTGGGGCACTATCCTACCCGGTTTCACCGGAAGGGGGATTTTCCCCCTTATACAAGTCCACAACCTTCGCTTCTAGGTTAGAGCGCATGCTTGCGAGGGGGGACACATGCAAGCACCCGGAGAATAGTAGTTTTTGTATGTTCCAACATAGCACCACACTTTCATGCATGTGTTAGGGCACATGCATGCAGGTCCTTGAGGTAGTCAAAATTGAGAACAATCTAAAGGATGTCAAACAAAAAAATTCAGACTTTGTCGTGAAATCCTCTCATCTTGGTCTTTTGATTGACCCAAAGAGTGACCTTTCTGTTTCAAAAGTAGTCTAACAGCTTGCTTGGTTTTGTTGGTCAGCAGCTCTACCGTGAGGGGAAATTCTACTCTTGCCGATTGGTTGAGGATTGTTTCTCAAAGTTTGGACTAGGCACCCACCTAATGGAAATGAAGTTCAGCATCCTTCAGAAGCGTATGGTCTAGTGCAAAGTTCATATTTCCATGGTATCAATCCTTATGAAGAGCTGGTACATGCTATATCTACAACAGAAACTATCGTCCGCTCCTCAAGAGGGTTGACAGAACCAAGAACTTTGTTCAAGAGTCTAATGGCCATCTTGCGAGATGTAGTTATATGCTATGATGGAATTGTATAATTCAATCTTTGCAACTTAAGTATAGATAAGATGATCTCGCAGATTTTCCAAGTGCTATAACTTCTGGAGAACCGGTGGTCTACCCCTATAGCTTTCTCCATACGAGGGTAGCCGAGTGGACTTTTCTTTTTGTTTTGGTTTTGTTTAGGACATATGTACATGGAAATCAAAGGTTGGGTCAACTTTGCCATAAAATAGTCTTTGGTTGCCCCGTGGCGGATGTTTCCACGTATATATCCAGGATTTTACTAAGTATTAACGCATGTCTACAAAGGGGGTCACACTTGGGACTTACACATGGGACCTACCAACCTTTTACCACACTCACACACATATTCTAGGGACACATGCAAGTTTTTATCCGATTCCGACGTTCTCGTGATCTTCCTCCGGCGAAACCCTGATCTGCGGGCCTCGAATCGTCTATCCTCCTATACATTCTTCTGATGGGGGTAGCCCGGCGTAGCTCTCTCTTGTTTTGTGTTTTCTTAGGCCATAGAATGATGTAAAACCATGTTGGTGCGCAAGTTAGGGCACTATCCTACCCGGTTTGACCGGAACGGGAAGATTCCCCCTTATACAGGTCCAGAACCTTCACGATCCTACTCGTGTTCCGAGCACAAAGACACACGGCAAAGGGTCTTTGTCATGGCGACCGTTGCCATGTGTATACACACGACAAAGACTTTGCCGTGTTCCGGGGTGCCTTTGCCGTGTGGTAACAACCACAACCACACGGCAAAGAACCTCTCTCCCGTAGTGTGCAATTTTCTCTCACTAGTACATAATGGCCCATTACATACGATGGAAAACGGGCCGCAGAGACGGTTTCCAAACAGTCTACATAAAAGTGTGTGGGATGCGATTTTGATCGCATACCAATTTTTCTGACCGTGTGCGATGGGTCGTGGCTGGACTATACAACGTGGTGCTTCAACTTTTCAAGTGGAAGATACAAGACGAATCGATACTAAGCACTGCTGAAATCAATGAAATAAGTTCAACAGATTTCCACTAGGATTCTGAACTATGTTAATACTAACCAAAACAAAATCGATGCCATTATGTCATAGAAGATCATGCATTATTATACAGAAAACTTAAATAGGAAATTACATGTAATGTAACATTATACCATGCATGCACACTTAGCGCATCAAAAAAATTAAACTCTTGCAAAATATCTTAGAAGTCGGAGGATGGAATAATCTTTATTCATGGAAGTACTTTGAACTAAGGTACCTAATAACATATTATCCATCATGAACACATCCATAGGTTGTGGCATGTCAAAGAAAGGGTGGTATCTGGAGCTTGCTCGACAACCATTCATGGCACCAAATTTTGCTTTTGATACACTGTAGAAAGTTTTGCTATTGAATAGTCTGCATTAATAAATGTATACTTAGTGCAGAATGTAGAATCCTTAAGGCTTTCTTATCCATATAATATTTCATTTCTCACCAGTGAGAATCATAAGTAAATTCCCCAAATGAGTATAGCATCCGGATAGATCAAAAGGAGGACCTGGCCACGATGAATTGGTCTCGGCGTATGCACATAAACCTTCATATAGATCATTCCCAGGGTTTTCAACATCACCCGAATCCACACTCCTACATATAAAATGAATAGAAAATAAGGTCCTTAATAAAATTACCAAACCCATAAATGCCAAGGCTATATACTAGCTAAGGCCATCCCTTGAGTGACTCATATACCTCAAATAGCTACTTTGCCTACAAGAGAGTGGAGAATATGAGGAGGGCTCGTGTTTCCTCTAATTTCAACCAATCAATAATCATAATTAATACCTTAACTTCAGAAAGAAAGTGTGGAAATACTAATGCTTACCTCGATTCTCTCGAGTACGACATATAAATGACAGTCCAAATATATATTAGTTTCCTTCCCAATAATTTAAAGTTTTCATATAAGTTGTGTAGTAAAATATGATTTCCACTAATTGTAACAAGATTTGCTACAACGAGACTCTCGTTTAACTTATTTCGTGTCTTATAGAATTGTTCTTTCATAGTGGTCATATAACTTTCAAGCTAAAACTATCTTATACATATAATGGAAACTTTCGATAGTCAATACCTCATTATGGTCATGGTATACATCTCTAGCGATGCTTTTCTTTAACTGAGGCCCAAAACCAGCAGATAAACCAAATTGGCACAATATTTTAGGCAATGTAAGTAATTCAGGTGGCACAACTAGATAAGTATGTTGAGCCTCCAAGTATATGCCTCAAACTTAATATCAAACGATTAAATTATTTCAAATAAAACTGGTTTCAAACAGAGAAAATCTTGTGCTGCTCCTATCGACAGGTTGTATGCATATAAATACTGTAGGGGTTCGTAGCATGGAAAACAAAAAATTTCTACCGCATACAAACAAGCCAAGATCTATCTACTAGATTGTAGAAACGAGTCGATGAAATAACTCACCCTCGAAGATTCCAAAGTGTTTAACGCGAGCGGATTCTCGTGGGTGATGTAGTCGTACTCTTGCCGATCTCAAGATCGTGTAGACGGTCCTTTCCGGCGCTGCGTTCCGGCAGCGCTTCCGCAGTCGGTCACACGTTTGGTACTCGATGAAGACCTTCCTCTCCCTTGTTCCAGCAGGCAGCGGAGGTTGTAGCACTCTCCTCGCGATTCCGGCAGCACGACGGCGTGGTACCGGAGGTAGAGGGGAGATCTCGCAGGGCTTCGCCTTAAGCCGGAGCGAGTATGGTGGACTATGAGAGAGGCCTCGGTGATCTAGGGTTTAGACACACCAAGGAGAGAGGGCCAGGCCGGCGGCTAGGGCTTGGGGAAATCCCCAAGTCGGCGGCTAGGGTTTGCCCTAGGGCGGCGGCTGCAGGAGGGCCGGCGGCTAGGGCTAGGGTTTTGGGTGGTGTAGGTGTAGGTCTAGAGGGGCAGCCCTGCCCCTCCTTTTATAGGTGGAGGGCGCCAGCCAAGGGGGAGAGAATCTCCCCCAACACGGCCTCCAAGGCCGGCGGTGGAGGGAGAGGAACTCCTCCCCAAGTAGGTTTCCTACTCTCCCTCCACCAAGCAAACTTGCCGTTTGACTTTTCAAATTGGCGTTTGACTTTTTAAACTAGGATTTGATTTATCCCTTTATTTTGCTCAGCGATGACACCTAGTACATGATGCAACCATTCCAACATGTTATGACACATTCATGTACCCTTCCCCTTCGGAGTGTCGGACCTTTCGGAACCTTCTAGAACATTCCCAATGAAAACACCGGAATCATTCTCCAACCCCGAAACAGGACTTTCCTTATATGAATCTTATTCTCCGGACCATTCCGGATCTCCTCGTGATATCCTGGATCCCATCCGAGACTCCAAACAACATTCGGTCTCTTACTCATCATTCCATAACTACTCAACAACATCGAATCCTTAAGTGTGTCTCCCTACGGTTCGTGAATTATGCGGACATGATCGAGACACTTCTCCGATCAATAACCAATAGAGGAATCTGGAAATTCATATGGTTCCCACATATTTCTACGATTACTTTGCGATCGAATGAACCACTTACATACGATACCAATTTCCCTTTGTCTCACGATAGTTTACTTATCTGAGGTTTTGATCGTCGGTATCTCTGCATACCTAGTTCAACCTCGTTACTGATAAGTACTCTTTTCTTGTTCCCGTGATATGTGATACCTTGTGAGCCAGTCACATGCTTGCAAGACAATTGGATGACATTCCACCGAGAGGGCCCAGAGTATATCTATCTGTCATATGGATGGACAAATCCCACTCTTGATCCATGTGTCTTAACCCATACTTTCCGAACACTCAATGCCACCTTTATAACCACCCAGTTACGGTGTGGTGTTTGATGTCATCAAAGCATCCTTCCGGTGATGGTGATATGCATGATCTCATGGTCGAAGGAATTAGGTAACTATGTATCAGAAAGCATGTAGCAATTGAACTATTAAAATGACTTGATCTTTATGCTACGCTTATCTATAGGAGTATGTCCATCATACCATTCTCCTAACGATATGATCTTGTTGTTAATAACATCTCAATGTTCATGATAGGGAAACCACAATCATTTATTAACCAACAAGCTAGTATCATAAAGAGGCTTTACCAGGGACTCTAATTTAGTTTACAAATCACACAAGTATTAATGTTTCCTTGTTAATACTGTTATAGCATGAATGTAAACATTTATCATAAACACAAAGATATAATAACTACATTTATTATTTCCTCTAGGGCATATCTCCAACAGTCTCCCACTTGCACTAGAGTCAACTAATCTAGATTACATGGTAATATACCGAACACCCATGGCAGTTTGGTGTTGGTCATGTTTTGCCCTTGGGAGAGGTTTAGTCAACGGATCCGCCACATTCAGATCTGTGTGTACTTTGCAAATCTTTATGTCACCATCTTGGACATGTTCTCGAATAGCGTGAAAATGTAGCTTGATGTGCTTCAGCTTCTTGTGTGACCTTGGTTCTTGCGCATTGGCTATGGCGCCCATGTTATCACAGTAGATAGACATTGGGTCCATCGCACTTGGAACCACACCGAGCTCTGTAATGAACTCCTTCATCCATATCGCTTCTTGTGAAGCCTCCGAAGCAGCTATGTATTCCGATTTAGTTGAAGATCTTGCCACAACGCTTTGCTTTGCACTCCTCCAGCTAACTGCTGCACCATTCAAAGTAAATACGTATCCAGATTGAGATTTGGAATCATCCGGATCGGTGTTCCAACTAGCATCGATGTAACCATTAATAACGAGCTGTTCATCACCTCCATAAGAAAGAACCATATCCTTAGTTATTCTCAAGTACTTAAGGATGTTTTTGACCGCTGTCCAATGATCCACTCCTGGATCACTTTGATATCTGCTAGTCAAACTAACAGCATATGCAATGTCGGGTCTAGTACATAGCATGGCATACATTAGAGATCCTATGGCTGAGGCATAGGGAGTCTTACTCATCCTTTCTCTATCTTCTGCCGTTGCTGGACTTTGACTTTTACTCAAGGTCGTATTGGGCAACATGGGCAAGAATCCTTTCTTGCTATCCTCCATTCCAAACCTCTTTAGAACTTTGTCCAAATATGTACTTTGTGACAATGATATTAGGCGTCTCGATCTATCTCTATAAATCTTTATGCCTAATATGTAAGCTGCTTCGCCAAGATCTTTCATTGAAAAACTATTATTCAAATATTCCTTGACACTATTAAGAAGGTCTACATCATTCCCAATCAACAATATGTCATCTACATATAGTATTAAGAATGCTACAGAGCTCCCACTCACTTTCTTGTAAATACAAGCTTCTCCATAAGTTTGTATAAAACCAAAACTTTTGATCACCTTATCAAAACGTTGATTCCAACTTCAGGATGCTTGCTTCAATCCATATATGGACCGTTGAAGTTTGCATACCTTGTTAGCATCTTTAGGATCGACAAAACCTTTGGGTTGCATCATATACAACTCTTCATCAATGTCTCCATTGAGGAACGCTGTTTTGACATCCATCTGACATATCTCATAATCGTAATATGCAGCGATTGCTAACAAAATCCTCACAGACTTTAGCTTCGCTACTGGTGAGAAAGTCTCATTGTAGTCAACTCCTTGAATTTGTCGAAACCCTTTTGCGACAAGTCAAGCTTTATAGACAGTAACATTACCATCAGCATCTGTTTTCTTCTTGAAAATCCATTTGTTCTCGACAGCCTACCGGCCATCCGGTAAGTCCACCAAAGTCCATACTTGGTTTTCGTACATGGATCCAATCTCGGATTTCATGGCTTCTTGCCATTTATTGGAGTATGGGCTCATCATCGCTTCCTCATATGTCGCAGGGTCATCGGTGTTGTCCACCAACATGACACTCATAACGGGATCATACCAATCAGGAGTGGTACGAGTTCTCGTTGACCTGCGAGGTTCTATAGCAACTACAACCGAAGTTTCATGATCATCATCATTAGCTTCCTCTCTTATTGGTGCAGGCACCACAGGAACTTCTTCCGGTGCTGTGCTACTTGAAAGTTCGAGAGAAGGTTCGACAACCTCGTCGAGTTCTACTTTCCTTCTAGTCACTTCTTTCGAGAGAAATTCCTTCTCTAGAAAGGATCCATTCTTGGCAACGAAGATTTTGCCTTCGGATCTATGATAGAAGGTATACCCAATAGTTTCCTTCGGGTATCCTATGAAGACGCATTTTTCCGCTTTGGGTTCAAGCTTGTCCAGCTGTAACTTCTTTACATAGGCTTCGCAACCCCAAACTTTAAGAAACGACAATTTAGGTTTCTTCCCAAACCATAATTCATATGGTGTCGTTTAAACGGATTTAGATAGTGCCCTATTTAAAGTGAATGCGGCTGTTTCTAATGCATAACCCCAAAATGATAGCGTTAAATCTGTAAGTGACATCATAGAACGAACCATATCTAAGAGAGTTTGATTACGACGTTCGGACACACCATTACGCTGTAGTGTCCCCGGCGGTGTCAATTGTGAAAGTATTCCGCATTTCTTCAAATGCTCGCCAAACTCGTAACTTATATATTCACCTCCACGATCAGAACGTAGAAATTTAATCTTCTTGTTATGTTGATTCTCCACCTCACTTTGAAATTCCTTAAACTTCTCGAAAGTTTCGGACTTATGTTTCATGAAATAGATATACCCATATCTACTCAAGTCATCCGTGAAGGTAAGAACATAACGATAACCACCGCGCGATGCTACACTCATTGGACCACACACATCGGTATGTATGATTTCCAATAAGTCCGTAGCTCGCTCCATCATACCAGAAAATGGAGTCTTAGTCATTTTACCCATCAGACATGCTTCGCATCTTTCAAGTGATTCGAAATCAAGTGATTCAAGAAGTCCATCGGAATGGAGTTTCTTCATATGCTTCACTCCAATGTGACCAAGATGACAGTGCCACATATAAGTCGAGTTATCGCTCAATTTCAAACGTTTAGCTTCAATGTTATTAATATGTGTATTTCCACTATCGAGATTCAATAAGAATAGACCATCTATCAAAGGTGCATGTGCATAAAACATATTACTCATATAAATCGAACAACCATTATTCTCGGACTTAAACAAGTAACTGTCTCGCAATAAACAAGATCCTGATATAATGTTCATGCTTAACGCAGGCACCAAATAACAATTATTTTAAGTATAAAACTAATCCCGATGGTAGATGAAGAGGTAGCGTGCTGACCGCGATCACATCAACCTTTGATCCATTTCCTACGCGCATCGTCACCTCGTTCTTCGCTAGCTTCCGTTTATTCTGCAGCACCTGTTTCGAGTTACAAATATGAGCAACCGAACCAGTATCAAATACCCAGGCACTACTACGAGTACTAGTGAGATACACATCAATAACATGTATATCGGATATACCTTTCTTCTTGATGTTGCCGTTCTTCCAATCCGCCAAGTACTTTGGGCAATTCCGCTTCCAGTGACCTTCTCCCTTGCAGTAAAAGCGCTCAGTATCAGGCTTAGGTCCAGCCTTGGTCTTCTTCGTCGGTGCGGTAACTTTCTTACCACCCTTCTTGAAGTGTCCCTTTTGCTTAGACTTGCCTTTCTTGAATTTGGTGGTATTATTGTCCATCAACACTTGGTGCTCTTAGTTGATCTCCACTTCTATTGATTTTTACATGGAGAAGAGTTCTGCCAACTGCTTGTTCATGCTTTGCATATTGTAGTTCATCACAAAGTTCTTGTAACTTGGTGGTAGTGATTGGAGGACACGGTAAACCCCCAAAGCATTAGGAATCACTATACCCAAGCTTTGGAGTTTGTTTGCGTGCCCAGACATCTTAAGCACATGCTCACTGACGGAGCTGCCCTCTTCCATCTTGCAGTTAAAAAACTTTTCAGAAGCCTCATAGCTCTCAACTGCCGCGTGAGTCTCAAATATCAATTTGAGTTCACGGACAATATCATGTGGGTCTGAATTCTCAAACCTTTTCTGAAGCTCCGATTCCAAACCATACAAGATAGCACACTGAACTGTGGAGTACTGAGTCTTCCGAGCGAGGTAAACATTCTTTACTTCATCGGTAGCAGTAGCTGCAGGTGGGTCACCCAGCGGTGCATCCAGCAGATAGGTCAAATTACCAGCATTGAGGACAATCCTCAAATTGCGGAACCAATCCGCAAAGTTGCTTCCATTGTTTTTCAACTTTTCTTTCTTTAGGAACGCATTAAAATTGATGGTAGGGGCCGCCATTGATCTACAACATATTTGCAATAGTTTAGACTAAGTTTATGACAAATTGACTTCTAATTAATAGTTAAATTAATCTAGGTGAACTCTCACTCAAAACAATATCCCTCACATTGTTTTAGTGATCACACGAACCAAATCCACCACATCAAAACCGATCATCACGAGAGTTGATGTATCTTCAATGGCGAACAATCGACATGTTCATCATATCTACTATATGATTCATGCTTTACCTTTCGGTGATCCGTGTTCCGAGACCATGTCTGTACATGCTATGCTCGTCAAGATCAAACCTTAGCTTCCGCATGAGCAAATCTGGCTTGCTCACGTTGTATACACTTGCAGAATCTAACACACCCGATCATCACGTGGTGCTTCGAAACAACAAGATTTAGCAACGGTGCTTACTAAGGATGAACACTTTAGAACTTGAAATTCATGTGCATGAGGGATCATCTTATAGTGCTATTGTCGTTAACTAAGCAATATAAGATGCATAAAGGATTAACATCACATGCAATTCATAATATGTGATATGATATGGCCTTTCTTCTTTGTGCTTCCGATCTCCATCTTCAAGCACGAACATGATCTCCATCATCACCGGCATTGCATCAAGGTCAATGACGCTTCTCCATGATTGTCGTCCACCAGCTTCAACTATTACAACTACTTTCTATAGACACGCGGGTCTTAACAGAATTTAAAGACAACCATATGGCTCCTGCCGGTTGCCAAATTACAATAAGGAACATTGCATACATCAAATATAATCACAATCATGGCCATATCATATCACAGCACACCCCTGCAAAACAAAGTTAGACGCCTCTAATTTCTTTGCATATTTTACGTGGTTTGGGGATTTCAATAAGTGTCGATCTAACTTACGAACAAGAACCACAACGTTGATGTTTGAACTATCAAGTGCCTGTTGTAAATTGGATCTATACTATAATGGTAGAGACAGACACCCGCAAAGCCACTTATGCAATACAGGTTGCATGTTGAGAGTGGAGCAAGTCTCATGAACGATGTCATGTAAGGTTAGCCCGGGCCGCTTCATCCCATCATACCGCAAGATGCAAAGTACACAAGAAGCAATTGATAATAAAAGCACCACCGCCCACAATGACCATTGTGTTCTACTCGTGCAACAGATCTACATATAGACACGGCTCTGATACCACTGTAGGGGTTCGTAGCATGGAAAACAAAAAATTTCTACCGCATACAAACAAACAAGCCAAGATCTATCTACTAGATTGTAGCAACGAGTTGATGGAATAACTCACCCTCGAAGATTCCAAAGTGTTTAACGAGAGCGGATTCTCGTGGGTGATGTAGTCGTACTCTTGCCGATCTCAAGGTCGTGTAGACGATCCTTCCGGCGCTGCGTTCCGGCAGCGCTTCCGCAGTCGGTCACACATTCGGTACTCGATGAAGACCTTCCTCTCCCTTGTTCCAGCAGGCAGCGGAGGTTGTAGCACTCTCCTCGCGACCGGCAGCACGACGGCGTGGTACCGGAGGTAGAGGGGAGATCTTGCAGGGCTTCGCCTTAAGCCGGAGCGAGTATGGTGGACTATGAGAGAGGCCTCGGTGATCTAGGGTTTATACACACCAAGGAGAGAGGGCTAGGCCGGCGGCTAGGGCTTGGGGAAATCCCCAAGTCGGCGGCTAGGGTTTGCCCTAGGGCGACGGCGGCTGCAGGAGGGCCGGCGGCTAGGGCTAGGGTTTTGGGTGGTGGAGGTGCAGGTCTAGAGGGGCAGCCCTGCCCCTCCTTTTATAGGTGGAGGGCGCCAGCCAAGGGGGAGGGAGTCATCCCCCAACTCGGCCTCCAAGTCCGGTGGTGGAGGGAGAGGAACTCCTCCCCAAGTAGGTTTCCTACTCTCCCTCCACCAAGCAAACTTGCCGTTTGACTTTTTAAATTGGCGTTTGACTTTTCAAACTAGGATTTGATTTATCCCTTTATTTTGCTCAGCGATGACACCTAGTACATGATGCAACCATTCCAACTTGTTATGACACATTCATGTACCCTTCCCCTTCGGAGTGCCGGACCTTCCGGAACCTTCTAGAACATTCCCGATGAAAACACCGGAATCATTCTCCAACCCCGAAACAGGACTTTCCTTATATGAATCTTATTCTCCGGACCATTCCGGATCTCCTCGTGATATCCCGGATCCCATCCGAGACTCCGAACAACATTCGGTCTCTTACTCATCATTCCATAACTACTCAACAACATCGAATCCTTAAGTGTGTCTCCCTACGGTTCATGAATTATGCGGACATGATCGAGACACTTCTCCGATCAATAACCAATAGAGGAATCTGGAAATTCATATGGTTCCCACATATTTCTACGATTACTTTGCGATCGAATGAACCACTTACATACGATACCAATTTCCCTTTGTCTCACGATAGTTTACTTATCCGAGGTTTTCATCGTCGGTATCTCTGCATACCTAGTTCAACCTCGTTACTGATAAGTACTCTTTTCTCGTTCCCGTGATATGTGATCCCTTGTGATCCAGTCACATGCTTGCAAGACAATTGGATGACATTCCACCGAGAGGGCCCAGAGTATATCTATCTGTCATATGGATGGACAAATCCCACTCTTGATCCATGTGTCTCAACCCATACTTTCCGAACACTCAGTGCCACCTTTATAACCACCCAGTTACGATGTGGTGTTTGATGTCATCAAAGCATCCTTCCGGTGATGGTGATATGCATGATCTCATGGTCGAAGGAATTAGGTAACTATGTATCAGAAAGCATATAGCAATTGAACTATTAAAATGACTTGATCTTTATGCTACGCTTATCTATAGGAGTATGTCCATCATACCATTCTCCTAACGATATGATCTTGTTGTTAATAACATCTCAATGTTCATGATAGGGAAACCACAATCATTTATTAACCAACAAGCTAGTATCATAAAGAGGCTTTACCAGGGACTCTAATTTAGTTTACAAATCACATAAGTATTAATGTTTCCTTGTTAATATTGTTATAGCATGAATGTAAACATTTATCATAAACACAAAGATATAATAACTATATTTATTATTGCCTCTAGGGCATATCTCCAACAAATACGACATCTCCTATGACATATTTCTTCAGAAGACATCACATATATGATGTGATATCTCTTACTCGTGAATGAATATCCAAAAATAACACTAGAAAATTATCTATCACAAGCTGAGCCTTGTAGAAATCCATTTATTATCATGCATTCAGACTAATAATAAGATGATCACATCAAAGACTCTCAGCAACCCATGCAAGTTTCTTGCTGAACCTACCATATGTTTACACTTTCCTAGACATATGAAAACACAATTATATGATACATTAGAAATAAAGTTTATAAGACATGTAACTTTAAAGCAAAAAAATCATTAATGATAATCTCTAGAATTACTTGTCAGCAACAAGAGAAAAAACATACATCATATCGGTCTATGCGCATATAAAATCAACTAAGAACTAAAATACAGATGAAAGTCAATAATAAATTGAGGATGGGAGGGATGTCACCGGGTTGCTGTAGGTTGGGGTGGTCATCGGCGGCAGCAATACGGAGTCATAACAACAGGTCAAGGATGTCGTTAGTGACCAGGAGCTCAGGAGGTGGTCGCGGAGGCCACCGGGTGTAGGAGCTCCGGGCATGTGTAACACCTGGCCTCTCTGGACCGGCAGCTGTCACTCCTGGCAGTTTAATAGGATCTCTAGACTAACCCCACAGACCCACACTAGTTTTTTCTGTGCACTTTGTCCTCACTCGTATGCTCCCGGTACCCACTTCTCGATCAGTCATCCATCCTCAAATTGCTCTAGGCTAAACACACTTAACCTTAGAGTTCTTTTTAGATGAACTTCCTAAAAAAAAGTTGCAACTTGTTGGTATGGGTATACTATCAATACTATTAAGCCATGCGCTAGGGTCTCAAATTTACCCATCCTTAGAAGATCGTCGTCCTCGTCGATCAACCATAAGCCAGGAACATCCCCTCCTGGTATACGTCTATGCGTCCAGTACCAGCACATGTGCCCTATCATTTCACTCCGGGCCACAGGTGTCATGCTCTACATGTCCGCCACTGACATGTACACGCCCGTGTAACCGTGATGGTCGCCTCTGATACGACTTGTAATATCACGGCCTCTCTGGACCAGCGACAATTACTCCTGGCAGCTTAATAAGATCTCTATAGTCTAATCCCACAAATCAACACTAGTCTTTTTTGCGCACTTTATCCTCACTTGTGTGCACTATCCACTTCTCGGTCGGGCACTCGTCCTTATATTTTTCTAGGCCAAACATGCTTAATCTTAGAGTTCTTGTATTTTTCTAGGCCAAACACGCTTAATCTTATATTTTTCTAGGCCAAACTCAGATGAGCTTCTGGAAAAGAAGTTACAACTTGTTGGTATGGGTATACTATCAATCCTATTAAGCCATGCGCCAGGGTCTTATAAAATTACCCACCGAGCCATCTGCATTAGTTATATATACCACCAACATTTAATTTAACAAGTTGTAACTTGAACCACGATTATCTCCACCATTAAGTATGTGTCAACAACCCAACAACGGTGGAACGCGATGACACAAAGCAACACCTGAGCAAGCAAATAATACAAATGATATATATTTTGGAGTCAGAAAAATGTCAGGAATACGAATATGCTATTTAAAATAAATTCTGGGCATTTAATTTTTTTAAATTATTAAATGCTATTAATATGTATTTTCTTATTAAATCAATAACTTTTAAACCGTAATTCTGAATTTGATAAATAATATGTCTAAATCGCTCAGAGCGACGAGACCGTTCTAAATAAGAATTCCATGATATCATTTGAAGCATGCATCATATAAATATTAAGTATACAGCAAGGTTTATGGGAGCAAAACATGACTAAATAAATAATAAGAATGCTTTATTCTTGTTCCCGCACCTCACCCTTGCCATGCTATGCTGTACCATGCAATTGTGTATCATTCCATCATAGCATACCTTTTTTTGCTACATATGTTTCATATGATTGCGCACTTTATTTATTAGGCCCTTGTGTGTTTGCTTCTTATTGTGAATAGACGCCGAGCAAGGAAGTTACAAGGAGACTCAAGAGTACTATCCGGATCCCACTTATCCTACTACTGATCTGACAGGCAAGCAATTCTCCATGCCTGTACTACATATAGTACCTATTGTATATATCTTATTCTTGCATCATAAGTCGTGTTCTAAATTAAATTCGCAATCCCAAGTACTATATAGCCTTTAATTTTAAACTCCACCAAAGCTTGTACCCTCGATCCTATCATCCATTACTACAGGTGTTGTCTGAGCCATGTGAGCCGTAGAACTGCACGTGTAGGGTTTTTGTGAGTCTTCAAATAACAAGGTGCCTAAACAACTAAATTTTGTAGTAATTAATGGGACAACTAAAGAAAGAGGCACCAGTGGGAAATAGATGTTATTTGTTTTTTACCCGCTCACTTGTGTCCCGTAGGACCCGAGTACTTAATTCTTGTTCCTTTACTATCGCACTATCTGCATGTGGGACCATGAATCCCCTTAGTCGTATAATGATACACATATTATTTCTTGGGGCCAACAAGCTCAGTCACACTTTTGGGTTCCCAGTCGTCTCCACACACCCTAGGTCTATCATGGAGCTGATGACTTCGTAGCGGGTAGCTTAGTAGGGTGTCCCCATGAAATCATTTTTGAATCTTGGGAATGCTTTGTCATGATTCCTTGTTGCTTTTTATTTGGTTCTTCCCGGGATTGATCGTGCGTGTGTTGCTATTTGTGCATCCCTACATGGTAAATCTTTCTAAAAGCCGTGTCCGTGGTTATGGACTACTTGGAGCACAGTTCCTCGATCATAAACAACTATAACTAAAGTAATGTCTTTAACTTGACTAAACATGACTAGTAATCAGTGCAATATTCATGGAATGATTAATAAAACTGCCAATGGATGGGATGTTTTTTCGTCTTCTCGTTGGGTAAACGGGAAGGAGAGCGAGCGATGTTTATTTATGTTGTTATATCTGTTGGGTAATTAACTGCTATTCAATTTTAATGAACATCTGTCCATATCTGGTGGGGCGAATGGGGTAGTGTGTCTCTATAGAACCATTTAGATGTTTGATAGCTATGAGATTTGACACAATTTTGATGGTTTTTATCGATGGTTTTCATTTGGATTCGATGGTTTTGTAGCTTTATCTAACGCTAATACTTCGGTAGCGAAGAAAACTTGGTTTTTAATGTGTGTTTTAGGTTCTGAACATCAATAGAGGGATTTAACAGCAAAAACACAATACTCAGACGAAAACAAGCAAGTATCTTTTTTTAAGCAATCGGGGAGAGTTTACTGAAGCTTTAACGAGCAAATATATGGCAAGAATATTTCTCCGGCCATATAGTTCCCGTAGTATAGCTGCCATCTCCTTCGTATTATTAAAAGAGACAACTTTCAAGAGGCCGAGGACGAAAACATAACACACAATCCCACATCCCATCCATAAGGGAGAAAGAACGGATCCGGAGAAGAAGGTGAAGATGTTCTTCATCTCGCTCCACGATCTTCGGTCTCCTTGCCACCATACCTCCATAGCCATTACTTGTACTTGAGAGAGAGAGAGATCTCCACCTTGCAATACTAGGGTTTGAGATTGTTCTTCCCATCTTAAATGGTGTTGGATTTATTTCTATTTTTATTATGGATCTCCACAGTAATATTAAGAAGAACTCCCATTATTTTATTATATCGATGATGCTTTCTTCTCTCATGTGTGAGTATGTTCCCTTGGGCGTGGGAGATGTAGGGGATTGGTGAGATGTGATGTGCCTATATAATTTCTATTAAGTTTGTGGTTGAATTTAATTACTATATTATGTATGCTTGACTATCTGTGGGATGCTTAATGCATGTTGTCCAATAAAGGGCCCAGACAACATGATGCTTTGTTCTACATAGATAGAATCTTGTTCGCTAGCAGATCGACAACCCCCGAGTGACACGGGGATATCAATGGGAAACTAGTTTGACTCGAGGATAACGAGGAACCATCGAGCTTATTGCATTATTCCAATCCAAGGAGCTTAATTGATAAGCAACCTAAAGGATCTTAATTGTCTAGTGACTGGCCATGGTTGTGGTAAACAGGCTAGTAGGATTATTGAAGTTGGGATGAAATCTACCAAGAGGAGTTCCGGCTAATTATGGGTTGCTCGCCTACACACATACTTATAAGATTATAATTATTACACTTATCACTCATCCACCCGACACATTCACTATCACCATAAACTGAAACTCCCTGCGCCTACTTCATCATCTGTAGAAAACAACAAACAAATCGTTCTTTATTTTTATGCTTTTTATTTCTAAAGTTTTACATTTTAGTTTTATTTAAATATAATCCTTTAATCCAAAATCTATTTTTATTTCAACACTTGCAGCCAATTCATTCGAACACCTATGACAACTTCGGGTGTGACAAAGACTTCACCAATAAACACTTACCTTTGGGCTTCCTGTGGGATCGACATCTTAACTTCGAAACTAGCTACAAACAATTTGTGCACTTGCGGCCATCAATGTTTATCTTTCGATGCAATTCCGTCACCCTCAGGTCATCCCTTTAGATGTATAAAGACTTGCTGAGTTCTTTAGGGTCTCACATGATAAATATTATTCAGATTGCTAGGTATATCCACATGGAGGTTACTATGTCGATGAGGCTGATGATGGTGGCAACGATCCTCTTGCGTAGAGATTCTGGGGATGAAGATCACTGAGATCTATGGACGGAAATGTGCTTATTTATAGGCATCTTATGCGAATTTGCTTTTTAATCCGTACTCGAATTTTGTCTTTTGCTTCCGCTTGATACTTTGATGATTGATATATGAGGATGTATCCTAAACTATTATACCTATATAAGATGTTTGGATCTTGCCATATGGTGTTGCAATATTTCTATTTTTTTAGATGGTGTGGCTCAGATGTACTCTTGTATATCACTGACATACATACTCATTTTGTGTATGTTAGACTCGTAGACCTGCCGGCTATGTTTCTCGTATATGAAGCTATAACCGTAAAAGTGGGTGGGATGGTTGGCTGGTACCATGCCCTGCCAATACCCTGGCCTGCTGTGTGTGGCTGGATGGCCCCACAGTAGTATGCCCTTTCCATTTTTGGGTTATATCGGATTGTGTTTAGAGTGTAGCGTCCGAGGGATTACAGCATGCGTGTAGGGGTTCGTAGCATGGAAAACAAAAAATTTCTACTGCATACAAACAAACAAGCCAAGATCTATCTACTAGATTATAGCAACGAGTCGATAGAATAACTCACCCTCGAAGATTCCAAAGTGTTTAACGACAGCGGATTCTCGTGGGTGATGTAGTCGTACTCTTCCTGATCTCAAGATCGCGTAGACAATCCTTCCGGCGCTGCGTTCCGGCAGCGCTTCCGCAGTCGGTCACACGTTCGGTACTCGACGAAGACCTTCCTCTCCCTTGTTCCAGCAGGCAGCGGAGGTTGTAGCACTCTCCTCGCGATTCCGACAGCACGACGGCGTGGTACCGGAAGTAGAGGGGAGATCTCGCAGGGCTTCGCCTTAAGCCGGAGCGAGTATGGTGGACTATGAGAGAGGCCTCGGTGATCTCGGGTTTAGACGCACCAAGGAGGAGAGGCTAGGCTGGCGGCTAGGGCAAGGGGATGCCCCAACTCGGTGGCTAGGGTTTTTCCCTAGGCGGCGGCGACAGCAGGAGGTGGCGGCGCCGACGGCTTGGGGCTAGGGTTTGTAGGGTGCAAGTTGTGTGCTTGCAGGGGCAGCCCTGCCCCTCCTTATATAGGTGGAGGGGGCCGGCCAAGGGGAGGGGAGTCACTCCCCAACTCGGCTTCCAAGGCCGGCGGTGGAGGGAGAGGGACTTCCTCCCCAAGTAGGTTTCCTACTCTCCCTCCACCAAGCAAAATAGCCGTTTGACTTTTCAAATTGGCGTTTGACTTTTCAAACTAGGATTTGATTTACTCCTTTATTTTGCTCAGCGATGACACCTAGTACATGATGCAACCATTCCAACTTGTTATGACACATTCATGTACCCTTCCCTCCGGAGTGTCGGACCTTCCGGAACCTTCTAGAACATTCCCGATGAAAACACCGGAACCATTCTCCAACCCCGAAACAGGACTTTCCTTATATGAATCTTATTCTCCGGACCATTTCGGATCTCCTCGTGATATCCCGGATCCCATCCGAGACTCCGAACAACATTCGGTCTCTTATTCATCATTCCATAACTACTCAACAACGTCGAATCCTTAAGTGTGTCTCCCTAGGGTTTGTGAATTATGCGGACATGATCGAGACACTTCTCCGAACAATAACCAATAGAGGAATCTGGAAATTCATATGGCTCCCACATATTTCTACGATTACTTTGCGATCGAATGAACCACTTACATATGATACCAATTTCCCTTTGTATCACGATAGTTTACTTATCCGAGGTTTTGATCGTCGGTATCTCTGCATACCTAGTTCAACCTCGTTACTGATAAGTACTCTTTTCTCGTTCCCGTGATATGTGATCCCTTGTGAGCCAGTCACATGCTTGCAAGCCAATTGGATGACATTCCACCGAGAGGGCCCAGAGTATATCTATCTTTCATACCGATGGACAAATCCCACTCTTGATCCATGTGTCTCAACCCATACTTTCCGAACACTCAGTGCCACCTTTATAACCACCCAGTTACGATGTGGTGTTTGATGTCATCAAAGCATCCTTCCGGTGATGGTGATATGCATGATCTCATGGTCGAAGGAATTAGGTAACTATGTATCAGAAAGCATATAGCAATTTAACTATTAAAATGACTTGATCTTTATGCTACGCTTATCTATAGGAGTATGTCCATCATACCATTCTCCTAACGATATGATCTTGTTGTTAATAACATCTCAATGTTCATGATAGGGAAACCACAATCATTTATTAACCAACAAGCTAGTATTATAAAGAGGCTTTACTAGGGACTCTAATTTAGTTCACAAATCACACAAGTATTAATGTTTCCTTGTTAATACTGTTATAGCATGAATGTAAACATTTATCATAAACACAAAGATATAATAATAACTACATTTATTATTGCCTCTAGGGCATATCTCCAACAGTCTCCCACTTGCACTAGAGTCAACTAATCTAGATTATATGGTAATATACCAAACACCCATGGCAGTTTGGTGTTGGTCATGTTTTGCCCTCGGGAGAGGTTTAGTCAACGGATCCGCCACATTCAGATCTGTGTGTACTTTGCAAATCTTTATGTCACCATCTTGGACATGTTCTCGAATAGCGTGAAAACATAGCTTGATGTGCTTCAGCTTCTTGTGTGACCTTGGTTCTTGCGCATTGGCTATGGCGCCCATGTTATCACACTAGATAGACATTGGGTCCAGCGCACTTGGAACCACACCGTGACAAGGTTTAATCTCGTCAATGCCCATTGTTATGGACTTGGGTTTTGGAGAAGATGGGGATGCTGGAGATCGTGGCACGGTTAACAGACAAGCAACCAGGGGACACGAGATTTACCCAGGTTCAGGCCCCAGGAGGGAAAACCCTACTCCTGCTTGTCTGCTCTTGATTACGGCGGAACCGAAGATTACAGGGTGCGCAGATTCGATCTGGCGTGGATGCGTGTGCGAAAGTATGAGTCGAGAGATCTAGGACGTGCCCTCCTGGCCTTTATATAGACTCAGGAAGGTCCCGGGCATAGTCCTAGTCGGTTACAAGTTCTAGGGTTTTACCCCTTTGAATTTCCTATCTCCGCTAGACTTGTTCTCCAAGGATCCGAAGGCGTCATGGGCCTTGGCCACCCGAAAATCTTCAGGGGCCAGCGTATATCTGCTGTGGGCCTTCCTTGGGCCGGACCAGGTATGCTGAAGTCATGTACCCGTAGGGTATAACCATGTCAGTAGCCCCCGAGTGATCAGTCGAATCGTAGATTCGGCTGAGGACTCTTCCATTCTTCGGGTGCAACTATGTTTTAATAGTGTATGGGCGTAGGGATTGTTGATGCGTGTGCCTGACTCACCCGACGGATCAGGGTCAGTTAACTGTCTTAGGACGAAACAACACGATCTTCTTCAGGTTCGGGTCCCTCAACCCGGACCTGGAACATATGCTGGCATAATTCGACTCAGGCCGCAGAGGACTTACAGTAGTGGAATTCCAGTAATTTTAGTTGGTGTACCCAACGGGTCCGTCGGGATTTTTCATCGTACCTGCTGGTACGGCTTCATACTAGCAGAGCGCAGTCAGGTGCGTTGCCAGGCCATCAGATGATATCTGTAGGTCTTATCTTTGTGTCGAAGACACAGCATCCGAATGTTTGTCACCGCGGAGGTGCTTTGGGTGGCCAAGGAGATTGTCGCTCACTTAGCGTTTTATTGGGGCAGAGTTGCCAAAAAGTTTTTGCGTGCTGATCCGGAAGATCGTAGTCAAAGATTTCATAGGGTGCGCGACCAGCGCTCCCTATGGGAGTAGACCCCAAGTGTCTGTTCGAGTCGTAGACTCGAACGGAGACTTTATTTCAAGCATTGTTTCAGTTGTTAAGTCCGCAGGACTCGAAAATTTTCGGATGCTTAAATCCATCCTCCCTATGGGAGTAGCCCTCGAGTCCGTAGTGGAGTCGTAGACTCGACGTAGGACTCAGAGAAGTAATTTTGTCCTCATTTGTTTGTCGGGTGCGCGGCCAGCGCTCCTGATAGGAGTAGCCCCCGAGTATTTAGTCGAATCATAGATTCGAGTGAGTAATCTTAGATGTGAAGCCGAAGTTGGTGCTAGTATAGCTTTTGATGACGTCAGTGCTGACGATCGATGACCTCAAGCGTCTGCTACGCCAGAGATGACTTGACTGGACGAAGCGTGGGTCCCACTTCCTGACTTTGAATTGACTGGTCACGCGCGGCGTGGAGATGATTACGGCGTCTCCTCGATTTCTGCGCGTAGTGGATGGCGTGGTAACGACGGTTCGTTATGGTGCTGACACGTGTACGGCCAGATCTACCGTTGGCGTTAGGTCTTCTCGATGGACGGCCAGCGTGCGTCGTCCTCGCTGTTATAATCCTTGGTGAAATCGTGGTTTGTTTTTCACCGCCTCGGTTCATCTGTTTACTGCTTCTTTGTTCTTGAGCTTATTCTCGCTGCGCGCTGAGAGCTTCTTCTACATTTCCTCTGTTCTTTCTGCTTTGGCATCGCCACCACAGCCGTAGCGCCATGGGGAAAACAAAGAAATCCTCATCTGCGGTTGGGACCAGCGCCGCCGGAGGCAAAAAGGGCACCGTCGCTGCTCGCGTCACCGATGGTAGCTGGCGGCGATCAGAAACGCGGGAGAGCGATCTCCGCAAACTGCGCGAGCGGGGCCTGATCCCGCAGGACACGACGGCCGTGAGACTCCCCGGCAATGAGGTAATCCCCCGTCCCCCATCTGGGTTCCGGGTTATGTTTGTTGCCTTCGTGATTCGCGGGTTTTCTTTTCCGGTCCACGACTTCCTTCGTGGACTGCTCTTCTTCTATGGGGTTCAGCTCCATCATCTGTCTCTCAACTCCCTTCTCCACATTGCGTGTTTTATCACGCTTTGCGAGTGTTGGCTTGGCATTGAGCCGCACTTTGGCCTCTTCCGGAAGCTTTATTCCGTGAAGAGGCAGTCTGGTTCGGATGGTGTGTATCCCATTGGGGGTTTCATCATCTCTCTCAGTCCCAATGTGCAGTTCTTTTCCTTTTCCATGTCCGAATCTGTCCAGTACTGGCGGAGTAAATGGTTTTACATCCGTGACTCCGTGTTGCCTGGGCAAGATTTTGGTCTCGTTCCCTTTGACCCCTCCCAGAAGATTGAGAAGAAAAGGTCTTGGAAAAACCAAATCTTGGACGGTGAGGTGGAGGAGATAGAGGCCCTTTATCGTCAGGTGGAGGATCTCCAACTGATTCCTGAGAAGGAGGTGAACGGCGTGGACATCATCCGAACTTTTCTTGAGCGTCGGGTGCAGCCTCTCCAAGCGAGAGCGCACCCGATGTTTCTTTATTCTGGACGCCGTGATCCGATGAGGGTTTCGAGTGAGAAAATCTCCGAGGGGAATCTTGACAAGGATCTTCACGTGATGCTGAAGTTCAAGGCCGATGAGGGACTCCCGGAGAAGTCGCTGACTCCTCCCTTTTCTTCGACGTTGGCCGTGCCGAAGGTGTAGATTTATGCACGTAGTGCTCCCCTTTTTTGCTGGGTGTGTATTTGTGTCCTTTGTTTGCTAACAAAATTTCTTCTTATCTTGTAGAGCTTCAAAGTGCCGGGCATGGCGCCACCATTGCCTGAAAGGTATCCGAATGCCCCGGATAATGAAGTGGTGGATTCCGTGTCCGAGCTTCCGTCGGCGCGATCTCCGGCGGAGGATGCCGACGAGTCGAGTGAGGACCATACGCGCAAGCGATCACGGAGCTCGAGCGAGTCTTCGGATGCTTCAACTCCTCCGACTCCCAGAAATCCTCTGGGCCTTGAGCGTCATGATGATGGTCATGGAGGTTCTTCCTCTCCCCTTCCTGCCATTCCTGTGCGGGCTGTTGCACCGCACCCGCCAGCAAAGCGGAAGAAGGAAGAAAAGAAGGAGGAGAAGAAGGAAGAGAAGAAAGAGGAGAAGATGGCCTGAAGGGCTTCTCCTATCTTCGACCTTAGCGCACTGGGCTCGTAAGTTTTTCTTGTTGTACTGTTGTCCTTTTCTCTTTATGATGTTTGCACCTGTGATGATTGGCTTCGTATGCAGGCAATCCTCCGACGGCTCCAGTGATGGTGCGGGGGAGATGATGGGGGAGTCGAACATTGCGTCGCCTCCTCCTTAGATGGTGGCGACTTCGGGTGGCGCTGCTCCAGATCCTCCTGTGCGTGAGAGGCTGGTGGTTGCGCCTCAGAATTTCGCAGACGGGCCTTCGGGCTCGCCTTCGGAGCACGTAAGTTTTCTGCTTCCTGTCACGGGGGGAGCCCCCGAGTGTCTTCGTGTGCTGATGTTGTTTTTGATTCTTTGTTTTGGGCGTAGCCCCCAAGTCCTGTTCTTACTGCTACTGCCTTTTCCTGCAGCCTTTTGTCCAAGAGGCCAAGCGGCTGGTGGAGGAGCGCCTGACGCTGGAGGCGAAACTTCGGCTGCTTCAAGGTATCCGTCTACCTTTTAATACTTTTCTTGTTTATCATGGTCTTGTTCTTTGACACTTGCTTGTCTTAAATGCAGAGGAGCATAATGACTCTCTCCGTGAGGTCGACGCTCTTAAAAAGAGCCTTGGCCAATCAGAGCAGAAGGCCGAAGCTGCCGTTGGCGCGAAAGAACGCCTTGAGCTAGAGTTGTCGAAGGCAGCCGAAGCGAAGGAGCGTCTGCAGCATGAGGCCGCAGATCGTGAGGAGCAGCTGGCCACCGTTGCGGCTGCTCGTGAAAGAGGGGTGGCGGAGAAGCTTATGGCTGCTGCCAAGGCTATTTTGGGTGAGTGCTGGTTTTTTGTACTTATTTCTTTTTCGATGGGTCTTCTTCTATGCTGCCTTTCTTCATGCTCTTCTTCATTTTTGTCTCAGATGCCGCAAGCATCGAGTTCGACCGCGGTGCTCTGGATGATGCCACTGTGGCGGTCGAAGACTGCTGCAGCACCGTCGTCAACTCCCTGGCCAAGGCGAAAGAGGTCCTTGGTCGCTTCTACCAGGAGCTCTTCCCGAAGGGCGCAACCCTTGAAGATGTGGATGCCCTGGCAGAGGCTCTGTCAGCCGAAGCGCCTGAAGCTTACAAGCGCAAGCAGAAGGGCATCGGCGCGTCTGTCAGGCTAGCGATGGCCATGGCGGCTGGGGCGGAGCTGGACTTGCCCCAGATCACCTCTCGGATGCCGACGGCTGTGGATGGATCAGAGGTAGCCTTCGCTGCCTACTCCGCTCGCTGCAGACGATATGGGCCCAAGCTCATTGACTTGCTGTCTGAGTACGCACTGCGGCAGCAGAGCGAGGCCAAAGCTAGGCAGTCTGGCTCTGAGGCGACTCAGTGTCCTGCGCCTTAGGCATGGTAGATGTAGGGTAGCATGTAGTTTACTTTTGTTGTAAATATCTTTTGTAGTACCATCCTTGTGCCACGCAGTGGCCTTATATGTTTAATGAATTTCTCGGTGTTGGACTCCATCCTTGGCTGAATGTCTGTGGTTCTTTCTTTTTTCTGCTGCTATAGGTTCCTTCGGGTGTGGGCCCAGTTGACGCTTTATCCGAAAGGCCCTTGCAACCATCGTTGGATGATTCCTCGCAGCTCGCTTTTCTTCGAGATCGCGTGCGCAGCTTGGAGAGGGATTTGCTTGGGTTACGCGGTCGCGCCGACGTTTGGAAATCCAAGGCAGATCGTGGTGCTGCCAGAGAGGAGTATTTGATGGTGGAGCTGGGTCGGCTGTCCGAGCAGCTGCAATGTAAGTTGATCCTTCTTTCGAGCTGTAGCTCAGTTCTTCGAGTGGGCCTGCTGGCCTTACTCTTGTTGTATGCGGTTATTGCAGGTGCTAATCTTGCTCCGAGGGAAGAAAAGGAGCGTGTCGCTGTTCGGGTCAATTGCTTGACTCAACAGGACATGGAGGCCGGTGGCTTCTTCTGGATGTATCGCGATCGCGCCCTGGTTCTGGCGACGGTGCAGGATCGTGTTCATCAAGTTTCGCGGGTGCTCCGCCAGGTGCAGACATCACTTTCTTCGGTGCTGCACGTCATGTTTCCTTTGGATGCCATGCCGACGACCCTTGCAGGTCTTCTGTCAAGGTTTCGGAGTGTCAGCAATGTCAAGGAGCTGGTGCGGCAGCAGCTCGTCGCAGGAGTGAAAGTTGCCTTATCTCTTGTGAGGGTGCATCGCCCTGACGTAGATTTGGCTGCTTAGCAGCTGGGCCGCCTCTTCGACCGGATGGTGGCGAGTGGAACATGCGTCCGCATTACGCGGCTGTAAGGCAGTATGCCAAACAGATTGTAGATTTGTTTGAGCAGCGTGCTCAGGTTATTCTTCAGAATAGGTAGGACCTAAAAATAGACAGATAGATGTAAAATTTGTATATTGCGACTGGGCGCTTCTGTGCCCTTTGTTGTAAAGGTTTGCTTGTTTGTGAGCACGCAGTGCTTTGATTGAGTACGTGTCCTTTTCCTTTGCCTGACGTGGTCAGCTACTCAGGTGTACACGTTTGGTCCTCAGTCGATGAAATCGTGAGGGTGGAGGGAGCCCCCGAGTGCATTTGTAGCATGTAGTAAAGTTGCAGAAAAATGGTCAACCGAAGGTTGGGAGCGAGACACTTAGCTTTATTTATATCATAATGGAGGAGGTACATGGTTCGGCTGAGTAGCCTTGGCTGAAAGCCTTATTGAAAGTAAAAGGGGGTAGGATTGCTACGGGTAGAATCGTCGCAGGTGCGAGATATTCCATGGGTTGGAGTATGCGACTCCAGACTCCACGTGCTTGAGGCGATAGGCGCCACCTGGGATGACTTCAGTGATGACGTAGGGTCCTTCCCATGGTGACTCGAGTTTGTTCGGTCGCTTTTGCTTGAGTCGCAAGACGAGGTCTCCTTCGACGAAGGACCTTGGGCGCAGCCGGCGGCTGTGATAGTTGTGGAGACTCTGCTGGTACACCGCTGATCGAGCTGCTGCTATATCCCGCGCTTCGTCGAGTGTGTCGACGGCGTCTTCGAGTGCAGTCGTGGACTCAGCTTCGCTGTAAGCGACGACTCGTGGAGCCTGGTGGCGTACTTCGGCTGGTAGCACGGCCTCAGCTCCGTGCACCATGAAGAACGGTGTGTAGCCGGTGGAGCTGTTTGGCGTAGTCCGTAAGCTCCACAGGACAGACGGTAGCTCTTTCGTTCAGTTTCCAGCTTTGTGCTTGAGTGAGCTCATGAGGCGCTTCTTGATGCCGGCGCTAATTAGACCGTTGGATTTTTCCACTTGCCCGTTTGTTTGCGGGTGTGCCACGGAGGCATACGTGATGTTGATCCCGAGGCCTTCGCAGAAGTCCTGGAATTTTTCGGAGATAAAGTTCGATCCGTTGTCGGTGATGATGCTGTGTCGTACGCCGAACCTGTAGACAATGGATTCGAATAATTTGACGGCAGTTTTGCCCTTCTGGTTGGTGACTGGCATTGCCTCGATCCACTTGGTGAATTTGTCGACTGCGACCAGGAGGAAGACGTGTCCCCCTTTCGAGGACTTTGGCAGTTTGCCGATCATGTCGAGGCCCCACTGAGCAAAAGGCCAAGCTATGGGTATGGGTCTGAGTTCAGACCCCGGTGCGTGCGGTTTGTCGGCGAACCGTTGGCACCCGTTGCATCTTCGGACGATGTCCTTTGCGTCGCTCATGGCCGTTGGCCAGTAGAATCCTGCTCGTAGAGCTTTGGCGACAAGGGAGCGGCTGCCGACGTGGTGGCCGCAGATGCCCTCGTGGATGTCTTGGAGTATGGCCTTGCCATCGTCGATAGTGACGCACCGTTGTAGCACACCCGTAATGCTGCGCTTGTACAGCTCACCGTTGATGATGGTGAAGGCTTTTGACCGACGAGATATGCGTCGGGCATCTGTCGGGCTGTCAGGTAGTTCTCCGTTTATCAGGAACTGGAGGTATGGTCGCGTACAAGTTTCTTCGATTGCCATGACCTGCATTAGGTTGACCATGGAAACTTCGGTATCCAGCTTTTCGGGTCCTTAGTGACCTTCGGGTAGCGTAGCCCCCGAGTGTTCTGCTTCTTCGGGTGATCCCTTGGGGAATTTTCGCTTGATGGATGGCATGCAGATCTGTTCGAGGAACACGCCTGGTGGCACCTTTGCACAAGTGGAGCCGATGTTGGCGAGTCTATCGGCTTCCTCGTTGCTTTCTCTTCCGACGTGCCGAAGCTCGCAGCCGTCGAATTCTCCTTCGAGTGCGTTGTAGAGCGCGCGGTACGCGATCATGTTTTCGGCGTGTGCGTCACACTCATTCATCGTCTGTTGGACGACGAGGTTGGAGTCACCGTAGATGACCAGGCGCGTTGCGCCGCATATCTTTGCCATCCTCATGCCATGGATGAGGGCTTCGTATTCGGCTTCGTTGTTGGAGGCTCTGAATTTCATCCGAAGAACGTACTTCATCTTATCACCTTGCGGGGAGGTCAGTATGACTCCTGCCCCTGCTCCGGCTTCGCGCTTGGAGCCGTCGAAGTGCATTGTCCAGGACTGCGACATGTCTGGGGTGTCTGGCAGCTGCAGCTCCATCCAATGCACCAGGAAGTCCGGGAGGACTTGAGATTTTATTGCGTGTCGCTTCTCGTAGACGATGTCCAAGGGTGATAGTTCGATGCCCCACAGGGCCACGCGTCCTGTGGCCTCTGGATTATTTAGGATGCTGTTCAGGGGTGCCTCATTGACGACCATTACCTGATGCTCCTGGAAGTAGTGGCTCAGTCGTCGAGCCGTCATGAACACGCCGTAGGCTAGCTTCTGGTAGTGCGGGTACCGCTGTTTCGTTGGAGTAAGAACCTCGCTGAGGTAGTAAATTGGGCGTTGGACCCCGTGGGTCTTGCCTTCTTCGGGTCGTTCGACCACGAGTACTGTGCTGACCACCTGGTGTGTGGCTGCTATGTACAGTAGCAGGGGCTCGCGCTCCTTTGGCGTGACCAAAACGGGCGAGGTGGAGAGGAGCCGCTTGAGGCTTTCGAATGTGTCATTGGCTTCTAGTGTCCACTCGAACTTGTCCGCCTTGCACAGCAGCTGGTAGAATGGTAGGGCCTTTTCGCCCATGCGGCTGATGAACCTGCTCAGTGCCGCTACTCGTCCTGCGAGCTGCTGAACGCCCTTGAGGTTTTTCGGCTTCTCCATTGTCATGATGGCTCTGATTTTCTTTGGGTTCGCCTCGATCCCTCGTTGAGAGATGAAGTATCCGAGCAGCTGACTCGAGGGGACGCCGAAGGCGCATTTTTCTGGATTGAGCTTGATCCTGTAGCGATCAAGGTTGTCGAACGTCTCGCGGAGATCGTCGATAAGTGTCCTTGCCTCCTTGGTTTTTATTACTATGTCGTCGACATAGACTTGGACGTTGCGACCGATCTGGTCCTTGAGGCAGGCCTGCATGCATCACTGGTACGTGGCACCCGCGTTCTTTAGCCCGAAGGGCATTGTGTTGTAGCAGTATACTCCGAACGGTGTGATGAACGCCGTTTTCTCTTGATCTTCGACCTTGAGTCGAATCTGGTTATAGCCTGAGTAGGCGTCTAGGAAGGAGAGTTTCTCGCAACCTGCAGTCGAATCGATGATCTGATCGATCCGAGGAAGAGGAAAGTGGTCCTTTGGGCAGTGCTTGTTTAGTGACGTGAAGTCTACGCACATCCGCAGGATGTCCGTGTCCTTCTTTGGAACCATCACCGTGTTGGCCAGCCACTCGCTTTCCTTTATTTCCCGGATGAAGTCTGCTGCGAGTAATCTGTTGATCTCCTTGCCGATAGCTTCGGCTCGTGGCTCCGACAGTCTTCGGATAGACTGCTTGACTGGCTTGGTGTCTGGGAAGACTTTGAGTGCGTGCTCGGCGAATTCCCTGGGAACTCCTGGCATGTCCGCAGGACACCAGGCGAAGATTTCCCAGCGCTCACGGAGGAATTCGACGAGCGCGCCTTCCTATGCGGTGCTGAGGTCGTTGGCGATCAGCGCCGTCTTGGAGGCGTCTGTCGGATGGACCTGCACTTTCTTGGTGTTGACGGTGGAGTCGAATGACATGTCGGGTGCATTCTGCCTTGTGACTGGGGGTAGCCCATTGTCCGTCACCTCGCGGAGCCTTACGAGCTCGTCTTGCATGCCGAAGGACTGGTAGATTTTGTTGAAATCCCTGTCGCATTGGTCCGATCGGGTGAAGCTCCCGTGGACTGTGATGACGCCTCTTGGTCCTGGCATCTTGAGTAGTAGGTATGCGTAATGTGGGACGGCCAGGAATCTTGCAAATGCTACACGCCCCAAGATGGCGTGGTACTGCGACGGCCAGTCCACCACTTCGAATTCTAGGCGCTCCTGCCGAAAGTTGTCTGGCTTCCCGAAGATGACGTCGAGTCCTATTTTGCCCAGAGGGAATATGCCCTTTCCTAGGACAATGTCGTGGAACGTTGTGTCTGATTGTTCCAGGCTGCATTGCGGGATCCGCATAGCTGCTAGAGTGCTTGCGAACATTAGGTTGATGCCGCTGCCGCCGTCCATGAAGACGCGACTCATCTCGAAGCCTCCGATCTGCGCCTCCAGCACCAGGGCAGCATGACCTGGGCGAGGGATCTGGCAAGGGTGATCCGCGTGAGTGAATGTGATGCAGGACTCCGATCCGCTGAGGTACTCAGGGATTGCAGGCGGAGTTGCCACGACCAAGTTGATTTGTCGGGTGATTTTCTTCTGCACCCTGTTGGTAGGGCGTCCCTTCTGGATCATATTAAGTGCTCCCTTTGGTGGGGGGTATGGGACCCCGGCGTTGTTTTGCGCTGGTGCGACTGACTGATTTGGGCCTCCAATAGGCGGCGGTGGAGGAGCTCCGTGCGCTATTTCACCTGGCGCGGGTGCGTTTCCGAACGCAGGGATTGGGGCTTGTTGCCTCATCTGCACCATGCCTTCACTGAGTTTCTGGAACTCGCGGCAGTCCTTGAGCATGTGGCTGGCTTTCTTTTTGCCATCCTGCTTGTCGATGTAGAAGTGGATGGTGCATGGACCCAAAAGTTTGTCGAATGCTGAGGGTCCGTTGTCGCGGCGTTGCCACGACTGCGTTGGTCGTCTGCTGTCGCGGAAGTTTCCACTGCGGTATCCTCCGTTGTTGCGGCTGTTGTCGTTACGGCGGTCGGCGTAGCCGGCCGCGACCATGTCGGGTCCGTCGCAGTCCTCGTAGACGCGCGATCTCCTCTTGCTGCGGCGTTCACGTCTTCGGCCGTAGTCGTCCTCTTCGTCTGATTGCGCTCGTTGGATGCAGTCTTCGCCGTCTGCCCAACTGTTGGCGATTTCCATGAGGTGGTCGAGTGTCTTGGGCTTTACGCGCCCAAGTTCCTCCTTGAAGTCTGGGCACTTGACGCCGTCCCTGAAGGCGTCGATGGCCCTTTCTTCGGAGATGTGTGCTGTGGAGTTTTTGGTCGTAGACCAGCGTAGTATGTACGAGCGAATAGATTCACCCGTTCTCTGAGTGCAGGCTCGCAACTCTTCGATGGAGGCTGGCCTCTTGCTGGTGCCTTTGAAATTTCGGATGAAGCTGTAAGCGAGCTCCTCCCAGCTTCGGATGGATCCTGATGATAGGCTGCTAAGCCAGACCCGCACCGCGCCTGTCAGCTGCAGCTGAAGGCATTGCATGGCGGTTTCTTTGTTGCCTCCGTGAAGCTTGACGGATGACAGATGGTCGCTGAGCCAGGACTTTGGATCTTGCGTGCTATTGAACTTCGGAGTATTCGAAGGAAGCTTGAAGTTGCGTGGCATCTTTGTTCGCCGAACGGATCTGCTGAAGCATCGAGCTCCGCAGAGTTCTCCTTCGTCTTCATCCATCTCATATTCAGACGAGCATGCGCGTTTGGCGCGTGCTTTGTCGATCTTGCGCTGCGTAAGCTTGTCTCTGGCGTCGTAGTCGCGTTTATGGCGGTGCGAGATCTTCTTCCTTCGAGGAAGGTCGTGCTCCTCTTCCTCTTTGGATGAGGGGGTGGGGCTCCGATCGCGTCTGACCGGAGCTTTCTTCTTCGGCTCCGCAGGAGCGTCTCCGTGGAGCGCAGCTCCGATTAGGCCTAGTCCGGCGAGTGCGGACCTATGCATGGTCCTTTTTGGGTCCCCCTCCGGAGGTGGGTGAGCCGCGAGATACGCAGTGGCTGCCATGATCGCGGCTTGTGGCGTCTTCGGGGATGATGTTGCCGTCGGCATCCATATCCATGAACGATGTGTGGAGAGTTCGGGTCACATCACGTCGCTCCTTGGGATCCATGTTCTCCACCCGAGAGCGGTGCTTGTTTCCCTGGTTTCCGTTTGTGCTAGAGCCGGGTGCCGCGGCGGAGAGCGCAGCTCGTCGCGCGCTGGACTTGGAGGCTGCTTGCTTGCGTTTGTCCAGTGTCTCCTGCATCTTGACTTGTTTCTTGTGCTCCTCGATGAGGAGGTAGTGGTATGCCATTAGTAGGTCGCGTGAGGCGTCTGCAGGTAGGACGGCGTCGCCTGCGACAGCACGGCGCGCCTGCACCCATCCTTCTTTACTAAGTTGGATGACGTGGCCGTTGTTTTCCCTGTTGGGTGGGGGGGACTGGCTTCTTCTGTTTTTGCTGTTTCGGTTGGGCGGCGGGTTAGGCGCTTCCTCGTTGGTTTGGATGACTGCGGCGCATAGGTAGCGCCTGTAGATTGGTTGACTGCTGCCGCAGCTTTCGGATCCGAAACCGTAGGTCCCTTCATCCGAAGGTGGATCGCACAGATCGGAGTTGCAGCTGTTGCTGCTGTAGAACTCGTCTGTCGATGGTGACGTGCGTAGCACGGGGTGTGGAGCCCACGAACACGGCCTGATTGATGGCACGGGCACCCGCTCGGGGAGGCGGAGGGTGCCAGTTTGACCCACCTGGAAGCAGAAGCTCCCGAACAAAATTTCGAGTCCATCGCCTACGGGCTCGAAATCCTTCATGGTGGCCGGCGAGTGGGCGGTGAAGTCGAAAGCGCCGAAGAGGAGGTGATTCTCCGTCGCCACGGAGTTGTAGATCGATCAGGTCGGAACCGTCACGACCACACAATCAGCAGCCCCAATTCCCACAGACGGCGCCAATTGACGAGGTTTAATCTCGTCAATGCCCATTGTTATGGACTTGGGTTTTGGAGAAGATGGGGATGCTAGAGATCGTGGCACGGTTAACAGACAAGCAACCAGGGGACACGAGATTTACCCAAGTTCAGGCCCCCGGAGGGAAAACCCTACTCCTGCTTGTCTGCTCTTGATTACGGCGGAACCGAAGATTACAGGGTGCGCAGATTCGATCTGGTGTGGATGCGTGTGCGAAAGTATGAGTCGAGAGATCTAGGACGTGCCCTCCTGGCCTTTATATAGACTCAGGCAGGTCCCGGGCATAGTCCTAGTCGGTTACAAGTTCTAGGGTTTTACCCCTTTGAATTTCCTATCTCCGCTAGACTTGTTCTCCAAGGATCCGAAGGCGTCATGGGCCTTGGCCACCAGAAAATCTTCAGGGGCCAGCGTATATCTGCTGTGGGCCTTCCTTGGGCCGGACCAGGTATGCTGAAGTCATGTACCCGTAGGGTATAACCATGTCACACCGAGCTCTGTAATGAACTCTTTCATGCATATCGCTTCTTGTGAAGCCTCCGAAGCAGCCATGTATTCCGATTTAGTTGAAGATCTCGCCACAACGCTTTGCTTTGCACTCCTCCAGCTAACTGCTTCACCATTCAAAGTAAATACATATCCAGATTGTGATTTAGAATCATCCGGATCGGTGTTCCAACTAGCATCGGTGTAACCATTAACAACGAGTTGTTCATCACCTCCATAAGAAAGAACCATATCCTTAGTTCTTCTCAAGTACTTAAGGATGTTTTTGACCGCTGTCCAATGATCCACTCCTGGATCACTTTGATATCTGCTAGTTAAACTAACAGCAGATGCAATGTCGGGTCTAGTACATAGCATGGCATACATTAGAGATCCTATGGCTGAGGCATAGGGAGTCTTACTCATCCTTTCTCTATCTTCTGCCGATGTCGGACTTTGAGTTTTACTCAAGGTCGTATTGGGCAACATGGGCAAGAACCCTTTCTTGCTATCTTCCATTCCAAACCTCTTTAGAACTTTGTCCAAATATGTACTTTGTGACAATGATATTTGGCGTCTCGATCTATCTCTATAAATCTTTATGCCTAATATGTAAGCTGCTTCACCAAGATCCTTCATTGAAAAACTATTATTCAAATATTCCTTGACACTATTAAGAAGGTCTACATCATTCCCAATCAACAATATGTCATCTACATATAGTATTAAGAATGCTACAGAGCTCCCACTCACTTTCTTGTAAATACAAGCTTCTCCATAAGTTTGTACAAAACCAAAACTTTTGATCACCTTATCAAAACGTTGATTCCAACTTCGGGATGCTTGCTTCAATCCATAAATGGACCGTTGAAGTTTGCATACCTTGTTAGCATCTTTAGGATCGACAAAACCTTTGGGTTGCATCATATACAACTCTTCATCAATGTCTCCATTGAGGAATGTTGTTTTGACATCCATCTACCATATCTCATAATCATAATATGCAGCGATTGCTAACATAATCCTCACAGACTTTCGCTTCGCTACTGGTGAGAAAGTCTCATCGTAGTCAACTCCTTGAATTTTTCGAAACCCTTTTGCGACAAGTCGAGCTTTATAGACAGTAACATTACCATCAGCATCTGTTTTCTTCTTGAAAATCCATTTGTTCTCGACAGCCTTTCGGCCATCCGGTAAGTCCACCAAAGTCCATACTTGGTTTTCGTACATGGATCCAATCTCGGATTTCATGGTTTCTTGCCATTTATTGGAATCTGGGCTCATCATTGCTTCCTCATATGTCTCGGGGTCATCGGTGTTGTCCACCAACATGACACTCATAACGGGATCATACCAATCTGGAGTGGTACGAGTTCTCGTTGACCTGCGAGGCTCTGTAGCAACTTCAACCGAAGTTTCATGATCATCATCATTAGCTTCCTCTCTAACTGGTGTAGGTACCACAGGAACTTCTTCCGGTGCTACGCTACTCGCAAGTTCGAGAGAAGGTTCGACAACCTCGTTGAGTTCTACTTTCCTTCCAGTCACTTCTTTCGAGAGAAATTCCTTCTCTAGAAAGGATCCATTCTTGGCAACGAAGATTTTGCCTTCGGATCTATGATAGAAGGTATACCCAATAGTTTCCTTTGGGTATCCTATGAAGACACATTTTTCCGCTTTGGGTTCAAGCTTGTCCGGCTGTAACTTCTTTACATAGGCTTCACAACCCCAAACTTTCAGGAACGACAATTTAGGTTTATTCCCAAACCATAATTCATACGGTGTCGTTTCAACGGATTTAGATGGTGCCCTATTTAAAGTGAATGCGGCTGTTTCTAATTCATAACCCCAAAATGATAGCGGTAAATCTGTAAGTGACATCATAGAACGAACCATATCTAAGATAGTTCGATTACGACGTTCGGACACACCATTATGCTGTGGTGTTCCCGGCGGTGTCAATTGTGAAAGTATTCCGCATTTCTTCAAATGCTCGCCAAACTCGTAACTTAGATATTCACCTCCACGATCAGAACGTAGAAATTTAATCTTCTTGTTACGTTGATTCTCAACCTCACTTTGAAATTCCTTAAACTTCTCGAAAGTTTCGGACTTATGTTTCATGAAATAGATATACCCATATCTACTCAAGTCATCCGTGAAGGTAAGAACATAACGATAACCACCGCGCGATGCTACACTCATTGGACCACACACATCGGTATGTATGATTTCCAATAAGTCCGTAGCTCGCTCCATCATACCAGAAAATGGAGTCTTAGTCATTTTACCCATCAGACATGCTTCACATCTTTCAAGTGATCAAGTGATTCAAGAAGTCCATCGGAATGGAGTTTCTTCATACGCTTCACTCCAATGTGACCAAGACGACAGTGCCACATATAGGTCGAGTTATCGCTCGATTTCAAACGTTTAGCTTCAATGTTATTAATATGTGTATTTCCACTATCGAGATTCAATAAGAATAGACCATCTATCAAAGGTGCATGTGCATAAAACATATTACTCATATAAATCGAACAACCATTATTCTCGGACTTAAACAAGTAACCGTCTCACAATAAACAAGATCCCGATATAATGTTCATGCTTAACGCAGGCACCAAATAACAATTATTTAAGTATAAAACTAATCCCGATGGTAGATGAAGAGGTAGCGTGCCGACCGCGATCACATCAACCTTTGATCCATTTCCCACGCGCATCGTCGCCTCATTCTTCGCTAGCTTCCGTTTATTCTGCAGCACCTGTTTCGAATTACAAATATGAGCAACCGAACCAGTATCAAATATCCAGGCACTACTACGAGTACTAGTGAGATACACATCAATAACATATATATCGGATAAACCTTTCTTCTTGATGTTGCCGTTCTTCAAAACTGCCAAGTACTTTGGGTAATTCCGCTTCTAGTGACCTTCTCCCTTGTAGTAAAAGCACTCAGTATCAGGCTTAGGTCCAGCCTTGGTCTTCTTCATCGGTGCGACAACTTTCTTACCACCCTTCTTAAAGTGTACCTTTTGCTTAGACTTGCCTTTCTTGAATTTGGTGGTCTTATTGACCATCAACACTTGGTGCTCTTTCTTGATCTCCACTTCTGCAGATTTTAACATGGAGAAGAGTTCTGGCAACTGCTTGTTCATGCTTTGCATATTTTAGTTCATCACAAAGTTCTTGTAACTTGGTGGTAGTGATTGGAGGACACGATAAATCCCCAAAGCATTAGGAATCACTATACCCAAGCTTTGAAGTTTGTTTGCGTGCCCAGATATCTTAAGCACATGCTCACTGACGGAGCTGCCCTCTTCCTTCTTGCAGTTAAAGAACTTTTCAGAAGCCTCATAGCTCTCAACTGCCGCGTGAGTCTCAAAAATCAATTTGAGTTCACGGACAATATCATGTGGGTCTGAATTCTCAAACCTTTTCTGAAGCTCCGATTCCAAACCATACAAGATAGCACACTGAACTGTGGAGTATTGATTCTTCCGAGCGAGGTAAACGTTCTTTACTTCATCGGTAACATCAGCTGCAGGCGGGTCACCCAGCGGTGCATCCAGCACATAGGTCAAATTACCAGCATTGAGGACAATCCTCAAATTGCGGAACCAATCCGCGAATTTGCTTCCATTGTTTTTCAACTTTTTTTTCTCTAGGAACGCATTAAAATTGATGGTAGGGGCCGCCATTGATCTACAACATATTTGCAATAGTTTAGACTAAGTTTATGACAAATTGAGTTCTAATTAATAGTTTAATTAATCTAGGTGAACTCCCACTCAAAACAATATCCCTCACATTGTTTTAGTGATCACACGAACCAAATCCACCACATCAAAACCGATCATCACGAGAGTTGATGTAGCTTTAATGGCGAACAATCGACATGTTCATCATATCTACTATATGATTCATGCTTTACCTTTCGGTGATCCATGTTCCGAGACCATGTCTGTACATTCTAGGCTCGTCAAGATCAAACCTTAGCTTCTGCATGAGCAAATCTGGCTTGCTCACGTTGTATACACTTGCAGAATCTATCACACCCGATCATCACGTGGTGCTTCGAAACAACAAGCTTTAGCAACGGTGCTTACTAAGGGTGAACACTTTAGAACTTAAAATTCATGTGCATGAGGGATCATCTTATAATGCTACCGTTGTTAACTAAGCAATACAAGATGCATAAAGGATTAACATCACATGCAATTCATAATATGTGATATGATATGGCCTTTCTTCTTTGTGCTTCCGATCTCCATCTTCAAGCACGAACATGATCTCCATCATCACCGGCATTGCATCAAGGTCAATGACGCTGCTCCATGATTGTCGTCCACCAGCTTCAACTATTACAACTACTTTGAATAGACACGCGGGTCTTAACAGAATTTAAAGAAACAACCATATGGCTCCTGCCGGTTGCCAACTTACAATAAGGAACATTGCATACATCAAATATAATCACAATCATGGCCATATCACAGCACACCCCTGCAAAACAAAGTTAGATGCCTCTAATTTCTTTGCATATTTTACGTGGTTTGGGGCTTTCAATAAGTGTCAATCTAACTTACGAACAAGAACCACAACGTTGATGTTTGAACTATCAAGTGCCCGTTGTAAATTGGATCTATACTATAATGGGAGAGACAGACACCCGCAAAGCCACTTATGCAATACAAGTTGCATGTTGAGCGTGGAGCAAGTCTCATGAACGATGTCATGTAAGGTTAGCCCGGAACGCTTCATCCCATTATACCGCAAGATGCAAAGTACACAAGAAGCAACTGATAATAAAAGCACCACAGCCCACAATGATCATTGTGTTCTACTCGTGCAACAGATCTACATATAGACACGGCTTTGATACCACTGTAGGGGTTCGTAGCATGGAAAACAAAAAATTTCTACCGCATACAAACAAACAAGCCAAGATCTATCTACTAGATTGTAGCAACGAGTCGATATAATAACTCACCCTCGAAGATTCCAAAGTGTTTAACGAGAGCGGATTCTCGTGGGTGACGTAGTCGTACTCTTCCTGATCTCAAGATCGCGTAGACGATCCTTCCGGCGCTGCGTTCCGGCAGTGCTTCCGCAGTCGGTCACACGTTCGGTACTCGACGAAGACCTTCCTCTCCCTTGTTTCAGCAGGCAGCGGAGGTTGTAGCACTCTCCTCGCGATTCTGGCAGCACGACGGCGTGGTACCGGAAGTAGAGGGGAGATCTCGCAGGGCTTCTCCTTAAGCCGGAGCGAGTATGGTGGACTATGAGAGAGGCCTCGGTGATCTAGGGTTTAGACACACCAAGGAGGATAGGATAGGCCGACGGCTAGGGCAAGGGGATGCCCCAACTCGGCGGCTAGGGTTTTTCCCTAGGCGGCGGCAGCAGGAGGTGGCGGCGCCGACGGCTTGGGGCTAGGGTTTGCAGGGTGCAAGTTGTGTGCTTGGAGGGGCAACCCTGCCCCTCCTTATATAGGTGGAGGGGGGCGGCCAAGGGGAGGGGAGTCACTCCCCAACTCGGCTTCCAAGGCCGGCGGTGGAGGGAGAGGGACTTCCTCCCCAAGTAGGTTTCCTACTCTCCCTCCACCAAGCAAAATAGCCGTTTGACTTTTCAAATTGGCGTTTGACTTTTCAAACTAGGATTTGATTTACTCCTTTATTTTGCTCAGCGATGACACCTAGTACATGATGCAACCATTCCAACTTGTTATGACACATTCATGTACCCTTCCCTCCGGAGTGTCGGACCTTCCGGAACCTTCTAGAACATTCCTGATGAAAACACCGGAACCATTCTCCAACCCCGAAACAGGACTTTCCTTATATGAATCTTATTCTCCGGACCATTTCGGATCTCCTCGTGATATCCCGGATCCCATCCGAGACTCCGAACAACATTCGGTCTCTTATTCATCATTCCATAACTACTCAACAACGTCGAATCCTTAAGTGTGTCTCCCTATGGTTTGTGAATTATGCGGACATGATCGAGACACTTCTCCGAACAATAACCAATAGAGGAATCTGGAAATTCATATGGCTCCCACATATTTCTACGATTACTTTGCGATCGAATGAACCACTTACATATGATAACAATTTCCCTTTGTATCACGATAGTTTACTTATCCGAGGTTTTGATCGTCGGTATCTCTGCATACCTAGTTCAACCTCGTTACTGATAAGTACTCTTTTCTCGTTCCCGTGATATGTGATCCCTTGTGAGCCAGTCACATGCTTGCAAGCCAATTGGATGACATTCCACCGAGAGGGCCCAGAGTATATCTATCCGTCATATGGATGGACAAATCCTACTCTTGATCCATGTGTCTCAACCAATACTTTCCGAACACTCAATGCCACCTTTATAGCCACCCAGTTACGGTTGGTGTTTGATGTCATCAAAGCATCCTTCCGGTGATGGTGATATGCATGATCTCATGGTCGAAGAAATTAAGTTACTATGTATCAGAAAGCATATAGCAATTGAACTATTAAAATGACTTGATCTTTATGCTACGCTTATCTATAGGAGTATGTCCATCATACCATTCTCCTAACGATATGATCTTGTTGTTAATAACATCTCAATGTTCATGATAGGGAAACCACAATCATTTATTAACCAACAAGCTAGTATTATAAAGAGGCTTTACAAGGGACTCTAATTTAGTTTACAAATCACACAAGTATTAATGTTTCCTTGTTAATACTGTTATAGCATGAATGTAAACATTTATCATAAACACAAAGATATAATAATAACTATATTTATTATTGCCTCTAGGGCATATCTCCAACAATGCGACCACTAGCTGATCCTCCATATCTCTCTGCCACCATCACCGGATCGCAGTAAGCTCATCTTGCTGAGCATGGACATGGACGGGCGCCACAGTACCGCTTCCTAGGTCGTCTGTGCCGATCCAAGCCTTACGTGAAGGAGCTCCTCTGCTGGGCAGTAGCAGCTCCAGGTAGACGACTATGGGGAACTAGAATGACTGGAGATGTCGCGCCTGGCATGGCTAATGACGTCGGGCCACGACCCCTACAATCGACAAGATGGATGACAATGTAGATCTCCATCCAAAGAATGCGGTCTGGCGCTGGACTAGATGTGTCGCCCTCCATGGCTCCATCCCGAGCATGAGACAATGCGATGTGCTCTAGGGATGTCACGGATCCCGGGTCAGGCAAAATTCAGGCACACCGAACCTTGCTAGTCAACAAAGTAGAGCGGGATGGCTGGAGACCATGGAATGTGAAGGAGGCGTCGAGGCGCTGCGTCGGGTGAGGACGAGAGGAGCGAGGGAAATGGGTAAGCTAGCAGGAGGAGGCGATGCCTACCGGACATGGCGGCGGGATGGAGAGAGGGCGGCAGCCGGCGACGCTAGCAAGGGGAGGGTCGGTGTTAGGTGAGAGAGGGGAATGACCGAATGGGTGTGTGTCACACGAGAGGTGAGAGAGTGGGACGAAAAGTGGGTTGTTACGTCACTGGGCATATGCTTTTTCTTTCGTTGGTATATGATTGGAGCGACGCGGCATATGATTTTTCTTTAGTTTTATATCACTGTTAGACGATTGAAGCGATACGGTTGAGTCTCATGAGAAGCAAACCGTTTAATTTTGATATGCGTGTGTGAATCTAGCAACCCACACGTTTTAGTCTTTTCGTGTGTGATAGGGGCCTTAATAGGCCTAATCTGTAATAGTTCTGTATCTATCATATATATCATATAATACATAAACAAGCTATTTTCATGGTTATTGTACCTTCTAGGCTTTGCTATTTTTAGACTAACATAAAATCATTAGCAGCGACATGTTGCAGTGGAAACTACGTAGGAGGAGCCTGCTAAAGCTGCTGAATAATATGATCATATCCATTCCAAAATTGTGAGAAGTTATACATGCGCTATGTTATCTCACTCACAACATTCGGATCAACAAAATTCTTAGGCATTCCTAAGGTCATCATCAGTAGCCCTGCACAAGTAGAACCATCAATAGAAAATCTAATTTGATATAAAAATATACGGTGCTACGAATTTTTTCACGGACAGGTCGTGGGATTACGTGACCGGAAGGAAGACACCGGTTGTTTCGAGAGAATCTCTCACGGCTAGCTGTGTGGTTGACACGTCCGTCCGTTACAAAATTCCGTAAGCATTTCTCCGTGGGTGCACACGTTGCACAAAAAACTGAGGGCTGAGGGGTACACGAATATGTCGTTGGAGGGAGTATGCAGAAACGGAGTGGCTAATAAGTTGTCACTCGAATTCTGGCATGCATCGTCGATATGTCCGAGTGGTTAAGGAGACAGACTCGAAATCTGTTGGGCTTTGCCTGCGCAGGTTCGAATCCTGCTGTCGACGATTTGTTCTTTTTCCTACGCATGTTTTTTTTTGCGGGGCTACACACTTATTTGGCCATCTGACTAAGTAAGCAACTACAGTAATACTTATACAAATCGATATTTTTTTAGGATCGAATCTGCTAGATAACGAGTCACAATGCCGTAATCTAGGAATTTATGAATCCAACCTGCTGCATATTGAGTCGATGACGAAAAAATCGAAATTAATTCAGTATACAATCTGCTGCTTAATGAACCACGGATGGAAAAACATTGTCAACATGAGAACATAACTTGTTCAGGAATCCAAAAAATACAAAACCTGTACCACTACGACTACAAACAAAACTTGTTCAGGAACCCAGTTCTGAGGAAAGGGTAGAGCAGCATATTCCTCCGAGAATTGGCGTTCACACACGGCGGCTCGCCCAAAGCCACCAACCGCCGGCTTTAATTGCAGATATCCCCTATTTATTCGCCATCCCCGTCCGGTGCCCTCCAATCCTGTGTTGACTACCTCCCTTCCTACTAGAACCTTCTTCTCCCCTCCCAACCTCCAGCGCAACCATGGCTCCGATTGGCGTGGGCAGCACCCTCCCCGACGGCCAGCTCGCGTGGTTCGACGAGAGCGACCAGCTGCAGCAGGTCTCCATCAGCTCCCTCGCCGCCGGCAAGAAGGTCATCCTCTTCGGCGTCCCTGGGGCCTTCACACCCACCTGCAGGTCGATCTCCATCCTGCCCCAGTAATACTATTTTTGTATGCTTTGAACTCTCTACTGTTCAACAGATCGAGAAAAACCGAAGTGAGCGTTTGATTGTTTGTAGATGATGAGATGGCAAACCTGAATTTTAGTAGTACAAGGATCCAAGAAGTTGTTTTTTTTTGTCTGCAGAACTCTGGATAGGAACTCTAGATTTGCTTAGGGGCCAGGATCCCCTCTTCCTCCGGACTTGATTTGCTTTACCCTGGAAATAGATAGAGAGTTTTATTTAGCTGACGGCTTTGCCTTATTTATTTTTATACATCTAAAACATAAGTTTTGGACCTGGATGCATCCAGCTAATCTTCAGTAAAATTGATCTTTTGCTGTGAGCCACTGCTCTGAACTAGCTTACTTGAGTGGATTCTTAGTAGACCTGGTCTAGTGCTTCCGCAGGATAATTGTTGTAAGCAAGTCTGAGATATCTGAGTTGACCACCATGAGGGCAACTTGGCTGGCGTCATATGTTTTGTCTGTATTACATCATAATCTGCTCCTTCTGTAAGAGTATTTTGTTCCTGCTGTTATTTTTATCAGGAAGAGGGATTACTTGTAGATTTTCCTTTTTCATATTGTGAAAAGAAAAGGCACTCACATAATCACATTGTGTCTGCTTTCTTCGATGGATGCAGCATGCAGCATGTACCAGGTTTCATCACTCAGTCTGAGGAGCTCAAAGCCAAGGGTGTAGACGAGATCCTGCTTGTCAGCGGTATGCTTTCTGCATTTCTTTGTTGTCTTCCTCGTTATGTTCTGAAAGCTGATATTACCTGTTATCCTGTCGACACCTACTTCTTGACCTGACCAAGGATGGCAACATAGAGAGCATATATCAGTTTTCAGTTTTCTCTGCATAATTGTATGTTACTTGAATGTCTTTAACTGGGAATGCTATTTTAAAAAGAAAATAGACAAGTCATAAGTGATGCACGAATTCTTGCATGTCGTAGAATGATATTTGATATGTCAATAGTTTATGTATACTCTTGTCAGTGTATATCTTTGTTGTAATGTCGCGAGAGTACTGCTTAGGACTGTCCAGTTAAGAGACTTTTCATGTGGTGCCTTCTGCCCTCCTATAAATATAGAATGCTCTTTTAAAAAGAAAACAGACAAGCTGTAAGAGATGCATGAATTCTTGCATGTTGTACTCGTGTACAAGTGTATATCTTTGTTGCAATGTCGCTTGAGTACTGCTTAAGTCAAGTGTATATTTTTGTGTTCTCTGCATAATTGTATGTTTCTTGAATGTATTTAACTGGGAATGCTGTTTTAAAAAGAAGATAGAAAAGTCGTAAGAGATTCATGAATTCTTGCATGTCGTAGAATGATATTTGATATGACATAGTTTATGTATACTCCTGTACAAGTGTATATCTTTGTTCTAATGTCGCTAGAGTACTGCTTAGGACCTGTCCAGTTAAGAGACACTGCACATCTATTTTTTTCATGTGCTATCTTCTGCCCTCCTATAAGAATAGCCTCGCTATCCTATCTTTGCATGTGATCTTACTTAGTACATCAGCTCGGCTAGAAGTACACTTATTTGCGGACGGAGGGAGTATGATCTTACCTACATCAGCTATGCCCAGAACAACACTTGATTAATTCACTATGCTATTGTTTTGCAGTTAATGACCCCTTTGTCATGAAGGCATGGGCAAAGTCATTCCCAGACAACAAGCATGTGAAGTTCCTTGCTGACGGATCTGGAACATACACAAAAGCACTTGGTCTTGAGCTTGACCTTTCGGAGAAAGGACTGGGTCTGCGTTCGAGGCGGTTTGCTCTCCTTGCTGACGACCTCAAGGTCACTGTCGCAAACATTGAGGAGGGCGGCCAATTCACAATCTCTGGTGCTGAGGAGATCCTCAAGGCACTGTAGGAGCTTCATCTCCGCATCAAGCATGTGGACCTGGTGTCATATCGATCTAGTTTGAACTTGTGTGCTAAATTGCTCGTATGAATAATTTTTCGGTGTGCACTTCCTCATGTACTTTATGTGACTATTTGAGTTAATCATCATTGTCGGGTTCACATGCTATTCAAATCCTGATGTGTCAAATGTTTTCTATACCGCTTACAAAATATCCAGTATTTATGCAGTGCTTGTTATTCTGGAGTTCTCCGTTAAAATTGTTGCAAGATATGTTGAGAATGTGGAAGGAAAATGTTGGGGTTTCAATACCTCGTGAAATTTCTACAACCAGTACCCAAGGGCTCTTCATGGTCGTCGGTATGTCGACGAAGATTACTGTTTATGTGCTTTGAGTAATTTATAGATTTTGGTGTTTAAGAAACTGACATACTAATGCCCCAGATTTGTGTTCATGCCGACAAAAATGGTACTAGTACTAATTTCATTGCAGCTCAGCTGAGAAGAGTAGAACGACATTTACATATCCCTTCCTCCCCAATCTCACTTATTACTCCGAGCTATTTACAGGCGTCTCTCTTAATCGGATGTCTTCCCTATCGCAGCACATCCATGCACGCAAGACTGCCTATCTCACAGTGACAGGTACAGCCATCAGTGAGAAAAGCTTATTGATCCACCACCACACAGGTTTCGATCTTCTCTACGTTCATACACTTCCTCGACCGGATACGGGGAACCTTCCTCAGCTTTGCACCGCCGGAATTCAAGCTTCTGTCCTCGAGTTCCTCCCAGTTCAAAGAACCGCCGGCCCTGGCCGAACCTGCCTCGGCGTCATCGACGACAAAAGACTCGGGTATGTCTTCTAGACTGGACCGCTTTGATTTGGAGCGCCTCTGGTCCTGAGCAAGGTTGTCGGCGTAGAGCACGTCCTCGATTCGCGATAGGACCGCGAATGCTAAGCTCTCAAGAGACCTAGAGTAGCTCTCCAAGATCGCAAACCCGACGTCCTGAAAGAAATGTTGCACATTGCAATATATGGGACACCCGGATCGGAGGACATAGTAAGTAAAGAAGTAGTGTAGCAAATCCGAAAAGTTACCTTGTTGCATTGGATCTTGCTTATGTCAAGCGATGACTGGCCACTTCCAGGGAACCTGTGCTTGAGGATGAGCAGGACTGTTTGGGCGCGCTCTTCGAATTGCTCGCGTTTGTCCAAGCTGACGCCGGGGCCCCAGTATAGCTTATTGGAGAGCTTCCTCTGCCAGATGACAACAGAGGCCTCGATTCTGTCCTTGAGGTCGACGATCTTGTGTTCTGTAGACAGGTCTACGGAGTTCAGGAGTTCGTTGGGATCAAAATGCTCGTCGGTGATAGTTCTGTATATGGAGTCTCCGAGACTTTCCCTCCCGTTCTGCAAGAGAAAAAGTCACTCTATTTGATTAGCATTGGGATTTTAGTTTTGTCTGAAAAGGAAGTGTGCTGCTACATTAAAAGATCAGAATTTAGCATTAAGCGAGCAATCGACATGTTTCGAGGAAAAAACAAGATAACAACAGAGAACAGTCGTGCAACGATCTTTTTTTTTTTTGTGTGTGTGTGTGTGTGTGTGTGTGTGTGTGTGTGTGTGTGTGTGTGTGTGTGTGTGTGTGTGTGTGTGTGTGTGTGTGTGTGTGTGTGTGATGTATAGCCATGCTCGTTTTCAGGTGAAATTCTTTTGCAGGGATGTTGTTGTGAACTCACCTTGGGTAGAGACTCGAGGTACTCTTCCGGGATCTCCATCTGTGTAAGAACGTCAGCATTCATGGCCATGGCTGCCTTGAGCACTTGCCCAACAAGGTCTTTCTGGTGCTGAAGCCACTTCCTGGAATGGTCAGACAGGCCCTCGGAAGGGACTCTCACCTTTGGGATCCACCATTTGTCACCATCTCTCGGCGCATCGCCATTCTCGCTCTCGCCAGCGTCTTTCGACACGTACCAGAACTCCTGTTCTTCTTTGAAGTTGTCAAGATACCCCTGCTCCGCACACACCAAACTATTAGTATTTTGATTCAACTAACTGTTGGAAAAAAGGAACACTGACTAAAAGTTTGAGCCTACGAGGAGCATGGCGTCGAGCTTTCGCAAGGCGGGGATGTTGGTGAGAATGTCCTTGCGCAGCTGGGTGCCCATCACCTGTTTGGCAACAATTACACTTTTCGTGATAAGTGAAACATTTCTTTTGCGAATTCGTGATAAGTGAATTTGCACTACAATTGCTGAAGGTTAGTTGCGTGAGAATGATCTTATTATATCTGACCTCCATGGTGGTACCGTCCTGGCACTCTTGTTGCAACGGAACGAACTCGACGATGTGATCGGTGACCGACAGAATCCAGTCGAGCTCCCTCTTCCATCGCATTCTTCGGTCGTCCGACATGGGCTCGAGGCGGCGTTGCTCCCCGAATACGGAAGCTGAAAATTAACAAGGGAGCAACAATTAATGTCAAGGAAAGAGAACAGGAGATGGACAGAGTGATGCTGCTGATGTTAGTTACCTGCAAGATTGGTGATGGAGTTGGAGAGGGCAAGAGCGGAGGAGACACCTTTCCCCGTGCCGGACATGTCCTCCCCGAGCAACAGCTTCGCGAACCTCTCTTTCATCAAATCCATTTCTGCATCGATCCCGATCCAGCGTCGATCAGATCAGTATATGCGGTATAAGAGGATGTATGGCGGCCAAAGCCAAACACATGGAGTGGAAACTACTACTATATATCAAACCTGAAGGCATCCCGACGTTCTTCGTCGCGGCCCTGGACCCGTGGTTCCTGGACAGCGTGCGTTTCCCCTGCAACGGCGGCAGCGGCGCGGCGACGACCTCTTCCTCGTCCCCGCTTCCCCTGCCGCTGATGCTGCACTCCGAGGACGACGGCGAGGAAGCGAAGGAAGGGCTGTGCGACATGACCCGGTGCGCCGGCACGAACCTGTCGAGGCTCTGACCGCGTTTGAGGAATCCTCCCGCCATCACAGGCTCTCAGGCCAAGCACGCGCGCGGACGTGCTGCCGGATCGATCGGTGCCGACGTCGATCCTAGGGTGTGTGTTGTGTGTCGAGACGAGATCGAGGCGCGCAGGTAGCTATGAGCTTAGCTCGACTGTTGTGCGCGCGCACGGACGTGTGTGGCTGACGGGAGGTTTGGTTTTGTACGAGGACGCCGGCCGCCTCGCCGGCGTGCGTGCGGGGGAAGGCCTTGTTGTCCCCCGACGTACGACCGACTCAGGCGCGAGTGTGTGGCTGGTTGGCTCTACCTCCCCGTCGCGGTGGGGGGCCTGGTTTTGTTGCGGAGGAAGCCGAAGATGGCCAACATGCCTTGGTCGGTGCTCCATCGTTTGGGCTTTTGGCCATACCAAATATAACAAACTTACTATTTTTCCTCCCTTGGATGTAGGCACGCATGCATGCATGCTTTCCTTGATTAGAACAACTCTAAAAGATACGGTATTTGATACCGGTGTCCGCGACATGCCACTGGTATTTCACACGCTAGTGGCGTGCGTTCACTCACTGGGACACATGAGTAAGTTGCAAAATGGCAACAAAAAAATGCTGCCACAACAATAAAAATAATTGCCAAATAGTGGGATTCATCAGTTATAGTATAGAAGCTCTATGTACGTCAAAACTATATATATAGTTTCACATATATTCGAAGCTACTTATCAGGTTTCACATAGATCAAAGTTACTTATTTGGTTCCACGTAGATTGAAACGAGCTACGAGTAGTTCACCACATCAAAAGAAACAACATGTGCATAAAACAAACAAATAGTATCGCTCTATGGGTGCGGATACCAATAATGCATTGACGATATCTATGATGAAGATCATTTGTAGCTGGTTCCTAGGCAGTGTTTTCCTAGCAGTGATGGGTACGGCATTGCTCAATCTAAAGTTCTTCCTTCGTTCGGGATGAAGTTCTTCCACGCCTCATCATTGAAGGAGATGTGTCCATCCATATCCCTCTTGTACGTGATGGTGTATCTTCAACGCGTATTCCAACCAAGCCTTCATTGGGGAGGCTAAGGAATATTGAACCCTCAATCATAGATAATTTTTGGATACAAAATAGGAAGAAAAGAATAAAGATAACTTTACATCAGATGGTTTTCCTAAAACTTATGGACAAAAAATAAATAAGAAAATAGGTAACTTGAGTGAGCCTACCATATTGTGCCTCTCAACATCCATCTTGTTCAAGCAGGTCATATATCGCATCCTGAATGTGACCATATTAGTGGGAGGTAAGAGTTGTAAGATATGTTCTTTTTCACTGTCGGTAAGGTTGCATATTTGAGAGATAATAATGTGTTCTAATAGGTCTTCTCTTCACTTCCATCGCCTTCCTCGCCTTTGGCCTTCTCTTCTCGTCTTTCTCGTCAACATCATTGAAAAACACAACATTTATGTTTGGTTGTGTTCTTTCTAAGGAAAATACTAATATTTCTTTGCCGGTGAGAGGGTTTTGTGCAATGAATCGGTTTTGACACCACCCAAGCGAGTTTTTGTTCAAAAATTTAGGAAGTGACTATTTAACAGCTAGCTGTTTTATAATTGAGAAACGGACATATTTTGAGCCAATAAGAAAATGACAGTTGTAAGACTGAAAATGAGTATAAAGGATAGAAAAGTGTATGTTTTGAGTTGGACTAAACAGACACATTTCCCTAGCCCGCACTGAGTTGCTGATTCTTTGAACCCAACGTTAAGTCATCTTCCGACATGAGTTTTTTGAGAGAACGTTGCACTTTATTCATTAGGAAGCATCCATACACAAAATTTTCCTAATACATTCTGGAGTAGAGTGGGAAACCACGCGTGAAACAACAAACTCACATGAGCTAGCTAGTATGTGTGCAACAACATTCAACGAATGCCTGACATGGCGAAAAGAAACTAAAGAAATCTAGTGACCAGAAAGCTTGATATCTTCCACCACTGCACTCTCTTCAGACTTGTCATTGGTTGATGAATTGATTCAATACTAGCGAGAGATTGTCCGAAGCAAACACCACGGAGGTGAGTTCTTCATTGCAGGCAAGAGACACAACACATCGGAGTCCCCAGCTTTCAAGTTATGGCTATATAATCCCCTTGAGTGGCTCGGTGCAAGCAACCAAGAATCCCCCCGGTTCTGGATCAAGATGCCAACCCAGCTCCACTTGTGAAAGTTTGAGACACGGTTGTGTCCACATCAAAAAGCACTAAACCAGACAACAACGGAGACAATCTGACTGTTAAACAAGATGGAATCTCACGACTCTGCTCGGTAACAGTCTTAAAGAGATGCAGCAGAACCAAATCAAGATAAGCACGAATCTTTGAGGAAACACAATGTGGATGGATATTACCTTCATCATTTCTGAATGCATTCCTTGCTTCCCAAATTAATATGTCATACCATGATTGCTAACACAATGGACTCTTGCGGCGAGGCTCTGTCAATGAAATCAAACAACCATTGCTTCGACGAGCGGAAGTTTTTGCAACACAGGTGGATGTCTAAAGGATATTTGACCTAGCTCCATACCTCGGAAGCAGACTGAGAAAACACTAATCAAACAAAGAAATATTGAAGAAAGGAGACAAAAAACAACACTAATCAAAATGAGGTAAATGATAAACTGAAAACTTGTCTCAAGAGATTCAAAACAAAAGGAATGGGGAATGAATTTCTGAATGTCAAAAATGATGAACTTAAAAAATGATGTAAAACAATAATGAAAAATGGAGATAATGAAATAAAGAAATAAAAAATGAAGAGAGGAGAGAAAATGAATAAATAATATCCAAAGAAAAGAATTATTAAGGATAAGAAAGATTGAAAGAATATAAATGAGAAAAACCAACAACACTAATTTTGGGGCCCACTGTCAGTTTCGGTGTCAATTAGCTATCATACAGTCATCTGTGTGAATTGCAAAAATCGTGCACCAGAGTGGAAAATTTTGGTTGCCGAAGTACCATTTTGTAATTTTGCACACTAAAGTGGTACCAAAATGCTATTAACTAAAACCACAATGTTCATCACTAAATTTACACTACAACACACACCGCACATTTTCCACAAATAATCTACTACACTATGTAATAGACAAATAATCTAACATGTATTTTGTAACCTAAACATATATACTAACATACATTCTACTTCACTACAAACTACGAAAATAATCAAACATGTTTTCATAACTATATACTAACATACATTCTACTAACAATTTGTACAAAAAAATATTATATATACACAAATCCACATTCTACACATATACTTCTAATAACAAGTGGCTCATTGACAACATGGACGAGCAGTTGTAGCGGCAACAAATCTAGGTAGGTGTGGCGGTGGCGGTGTTGGCCGCTTGACGACGGGGCAATAGCAGATTGAGAGGAGAGGAGGGGCGACGATGGATTGAGTGAAAGACGGGCCTAGGCGGCGACGGATTGAGAAGAGAGTGGAGTGGACGCGGGGTGTGCGAAACAAGTACAAGAGGAGGCGTGTGCCATTTCCTCCAACTCTCCTCTGCTTTTCATTAAAAAAAATTATGAGCTAGTGGCGTCCTGGGTACAAGACCTTCCACTTAGTACGAGACACACCTCTAATAATACAATCGGCTTGCTGACTATAAAAACATTTATAGTCAGCTTATAGTCAAGTAGTACAATAATTACCTTCAAATATTTACTACTTTACAAGTGAATGGCACACTCACACACTCACAAAGTGCTTAGGATCATGTACAAGATTCGGCTATTGCATGAGAGTCCACCTCTCTTCTGTCACCTCTTCTCTCTCATCCAACTAAGTAAAACAATACTGGTTTAATTCTTATAGCCAGCCGACTAAGATTTATTGTACTTGCTCTTAGTAACGTTTCACATGACACATGTAGAAAACTACACACCGCCAGTACGTTCATCCCAGGCCATGTATGGGTCCCAAATATCTGTGGCCTATCACAATAGTTGCACACGCCATTGATGTCGTTGCGTCAACTTGAAGCACTTCGTCGGGAAACCCCAAGAGCAAGGTATGATGCAGCACAGCAGCAAGTATTCCCTCAGTAAGAAACCGAGGTTATTGAACCAGTAGGAGGAAGCAAACGTCTCAAAGGTGTTCCAAGCAATGTGTAAACCTGCACAACACAAACTCAAGTCTTTGCCCCAACTAACAGTGAGGTTGTCAATCTCACTGGTTGTTGTAACAAAGGATTAACTGTATGGTGCGGAAGGTGATGATGGTTTGCAGCAAGTAAACAGTAACAATGGAAGATGTATCAATGGTAAAGATTGGACCGGGGTCCATAGTTCACTAGAGGTGTTCTCCTTAGATAAACAAACATGACATGCTGGGTAAACAAATTACAGCAGGGCAATTGACAGGACTGAGCAAGACATAACAATGCAATACTAGACATAAAGATCCTATGAGATTCGATTGGGCAATACAACAAGATACATAGACCGCCATCCAATAGCATCTATGACTAGAAGTCCACCTTTGGGTTATCATCCGAACCTCCTCCAGTATTAAGTTGCAAGCAATATACAACTGCTTTAAGCAAAGTGTGTAAGGTAAACAATCCACTTGTTCCATGAACAAGAGACCATTGTTTTTTCCCTAGTGGCAACAGTACATCTACAACCTTAGAGATTTCTGTCACTTCCCTTGATTAAATGGAGGCATGAACCCACTATCGAGCATAAATACCCCCTCTTGGAGTCACTAGCAACTACTTGGCCAAGATAGCTACTAACAACGAAGAGCATGCAAGATCACAAACAACATAGACATGATAGAATCAATAAGACAAAACCATTAATCAATCTAACATAGTAATCTCAATATCCATCGGATCCCCGCAAACACAACATGCATGATTACAAATAGATGAAATCTTGATCATGAACGAAGCTCACAAGATCTAGACATAAAAGCACAAAGGAGGAGATACAACCATCTAGCTACTACATGGACCCGTAGTACAAGGTGGAACTACTCACGCTTCATACCGGAGGCTGGCATGATGAAGAAGGCCTCCGGGATGATCTCCCTCGGCAGGATGCCGGGAAGAGCTTCAGATCCCCCCTGATCTAGGGACGATGGTGGCGGCGGCTACAGGCGGTTTCGTGGAATATTGATCGGGTTGATTAGGGTTTAGGCATCGGGGGTTTCTTATAGGCGAAGCGGCGAGGCTGGGAGGCGGCCAGGGGGGCACACCCTGCCTAGGCGCGGCAGGGGGGCCCGCGCCTGGGGGTGTGGCTGCCCTATTGCGCCCCTTCGTCTCTCCTCTGGACTCTGTGTTCTCCTCGATGAAATATTGACTTTGGCTTTTGTCCCATCCAATTCCGAAAATATTTCCTTACTAGCTTTTCTGGAACAAAAAACAACAGAAAAAAGGCAACTGACACTGTGGCAACTTGTTAATAGGTTAGTACCAAAAAACATATGAAAAGCACCTCAAAGTGTGGACAAAGCAAAGCAAAGTAGATACTAAACAAGCATGGAGCATCAAAATTTATAGATACGTTTCTGACGTATCAAGCATCCCCAAGCTTAACTCCTGCTCGTCCTCAAGTAGGTAAGTGATAAAAGAATAATTTTTTAGGTGACATGCACCATTAAAACCAAGATCAAACCATTTGCAAGAATTGAAAGCTAGGATCAAAGAACTCTAAACATGTGCATGAAAGATGGAGTTCTAACAATAAAACAAAGTAACTATGCATGCAACATGAAAGGCTACAAAGAAAGATCATGAATAACATGCATTGAAAAACGTTTGTTTGTTTCAAATACAGAAAACATGGCATATTGGCATTCAGCTTTTCCCTCATGGAGTAGGAATTAGATGCATAGGACACCTTCAAAGTTCATAAGAGTGACTATATACAAATAGCACAAGAACAAGAAATATCAACAATATACATCAATAAATAAGTTTTGGGACACTTCACATAGAACTAAGAATGGCAACTATGCTCTCTTAACTGGTGCCTAAAGGTAGAAGGTGGAGACTCAATATAATAGTGGAAGAAAGACCCTTCATAAAGGGAAGCAGGGATTCCAAGTTTCAAAAAGAGCTTCCAAAAATTATGGTACTTGTTAGCTTTCAGCCCTCATTGCACCTATCATAAGCATCTTGAAGTGATTAAGGTTAAAGTGAACAAACTATAGAGTATATGCTTGAAAAGGTATAAGTTGGCAATCTCATGTTCCTTGAATACGAGGGCCGCACCTCGTGCTACTCAACTTTATTCACCTGTAAGTCCTTGTCATAGTAAGTACATGTGTATCATAGAGAACCGTCAACGGGGTACCCCTTGCACATGGTACAGGAGCTATCCCATAACCAAAATTATAAGGAAAGCACACAATGAGCATCTCAACAATCTTTTTATTTGCTATTTGCATAGGTTTTTATTGAGGATGCTTCACAGATTGATCATTATGGTGATGCTGCAAGTTTCCGCCATGATTAGGCATGGCTTAGGCTAGCGGCCCAGGCGTTTCTCTAACACAAAATACATAACTCCATGGACGTATCAAGTTCATGAGAGCTTTAATCACTAAGTTTTCACATAACAAAATACTTTTTAATTGGAAGATAGCAGAAAACAAGAATATAATTGGAATGGTGTAACACACCATGCATAGGAATTTATAGTGGACACTTTAGAATAACTTGGTTTCTTGAGAGTTGGAAGCATGAGTAGAGCTTACTCATACAAGTGGAGGCTAGCAAAAGACTGGGAGCAACCAACTAAGAGAGCAATAATGGCCATAATCATGCCGAGCGATAAAACATTACTAATCAAAACATAGAGTGGTACTACAAGTCAAGGAATAAATGATCATAGAGGCTATGGTGACTTGTCAATAGTCATAACATGGTGTGAGCATTTGCAAGTCAACCCAAACAAAACATCAAAAGGGAACACCACAATAATATGCTTTTGCATGATAAAACAACGCATGATTCCTTCAAGGCACACTAAGCAATCCCAATTGTTTGGAACAAGTCATGCTAAAACAATAATCACTAAGCATAAGGTCAAAATAACACCTAGCATGGCATGCTAAAGTCTAAGTCACAGTCAGAGCAAGCTCCTCTTGCATTATTCAAGCAACAACTTTCTACTCCTTTCCAACACCAATCAACTTATTTGAAACAACACAACGAGAACGGGGGTCCAAACTACTTTATTCAAGCAAACTAAACAAACTAATCAAAGCAAACGAAAACTAAAACGCTACAAGAACAACACAACAGTGCATGAAACAATAAAATGAAGTGTCTAGAAAGACCTGAGCTTTTTTATTGATGAAGAAGGGGATGCCCAAGGCATCCCCAAGCTTTGACGCTTGTACCTCTTGGATATTTCTTAGGGTGACACCGGGGTGGCATCCCCAAGCTTGAGCTTTTGTCCATTCTTTATCTCATTACATCATTCTCTCTACATCTGAAATTTTTCCTTCATACAAAACTTCACACAATCTTCATTAGCAACATTAGTGTATTAAAAATATTATAGACCCTTGGGTTTAGCTTTATAACAGCAAAAATTTCACTAAAAACACAAGCTACTGTAGCAACTCCTTCAAAAAGCTCAATTTCTCAAAAAGAACCCCAAACAGAAATCTGTCAAAACAGACCAGTAGGTAGAAACCGATTATTTCAAAGACCTTCTGTTTCACAAACCAAAAAGTGTTGAACTAACGAAAGTTACCTAACATACTGGGGTATTTATTCATAAATTTTCAGCTCAATCCCACTTACAAAGACTCCTCGCGAATTTTTATGGTGGAGGACAGAAATCTGTTTCGAGACAACAACTCCCCAAATCTTACTTCCCTCTCATTAGAGGTCATTCTTGGCACAAAAAGCAAACAAAAAGGATAAGGAGAGGTCATTACTGAAGTAATAACTTCCAAGACTCAAGAAAACTCTTGGGCTATCTCCCAACAAATACTTTTCTTTAACGCCTTTAAGTTAGGCACAAGAAGCAAGAAATCAAGTATTTTCAAATGAAGAAGCATTAACATCAAACCTTGCTTTCAAAGGAGGAGCAAAAATAAATTTCTCTCTCCTCATAGGTAAGTGTTTAAATACCTTTCTTGAATGGAAATTAATATTTAATGGTTTCTTCTTTCATATCAATGATGGCACCAACAGTTTTAAGAAAAGGTCTTCCCAAAGTAATAGGACAAGAAGCATTGTATTCAACATCCAAAACATAGAAATCAACAGGAACATAAGCATTGTTAACCATAACGAGAACATCATTAACACTCCTCATGAGTTTCTTCTTATCATTATCATTAAGTGGGACATCCAAATAACAATCTTCCAAAGGTGGTAAATCAAGCATTTCATAAATCTTCCTAGGCATAATAGAGACACTAGAACCAATATCACATGAAAGCTTTGAGATCAAAGTCATTCACTTGCATATTAATAATGGGTTCCCAATTATCTTCTACTTTCCTAGGAATAGAAGCTTTGTGTTTTAACTTCTCTTCCTTAATTTTAACAAGAGCATCTGTAATGTGTTTGGTGAAAGCAACATGCATATCACTAGCATCAGGACTTCTAGCAAGTTTTTGCAGGAACAAAATCACTTCAGAAATATTGCAACCATCAAGATCAAAATCAAACTTAGCATCACTAGTAGTAGACTCATTAGGCTTAGGCATTGTTGGAGGAGGAATAGGGACTTCTTGTGGTTTAGTGGTATCCATATTAGTGGTGGTGATAGTGCACACACTATTGTTTCTAGAAATTTCAGCTTCCCTTTCCCACTTAGCATGAAGTTGGGCTAACAGTCTAACATTTTCATCAATAGTAACTTGTATGACATGAGTAGAAGTAAAGTTACTTTCCATGGTTTCAGATTTAGCAGCCGTTTTATTAATCAAAGAGGACTGTGCTTAAGACAAAGAGGAAATATTTTTCTCTATGTTTAAAAGCTTTTCCTCCATAGTCTTGTTGAAAGTGGTTTGTTTACTAATAAAATCTTTGAGCATGACTTCAATTTCAGAGGGGGGCACTTCTAGCATTGTTGTAGGAATTTTGATAGGTATTGCCATTATTAGGAGGATAAGGCCTATAATTGTTGTTACTACCAAAATTATTCCTATAGGCATTGTTGTTGAAATTTTTGTTTCTAATGAAGTTCACATCAACTTGCTCTTCTTGAGCAACCAAATAGGCCAAGGGAACATTATTTTGATCTAAAGGAGCTTTCCCATTAACAAGCATAGCCATGATAACATCTATCTTATCACTCAAAGAGGAGGTTTCTTCAATAGAATTTACCTTTTTACCATGTGGAGCTCTCTTAGTGTGCTATTTAGAATAATTAACCATCATATTATCAAGGAGTTTTGTTGCAGCACCCAAGGTGATGGTCATAAAGGTACCTCCAGCAGCTGAATCCAACAGGTTTCTTGAAGAGAAGTTCAAACCTGCATAAAAAGTCTGGATAATCATCCAAGCAGTAAGTCCATGAGTGGGACAATTTTTAACCAAAGATTTCATTCTTTCCCAAGATTAAGCAACATGTTCATTATAAAGTTGTTTAAATTTCATAATATCACTTCTCATAGATATAATCTTAGCAGGAGGGTAATACTTTCCAATAAAAGTATCTTTGCACTTAATCCAAGAATTAATACTATTTCTAGGCAAGGATAGCAACCATTCTGTAGCTTTTCCTCTCAAGAAGAAAGGAAACAACGTGAGCTTAATAATATCTCCATCTAAATCCTTATACTTTTGCATCTCACAAAGTTCAACAAAGTTATTGAGATGGGCAGCAGCATCATCAGAACTAGCACCAGAAAATTCCTCTCTCGTCACAAGATTCAACAAAGCAGGCTTAATTTCATAAAAGGTAGCATCAGGAGCAGGTGGAGCAATAGGAGTGCTAAGGAAATCATTGTTGTTTGTGCTAGTGAAGTCACACAACTTGGTGTTCTCAGCAGAGTTCATTTTGTCAAAAGTAGAGCAAGCCAAATACAGCAGCAACAGCTAGAGCAGGAACTATTTTTTTTGTGTTTTTGATAAGAGAAAGCAAACCAAACTAAACTATTTTTTTGGAGTTTTTGATAAAAAGAGGCAAACAAAACCAAGAAAAAGAAACTAAGCAAACCAAAAACAAAGTAAAGAGAAAGGTTGTGGAGGACTCCCCTTGTGAAGACGTCCTTAGCCTCCCCGGCAACGGCGCCAGAAAATCTTGATGGTGCTACGTCAACGTGGAGTGCTTTGTCGGGAAACCCCCAAGAGCAAGGTATGATGCAGCACAACAGCAAGTCTTCCCTCAGTAAGAAACTGAGGTTATCGAACCAGTAGGAGGAAGGAAACGTCTCAAAGGTGTTGCAAGCAACGTGGAAACCTGCACAACACAGACTCAAGACTTTGCCCCAACTAACACTGAGGTTGTCAATCTCAGTTGTTGTTGTAACAAAGGATTAACTGTATGGTGTGGAAGGTGATGATGGTTTGCAGCAAGTAAACAGTAATAGTGGAAGATGTATCAATGGTAAAGATTGGACCAGGGTCCATAGTTCACTAGAGGTGTTCTTCTTAGATAAACAAACATGGCATGCTGGGTAAACAAATTACAGCAGGGCAATTGATAGGACTGAGCAAGACATAACAATGCAATACTAGACATAAAGATCCTATGAGATTCGATTGGGCAATACAACAAGATACATAGACCGCCATCCAACTACATCTATGACTAGAAGTCCACTTTTGAGTTATCATCCGAACCCCCTCCAGTATTAAGTTGCAAGCAATAGACAACTGCTTTAAGCAAAGTGTGTAAGGTAAACAATCCACTTGTTCCATGAACAAGAGACCGTTGTTTTCTCCCTAGTGGCAACAACACAGCTACAACCTTAGAGATTTTTGTCACTTCCCTTGATTAAATAGAGGAATGAACCCACTATCAAGCATAAATACCCTCTCTTGGAGTCACTAGCAACTACTTGGCCAAGATAGCTACTAACAACAGAGAGCATGCACGATCACAAACAACACAGACATGATAGAATCAATAAGACAAAACTATTAATCAATCTGACATACTAATCTCAATATCCATCGGATCCCCGCAAACACAACATGCATGATTACAAATAGATGAGATCTTGATCATGAACGGAGCTCACAAGATCTAGACATGAAAGCACAAAGGAGGAGATACAACCATCTAGCTACTACATGGACCCGTAGTACAAGGTGGAACTACTCACGCTTCATACCGGAGGCTGGCATGATGAAGAAGAAGGCCACCGGGATGATCTCTCCTCTGGCAGGGTGCCGGGAAGAGCTTCAGATCCCCCCGATCTTGGAACGATGGTGGCGGCGGCTATAGACGGTTTCGTAGAATATTGATCGGGTTGCTTAGGGTTTAGGCATCGGGGGTTTCTTATAGGCGAAGAGGTGAGGCTGGGAGGCGGCCAGGGGGCCCACACCCTGCCCAGGCGCGGCCTAGAGGGGGCCACGCCTAGGGGGTGCGGCTGCCCTATTGCGCCCCTTTGTCTCTCCTCTGGACTCCCTGTTCTCCTCGGTGACATATTGGCTTTGGCTTTCATCCCGTCCAATTCCGAGAATATTTCCTCACTAGCTTTTCTGGAACCAAAAACAGCAGAAAACAGGCAACTGACACTGTGGCAACTTGTTAATAGGTTAGTACCAGAAAACATATGAAAAGCACCTCAAAGTGTGGACAAAGTAAAGAAAAGTAGATACTAAACAAGCATGGAATATTAAAAATTATAGATACGTTTCCGACGTATCAGCCATTGATAGCCATTTACCCATAGCGTACAGAAAAGTGGCATGCACTATTACCGGTGGTATGGCACTTTTTATGCCACACACTATTACCACCGGTGGCATGGCACTATGATAATACGCCACTGATAAAATATCACCTGTAAAAAAATTCTACTAGTGTGGATGAGTTAGATCTACGGAAACGCCGGCCATCGCCCGGTGTTGAGAGGGAAAATAGTTCTTTCTGCTACTATGTGCCAGAGGTGACCCAAAAGAGGGGGTGACACTAAGCTTTGCCGTGATACCCAGCCGGCGATTTTGCTTCTCCCGCCATCTCACGTCGGGATCCTGCACGCACGATGTTCCCTCTTTCCGCACCGTTAGGACATGGCTCTACAAAAACGATCGGACCAAGCTTCCCGGCGGGTCTGGCCCAGAACTGCATTTAGCAATGTGCGAGCCACAATGCAAACTACGCTCGGGAATCCAAACACATGGTTTGCATCCAACGGGCATGTTTGAAGGGGATGCGAGCAACCAATCATGCCCATAGAGCGAAGAATCCAAGCCGCTCTTTCAAGAGATTACCCGGAGGTGTTGGTATGGGAGATATAGAAGATGTTGGCGACCTTGGAGCCACCAAATCACCAACGACGACACAAGTGACCCGGGAGAAGCAGGAGTTGTAGTGGTAGGGGAGGCACCATTGGCGGCAAGGTTGACCTATCAAATCCGTCTTGAAGTTTATTTTTATTAATACCAAAAAATATCAATTACACACCACCGCTGTAACAACATAATAAATCAAAAAAAAATACAAAGATCCCACCAAACCAAACAGAGACTCACAGCAACACCACCACCAGTGGGCAACACCTCGACTTCAATATTTTTCTAAAATCCGATGTCTCATAGAAAAACAAAACACTGGCATCATCCAGTCTAACCAGCATGGTCAGATCCGATGTCTCGAGGAAATCCCTTCAACAAGATGACTAGGGAGTCACCATTGCCATGTATACCATCGAATGCCAGACCTAGGATTTTCAATCCAGACACTGACACGGAGACGGATGTCCAAGACCACCGGCAATAAAAAAATCTATTAATCAACATCACCTGAGAGGGAACTACTGCAAAAGCTGCAAATTGCTAATTACCATTCACAACATACGTCTTCACCCCATCCATATGATCCTTGTCACCGCTGATACCTCGCAAAGCTCATTCAACCTAAGCATGGAGACCCTTCGGCCCTCGACTCGCCTTGACAATCCCACCTCCAACCGGGCGATGATAAATCACATGTACTGTTGCAATAAATCACATGTACTATTCCAGTAAATCACATGTATTGTGTTATATACTCTGAGAAGCTTTCATTTTATTTGAACATACGGTTTAGACATAAGCAACATTATAAGATTTGAATTCAAAATGTTCACACATTTCTGTCCGTTAGATCAGCTTTGGATGGCTCATGGGGGAGCAAAGTTACAGATAGACTTTTCTTTAACTCAAAGTGGCGCACTTTATTCAGAATTTAAGAGAGTTACATCTGTTGGGATATGCTATATGGGTATCCTCATAGCATGTCCTCTATCCGGATAACCTGGGTGGCCCACAGTTAGTAGCATGGCCCTTGACCTGCTGGGCGGCCTAGTTAGATGGATCAAAAAGGGAGGCCCATGCCGGATAAAGGAAGGCTACGAAGGAGTCACCGACGTACCCGGAGCCTTGGAGTGCAAGACACGCTAGACTAGTAATAGACAGTGTAGGACTCTATAACCTGTCCGGCTAGGACTTTTCCCTGTAACCCTAGGACCTGGCGACTATATAAGTCGGGACTATGGGAGCCTTTAGGGCACAACTTCACATAACCTCGCACAGCGAACCAATCCCTATAACTCGGCGTATTGCCATTATAGTGATTTATAGCAGGAGTAGGATTCCGCCACCGTCGTGGGATCTGAACCTGGGTAAGCTGTGTTACCTCATACCCGTCAACCGTCCGCCTTCCACCATGTCTCTAAACACGCACTGTGAGGACCCCTCCATGGCGTACTCGTTGACAATACCACGACAGTTAGCGCTCACCGTGGGGCAAGAGGCGCTTCAGGCTCTTCAGCGGGCGAGGACCAAGATCTTCGCGGGAATCGGCGAAACCGTAGCCATCGATCGCGTTCTCTTCTCCGGCAACGTTCCGATCGTCCCTCCCGACGAGTTCTGGATCCCGGCGAAGACGAACCCTACGCCGTGTTCGATCGTTCCTATCAGAGACATCCACCTCTTCATTGGCGAAACCGACTCGGGCATTAGTTCCTTTGCAGTCGGAGGAGTGTCAAGACCCGCACGGACCGCCTACGGGCAGGATACGTTCGCGGAAGGATCGATGTCGGATCTCTCTTTGGAGTTTGCCGGCAAAGATCGAAAAAATTCAAGGCCCACCCAAACCGCCCCTGTGCAGGATATAACGGTGGAAGATCACTGCAAGTCCACCGGCTTCGTCCGTGCGCCTGGACAGCAGAGATCCAAGTTCGTCGGCGTGGTTACCATCTTCAATCTGGCGTGTTGCGTTCAGAGAGAGGGCGAAAAACCCCGTGATTACCTTGCCAGGTGTCTCCGTATATGAGCCGATCTGGCACATTACCCCAATGATGATGCCATGTATCACTCTGTGGAAGGACTAGACCAGGGAACGCTTCTCCGGCATTCTCTAAGGCGACAGCAAGCTTCAGGACATCTCACCTTAGAAAGCATGGTGAACACAGTCAACAGCTACGCGAAGGCCGAGGGGGCAGCTCAGGCAGATCTTGCACTCATTGGCGGAGCGCCGCCGCCTCAGCAACCGCCACCACCGCCTCCGGCCGCCATCGCCGCATCTGCGCCACCACCTCCAGTCATCATCGCTGGTATTGCACCTCCACCCCCCGTCATCGAGGAAGCCCTAGCACCCTCCGACTCTGTGATTGACGCGCTCTACGCCAACTTCAGTGCAGATTCAGAGGAGATAGATTTCAGCCCGGAGGAGCTAGACTCTGCCATGCAGGAGATGGAGGAGGAGTACACGCGCGACGAGCAGGCCAACAACACCGTCACGTCTCGAGAGGTGTTCGTCAGCATTGGGACGGCGATGGATGAAGATCAACCCTGAAGAGCTACGCCTACAACACTGGACAAGGGGAAGGGACCACCTGTTGCTGCCGATAATGATCGCACAAAGGACATGCCCCCTCTGCCTAACCCAGTGCAACAGACGCAGGAACTCGGCACCGGCCCGAGCAATAACAACACCGCAAACTTGCCGCCTCCGGCATATACGTCTGCTGCTGCCCAAGTTACTCCAGCTGATAGAGTGATGTAAGACAATCTCCTCGTCGAGCCACTGATCGTAGCTCATATCCGGAACGTGACCCAGCTTGACGAGAAGCGCCAGCAGCTGCTGGAGGAAGCGCAGGCCATCGCGGAGCAAGGCGCAAAGCTAGATCAAGATCTGGTCAACACGCATAAATCCATAGAGAAAGATAGAGCAATGGAGGCCGAGTACAAGACTTTGTTGTAGCAGCAGAAGACCAAGAAAGCTCTGGCTTGCGTCATCAATGATCCTGGTGTGCGGCAAAACCTAGGATGGGCTCCCCCGAAGCCGGCACAAGCCAAGCCATACATTGACAGTGAAGGCAGGCAGGTGATGCCCACTCCTCTCCTCAACCTCGCCGTCGCCAAGACCCTTCTGGAGCAGGATAGATCGCCTGAGGCGGTGAACCAGGTCTATGACCTAGTGGCCAAGGCGGTGAAACAGTAGGAAAATGCCACCGCTCAGAGGCTTGAGTTTGACCCAGCGTTTTGCCAGTCTAGCCAGCATAAGCCGCCAAGGGACAGATCTCCTCTTGATGTCGGGTCTCAGACGGGTTTGTCAGAACAAAGACGGAGGGATGCGTGCAACAGGAAGGATGCTATCCCCATATCCTCCGACCACGGAGGCAAAGACCAACCTCGTCGCCCATCTCCACCGCCCTGCTCCCCCCGACATCGCGAAGAAACCAAGGCTCACCGTCGTACGGATATGCCTCCACCAAGGCAGAGCGACATCGTCATCCGCGATAACGCAGAGCACACCCGTCATGACGGAGAGCGCAACCAGGGACACAAGAGCAGGTCATGACATGACCCTCCATGTCCGACAAGCAACCGCGGCATGCGTGAGGCGTCGTAGGAGGGTAAAAACAAGAAGGCTAACCCACCACCACCTCCGCCTCCATCGTCACCTAGCAGCCACCATGGCGGAGGAGGTCCGCGTCGTTCATGCAGCCCATCCCCTGTTGGCAAGAAGAAAAGAAGCCCGGAGCCATACGACGCACGTTCGTGGATAGACAAGATCCATGAGGCCCGGGAAGGACCATACCTAGGGCCACGTTGCTTTGGACATGTGATATGGTCCGCAACTTACCCCAAAGGTTTCTGGATTGACAAGACCATCAAGCCCTATGACATGGTTATACCCCGCGGGTGCATGATCTCAGCATACCTGGTCCAGCCCAAGGAAGGCCCACGAAAAATATATGCCAGCCCATGAAGACTTTCGGGTGGCCAAGGCCCATGACGCCTTCGGATCCTTGTAGAGCAAGACTAGTGTAGATAGGAAATTCAAAGGGGTAAAACCCTAGAACTTGTAACCGACTAGGTCTAAGCCCGGGACCTGCCTGAGTCTATATAAAGGCTAGGAGGGCACGACCTAGATCTCTCTCTCTCATACTTTCGCATACACACCTCCACGCCAGATTGCATCTGCGCACCCCTGTAACCTTCGGTTCCGCCGTAATCAAGAGCAGACAAGCAGGAGTAGGGTTTTCCCTCCGGGGGCCTGAACCTGGGTAAACCTTGTGTCCCCGTGTTGCTTGTTTGCTAACCGTTCCGCGATCTCCAGCATCCCCATCTTCTCCAAAACCCAAGTCCATAACAATGGGCATTGACGAGTCGAAACCTCGTCAATTGGCGCCGTCTGTGGTACATTAACCAAGATGTACACGATAAAAGTCCAGAATATCGATGCTCGTCCATCACGTCGACTACCCTCTGTCGCGCAAACACTATATTCGGGGCTGCGCCGACTCCACTGCGTAACCTTCTACGGTCTTCGGATGTGGCGACCCGATGCGATCTTTGATTTCGGTGACCAGTCGTGGCCTCCGCTTCAGCTACCGCGAATCAAGGGCTCCTTCTGTTGAAGATATGCCCTAGAGGCAATAATAAATATAGTTATTATTATATCTTTGTGTTTATGATAAATGTTTATATTCATGCTATAATAGTATTAACAAGGAAACATTAATACTTGTGTGAATTGTAAACTTAAATTGAAGTCCCTAGTATAGCCTCTATACTTCACTAGCTTGTTGGTTAATAGATGATTGTGGTTTCCCTATCATGAACATTGAGATGTTATTAACAACAAGATCATATCGTTAGGAGAATGATATGGTGGACATACTCCTATAGATAAGCGTAGCATAAAGATCAAGTCATTTCAATAGTTCAATTGCTATATGCTTTCTGATACATAGTAACCTAATTCCTTCGACCATGAGATCATGCATATCACCTTTACCGGATGGATGCTTTGATGTCATCAAACACCACACCGTAACAGGGTGGCTATAAAGGTGGTATTGAGTGTTCGGAAAGTATTGGTTGAAACACATGGATCAAGAGTGGGATTTGTCCATCCATATGACGGATAGATATTCTCTGGGCCCTCTCGGTGAAATGTCATCCAATTAGCTTGCAAGCATGTGACTGGGTCACAAGGGATCACATATCACGGGAACGAGAAAAGAGTACTTATCAGTAACGAGGTTGAACTGGGTATGCAGAGATACCGACGATCATAACCTCGGATAAGTAACATATCGTGAGACAAAGGGAAATTGGTATCGTATGTAAGTGGTTCATTCGATCGCAATGTAATCGTAGAAATATGTGGGAGCCATATGAATTTCCAGATTCCTCTATTGGTTATTGTTCGGAGAAGTGTCTCGATCATGTCCGCATAATTCACGAACCGTAGGGAGACACACTTAAGGATTCGACGTTGTTTGAGTAGTTATGGTATTATGAGAAAGAGATCGAATGTTGTTCGGAGTCTCGGATGGGATCCGGGATATCACGAGGTAATCCGGAATGGTCCGGAGAATAAGATTCATATAAGGAAAGTCCCGTTTCGGAGTTGGGGAATGGTTCCGGTGTTTTCATCGGGAACATTCTAGAAGGTCCCGGAATGTCCGGCACTCCGGAGGGGGAAGGGTACATGAATGTGTCATTGTAAGTTGGAATGATTGCATCATGTACTAGGTGTTCTTGCTGTCCAAAATAAAGGGTTTATTTAAATCCTAAATTGAAAAGTCAAACGGCTAGTTTGAAAGTCAAACGGCAATTTTGGGAAGTGGGAAGAGAGGAGGATTGGTGGAGGCCGAGTTGGGGAGGGAGTCCTCCTCCCCAAGCCGGCGCCCCACTCAAGCCGAGTTGGGGAGGGACTCCACTCCCTCCCCTTGGCCGCCGGCCCTCCCACCTATAAAGGGAGGGGCAGGGCTGCCCCTCCTAGCACACACAAGTTCCTATCTTCTACCTCCGGTTTAGAGCCGTTTTGGTTTAGAGCTTCTAATTGCTTTAGCCAGCGGTTTAGAGCCTAGAGCCTTCTAATTGGTTTAGAGCCTTCTAATTGGTGTGTCTAATTACTAGACCACTAATAGCCTCTCTCATAAGCTCCACCATACTCGCACCGGCTTAAGGCGAAGCCCTGCGGGATTTCCCCTCTACCTCCGGTACCACGCCGTTGTGCTGCCGGAATCGCGAGGAGAGTGCTACAACCTCCGCTGCCTGCTGGAACAAGGGAGAGGAAGGTCTTCGTCGAGTACCGAACGTGTGACCGACTACGGGAGAGCTGCTGGAACGTGGCGCCGGAAGGATCGTCTACGCGATCTTGAGATCGGAAAGAGTACGACTACATCACCCGCGAGAATCTGCTCTCGTTAAACACTTTGGAATCTTCGAGGGTGAGTTATTCCATCGACTCGTTGCTGCAATCTAGTAGATAGATCTTGGATTGTTTGTTTGTATGCGATAGAAAATTTTTGTTTTCCATGCTACGAACCCCTACAGTGGTATCAGAGCCGTGTCTATATGTAGATCTGTTGCACGAGTAGAACACAATGGTCATTGTGGGCGTTGATGCTTTTATTGTAGATTGCTTTTGTGTACTTTGCATCTTGCGGTATGTTGGGATGAAGCGGCCCGGGCTAACCTTACATGACATCGTTCATGAGACTTGCTCCACGCTTGACATGCAACTCGTATTGCATAAGTGGCTTTGCGGGTGCCTGTTTCTCCTAGCATAGTAAAGATCCAATTTACAACGGGTAATCAACAATGCTAGTATCAATGTTGTGGTTCTTGTTCGTAGGTTAGAACGACACTTATGGAAAGCCCCAAACCACGTAAAATATGCAAAGAAAGTAGAAGCGTCTAACTTTGTTTTGCAGGGGTGTGCAGTGATGTGATATGGCCATGATTGTGATTATATTTGATGTATGCAATGTTCCTTATTGTAAGTTGGCAACCGGCAGGAGCCATATGGTTGTCTTTAATTTCTGTTAAGACCTGCGTGTCTGTTCAAAATAGTTGTAATAGTTGAAGCTGGTGGACGACAACCATGAAGAAGCGTCATTGACCTTGATGCTATGCCGGTGATGATGGAGATCATGTTCGTGCTTGAAGATGGAGATCGGAAGCACAAAGAAGAAAGGCCATATCATATCACATATTATGAATTGCATGTGATGTTAATCCTTTATGCATCTTGTATTGCTTAGTAGACGACGGTAGCATTATAAGATGATCCCTCATGCACATAAATTTCAAGTTCTAAAGTGTTCACCCTTAGTATGCACCGTTGCCAAAGCTTGCTGCTTCGAAGCACCACGTGATGATCGGGTGTCTTTGATTCCGCGGGTGAATACAACGTAAGCAAGCCAGATTTGCTTATGCGGTAGCTAAGGTTTGATCTTGACGAGCCTAGCATGTACAGACATGGCCTCAGGAACACGGATCGCCGAAAGGTAAAGCATGAATCATATAGTAGATATGATGAACATGATGATTGTTCGTCATTGAAACTATATCAACTCTCGTGATGATCGGTGTTGATGTAGTGGATTTGGTTCGTGTGATCACTAAAACAATGTGAGGGATGTTGTTTTGAGTGGGAGTTCACCTAGTTTAATTTCATTAATTAATTTGAACTCAATTTGTCATAAACTTAGTCTAAACTATTGCAAATATGTTGTAGATCAATGGCAGCCCCTACCATCAATTTTAATGCGTTGCTAGAGAAAGAAAAGTTGAAAAACAATGGAAGCAACTTCGCGGATTGGTTCCGCAATTTGAGGATTGTCCTCACAGCTGGTAATTTGACCTATGTGCTGGATGCACCGCTGGGTGACCCACCTGCAGCTGATGCTCCCGATGAAGTAAAGAATGTTTACCTCGCTCGGAAGAATCAGTACTCCATAGTTCAGTGTGCTATCTTGTATGGTTTAGAATCGGAGCTTCAGAAAAGGTTTGAAGAGTCAGACCCATATGATATTGTCGAGGATCTCAAATTAATTTTTGAGACTCATGCGGCAATTGAAAGTTATGAAGCTTCTGAAAAGTTCTTTAACTGCAAGATGGAAGAGGGCAGCTCCGTCAGTGAGCACGTGCTTAAGATATCTGGGCACGCAAACAAACTTCAAAGCTTGGGTATAGTGATTCCTAATACTTTGGGGGTTTACCGCATCCTCCAATCACTACCACCAAGTTACAAGAACTTTGTGATGAACTACAACATGCAGAACATGAACAAAGAGTTGCCAGAACTATTTGCTATGTTAAAATCTGCAGAAGTGGAGATCAAGAAAGAGCACCAAGTGTTGATGGTCAATAAGACCACCAAATTCAAGAAAGGCAAGTCTAAGCAGAGGGGACACTTCAAGAAGGGTGGTAAGAAAGTTACCATGCCGACGAAGGGGACCAAGGCTGGACCCAAGCCTGATATTGAGTGCTTTTACTGCAAGGGAGAAGGTCACTGGAAGCGGAATTGCCCAAAGTACTTGGCGGATTTGAAGAACGGCAACATCAAGAAGAAAGGTATATCTGATATACATGTTATTGATGTGTATCTCACTAGTATTCGTAGTAGTGCCTGGGTATTTGATACTGGTTCGGTTGCTCATATTTGTAACTCGAAACAGGAGCTGCAGAATAAACGGAAGCTAGCGAAGAACGAGGTGACGATGCGCGTAGGAAACGGATCAAAGGTTGATGTGATCGCGGTCGGCACGCTACCTCTTCATCTACCATCGGGATTAGTTTTATACTTAAATAATTGTTATTTGGTGCCTGCGTTGAGCATGAACATTATATCGGGATCTTGTTTATTGCGAGACGGTTACTTGTTTAAATCCGAGAATAATGGTTGTTCGATTTATATGAGTAATATGTTTTATGCACATGCACCTTTGATAGATGGTCTATTCTTATTGAATCTCGATAGTAGAAATACACATATTAATAACATTGAAGCTAAACGATTGAAATCAAGCGATAACTCGACCTATATGTGGCACTGTCGTCTTGGTCACATTGGAGTGAAGCGTATGAAGAAACTCCATTCCGATGGACTTCTTGAATCACTTGATTTTGAATCACTTGAAAGATGCGAAGCATGTCTGATGGGTAAAATGACTAAGACTCCGTTTTCTGGTATGATGGAGCGAGCTACGGACTTATTGGAAATCATACATACCGATGTGTGTGGTCCAATGAGTGTAGCATCGCGCAGTGGTTATCGTTATGTTCTTACCTTCACGGATGACTTGAGTAGATATGGGTATATCTATTTCATGAAACATAAGTCCGAAACATTCGAGAAGTTTAAGGAATTTCAAAGTGAGGTAGAGAATCAACGTAACAAGAAGATTAAATTTCTACGTTCTGATCGTGGAGGTGAATATCTAAGTTACGAGTTTGGCGAGCATTTGAAGAAATGCGGAATACTTTCGCAGTTGACACTGCCGGGAACACCACAGCGTAATGGTGTGTCCGAACGTCGTAATCGAACTCTCTTAGATATGGTTCGTTCTATGATGTCACTTACAGATTTACCGCTATCATTTTGGGGTTATGCATTAGAAACAGCCGCATTCACTTTAAATAGGGCACCGTCTAAATCCGTTGAAACGACACCGTATGAATTATGGTTTGGGCAGAAACCTAAATTGTCGTTCCTTAAAGTTTGGGGATGCAAAGCCTATGTAAAGAAGTTACAGCCGGACAAGCTTGAACCCAAAGCGGAAAAATGCGTCTTCATAGGATACCCGAAGGAAACTATTGGGTATACCTTCTATCATAGATCCGAAGGCAAAATCTTCGTTGCCAAGAATGGATCCTTTCTAGAGAAGGAATTTCTCTCGAAAGAAGTGACTGGAAGGAAAGTAGAACTCGACGAGGTTGTCGAACCTTCTCTCGAAATTGCGAGTAGCGCAGCACCGGAAGAAGTTCCTGTGGTGCCTGCACCAATAAGAGAGGAAGCTAATGATGATGATCATGAAACTTCGGTCGAAGTTGCTACAGAGCCTCGGAGGTCAACGAGAACTCGTACCACTCCAGATTGGTATGATTCTGTTATGAATGTCATGGTGGTGGACAACACCAATGACCCCGAGACATATGAGGAAGCGATGATGAGCCCAGATTCCAATAAATGGCAAGAAGCCATGAAATCCGAGATTGGATCCATGTACGAAAACCAAGTATGGACTTTGGTGGACTTACCGGATGGCCGGAAGGCTGTCGAGAACAAATGGATTTTCAAGAAGAAAACAGATGCTGATGGTAATGTTACTGTCTATAAAGCTCGACTTGTCGCAAAAGGGTTTCGACAAATTCAAGGAGTTGACTACGATGAGACTTTCTCACCAGTAGCGAAGCTAAAGTCTGTGAGGATTATGTTAGCAATCGCTGCATATTACGATTATGAAATATGGCAGATGGATGTCAAAACAGCATTCCTCAATGGAGACATTGATGAAGAATTGTATATGATGCAGCCCAAAGGTTTTGTCGATCCTAAAGATGCTAACAAGGTATGCAAACTTCAACGGTCCATCTATGGATTGAAGCAAGCATCCCGAAGTTGGAATCAACGTTTTGATAAGGTAATCAAAAGTTTTGGTTTTATACAAACTTATGGAGAAGCTTGTATTTACAAAAAGGTGAGTGGGAGCTCTGTAGCGTTCTTAATACTATATGTGGATGACATATTGTTAATTGGGAATGATGTAGACCTTCTTAATAGTGTCAAAGAATATTTGAATAATAGTTTTTCAATGAAGGATCTTGGCGAAGCATCTTACATATTAGGCATAAAGATTTATAGAGATAGATCGAAACGCCAAATATCATTGTCACAAAGTACATATTTGGACAAAGTTCTAAAGAGGTTTGGAATGGAAGAAAGCAAGAAAGGGTTCTTGCCCATGTTGCCCAATACGACCTTGAGTAAAACTCAAAGTCCGTCATCGGCAGAAGATAGAGAAAGGATGAGTAAGACTCCTTATGCCTCAGCCATAGGATCTCTAATGTATGCCATGCTATGTACTAGACCCGACATTGCATATGCTGTTAGTTTAACTAGCAGATATCAAAGTGATCCAGGAGTGGATCATTGGACAGCGGTCAAAAACATCCTTAAGTACTTGAGAAGAACTAAGGATATGGTTCTTTCTTATGGAGGTGATGAACAGCTCGTTGTTAATGGTTACACCGATGCTAGTTGGAACACTGATCCGGATGATTCTAAATCACAATCCGGATACGTATTTATTTTGAATGGTGCAGCAGTTAGCTGGAGGAGTGCAAAGCAAAGCGTTGTTGCGAGATCTTCAACTGAATCGGAATACATGGCTGCTTCGGAGGCTTCACAAGAAGCGATATGGATGAAAGAGTTCATTACAGAGCTGGGTGTGGTTCCTAGTGCGCTGGACCCAATGTCTATCTACTGTGATAACATGGGCGCCATAGCCAATGCGCAAGAACCAAGGTCACACAAGAAGCTGAAGCATATCAAGCTGCGTTTTCACGCTATTCGAGATCATATCCAGGATGGGGATATAAAGATTTGCAAAGTACACACAGATCTGAATGTGGCGGATCCGTTGACTAAACCTCTCCCGAGGGCAAAACATGACCAACACCAAACTGCCATGGGTGTTCGGTATATTACCATGTAATCTAGATTAGATGACTCTAGTGCAAGTGGGAGACTGTTGAAGATATGCCCTAGAGGCAATAATAAATATAGTTATTATTATATCTTTGTGTTTATGATAAATGTTTATATTCATGCTATAATAGTATTAACAAGGAAACATTAATACTTGTGTGAATTGTAAACTTAAATTGAAGTCCCTAGTATAGCCTCTATACTTCACTAGCTTGTTGGTTAATAGATGATTGTGGTTTCCCTATCATGAACATTGAGATGTTATTAACAACAAGATCATATCGTTAGGAGAATGATATGGTGGACATACTCCTATAGATAAGCGTAGCATAAAGATCAAGTCATTTCAATAGTTCAATTGCTATATGCTTTCTGATACATAGTAACCTAATTCCTTCGACCATGAGATCATGCATATCACCTTTACCGGATGGATGCTTTGATGTCATCAAACACCACACCGTAACAGGGTGGCTATAAAGGTGGTATTGAGTGTTCGGAAAGTATTGGTTGAAACACATGGATCAAGAGTGGGATTTGTCCATCCATATGACGGATAGATATTCTCTGGGCCCTCTCGGTGAAATGTCATCCAATTAGCTTGCAAGCATGTGACTGGGTCACAAGGTATCACATATCACGGGAACGAGAAAAGAGTACTTATCAGTAACGAGGTTGAACTGGGTATGCAGAGATACCGACGATCATAACCTCGGATAAGTAACATATCGTGAGACAAAGGGAAATTGGTATCGTATGTAAGTGGTTCATTCGATCGCAATGTAATCGTAGAAATATGTGGGAGCCATATGAATTTCTAGATTCCTCTATTGGTTATTGTTCGGAGAAGTGTCTCGATCATGTCCGCATAATTCACGAACCGTAGGGAGACACACTTAAGGATTCGACGTTGTTTGAGTAGTTATGGTATTATGAGAAAGAGACCGAATGTTGTTCGGAGTCTCGGATGGGATCCGGGATATCACGAGGTGATCCGGAATGGTCCGGAGAATAAGATTCATATAAGGAAAGTCCCGTTTCGGAGTTGGGGAATGGTTCCGGTGTTTTCATCGGGAACATTCTAGAAGGTCCCGGAATGTCCGGCACTCCGGAGGGGGAAGGGTACATGAATGTGTCATTGTAAGTTGGAATGATTGCATCATGTACTAGGTGTTCTTGCTGTCCAAAATAAAGGGTTTATTTAAATCCTAAATTGAAAAGTCAAACGGCTAGTTTGAAAGTCAAACGGCAATTTTGGGAAGTGGGAAGAGAGGAGGATTGGTGGAGGCCGAGTTGGGGAGGGAGTCCTCCTCCCCAAGCCGGCGCCCCACTCAAGCCGAGTTGGGGAGGGACTCCACTCCCTCCCCTTGGCCGCCGGCCCTCCCACCTATAAAGGGAGGGGTAGGGCTGCCCCTCCTAGCACACACAAGTTCCTATCTTCTACCTCCGGTTTAGAGCCGTTTTGGTTTAGAGCTTCTAATTGCTTTAGCCAGCGGTTTAGAGCCTAGAGCCTTCTAATTGGTTTAGAGCCTTCTAATTGGTGTGTCTAATTACTAGACCACTAATAGCCTCTCTCATAAGCTCCACCATACTCGCACCGGCTTAAGGCGAAGCCCTGCGGGATTTCCCCTCTACCTCCGGTACCACGCCGTTGTGCTGCCGGAATCGCGAGGAGAGTGCTACAACCTCCGCTGCCTGCTGGAACAAGGGAGAGGAAGGTCTTCGTCGAGTACCGAACGTGTGACCGACTACGGGAGCGCTGCCGGAATGTGGCGCCGGAAGGATCGTCTACGCGATCTTGAGATCGGAAAGAGTACGACTACATCACCCACGAGAATCTGCTCTCGTTAAACACTTTGGAATCTTCGAGGGTGAGTTATTCCATCGACTCGTTGCTGCAATCTAGTAGATAGATCTTGGCTTGTTTGTTTGTATGCGATAGAAAATTTTTGTTTTCCATGCTATGAACCCCTACACCTTCGACTCCGGTCATCCTCTACGATCTTTGGCTCTAACGGCTCGGGGGATCCCTCCGCTTCGGTGACCCGTTGTGGTCTTCGACTCCGTCGCACGACCCTCTGCCATCTTCGGTGCCAACGACTCGAGGGCCCGAGGGCTCCCTCCGCTTCGGCGACCAGCCACGGCCTTCGGCTCCAGCAACCCGTTGCGGCTTTCGGCTGTGGGGACCCGCTGCATTCTTCGGATGTGGCGACCCAACATGGTCTTCAATTGCGACAATCTTCGGATGCGGAACTCGTTGTCGCCATCAATCCCAGGAACCCGTCGCTGCTATGACTACGGTTCGCCGCGTCCACTACGTCCGCCGCGTGATCCGCTATCGCGTCAACTTCGCCACGACAACCAACAAAGCTAAGTTTCCCTCTACTTAGAGCTGGTTTTCTTTTTAACTCGCACTCGAAACACTCGGGGGCTGCGCCCTCTTCAAGTAACCTAATGTGCCATCGGCTCCACGCACTCGAGCACCTCGAACGCGACAGACCGAGTAGCTGATTCTGCCTGATCGTCGAATCCTTGAACTCCGAGCACCTCGGCAAGGTACTGAGACTAAGGGTAATCAGGCTAACGAAAAAGGCCTAGCATACAGTGCAAAAGTGTCGACTCGATCGGCACCAAAATTTTACCTTACAAATCGACAGGCAAATAATTCTTCACAAGATACAAGTACTTCACAATTTTTTATGTTTTCTGCAGCCTACAGGAATGTCGAATTACATCTCGCTATTGTATTGGGTCCTCCAACAGGAGTCGACAAAGCAACTGGCTACGCCATAAACTCAAGGCCCGAGTCGAAACCCTCCTCGGATGGTTGCATCACTTGATTCTTCAGAGGCGCGACGCTGACTCGATGCACTTCCGGTTCAGTGGTTTCTCCTCGCATGAGTCTCCACTCGAGTCTGCGACTCGACTAGACACTCGGGGGCTACTCCTATCAGGAGCGCTGGTCGCGCACCCGATGTACTTCCGGGTCAGCAATACGCCCACGAGATTGTCGACTACAACTTCACGATACAAGACTCGAGTCTCTGCCTGAGTCTACGACTCCGCCAGACACTCGGGGGCTAATCCTATCAGGAGCGCTGGCCGCGCACCCGAGACATGAATTACTTGATCTATTCTTCGAGTCCTACGTTGAGTCTACGACTCCACTACGGACTCGGGGGCTACTCCCATAGGGAGGATGGATTCAAGCATCCGAAAAATCTGTGTCCTACGGACCTGAAGCCAAACAACGGCTGAATTAAAGTCTCTCGAACAGACACTCGGGGGCTACTCCCATAGGGAGCGCTGGTCACGCACCCTATGAATTCTTCGAGTGCCATCCTTCGGGTCAGCATGCAAAACTTTTCGGCAGCTCTGCCCGAATTAACGCTAAGTGAGCAACGTCCTCCTTGGCCACCCGAAACACCTCCGCGGTGATAAACATTCGGATGCTGCGTCTGCGATGCAAAGATAAGACCTACAGATACCGTCTGATGGCCTGGTAACGCACACGACTGTGCTCTGCTAGTAAAAATCCGTGCTAGCAGGCGTGATGAAAAATCCCGACGGACGCGTTGGGTACATCATTTAAATTCACTGGAATTCTACTTCTGTAAGTCCTCCGCGGCCTGAGTCGAATTACGCGAGCAAATGTTCCGGGTTCGAGTCGAGGGACTCGAACCTGAAGAAGATCATGTTGTTTTGTCCTAAGACAGTTAACTGACCCTGATCCGTCGGGAGAAGTCAGGCACATGCATCAACAATCCCTACACATTCTCTTGAAAGACAGAGTTGCACCCGAAGGATTGAAGAGTCCTCAGCCGAATCTACGATTCGACTGAACACTCGGGGCTACTGACATGGTTATACCCCACGGGTGCATGATCTCAGCATACCTGGTCCAGCCCAAGGAAGGCCCACGGCAAATATACGCCGGCCCATGAAGACTTTCGGGTGGCCAAGGCCCATGACGCCTTCGGATCCTTGGAGAGCAAGACTAGTGTAGATAGGAAATTCATAGGGGTAAAACCCTAGAACTTGTAACCGACTAGGTCTAAGCCCGGGACCTGCCTAAGTCTATATAAAGGCTAGGAGGGCACGACCTAGATCTCTCTCTCTCTCATACTTTCACATACACACCTCCACGCCAGATTGCATCTGCGCACCCCTGTAACCTTCGGTTCCGCCGTAATCAAGAGCAGACAAGCAGGAGTAGGGTTTTCCCTCCGGGGGCCTGAACCTGGGTAAACCTTGTGTCCCCGTGTTGCTTGTTTGCTAACCGTTACGCGATCTCCAACATCCCCATCTTCTCCAAAACCCAAGTCCATAACAATGGGCATTGACGAGTCAAAACCTCGTCACCCTATGACGGCGCCGCCAAGCCAACTACATGGTTGCAGGACTACGGCAACACGGTGGAGATCGCCGTGGGTAACCCCAACGTCGCCGTCAAGTACCTCCCATTAATGTTGGCGGGCACGACCCGTCAATGGATTGATGACTTGCCGGAAAGATCCATCTGCAATTGGTTGGACATGCAAGAAGCGTGCACCAAAAACTTCAAGGGTACGTATAAGCGTCCCTGCACTGTTGGCGATCTACCTTGGTGCGTGCAAGAGAAAGACGAGACATCTCGCGCCTACCTCTCCCGCTGGCTGGATATGAAGAATTCATGCGCAGGAGTGCACGCTCAGACCACCATGGCCGCCTTCATCAATGGCTTGGAAAGGGGCACGTTGCTCCGACATAAGCTGAAGCGCTTGCATGACAATCACCATCTAGACTTGAACCAGATGATTCAGTTGGCCATGAGTTCGCAGCTCCCGATGACGATGCTCGCGGCTCTCTGCCGGCAACAGCTGTTCCAACTCAGGCTCGGAGGAACAGCAGCTCAAAGCGGAAAACCGCTCTAGAAGAAAAGCAAACTCCCGACATGGTCGTTATGACCTTCGCAGGACGAGGTGATGATGGACAACGTGGCCGAGGACGGGGAGATGCACGTGGGCAGCAGCGAGGAAGTGAAACTACCTCGGCAGCGCTCCGTGTTCCCCAAACCTACAAAGAGTATCGCGATATGTCGTGCCTCGTACACCTCGATGTCAACTTCAAGGCCACTTACACCAATCGCCACTACAAGTTTGTCAACGACCTCAAGGAGGACCCGGAGTCCGGCTACAAGCAAAGTCGAAAGAATAGACCGCAAGGCAAGGGCAAGGGGAAGAAGAAGGAGGAGGAGTCCAAGAATTCAAGTGACATGGACGAGGACATTGACCCCAAGCATGCCTCCAAGAGCGACGACAAAGGCAAGAACCCCTTCGAGAAGAAGGTGACAGTTTTCCATACTTTCCTTGGCACCCCCACCGTCCGACAACAAAAGACCTCTATGAGGATACTGATGGATACTCTCCCCCCAGTCCCCCAGTTCCTGTGCTGGTCGGAGATTCCAATTACTTGGGACATGAAGGATCACCCAGACCTCATCCCTACGGAGAACCAATACTCCATGGTCATCAACCCTTTGATTGACGGCAATGAGTTCACCAAGTGTATGGTGGATAGTGCAAGCAGCATCAATATCATGTACCTGGATACACTGCAGAAGATGAACTTGATGGAGGCAAACCTAAGGCGGACCAACACCATCTTCCACGGTGTATTTCTTGGTCAGGAGGCTCGGTCCCTTGGGTGCATCACACTTCAGGTAGCCTTTGGCGATGTTAATAATTACCGCCAAGAGCGCATGACCTTTGAGGTGGTCCCCTTCAAAAGCATGTACCACGTCATATTTGGCCGCGACATATTCCACACCTTCATGGCCAAGCCATGCTTCGTCTACAACAAACTTCAAGATACCCGGACCAAACGGTGTCATCACCGTATCCGGAAGCTTTGCCAAATCTAGGGACTGCGAGATTAGAGAAGCAGCCTATGCGGAAGCTGTCCTCTACAGCGAAAAATTCAAGGAGATCCAGAGCAAGGTCGATGCCTCAAAGATGCCCGCGTCGAAGAAACGGATTTCCGACTCTGCTCCAGCATTCAAGGCCGCCATCGAGACCAAGCCGGTGGAACTTGTGGTAGGCGATGCCTCCAAGATCACCGCCATTGGACGAACCTGGATCCCAAATAGGAAAGCGCGCTCGTCGAGTTCCTCCGTGAGAATAGGGACATCTTTGCCTGGCAACCTATAGACATGAAAGGTGTACCTAGGGAACTTCCCGAGCACAGCTTGAACATTGATCCAAAATGCAAACCAGTGAAGCAACCTCTACGACGCTTTGGAGATGAGAAGAGACGCGCTATAGGCAAAGAGATAGCTAGGTTACTTAAGGCTAGTTTTATCCAAGAAGTCCTTCACACCCAATGGATGGCCAATCCTGTACTAGTCCCCAAAAAGGGAAACAAAGAATTAAGAATGTGCGTTGATTACACTAGCTTGAACAAAGCATGCCCCAAAGATCCGTTTGCTTTGCCTCGCATTGACCAAGTCATTGACTCGGCGGCTGGCTCGGAACTTTTGTGTTTTCTTGATGCATACTCAGGATACCACCAGATCAACATGAGGAAGTCGGACCAATTGGCCACTTCGTTCACTACCCCCAATGGCACATTTTGCTATGTTACGATGCCCTTTGGGCTGAAAAACGCAGGTGCTACGTACCAGCGGACAATGCAACATTGCCTACACGATCAAATTGGTTGGAACGTTCACGCCTATGTGGACAATATAGCGGTGATGTCTAAAAAGTCAAATGACTTAATCTTCGACTTAAAATAAACCTTTGATAATCTCCAGAAATACAACATGATGCTTAACCCTAAGAAGTGCGTCTTCGGGGTTCCAGCCGGCAAATTGTTGGACTTCATCGTTTCCAGCGTGGAATCGAGGTCAACCCGAAGAAAATTAAAGCCATCTTAAACATAAACCGTCTGACATGCCTAAAGGACATACAACGACTAACAGGTTGTGTTGCAGCAGTTAGTCGGTTCGTCAGCCGACTCGGAGAGAAGGCTCTGCCGCTATACAAGTTGCTGAAGAGGGCGAACAAATTCACATGGACGGACGAAGCAGATGCAGCATTGAAGCAGCTCAAGGATATTCTTTACTCAGCGCCTATCCTTGCAGCACCCGAGCCTGGTGAGCCCATGTTAATTTACATGGCGGCCACCAACCGGGTAATCAGCATCGTCGTCGTGGTAGAGCGGAAGGAACCAGGCTATGAGCACGGAATTCAATGACCAATTTACTATGTAAGCGAGGTATTGACGGAGTCCAAGCAACGTTACCTGCACTACCAAAAGATAGCTTATGGAGTATTCCTTGCTTCTCGAAAGCCGAGGCACTATTTCTAGGAGCACCCCATCACAGTGGTGAGCAAGACTCCACTGTCTGACATCATCAACAACAGCGACGCTACAGGAAGTGTCGCGAAGTGGGGCATTGAACTTGCCGCCTTCGAGATCACCTACAAGCGACGCGACGCTATCAAATCACAAGTCTTGGCGGATTTTATTGCAGATTGGACAGAGATGCCAGATGCTACCCCATTGCTGGAACCAGAATATTGGGGATGCACTTTGATGGATCAAAGCTGCTCAACGGCTCGGGGGCTGGTGTACTGCTACAGTCACCAACTGGAGACAAGCTACACTATGTTCTGCAGATCCACTTCGAGGCTACGAACAACATGGTGGAATATGAAGCACTCATTCACGGATTACGCGTAGCCAAGGATATTGGCATCAAGCGCATAGTTTGCTGTGGAGATTCTGACTTGGTTGCCCAACAGGTGGCTGGCACCTGGAATGCGCGGAACCCTGTGATGGAGGTATATCAAGACGAAGTGGACGAGATAGCCAAGAGATTCTTGGGCTACGAGGTCAAGTATGTACCTAGGGAGCAAAACGAAGCGGCTGATCTGCTGTCTAAGCTTGGATCAGGGTGCAAACGAATTACGCCAGGAGTTTTCCTGGAGCATCTACGGACACCATCCGTGAAGGGAGCAGACATCGACAACCCGGACATAGTAGACTCTTGTAGGGGTTCGTAGCATGGAAAACAAAAAATTTCTACCGCATGCAAACAAACAAGCCAAGATCTATCTACTAGATTGTAGCAACGAGTCGATAGAGGAACTCACCCTCGAAGATTCCAAAGCTGTTAACGAGAGCAGATTCTCGTGGGTGATGTAGTCGTACTCTTGCCGATCTCAAGATCGTGTAGACGATCCTTTCGGGGCTGCGTTCCGGCAGCGCTTCCGCATTCGGTCACACGTTCGGTACTCGATGAAGACCTTCCTCTCCCTTGTTCCAGCAGGCAGCAGAGGTTGTAGCACTCTCCTCGCGATTCCGGCAGCACGACGGCGTGGTGTCGGAAGTAGAGGGGAGATCTCGCAGGGCTTTGCCTTAAGCCAGAGCGAGTATGGTGGACTATGAGAGAGGCCTTGGTGATCTAGGGTTTAGAGGGCACCAAGGGGAGGGCTTGGTCGGTGGCTAGGGTTTGGGGAAAGCCTAACTCGCCGAGTTAGAGGAGGCCCTAGGCGGCGGCGACTTGGAGGAGGCCGGCGGCTTGTGGCTAGGGTTTGAGGTGTGTGGGGTAGGGGGCGCCCTACCCCTCCTTATATAGGTGGAGGGTGGCCGGTTGGGAGGAGGGAGTCCTCCCCCAACTCGGCCTCCTTGGCCGGCGGGTGGAGGGAGGGGACTTCCTCCCCAAGTAGGTTTCCTACTCTCCCTCCACCAAGCAAACTTGAGATTTGACTTTTCAAATTGGCGTTTGACTTTCAAACTCGGACTTGATTTCTCTCTTTATTTTGCCCAGCAAAGTGACCTAGTACATGATGCAACCATTCCACATTGTCATGACACATTCATTTACCCTTACCCTCCCGGAGTGTTGGACCTTCTAGACCCTTATAGAACATTCCTGGTGAAAACACCGGAATCATTCCTGAACTCCGAAACATGACTTTACTTATATGAATCTTATTCTCCAGACCATTCCGGATATCCTCATGATATCCCGGATCCCATCCGAGACTCCTAACAACATTCGGTCTCTTTCTCATCATTCCATAACTACTCAACAACATCGAATCCTTAAGTGTGTCTCCCTACGGTTCGTGAATTATGCGGACATGATCGAGACACTTCTCCGATCAATAACCAATAGAGGAATCTGGAAATTCATATGGCTCCCACATATTTCTACGATTACTTTGCGATCGAATGAACCACTTACATACGATACCAATTTCCCTTTGTCTCACGATAGTTTACTTATCCAAGGTTTTGATCGTCGGTATCTCTGCATACGTAGTTCAACCTCGTTACTGATAAGTACTCTTTTCTCGTTCCCATGATATGTGATCCCTTGTGAGCCAGTCACATGCTTGCAAGCTAATTGGATGACATTCCACCGAGAGGGCCTAGAGTATATTTATCCGTCATATGGATGGACAAATCCCATTCTTGATCCATGTGTCTCAACCCATACTTTCCGAACACTCAATGCCATCTTTATAGCCACCCAGTTACGGTGTGGTGTTTGATGTCATCAAAGCATCCTTCCGGTGATGGTGATAAGCATGATCTCATGGTCGAAGGAATTAGGGTACTATGTATCAGAAAGCTTATAGCAATTGAACTATTAGAATGACTTGATCTTTATGCTACGCTTATCTATAGGAGTATGTACATCATACCATTCTCCTAATGATATGATATTGTTGTCAACAACATCTCAATGTTCATGATCAGGAAACCATGACCATCTATTAACCAACAAGCTAGTATTATCAAGAGTCTTTACTAGGGACTCTAATTTAGTTTACAAATCACACAAGTATTAATGTATCTCCAACAGTCTCCCACTTGCACTAGAGTCAACTAATCTAGATCACATGGTAATATACCGAACATCCATGGCAGTTTGGTGTTGGCCATGTTTTGCCCTCGGGAGAGGTTTAGTCAATGGATCCTCCATATTCAGATATGTGTGTACTTTGCAAATATTTATGTCACCATCTTGGACATGTTCTCGAATAGCGTGAAAACGTAGCTTGATGTGCTTCAGCTTCTTGTGTGACCTTGGTTCTTGCGCATTGGCTATGGCGCCCATGTTATCACAGTAGATAGACATTGGGTCCAGCGCACTTGGAACCACACCAAGCTCTGTAATGAACTCTTTCATCCATATCGCTTCTTGTGAAGCCTCCGAAGCAGCTATGTATTCCGATTCAGTTGAAGATCTCGCCACAACGCTTTGCTTTGCACTCCTCCAGCTAACTGATGCACCATTCAAAGTAAATACGTATCCAGACTGGGATTTAAAATCATCCGGATCGGTATTCCAACTAGCATCGGTGTAACCATTAACAACGAGTTATTCATCACCTCCATAAGAAAGAACCATATCCTTAGTTCTTCTCAAGTACTTAAGGATGTTTTTGACCGCTGCCCAATGATCCACTCCTGGATCACTTTGATATCTGCTAGTCAAACTAACAGCATATGCAATGTCGGGTCTAGTACATAGCATGGCATACATTAGAGATCCTATGGCTGAGGCATAGGGAGTCTTACTCATCCTTTCTCTATCTTCTGCCGTTGCTGGACTTTGAGTTTTACTCAAGGTCGTATTGGGAAACATGGGCAAGAACCCTTTCTTGCTATCTTCCGTTCCAAACCTCTTTAGAACTTTGTCCAAATATGTACTTTGTGACAATAATATTAGGCGTCTCGATCTATCTCTATAAATCTTTATGCCTAATATGTAAGATGCTTCGCCAAGATCTTTCATTGAAAAACTATTATTCAAATAATCCTTCACACTATTAAGAAGGTCTACATCATTCCCAATCAACAATATGTCATCTACATATAGTATTAAGAATGCTACAGAGCTCCCACTCACTTTCTTGTAAATACAAGCTTCTCCATAAGTTTGTATAAAACCAAAACTTTTGATTACCTTATCAAAACGTTGATTCCAACTTCGGGATGCTTGCTTCAATCCATATATGGACCGTTTAAGTTTGCACACCTTGTTAGCATCTTTAGGATCGAAAAAACCTTTGGGTTGCATCATATACAACTCTTCATCAATGTCTCCATTGAGGAACGATGTTTTGACATCCATCTGCCATATCTCATAATCGTAATATGCAGCGATTGCTAACATAATCCTCACAGACTTTAGCTTCGCTACTGGTGAGAAAGTCTCATCGTAGTCAACTCCTTGAATTTGTCGAAACGCTTTTGCGACAAGTCGAGCTTTATAGACAGTAACATTACCATCAGCATCTGTTTTCTTCTTGAAAATCCATTTGTTCTCGACAGCCTTCCGGCCATCCGGTAAGTCCACCAAAGTCCATACTTGGTTTTCGTACATGGATCCCATATCGGATTTCATGGCTTCTTGCCATTTATCGGAATCTGGGCTCATCATCGCTTCATCATATGTCGCAGGATCATCGGTGTTGTCCACCAACATGACACTCATAACGGGATCATACCAATCAGGAGTGGTACGAGTTCTCGTTGACCTGCGAGGCTCTGTAGCAACTTCAACCGAAGTTTCATGATCATCATCATTATCTTCCTCTCTTATTGGTGTAGGCGCCACAGGAAGTACTTCCGGTGCTGCGCTACTCGCAAGTTCGAGAGAAGGTTCAACAACCTCGTCAAGTTCTACTTTCCTTCCAGTCACTTCTTTCGAGAGAAATTCCTTCTCTAGAAAGGATCCATTGTTGGCAACAAAGATTTTGCCCTCGGATCTATGATAGAAGGTATACCCAATAGTTTCCTTAGGGTATCCTACGAAGACGCATTTTTCCGCTTTGGGTTCAAGCTTGTCCGGCTGTAACTTCTTTACATAGGCTTCACAACCCCAAACTTTAAGGAACGACAATTTAGGTTTCTTCCCAAAACATAATTCATACGGTGTTGTTTCAACGGATTTAGATGGTGCCCTATTTAAAGTGAATGCGGCTGTTTATAATGCATAACCCCAAAATGATAGCGGTAAATATGTAAGTGACATCATAGAACGAACCATATCTAAGAGAGTTCGATTACGACGTTCGGACACACCATTACGCTGTGGTGTTCCCGGCGGTGTAAATTGTGAAAGTATTCCGCATTTCTTTAAATGCTCGCCAAACTCGTAACTTAGATATTCACCTCCACGATCAGATCGTAGAAATTTAATCTTCTTGTTACGTTGATTCTCTACCTCACTTTGAAATTCCTTAAACTTCTCAAAAGTTTCAGACTTATGTTTCATGAAATAGATATACCCATATCTACTCAAGTCATCCGTGAAGGTAAGAACATAATGATAACCACCGCGCGATGCTACACTCATTGGACCACACACATCGGTATGTATGATTTCCAACAAGTCCGTAGCTCGCTCCATCATACCAGAAAATGGAGTCTTAGTCATTTTACCCATCATACATGCTTCGCATCTTTCAAGTGATTTGAAATCAAGTGATTCAAGAAGTCCACCGAAATGGAGTTTCTTCATACGCTTCACTCCAATGTGACCAAGACAACAGTGCCACATATAGGTCGAGTTATCGCTCAATTTCAAACGTTTAGCTTCAATGTTATTAATGTGTGTATTACTACAATCGAGATTCAATAAGAATAGACCATCTATCAAAGGTGCATGTGCATAAAACATATTACTCATATAAATCGAACAACCATTATTCTTGGACTTAAACAAGTAACCATCTCGCAATAAACATGATCCAGATATAATGTTCATGCTCAACGCAGGCACCAAATAACAATTATTTAAGTATAAAACTAATCCCGATGGTAGATGAAGAGGTAGCGTGCCGACCGCGATCACATCAACCTTTGATCCATTTCCACGCACATCGTCACCTCGTTCTTCGCTAGCTTCCGTTTATTCTGCAGTACCTGTTTCGAGTTACAAATATGAGCAACCGAACCAGTATCAAATACCCAGGAACTACTACGAGTACTAGTGAGATACACATTAATAACATCTATATCGGATATACCTTTCTTCTTGATGTTGCTGTTCTTCAAATCCACCAAGTACTTTGGGCAATTCCGCTTCCAGTGACCTTCTCCCTTGCAGTAAAAGCACTCAGTATCAGGCTTAAGCCTAGCCTTGGTCTTCTTCGCCGGCGCGGTAACTTTCTTACCGCCCTTCTTGAAGTTTCCCTTTTTCTTAGACTTGACTTGCTTCTTGAATTTGGTGGTCTTATTGACCAACAACACTTGGTGCTCTTTCTTGATCTCCACTTCTGCAGATTTCAACATGGAGAAGAGTTCTGGCAATGTCTTGTCCATGTTTTGCATATTGTAGTTCATCACAAAGTTCTTGTAACTTGGTGGTAGTGATTGGAGGACACGGTGAATCCCCAAAGAATTAGGAATCACTATACCCAAACTTTGGAGCTTGTTTGCGTGCCCAGACATCTTAAGCACATGCTCACTGACGGAGCTGCCCTCTTCCATCTTGCAGTTAAAGAACTTTTCAGAAGCCTCATAACTATCAACTACCGCGTGAGCCTCAAATATCATTTTGAGTTCACGGACAATATCATGTGGGTCATGGTTCTCAAACCTTTTTTGAAGCTCCGATTCCAAACCATACAAGATAGCATACTGAACTGTGGAGTACTGATTCTTCCGAGTGAGGTAAACATTCTTTACTTCATCGGTAGCAGTAGCTGCAGGCGGGTCACCCAGCGGTGCATCCAGCACATAGGTCAAATTACTAGCATTGAGGACAATCCTCTAATTGCGGAACCAATCCGCGAAGTTGCTTCCATTGTTTTTCAACTTTTCTTTCTCTAGGAACGCATTAAAATTGATGGTAGGGGCCGCCATTGATCTACAACATATTTGCAATAGTTTAGACTAAGTTTATGACAAATTGAGTTCTAATTAATAGTTAAATTAATCTAGGTGAACTCCCACTCAAAACAATATCCCTCAAATTGTTTTAGTGATCACACGAACCAAATCCACCACATCAAAACCGATCATCACGAGAGTTGATGTAGCTTCAATGGCGAACAATCAACATGTTCATCATATCTACTATATGACTCATGCTTTACCTTTCGGTGATCTGTGTTCCGAGACCATGTCTGTACATGCTAGGCTCGTCAAGATCAAACCTTAGCTTCTGCATGAGCAAATCTAGCTTGCTCACGTTGTATACACTCGCAGAATCTAACACACCCAATCATCACGTGGTGCGTCGAAACAACGAGCTTTAGCAACGATGCTTACTAAGGATGAACACTTTGAAACTTGAAATTTGTGTGCTTGAGGGATCATCTTATAATGCTACCATCTTTAACTAAGCAATACAAGATGCATAAAGGATTAACATCACATGCAATTCATAATATGTGATATGATATGGCCTTTCTTCTTGTGATTCCGATCTCCATCTTCAAGCACGAAATGATCTCCATCATCACCGGTATGGCGTCAAGGTCAATGGCGCCGCTTCATGGTTGTCGTCCACCAGCTTCAACTATTACAACTACTTTGAATAGACATGTGGGTCTTAACAGAAATTAAAGACAACCATATGGCTCCTGCCGGTTGCCAACTTACAATAAGGGACATTGCATACATCATATATAATCACAATCATGGCCATATCACATCACAACACACCCCTGCAAAACACAGTTAGACGCCTCTAATTTTCTTTGCATATTTTACGTGGTTTGGGTCTTTCAATAAGTGTCGATCTAACTTACGAACAAGAACCACAACGTTGATGTTTGAACTATCAAGTGCCCATTGTAAATTAGATCTATACTATGATGGGAGAGACAGGCACCCGCAAAGCCACTTATGCAATACAAGTTGCATGTTGAGCGTGGAGCAAGTCTCATGAACGATGTCATGTAAGGTTAGCCCGGGCCGCTTCATCCCATCATACCGCAAGATGCAAAGTACACAAAAAGTAATTGATAATAAAAGCACCACCGCCCACAATGACCATTGTGTTCTACTCGTGCAACAGATCTACATATAGACACGGCTCTGATACCACTGTTGGGGTTCGTAGCATGGAAAACAAAAATTTTCTACCGCATGCAAACAAACAAGCCAAGATCTATCTACCAGATTGTATCAACGAGTCGATAGAGTACTAACCCTTGAAGATTCCAGAGCGGTTAACGAGAGCAGATTCTCGTGGGTGATGTAGTCGTACTCTTGCCGATATCAAGATCGCGTAGATGATCCTTCCGACGCTGTGTTCCGGCAGCGCTTCCGCAGTCGGTCACACGTTCGGTACTCGATGAAGAACTTCCTCTCCCTTGTTCCAGCAGGCAGCGGAGGTTGTAGCACCCTTCTCGCGATTTCGGCAGCACGACGGCGTGGTGTCGGAAGTAGAGGGGAGATCTCGCAGGGCTTCGCCTTATGCCGGAGCGAGTATGGTGGACTATGAGAGAGGCCTTGGTGATCTAGGGTTTAGAGGGCACCAAGGGGAGGGCTTGGTCAGCGGCTAGGGTTTGGGGAAACCCTAACTCGCCGAGTTAGAGGAGGCCCTAGGCGGCGGTGACTTGGAGGAGGCCGGAGGCTTGGGGCTAGGGTTTGAGGTGTGTGGGGTAGGGGGCGCCCTACCCCTCCTTATATAGGTGGAGGGTGGCCGGTTGGGAGGAGGGAGTCCTCCCCCAACTCTACCTCCTTGGCCGGAGGGTGGAGGGAGGGGACTTCCTCCCCAAGTAGGTTTCCTACTCTCCCTCCACCAAGCAAACTTGAGATTTGACTTTTCAAATTGGCATTTCACTTTCAAACTCGGACTTGATTTCTCTCTTTATTTTGCCCAGCAAAGTGACCTAGTACATGATGCAACCATTCCACATTGTCATGACACATTCATGTACCCTTCCCCTCCCGGAGTGTTGGACCTTCTAGACCCTTCTAGAACATTCCTGGTGAAAACACCGGAATCATTCCCGAACTCCGAAACAGGACTTTCCTTATATGAATCTTATTCTCCGGACCATTCCGGATCTCCTTGTGATATCCCGAATCCCATCCGAGACTCCGAACAACATTCGGTCTCTTTCTCATCATTCCATAACTACTCAACAACATTGAATCCTTAAGTGTGTCTCCCTACGGTTCGTGAATTATGCGGACATGATCGAGACACTTCTCCGATCAATAACCAATAGAGGAATCTGGAAATTCATATGGCTCCCACATATTTCTACGATTACTTTGCGATCGAATGAACCACTTACATACGATACCAATTTCCCTTTGTCTCACGATAGTTTACTTATCCAAGGTTTTGATCGTCGGTATCTCTGCATACGTAGTTCAACCTCGTTACTGATAAGTACTCTTTTCTCGTTCCCATGATATGTGATCCCTTGTGAGCCAGTCACATGCTTGTAAGCTAATTGGATGACATTCCACCGAGAGGGCCTAGAGTATATTTATCCGTCATATGGATGGACAAATCCCATTCTTGATCCATGTGTCTCAACCCATACTTTCCGAACACTCAATGCCATCTTTATAGCCACCCAGTTACGGTGTGGTGTTTGATGTCATCAAAGCATCCTTCCGGTGATGGTGATAAGCATGATCTCATGGTCAAAGGAATTAGGTTACTATGTATCAGAAAGCTTATAGCAATTGAACTATTAAAATGACTTGATCTTTATGCTACGTTTATCTATAGGGGTATGTCCATCATTCCATTCTCCTAATGATATGATCTTGTTGTCAACAACATCTCAATGTTCATGATCGGGAAACCATGATCATCTATTAACCAACAAGCTAGTATTATAAAGAGGCTTTACTAGGGACTCTAATTTAGTTTACAAATCACACAAGTACTAATGTTTCCGGTTAATACTGTTATAGCATGAATGTAAACATTTATCATAAACACAAAGATATAATAATAACTATATTTATTATTGCTTCTAGGGCATATCTCCAACAACTCTTTCGTCCACATGGTGGCAAAGATCCCTCCGGCTTGGACAAAACCGTTCATGGAGTATCTCGAACACGGAACTTTGCCCGACGATGAGGTCGAAAGACGACAAATAGTACGATGAGCAAAGGGCTATACCATAATCAATGGACAGCTCTACAAAAGAAGCACTACTGGTGTATACCTTAAGTGTGTTTCCCAACAAGAACGTATTGAAATCCTCCATGAAATCCATCTCGGATATTGCGGGCATCACGCCGCTCCCAGATCGTTGGTTGCTAAATCTTTCCGGCAAGGATTCTACTGGCTGACCGCGAAGTCGGACGCCGACAAGCTGGTTGAGACATGCATGGGATGCCAGTATTATGCCCGATAACCACATGTTCCTACTGAAGAATTGCGTACAATACCAATAACTTGGCCGTTTGCAGTCTGTGGGCTGGACATGGTTGGTCCGTTGCAGACGGCACCATGTGGGTTTACGCATCTGCTAGTAGAAGTTGATAAATTCACCAAATGGATAGAAGCTAAACTCATTAGAAAGCTCGATGGGGCAACTGCCCCATTAGGTTTTTCCGGGATCTAGTGGTGAGATTTGGTCTCCCACATAGCATTATCACCGACAACGGCAACAACTTGTCACTCGGAGAAGTGGAGGATTATTGTTGGGAGAAGGGCATCCGACTTGACCTTGCATCTGTGGAACACCCACAATCCAATGGTCAGGTTGAGCGAGCCAATGGATTAATTCTGCAGGGAATAAAGCCACGTCTTGAGGCACCGCTACATAGAGCAGCTAGAGCCTGGGCGGAAGAATTGCCATCTGTGCTGTAGAGTTTACGAACTACACCAAACAAATCCACTGGCTACACCCCTTATTTCATGGTATATGGAACAGAAGCCATCCTGACTTCCGACATCCTTCATGATTCACCAAGAGTTGCCGCCTATGACGAAGATGACGCTGAAGAATCCAGACGCCTAGATGTGGACCTTCTCAAGGAGGAGCGTGTTTTGACATGCCAAAGATCCGCCATCTACCAGCAGAAGCTACGCAGCTACCATAGTCGCCGCGTCCGGCATCGCTCATTTAAAGATGGGGATTTGGTGCTCCGACTTAAGTAGAATAAGTCACACAAATTATCCCCGCCATGGGAAGGACCGTTCATCATAAGCAAGGAGCTACTCAATGGGTCTTACTACCTCGTTGACAATCGTGAACTGAAGGATAGACCCAACGAGGATCATAAGCGTTAGCAACGTCACCCGGATAATGACTACCCGGAGCTTGATCGGCCATGAAACATAGCACAGCTACGTCCTTTCTACACTTAGCATTTTTTATCTAATTGTGTACCTCTTGTATGATCAATGAAATAAAGTTCTCTGGTTCACTCATATTTCTGAGTCTTGTACCTCCTTTAGTGTTCATTTTTGGATCATGTAAAACCTTTATGCACAAGCTTTGAGATTGCACTTGTGAAAATTCCGCCTACGGGCGTTAGCTTAAGTTTTCTGGTCTACACGTTCTCTGTCGTTTTTATGTGAATTCTGGAGTAGTGACTTTTGGCACTTATTATCGGCGAGTTTGTGCTTAGGTTATTGATGGTGCCATTGGGCATCATCACCTGAGCGCATGGTTCCGACAACAAGTCTTCCGACTCACGAAAAGTCAAGCATAAAAACCAAAGTAATGGATAAGCCAGCACTTGATTAAAAAATATATACATGCTGAAACCAGTTCTTGAGTAGCAGGACATAACAATCATTGTTTTCCGCCTTAAGTTACACACATAGTTTTTCCGCATACACATTACAGAGGAAACAAATATTACAAATTGTTTTTCATTCCTCTAGCGCAGGAGACTTGGAAGCAGCATCGTCGGCAGCAGGAGAGTCACCTTCCTCGAAGTCAGCAGTGTTGAGGGACTCGGAGGAGCTTTGGTTGACACCATAGATGGTTTTCATGGGCACAAAGACATTAACGTCGACCAACTCGGCGACTCTGGTGTCATAACCCGCGAGTGACGCCAAGATAGATTCGTGGTTTATCTTTTGGCCTTCGTCATCTACGTCAGGGATCCCAGAGGTCACAGTGTCGATGTTGGCATTTTCGTAATGTGCCTTGACCATGGACAACGCCATTCTTGCACCGGCTTGTGCACATGAAGCTTTCTAGCTTGCGATACGCTCGAGGGCTCGGCGTAGGATCTCCGAGAACTTCACTATAGAGTATGATGCCTTGATATTAATCTGGAGGGGTTTGGCTATCTCCTTGGCCTGCTTGATGGCGGTGTTGATAAAGTTGCCGGTAAGGACCATGCTTTCCTTTGGCGGAGGAGGCGATCGGGTTAAACCCATAGGAGCTGCAAATTTCTGACAAAGGAGCGCATGCGTTCAAAAATTCAGAGTATTCAGCTTACAGAAGTCCAAGACGGAGAATCACTTACTGAAGATGCTAATCTCAGCCTGTTGGAGAGCATCCGCCATGGAGTCCCGTTCTTGTCGGAGGATCATGTACGCTTCAAGATGGCGCTGATTTTGTTCATCAGCGGCTTTCTTTTGCTCTTTTAGGATAGCGATTTCCTCCTTCAAGCGGTTCATCTCCTCGCTGGCGGAGTCTTGCAGGGCTTTCATTGAATCTTCATGCATCTTCAGCATGTCCTTCCTCTCCTGTTTAAGGATCTTGTTTTCACTATCCATCTACTGAATATGCTTGGATTGCTCAACAATATCCTTAGCCTTGGAAATGGTTTCTGCAAGTCGGATAAAGAAAGGTACACAGTGAGTAATCAGAGAATGTTGGCACAAGACCAAGCCGGAATACGAAATAGAAAGGAAAAAACAGACGCTTGCTCTTGGTGATTTGTTTCTTCAAGAAGGCAGTTTTACCCTTTTCAGCTTCCAAGTTCGCGCGCACTTCTGGTACTTGTCATTGGCGACACCCCTCCGAGCATTCTCATTCTATGGAAAGAAGAAAGTTAAATGTTGTTTGGTCTACTTGGAGCATCTAGCCGGAAAATTTCCACCTAGAAGCTCGGGGGCTACAGCGAGAGTTTTTAACTAACAATATGCTTGGTCTTTCTTTAAGCATCTAGTCGGAACTAATTCAGTTTTCAACTAGAATCTAGGGGGCTACAGTATAAAGTTTTTAACTTAGTCATATGCTTAGCTTCTCTTTAAGCATCTAGTCGGAACTAATTCAGTTACAACTAAAGGCCTGAGAGCTACAGTATTAAAATTTATAAACACTGTGTATGCTACTCTGAAAGCATCTAGTCGGAATAATTTATTCAAACTATATGCTTGGGGGCTACGGTGAGAAGTTTTCTAGCTTGATCACTCTTAGAGCATTTAGATGCAAAGACCTATGATTTTCCGTCTAAATCCTTGGGGGTTACAGTGGGATACTCATATGAAAAGCAAAACTTACAAGTGTGATGATCTTGAGGTTTGTAGCACACTCAACAAGCAACTTGCCAAAGGACAAACTGTTTCCTTGCAAGATTTCTGCTTACCGGAGAAGCTCCTCAAGGCCACACATTGGAGATGTCGGGGCCGCACCAGGAACCAGAGCAGTGTTACCCGGCGTAAGCACCGGGTAGACTATCTTCGGGAACTCTATGGTCTTCTTGGGTGCGGAGACGCCTCTTTCGGCAGACGTACCACCTTCCACCATCGCCTTACCGCTACCGATGGCATCCTTAGCCGGAGCTTCAACCATTAGGTTTGCGGCACTTTCCTGCGTCGCCTGTTCGCCGATAATAGAAATCTCGGTGGAGGCACCTGAGTCCACTTACATGGCGGAGGGGCCAGATGCTTCTTTGGCTTGAGAGCTTGTCGGAGGAGACGCAGGTTTGACGATGGGAGTGATAGGGGCGATGGCGGGAGATGCGTGGGGAGAAACATCACGATGCAACATATCCTTAATGTTTTTAGAAGCCCCCAAAGTCTTGGAGGTCTTCTTCAAACTGGTTGTGGCTTTCTTCCTAAAACGTATACAAAACTAAGACAAACAATGGACAATGTCGGAGAGAAAGAAGCTTACACAAGAGGGGGTGCTTTGGCAAAAGGGATCCCTGTAACCTTTCTTTTCTCCGCCTCCAGGGCAGCGGTAGTCTTCTTGGAGGCTCCACCCTTCGTCTTCTTCTTCTTGCCTCCGTTGGCAACGTCAGAGGTGGAGCTCTTCCGCTTTCACGCCAACGGGGCATCATCGTCGGACACGACGGTGACTTCCTTCATCTTTGGATCATAGATTTGGGGAGCCATGCTATCCTCATCTATGTCGCTTAGCTGTTAAGTGAAGAACCACCGTGTTAGATGAGATGGTAATGGCTAGATGGAAGAAATGGAGTATATGTCATACACGGAAAATAAATAGGTACCTTTGGGCACTTGCTCTCTACGAACATGTCGTAGGTGATGGTGAAGCCACACTTCATATCCTTCACCTTGACGATGTCCTTGAGGCGGAGCTTGACGGAGTCGCTCGAGAAGTTGTCCTCGGAGATGCGGAGGCTATCCTTCCTCTCGTTGGTATACTCGTGCATCAACTTCAAGCGGTGCTGCAGAGGCTGGATCCGCCTGATGAACAACCACATGGCTAGGTCCAATCCGGTCAGACCCGTATCTACGAACCACTCTATCCGCCTTATAGCACGAGAAGCGTCGATGTCGGAGGGAAGGGAGGCATGGGATCTCCATGTCGAGGCTTCGACGGCAGCTCCATCGACGAAGTCCGGGTACGTTACTTCTCGACCGGCCAGAGGGATATCTGGGTCGTAGAAGTACGCCCGCTGCCAGTTTTTACAAGACTCGTGGCCGACGGTGTCGGGGAACCGCCGGCCAGGCCGGATCTTAAAACTAATAGTGCCACAATTCCTGAGCTCGTCCTTGCCGGCTCCGGCTTCGCGCTTGACAGTGAAGAAATAGATGAAGAGATCTAACCTAGACCTAATCGGTAATGGTTGAGGACAGCAAGGAAAAAGTGGGAGATGGACAGGGAGACACCGCGTACTAGTTGTGCTTTGAGGTACACCTTTTCTCTAGCTTGAGGAGAAGGTGTGACCTCGCCGGCCGACGCCGCCCGCCAGACGAGCCCCTCCATCGCAGGGAGGTAGCCCTCAATGATCAATTCTTTGATATCACGGTCCATAATATCCGAACCGCGCCAGTCGCCCTTGTGGGAGTCGTACTCCTCCTCCAGCAGTTCTAGCGCCGCTGGGTTATGGTCGCCGCCGGTGGTTCGACCACCGCGGATTTGGGAATAAGCAATCCCTCTGGTGGCACGATGACGGCGCTCGCCGGCTTCGCCGCGGCATCGCCTGATGCCGCCATGGAGGGGGAAGAGCTGCTGCTGGCTATTGCGAGTTTTTCGGTGGTGACTGGGAGGGATTAAGGAGCTAGGGTTTTTCGCACAGGTGCGCGGAGAGCTCGAGGAGGCGCTCGCTGGAGGAAGAAGATGATGCAGAGGAGAATGGGGTGAAAAAGTAAAATTTCCACCGCTGTTACTATTTATGACCTCCGGCGTCAAGATTCGTGCGAAATGATCTAACAGTTGACGCGTGGATGACGTGTGCGGGCGCGTGCGCGGAAATTTCGCCACGTTGTCAACCGTCGCCGCCAACGGTTTGTATCGCTCGCGCGGAAAAAACGGACATGATTGCGTTCTCTGCATGTATAAGTTACGAGGCGTTGCTGACCTATGCCTACGTCGCTCTAGCTGTCACTGGCAGGTGAACCATCACATCGGAATATTACGGCATGGACAGATCCAATCTGGCTACGGAAGAGTACGATAGAAGATTCAGCAATTCTCCGACTTACAAGTTGAAGACGGAGAAAACCTTGCAGGGTTCTTTGGGAGGACTACAAGATGTTGCTTGATGATTTGCCGATATCCATCTAGACGGAGTATTCAAAATGAAGAGGCAAGACGGCGCAAGATCTCGAAGTTCTCCGGGGCTACTGTTGGGGATATGCTATATGGGTATCCTCATAGCATGTCCTCTATCCGGATAACCCGGGTGGGCCAAAATTGGTAGCATGGTCTTTGGACTGCTGGACGGCCCAGTTAGATGGATCCAGAAGGGAGGACCGTACCCGGAGCCTTGGAGTGCAAGACACGCTAGACTAGTAATAGACAGTGTAGGACTCTGTAACCTGTCCGGCTAGGACTTTTTCCTGTAACCCTAGGACCTGGCGACTATATAAGTCGGGCCTATGGGAGCCTTTAGGGCACAACTTCACATAACCTCGCACAGCGAACCAATCCCTGTAACTCGGCGTATTGCTATTATAGTGATTTATAGAGGAGTAGGATTTCGCCACCGTCGTGGGATTTAAACCTGTGTAAGCTGTATTACCTCATACCCGTCAACCGTCCGCCTTCCCCCACGTCTCTAAACACGCACTGTGAGACCCCTTCATGACGTACTCGTCAGCAATACCACGACAACATCGTTCAAAGAATCAGCTAAAATCGAGGGAGGTGGATCACCATCCCAAACAGAAAAAGAACTACTGTACTTATACGATGAGCAATCTCAAAACAATCTGCGAGGATATCAGTATATGGACACCAGTATCAGTCACCCCATTGCAACTGTTTATGATCTCCAAACTGTCCGACTCCGATTCCACAATCACGGGAGAGCACCCAATTTCCTCCAAAATTGTCAAGCCATGTCTCAAGGCCAAAGCTTCTGCAAATGTAGCATCGATGGTATGCACTAGAAACCATGAACAAGCTGCAATTGCTTCACCTCAAAACTCAAAGCCAAAGCTAAGGCTAGACCTTGTACATCGTTGGGCAGGAAGTGTGGGAAGCTACTAGTAGTATATCCTACTGCAGAAAGCAAATTACCTAATCGCGAACATCCATATATATTAAGAAAAAATCTGAAAGAGAGATGGGCAGGTCCATCCCAAAATAAGTATTTACATGACGGAAAAATCAGCGAACTAAAAAGGCAATTCCTTTTTCCTATGAAGGATAAACAAAGTTAACTAGCTACCAGGCACTGGAACAGAGCCACACCTCAATATTTGTACGAAAAAAAATAAGAGACATGTCTCTTGATACTATTGAGTAAAAGATCATGTCAAAGTAAAGAAAATCTATGAAAGCAGCCTAGAAATTATGATAGACCAAAACAATTGCAATGGCCACTACACAATCTGTGACCAAACGTATGAACATCTCCATCTCACTACATGACATTGCAGTCTATTATTATGTATATTGTTGGCCCGAAAATGCAACACACAACGACAAAAACACCCAACAGTTTCATGCATCTACTGAAGCAAATAAAAGCTCTATAAGATCGTCAGGCAGATCGTATCCTGTCAGACTCTTAATTCCTAAAACCGATGGCTCGAGATTTCACTAGAGTTGCTTGCTAACAAAACTTGTAGTAATATCAGCACTTGATATGTAACACTATTGAACTCAAAAGATTAATTTAAGTCGTATCAACAAGCCAGCATGCAGACACCACTAGCTCTGGACATGCCCTCATCATCTGCTCATCAGCTGTACCTCTTTTGGGAGATGAATTTAGAAATTGGATCAAAACAGGGAGAGCAAACAATAGAACTTCCAAAATGGGAAAACTAAGCTACTGATGGAGGGGTTAACCTCTTGGGGGCCCGATCTTCACGGATCTCGTGGTCAAATCGATGGGAAAGCGAGGGGAAAGGGAGAAGGTAGCGGAAGCGGACACACACCTCGCGAAGAACACGATGAACACACGCAAAACTCACACGATACAAGGACGATTGCTCCCGAACGGCGGCCACCGGTCCGATAGAATCCTCGCAAGGAAAGATCGGTCAACGTGCTCCCTCAAATCCACATCGGAGAGTGAAGAACACCTTGGGGAGGGTCTTGACAACTTGGAGACGAGACATCGAACTCCAAGGCCTTGTTCAACGATGGATGCGTGATGCAAAGTCCAATCGAGGTTGGTGACGATAGTCGGTCCCCTTGGTAAAGGGGATGAGGCAAAACTAGAGATTCCACAATGGGGGTTTTCTTTAGTATATCATCTATGTCTAAGGGATACATGAGGGGTGGAGGCTCTATTTATAGGCCAACCACATAAACAGGGGTAGTTTAGGATAAAACTAGGGTTTGGACGAGCTAGAGGGGTACATGGGCCGAAGGCCCAACAGGTGCGCGCAGGCACACATGACCGGTAGTACCGGACTTGGGTCCGGTAGTACCGCTGACCGGTAGTACGGGGTCCAGATCCGGTAGTACCGCTTGCAGTCCTGGGACTTCTGTTGGCGTCGTCTGTATGGGGCGGTAGTAGTGGGCGGTAGTACCGCTGGCCGGTAGTACCGGTCGCCAGATCCGGTAGTACCGCTGGAGACAGAGAGCATTTGACGATCTATCTTCTTCCGCCTCCTCTTCCAAGCCTCCGTCTTGTCGGGCTTGATGCTCCGGGCTTCCTCCCTTGCCTCCGTACTTGTCAATGTGAACCTATCATGCATATGTGATGGAGTATGAAGTAGCATACCATTCAATAGGGTAGGAAGGGGGCTCGCATAGAGGAACGGATTCACCTTTGGAGTCCATGACGACTTGGCGTAAGTTAGAGACCAAGATGTGGTAACGACCGTAGGTCGGGCTACATCAGTTCCCCCCCCCCCCTTCAAAAAGAGTCGTCCTCGACTCTACATGCTCATCACAAAGTAGAATAGGTCGAAGGACATCCTTGATCCTGGGGTTCACTATATAGTCGTCCTCGGGAAGATTGACTTGACAACACTTCAATGTTCCTTCACCTTCCATGAAGCCTACAAAGCTCACGACAAAAGCGAAGCAACACTCAAAGCGTAGCCAATTCATGAAGATTATAGCATGAGTCCTCAAGTAGAAGGAAGTCACCTTAGCTTGTAGAGATAGCTCGATGAAGGGTGGCCATAGGTAACTCTCTTAGATTCTTCTTGTCAACATATGGTTGGTAGAGGTTGACGTGTATGCACTTGTACCTTCACACAACAAAGACCAAGCAAAATATTTTCGTGCGTGATAGAGGAGCATGTCAAATGTGGCATGTCCATTCTTGTTCACAACACGATTAGTACAATGCATGTATAGCAAATGGAATGCATATGCAAGGTCAAAGTGCATGGAAATCGTTTGAACATCATCCAAATGTGGGAACTCAAAAACTCCATACAATGTTTTAGTGTGGCACTCAAGGCAATTGACTATAATTTTGATCAACGTCCTTGATGCGAGAATAGGAGATTTCGGCAAAAACACGCAAGGAAGAATGTCCAAAGCAACATCATTATGTGTGCAAACCAACCATTGGAAAGAGAAATTGTTTGACATGTTGGATGTCACACACAAATCATCAAAAGCAAATATCATGGGAATATGAGTATCCCAAACGGAAGCAAAAACAACACGTTTGCAAATAAACCAAATGAAAGAGCTAGTGGTCCTTATGTTTGTTGCAACAACAAGACGAGATTCTTGGAAGCTCTCATGACAATACATGCTCTTAATGGAATTGTGGTTGCACAGAAAACATCGGAAAGAGAAAATGTTTAGCATTTTTGTTGCAACACACAAAGCATCATTATCTAAAAGCGAAGAAGCATGAATGTCACAAGGTGAGATAATACCATCAACATGCTTGCAATCAAACCATAGGAAAGAGCAATTTGCCAACATGAAAGATGCAAAGCATGGAAAAGATATCAGAGCTGGGTTCGATCTTGAACTCACTTGTGGGATGCTCTCAAGAGCTCTTTTTGTCGACTCGTGCTCAACCGAGGTTGACATGATAATGCGGGTACCTACACACATCAAACACAAAAGGAAGAACGTGTGTGCATGGTAGAGATACACATCATCCATCATGACGTATCTCTTCTTGTGCACATCACCATTAATGTCAATTAAGTATGAAATAGATGCATGGTGAGTATGCAAGTGGGGAACATGCTTATCATGGCAATCATCAAAATCTCCAAAAATTGAGAAAGCTATGGGGGCCATCTCATGATAACGCATATGATCAATGTTGTTGCAAGCAAAACAAGTGAAATAGCAAGCATTCATCTTATCGCAAACAACGGGAGAAATTGAATGACTAGCATGACAAGGCAAGTCCAAAGCAATTGGAGGATACACACAAGATGCATAGCATGGCATGTTTATGGCAATGATATCGCAATCAAACAATTCCACATGATCAATATTATGCAAAGGCAAATCATCACATGGGAAAGTGGATGAAGCATATGTAATGTCACAAGTATCATCCATAGCATGCATATCCTCACAATTCATCATGTCCACTAGTGGGATCATGGCATCATCAACACCCTTATTGTTACCTTGGTCATACCTCTCATATGAAGTGGGTGTTGTGGAAGTAGTGGCCTCCTTGTGGACGACTTCGTCTTCTTGATGTAGCCATGGCGTAGCATCCTCCATGTACATCTTATCCATTCGAGGCATCATTGCTTCATAGCTTCGGGCGTCTTCCTCCATGGAACCTAGCACAACACAGGAGAACACACTAGAGGTAGAGGGTAAGTTGTTAGAAATCGAAATGGTCTCACTTGACCTATCAACTACCACTCTCAACTCACTAGGAGTATCACTCATGCCCTCCAAGTGGAAGCACTCAATCTCACATAAGGTGGAGTCACTCATCTCACTCTTGTTCTCACTCAAGTGGGCTAAGTAGCTCTCATACTCACATGGGATTGGTACCACATCATCACTCAAGCATATGGGGTAGGCTCGGTTTCCTCAACTCCATGCGCATCCTTTGGTGAAGGGAAAATCCCATGCTCACCATTCTTGACCTTGTCGCCTTCAAGGTTGGATGCCATAAGATGGGCATCATTGCTCGCCTCCATGGTCGAAGGGAAAATCTCATGCTCGACCGTCTTGTGGCCATCTTGTAGTAGTGGTGGAGGTAGGCTCATGCTATCCAACTTGGCGAAGTAGACGTCTACATTTTCCTCGTTCGCGAGGTCGTGGAAGTCAAGCGTAGGCATTGAAGCTTGATGGCGTGGACGAAGGCTTGCTCTTGGTGCCATTTTGGTGGTGGCAATAGTAGTAGAAGGTGCCCGATGAAGGTGTCGACGGAGGTCATTGGCGTGCCTTGCCGATGGTTGATGTAGGTGGCGCACTTGGTCGTCCACATGACACTCGCGACGATGATCACTTGCCTTGGCACTCTTCTTGTGCTTGTGGTGCCTTCTTGAGATTGCTTGAGCATTATGGTTGGTGCTCATCACGAATTCTTCGTCTTGGTGGCGAAGATGCCTTTGACGATGTCTTGTATCCTCTTTATGATGGCGATGCTCATGAGAGGATGTTTGTCAATGAAGAGTCTTGTTTCTTGGTGCCTCTTGATGCATATGATGTTTGGACGCCACTCTTGTTTGGATAGGAGTTGGAGCTTGGCGCCTTGGAGGTGATGTAGCTTGGCGCCTTGGAGATGGTGGAGCTTGACGCCTTGGAGGTGATGGAGCTTGGCGCCTTGGAGATGGTGGCGCTTGACGCCATCTAGGTGGTGGCACTTGTCGCCTTGGAGTTGGATCATCGAAGTAGGTGGTGCCCTTTGGTGGGGCACGCTTGGCCTTGAAGGTCATGGAATCTTGATGATGCGCCTCCTCTTGCTTGGCGTAGTAGGCTTCCATCTCCACGCGGTGGAGGAATTTCATGGCTCGTGGAGGAGCCATCAAACTCGATGAAGTTATCCGTGTCCTCCATGCTTGGCGAGGCGTCGTCGATGTCGCACTCGAAGTCATCCATGCTTGGGGAGTAATTGTTGGTGTAGTACTCCATATCACCCAAGCATGTGGAGCCATTGTCGGTGTAGTGCTCCATAGGATCCATGCATGAGGAGCCATTGTCGACGTAGAGCTCCATGCCTTCCATGCATGTGGAGTCGTCGTAGGTGTAGTGCTCCGGGTCCTCAAAGCATGCGGAGCCATTGTCGGTGTTATGCTCCGTCATGTCCTCTATACTTGTGGAGTCGTAGTCATGGTGGCTCATCATGGATTCTTCATAGATATCATCCTCGGTTCCGGAGTCCCTAGACATGATGCACAAGACCAAGCGGTGTATATGGAAGTGGTAGTGGGAGGTAGGGATACAACGTCAAACCTTACTTTACCTTGGAAGATCGTATCGTGCAAGTGGCCACACTTGAGAGCAATAAACCAAGCAAAGTGAAGTTCACGCGGAACACCAAAACCAACTACGAACCAAAAAACAAACACACACAAGGCCTATGGTGGATAGGTATGGAATGTGGCATGTCAAGAACAAATCCGAAATCAGGATGTTGTAATGGCAAGTAAAGAACCACAATGATCACAAAGCAAACAAGTTAATCCACAAGATAGGAAATATACAAGGAAACACACACGGTGGGATAAATAGGACTTGTGCGACGGAGAAAGTGAGCTAAGAACCAAATGATTACCTAGCGAAGACTATAAGCTTGTGTCACACAAGTACAAGGAGAGACACTAGTTCGATTGCACAAAATTGGTGGGCTACAAGATATGCACAATAAGTACCACCTATATGATGTTCATCGAGCTTGCGCTTCCTATTCTATGAGGCACATGTGTATCACTTTTTTTTCTTTTCTTTTTCTTTTTTCTTTTTGTAACACTTTTTCTTTTTATTTCTTTTTCACTTGCCTCTTCCTTGTGCCAACAACTATACAAGATAACTATATGAGATAGCGCTCACAATGTTTGCTCGGAATCTACAAGGTATCAAATGTGCATAGCCCAAGCAATCATAAGAGGAACTAGTCTCAATAGGTGTTTGTTGCTCGCAAAGATAGTGGGGTTCACAAAGGAATGCAAGTGTGGAGAAGTCGCGAAATGTTTATACCTTTCGTCGACGATCTTCACCCTTTATTGTTGGATTCCGCCTTGCTCACGGAATTTGGATGGAGTAGATAGCATGAACAGCGTGGATGATGATGTAAAGCTCCTTCTCCTCTTCGAAACGAGCTAAAGAACACCAAAATCCGAGTTCGGATGCAAAAGTTATGCTCAAAACGGTGAGAGGCTGAAATCTGGAACCTACTGTTTTCTTTCTGTCTTGGGCGGTAGTACCGGATTTTGGGCGCGGTAGTACCGGTGAGCGGTAGTACCGGATATTTTGAACGGTAGTACCGCTGGAGACAGAGACGCCCAGATCTGACGCGTTTTCGCGATTTTGGGGTGATTTGGGCGGAAAATCTTCAAGAAAAACACCAAATCGACGGGGGAAATCAAGGAATTAGGCTATGGGAACGCAAAGGAAGGTAGATCAACAAGTTTAGCAAGTAATCCACGGATCAAAACCTACCAAAACGCACTCAAATCACAGATCGATCCAAAACACGAATTGGGGCTATTTTTGGTGGAATTTTCGAATTTATGGGGAAAAGACCAAATCGATGAGAAATCCGTGGCAACCAAAAGCTGCTGATACCAGATGATGGAGGGGTTAACCTCTTGGGTGGTCCGATCTTCACGGATCTCGTGGTCAAATCGATGGGAAAGCGAGGGGAAAGAGAGAAGGTAGCGGAAGCGGACACACACCTCGCGAAGAACACGATGAACACACGCAAAACTCACACGATACAAGGCCGATTGCTCCCGAACGGCGGCCACCGGTCCGATAGAATCCTCGCAAGGAAAGATCGGTCAACGTGCTCCCTCAAATCCACATCGGAGAGGGAATAACACCTTGGGGAGGGTCTTGACAACTTGGAGACGAGACATCGAACTCCAAGGCCTTGTTCAACGATGGATGCGTGATGCAAAGTCCAATCGAGGTTGGTGACGATAGTCGGTCCCCTTGGTAAAGGGGATGAGGCAAAACTAGAGATTCCACAATTAGGGTTTTCTTTAGTCTATCATCTATGCCTAAGGGATACATGAGGGGTGGGGCTCTATTTATAGGCCAACCACATAAACAGGGGTAGTTTAGGGATAAAACTAGGGTTTAGACGAGCTAAAGGGATACATGGGCCGAAGGCCAACAGGTGCGCGCAGGCACACATGACCGGTAGTACCGGACTTGGGTCCGGTAGTACCGCTGACCGGTAGTACGGGGTCCAGATCCAGTAGTACCGCTTGCAGTCCTGGGACTTCTGTTGGCGTCGTCTGTATGGGACGGTAGTAGTGGGCGGTAGTACCGCTGGCCGGTAGTACCGGTCGCCAGATCCGGTAGTACCGCTGGAGACAGAGAACATTTGGTGATCTATCTTCTTCCGCCTCCTCTTCCAAGCCTCCGTCTTGTCGGGCTTGATGCTCCGGGCTTCCTCCCTTGCCTCCGTACTTGTCAATGTGAACCTATCATGCATATGTGACGGAGTATGAAGTAGCATACCATTCAATAGGGTAGGAAGGGGGCTCGCATAGAGGAACGGATTCACCTTTAGAGTCCATGACGACTTGGCGTAAGTTGGAGACCAAGATATGGTAACGACCGTAGATCAGGCTACATCAGCTACTCTCTACAAATGCTGGAACAACAGAGCAGAGGCTGATGCTGCAAGAAATTAGAGGTGCATAGATAATCCATTCAACCACTTACGCATGCCAATAACATAGGGAAACTATCAAGCTTACAAAGAAGAGCTAACAACACTATAAGAGAACATGTCCACTGCACCAAACCAGCTACTGACTAGTGAGATAGTTCATCAAACAAGCTCCAAGTTCGGCAACTTTCCTGTTGATGAGAGTGGCTTCCTGCACGTAAGTAAATTCAACGGTGCGTGGTCAATGCGCCGAATCACAGAGGTCCTCTCTGCAAATATGGATTAATTCAATGTGATCACAAAGGAGATAACATGATAGCATATGAATTGTCAATTAGTAGGCATAAGCATAATAAGGTGTAACGTTCTGAGCGTAGATAGCACTCAAAATTTGTTCAACCACATATATTATCTCAAATTGAAACATTAATTATAGCTTTCGATTTGATTTAGCCTTCAATATTTGTTTTGTTTCACTCAACAATATATTAGTACTCCCTCCGACCATATTAGTTGACTTGGATTTGTCTAGATTCAAGTGTATCTAGACATGTTTATACATCCGAATCCAGACAAATTTGAATCAACTAATATGGGTCGGAGGGAGTACTTAAGAGTTGCTAAAAAATTATTAAAGGAAGAAATAGCTACCTCATGGACGGTAGAAACTCATGTACGGAATCAAAGCATGGAAATTTCGTCTGTTCCATATCTTCTTCCACTCTAGTGACTTGAGATTAATCTCATAGATGCCAAGGTCCGTGCTCACGAAAATGATATCACGGCCCTCAGAAGATCCCATTAGTCTAAGACCTTTTTCAGGATTTTGAATGGGGAGAAATTCATTGAGATCAATGACTCTACATTCAGTCCATGACCCAACTCCGTCAGAACCCATCTGCCTTGACCAAAGATTGAGGTTTAACCCGTCCAGGTGTGCAAACCCCAAACTGCCATCCTTCATCCCCATGAGGATAGTGATAGTGTCAATGTCTGTTTCCGCGAAAGGCGCATCAATCAGTGACAAGCATTGAGAACACAGGTCGTATTTGAGAATTCCTATGCAATCATCATCATCATACAGAAGCATGAAGTAGAGTGTGTCTTGGATGAGGACTGGGGGCATTGGCTGGATGAGTGCATCAGACCCAATATGAAGACCAGGGCAAGGCTTGCTCCACTGAGAGATAGGCCTGTACAACTCACCTGGCCCCTGCAGGGACACATACACATGTGCGACAGAATCACCAATGTCCATGCCGACGACGACCACCTGAAAGGGCTCCTTGTGACACCCCAGGTGGTCGCAGCCGGTCACGTTGCAGAGCACCGCGGCCCCATAGCTATCGTAGTCTTCAGGCGCAGCCAGCTCCCTCCAATCACCCGTCATGGGGTCCAAAACGACGAGCTTCGCGGGTAACGCATCCCTATCCCCGATGACAACGCGACCATGGCGGCAGTCCCACGCATCGTGCAAAGAATAGCACCAGTCTTCGTCGTGGTCGTGGTCGGGAATGCACGCGCCGAATTTCGTGGTGGAGACGAAGAGTGGATCGGGTTCTTCCTCCACCGAGGAGCTGTAGTACAGGCCATGGGAATAAAAGAAGCCGAGCATCGGGGGAGTTCCGTGGAACTCGCGATACCGACTGCAGAAGATAGGACCGATGAGGAGGCCGAACCAGAGTTTGCTGGCGAGGGAGGCGCGCACGAGGCACGCGGGCTCGTCTGGCGGGAGGCGGAGGAAGACCTCCTCGATAAGCTCGTCCGGCAGAGCCGGCGGTGGCGGCGGCATAGTGGGTGGGGGCGGCGAGGGTTTCGGGTGGGGGGAAATCTGAGCTGGTGTGCGCGGAGACGAAGGCGATGTGGCCGTGCCACGGCTCCTTCACTGGTATCTTCATCGAAGAGACTGGAACGCCTGTCAGAGACTCCCCATTTGCCAAAATATGACAGACTAAATTCTAAATTATAGTACTCCATAGTTTATACTAATGGCCTTAATTTTATTTAAATTTGTATACTCCGTCCGGTCAGGTTTACTAGGCATGCATTTAATTTAAGAAAATCTTTGATTATCAATTTTGACGAATAAAATATGTAATATATATCCTAAAAAATATTTTTTATGATATATTATGTAAAAACATTTGACCAAAACTATTGGTCAAAGATGTCTTTAAACTTGGTGTGTCTAATAAGCAGGACCGGAGGGAGTGTATCTAGTTAAGTATTTAAACCTCTTCGGTCCATATTAGTTGACTTGAATTTGTTTAGATTCAGATATATCTAGTCATGTTTTAATGCTAGACACATTCGAATCTAGATAAATTTGAGTTAACTAATATGGATAAGAGAGAGTAGGTGAATTCGTATCTAGATAAAGTTAAAACCATTAATAAGGACTGGATGGAGTATATAATTTTTTTTAGACAACGAGAGCTTATATTAATGTGGCCTCAGGAGGCCTCAAGTCTCGTGATACAATGTCTAGAACGGAAAAATGGTTTGGACATGCAACTACCGACGATCTAACAAGCTTAACCAGGCACTAAGCTGCTCTATTGCTCTCTCTTCTAACATGACCAATACGGTGGTCATTTAGGTTCTTCAGCAGGTCTTTGGTCTCCTCGTATGTAGCTGAGAGTTTAGATCTATCCAACGAGCATGATTGCAGCGCCATTGCCACCATGGAGGAGTCAGTTTCGAGGATGATGTTGTCGTGCCCGTGGCCCAAGGCCTCTCTGACGCTAAGCAGAGCAGCCTTGGCTTCAGCCTCCACAACGTCGTTATAACTGGGTATTGGGGAGCAGGCAGTCAGGACAATTTTGCCATGGTGATCTCTAGCGATAGCGCCAAAACCGGTCGGGATCTTCGTGCTGGTGAAAGCGGCGTCAGTGTTGAGTTTGATCCAACCATCCAGGGGAGGGGTCCAGCTGCCTCTGGTTGTTTGTGTTCCGACCACTGTCTAGTCGGTGCAAGGTCTGTGGACGTGTTTTTTCCTTTCTAGTCCTCGCTTCTGGAGTGGTCACTGGCGGTGATACAGAGTAAGGATTGCAGGTAGGTCACAGAGTGGGCGATGGTTTCCTTCCCTTGCTAATGTACTAAATCGTTTATGATAATGTCAGGCTCTCCACAGCAGAAGGAGAGTTTTGGCTTTGGTCTCGTCATCTAGTTGGTCCAGGAGCAGTAGGAGCCAATCCTTCCCGGAGAATCTGAAATCTCCTTAGCAAGTAGATCCCAGCAGTCATGTAGAGTGTGACGCAGGCTAGCTACTTTCGGGCACATCACTGTGGCGTGGAAACCATCGTCATAGGCCACCCCAGAGATTTCACATCTGCTGTGGCGGACGATGTTTCTTCTGAACTTGTTGTTCGTGGTGGGGAGAGTGTATGTGGCAAGCCTCCAACCGAATACTCAGACCTTCGAAGGCACATTACATTTCCAAATACAGTTCCAAATCGAGCGCTGCCTGTCAGGCTTGGTGCTGCTACTGCTGGAGTCATTATTTTATTGTTTCAAGCTCATGCCCAGTCTCTAGGCACTCTTAACCGTGAACTGGCCGTTTCTTTCATAGTGCCAGGCTATACGATCATTAAGCTTATTCTGTGGAAGTATGATTTGCATGATTGCCTCAACATCATGGTCATACAAAAGCTCACCAAGAAGTGATTCATTCCAGGATCACAAGGGAGTGGAAGATTGCAGATAACATGGTAGTGGTAGGCCTTCTAAGACTGTACTGGAGTATTATCTTTTCTCATCGTATGGAGAGTTATTTTTGGATTGGGGAAATGGTTAGTCGGGGTGGTGGAAATGGCTCTCGGCGCTACAGCGAGTATCGAGAACTGGAATTTATGTACTCGTTGTATAAATTTCAATTCTCGATACTCAGTTGGATAACATAATTTGCTTTTAGCTTCATCTCCAGTGCTTACGGTTATACCTGCATCAATAACAAAGGGATTTAGCAGGGAAGGGAAGGGGAGAAGGTGAAGGCTTATAGGTCTCGACAGAAGAGGAAAAACTCTAAGAAGATGCACGTCCTTGCGCACCGTCCGATGGTGCCGATACCTTCGTCTTCGGTGTGACACTACTACCATGAGAAATGGACCAAGTCTCATGCGATCATTTCCCTCAACCTCCATGAGTGCATCTCCACCGGAGCCCCCAACTCGTCCCTAGCCAAGTTGGAGGTGGAGGCCGAAAATCTGTTGGAGATATGCCCAAGAGGAAATAATAAAGTGGTTATTATTATATCTTTGTGTTTATGATAAATCTTTACATCCCAGGCTATAATTGTATTAACTGGAAACATTAATACTTGTATGTTTTGTAAACGTAAAAGTGTCCCTAGTAAGCCTCTTGTTAAACTAGCTTGTTGATTACTAGATGATCATGGTTTCCTGATCATGGACATAAGATGTTATTAATAATAAGATCATATTATTAGGAGAATGATGCGATGGACACACTCCTATAGTTAGCATAGCATAAGATCAAGTCATTTAGAGTTCGTTCGCTACAAGCTTTCAAGTATATAGTAACCTAATCCTTCGACCATGAGATCATGTTAATCACCATCACCGGATAGATGCTTTGATGACATCAAACACCACTTTCATAATTGGGTGGTTATAAAGGTGACATTAGGCATTCATTAGGCATTCTGGAAGTATGTGTTGAAGCACATGGATCAAGAGTGTGATTTGTCCATCCATATGACGGATAGATATACTCTGGGCTCTCTCGGTGGAATGTCATCCAATTGGCTTGCAAGCATGTGAAAAGGTCACAAGGGATGTCATATCACGGAACGAGTAAAGAGTACTTATCGGTAACGAGGTTGAACTAGGTATAGAGATACCTACGATCAAACCTCGGATAAGTAAAGTATCGTGCGACAAAGGGCATCGGTATCGTATGTAAATGGTTCATTCGATCACGAAGTCATCATAGAAATATGTGGGAGCCATATGGATTTCTAGATCCCTTTATTGGTTATTGATCGGAGAGGTTTCTTGATCATGTCTTCATAGTTCACGAACCATAGGGATACACACTTAAGGATTCAATGTTGTTTGAGTAGATATGGAATGTGATTTGGAGACCTAATGTTGTTCAGAGTCTCGGATTGGATCCAGGATATCATGAGGAGATCCGGAATGGTCCAGAGAATAAGGTTCATATAAGGAAAGTGGTTTTTCGGGGTTCGGAAATGTCTTTGGTGTTTTGACCGGGAGCTTCTAGAATGTTCTGGAAGGTCCACCACCCTGGAAGGGGCACTAGGGATGTGGCATGCCATAAGGGGCTGGCCGCACCAAGCCCTAAGACAACTCGGCCAAGCACTTGGAAGGTAGGATCAAACCCTAGTTTGAAAAGTCAAATCCTAGTTTAGGAAGGAAAGGGGAAACTTAAAAGGCAAGTTTACAACTTCCCTTCTCCTAGCCAAGTTGGGGAAGGTGACGAGGTTCGATCTCGTCAATGCCCATTGTTATGAGCTTGGGTTTTGGATAAGATGGGGGTGCTGGAGATCACGGAATGGTTAACAGACAAGCAACCAGGGGACACTAGATTTACCCAGGTTCAGGCCCCCGGAGGGAAAACCCTACTCCTGCTTGACTGCTCTTGATTACAGCAGAACCGAGGGTTACAAGGGTGCGCATATGCGATCTGGCGTGGAGGTGTGTATGCGGTAAAAGGATTGCCCTTCTCGCCGTGCCCTCCTGGCCTTTATATAGAGTTTAGGCAGGTCTCTGGCACAGATCGAGTCGGTTACAAGTTTAGGGTTTGACCCTTTAAATATTTTATCTGTTCTAGCCTTGCTCTCTGAGGATCCTAAGATGTCATGGGCTTGGATCACCCGAAAATCCCCACAGGCCGCGTATATTCTTATGGGCCTTCCTTGGGATGGACCGGGTATGCCAATGTCGTGTACCCGTAGGGTATAACCATGTCAGTAGCCCCCGAGTGTTCTGTCAAATCGTAAATTCGGCTGAGGACTCTTCATTCTTTCGGGTGTAGCTGTTTATGTTTATCAGAGAAAAATAAAATGATTTTAGTGTGTAGGGATCTTCGGCTAAGGACTCTTCATTCTGACGGATCAGGGTCAGTTAACTGTCTTAGGACAAAACAACACGATCTTCCTCAGATTCGAGTCCCTAGACTCGAACCTAGAACAGATGCTCGCGTAGTTCGACTCAGGCCATTGAGGTCTTATAGGAGTCGAATCCCAGTATTTTTCGAATGGTGTACCCAATGCGTCCGTCGAGATTTTCATCGCGCCTGCTGGCACGGGTTATTACTAGTAGAGTGCAGTCAGGTGCGTTACCAGGCCATCAGATGGTATCTGTAGGTCTTATCTTTGCGTCGCAGACACAGCATCCAAAATTTTATCACCGCGGAGGTGTTTCGGGTGGCCAAGGAGAATGTTTCTCACTTAGCGTTGGTTGGGGCAAAGTTGTCGCAAAGTTTTTGCATTTCGATCCGAAGGATTGCAGCCGAAGAGTTCATAGGGTGCGCGACCAGCGCTCCCTATGGGAGTAGCCCCCGAGTGTCTGTTCGAGTCGTAGACTCGAGCAGAGACTTTAGTTCGGTCGTTTTTGGCTTCAGGTCCGTAGGACATGAACTTTTGGATGCTTGGATCAATCCTCCCTATGGGAGTAGCCCCCGAGTCCGTAGTGGAGTCGCAGACTCGACGTAGGACTTGAAGAATAGATCATTGGTGTAGTACCTTATTCGTGCCTCGGGTGCGCGGCCGGCGCTCCGGATAGGAGTAGCCCCCGAGTAGTTGCTCGAATCATAGATTCGAGTTAGTACTTTTAGCTATCAGCCGAAGATTTCTAACCATTGCTAGTACGGTTTTGATGACGTCATTGCTGACGATCGGTGACCTCAAACATCTGCGGCGCTAGAGGTGACGTGACTGGACGAACGTGGGTCCCACTTTATGACTTGGAGTTGACTGGTGATGCGCGACATGGCGAGAATTACGGCGTCTCCTCGGTTTCCATGCGTAGTAGACGGCGTGCGAGCGACGGTTCGCTGTTGTGTTGACACATGGACGGTAGGATCTGATCCTGGCGTTAGGGCTTCCACATGAACGGTCCATGTTCATCGTCTTCGTCCTTATAACTGTGGGGAAAACTGTAGTTTGTTTTCACCTTAGACATTTGCTTTCTACTGCCTCCATTTTCTTGAGATTTTCCCTTTGCACGCTGGACGTTCTCCGATCGTTCCCTTCCTCGCTCTTGCACGCACACTGTCACTGTCGACGCGCCACGATGGGGAATTTGAAGAAGGGCTCCACCATAGCGGGCACCAGTGCTGCTGTCGGTGGCAGAAGGGCACCGCCGCCTCTCGTGTCACCGAAGGTGGGTGGCGGCGCACAGAGACGCGCGAGGGCGACCTGCGCAAGCTTGGTGATGCGGGTTTAATCCTGCAGGATAAGGAGGCCGTCAAGATCCTCGGCGATGAGGTAACTCCCCGTCCACCCGCAGGGTTTCAGGTGATGTTTGTCGCTTTTGTTCTTCGCAGCCTCTCTTTCCCAATCCACGATTTTCTTCGTGGGTTGTTGTTCTTCTATGGCATCCAACTCCATCATCTCTCGCCCAATTCTCTTCTCCACATCGCCTGCTTCGTTGCTTTTTGCGAGTGCTGGCTCGGTATCGAGCCACACTTTGGACTCTTCTGAAAGCTTTATTCCGTGAAGAGGCAATCCGGATCCGACAGAGTTTATCCGATCGGCGGCTGCATCATTTCTCTTCGATCTATTGTTCTTTTCTTATCTTTCTCTATGTCTGAGTCTGTCCAATACTTGCGGAGGAAGTGGTTTTATATCCGCAACTCCACAGTTTATGGGCAAATTTTTGGTCTTGCCCCTTTCGACTCCACCCAGGAGATCTTGAAGAAGAGATCCTGGAAGAATCATATCCTGGAGGGCAAGGTGGAGGAGGTAGAGGAGCTCTACCGTCGGGTGGAGGCCCTCCAGGTGGTTGCGGAGAAAGAGTTGAATGGTGTGGACATCATCCGCACCTTCCTAAAACTTCGGGTGCAGCCACTCCAGGCAAGGGCACATCTGATGTTCCTTTACTCTGGCCGCCACGACCCGACGAGAGTTTCGACTGAGAAGCTCTCCAGGGGGGACCTCGACAAAGTTCTTCGGCCACTGATGAAGTACAAGTCCGATGAGGACCTTCCAGGGAAGTCGCTGACGTCCCCTTTTAGTGCCGCAAGACCAGTCCCGCAGGTGTAGATTTACGACGTGCGCGTAGCGCCTTATTTTCAAGTGCTTTTCCTTGTAATTGTTTGTACTGATAGTTGATGTCTTCATTGTGCAGGATCTCAAGGTGGCTGGCATGGTGCCTCCGCTACCCGAAAGGTTTCCGATTGCGCTGGACAACGAAGTTGTGGACTCCGAGTCCGAGCTTCCGCCGGCACAGTCGCTGACTGAAGAAGTCCCCGAGGCGAGCGAGGGGCAGACCCGAAAGCAGGCACGGAGCTCGAGCGAATCTTCGGATGCCTCGAATCCGCCGACGCCTAGGGACCCACCGTTCCTTGTCCGCCACAGCGGAGGTGACGGTGCTTCTTCCTCGCCTATATCGGCCGTGCCTGTGCGGGCTATGGCGCCACAGCCGCCGGCCAAGAGGAAGAAGGAAGAGAAGAAAGGGAAGAGGGCGCTTCCCGTTTTTGACTTGAGCGACATGGACTCGTAAGTATCTTCGAATGCATTTCGCTACTTTCTTGTCTTCTTGTCTTCTTGCTTTTGATTGGTGCTTTCCTTGCAGCCACTCCTCCGAGGGATCTTTTATTGAGGCCACTCAGGAGGTCGTGGGGGAGCCAAAACTGACGCCCCTCCCTCTCAGACGGTGTCCACCTCTGGGGGCGTTGCTCTAAACCCCTCTCCGCAGGAGGCTCGAGTGATCGTCTCCCAGAAGACTGCACCGGGACCTTCGGAGTCTCCGTCTGAGCATGTAAGTTCTTTTCTCTCTTGCATTAGGGGGAGTCCCCGGGCCTTATTTTCGGATGATCTTGCTTCCTTTCTGCGTGTCTCGGGGGGAGCCCCCGAGCATTGTTCATGTGTTTGATGTTTTTGCTCGTTTCTTGGGCGCAGCCCCCGAGACCTTTTTGTGATACTTTGTTTCTTCTCGCATCCCTTTGTGCATAGTGCGAACCTGCTTGTGCAGCAGCACCTGGCGCTAGAGGCCAGCATGCGGCAGCTTCGAGGTACATGCTGAATTGATCCTGTTCTTTTTCGCCTGCTCGCTAGCTTGTGTAGCTCATGTATTTTCTTGGTGATTTTGCAGATGAAAATAACATTGCCCTTCACGAGCTTGATGCTCTCAAAAAGAGCCTTGGGCAAGCGTAGAAGAAGGCTAAGGATGCCCTGGAGGCAAAGGAGCGCCTTCAGCAGGAGTTGGCTGACACAGTTGTAGCCAAAGAGCGCCTTCAGCAGGAAGCCACCGATCGCGAAGAGCAGCTCGCCACTGTTGCGGCCAAGCGCGAGAAGTAGGTGTCCGAGAAGATGATGGCTGCTGCCAAGGCTGTTTCAGGTGAGTGTTTTTGCCTGTCTTTTCTTTTTTAGCTGCTTTGTCTCCCTACCCTTATTCGATTCCTGCTTTGTCTTTTGCTCCAGATGCCTCGGGCATTGAGTTCGATCGCAGTGCCTTGGAGCACGGGAGTGCTCTGGACGATGCCATCGCGGCGGTCGAAGACCGCTGCAGTACTGTTGCTGGCTCCCTTGCCAAGGCCAAGGAGCTCGTTCCCAAGAGCGCTGCCCTTGAGGATGTAGATTCTTTGGCGGATGTGCTGTCAGCGGATGCGCCTGCGGCCTACAAGCGCAAGCAGAAGGGCATCGACGCTTCCATGGGACTGGCTATGGCCATGGCATCCGGGGCAGAGCTGGATCTTCATCAGGTCACCTCTCAGATGCCCACGGCTCCTGGCGGTTTCGAGGTAGCCTTCGCTCTCTACGCTTCTCGCTGTAAGCGCTATGGGACGAAGCTCATTGACCTTCTGGCGGAGTATGCGGCGAAGCAGCAGGAGGAGGTCAAGAGCAGGCACTCTGGATCCGAGGCGACTCAGGATGCGGCTGCTTAGGCTTCGCCACTGTAGTTTTAGGATAGTTGTCTTCTTCTTTTGTTGTAATATTTGACGAACAGTTTCCATGTGCCACGCAGTGGCCTTTTTTTGTATATAAATGATCCTTCGAGCTGTTGCTCAGTCATGTGTTGTTCATACTCTTATCTGTTTTCCTTTAGGGACCTTTGGGTGAGGACCCCGTCGATACTTCGACTGCTCCGCAGCCGTGACCATCTTTGGATGATGCGTCGCAGTTTGCTTTTCTTCGTGACCGCGTCCGCAGTCTTGAGAAGGAGATACTTGGCATCCGAGGTCATGTGGATGTGTGGAAATCGAAGGCGGAGCGAGCTACCACCAGGGAGGAGTATCTGATGGGGGAGCTGCGGCAGTTGGCCGAGCAGCAGCAGTGTAAGTTTCCTTGAGCTGTTGCTTGTTTTCAGATGCGCCTGTTGTGTGTGTCATCTTACTCTGTATGTTCTGCAGGTGCCAACCTTGTTACGAGGGAGGAGAAGGAGCGTGTTGCAGTTCGGATCAACTGCTTGACCCAGCAGGATATGGAAGTGGTCCTTCAGGTAGATCATGCTCGTCTTCCTCATCGTTGTCTGAGGGCGTGGGGCTACGGTTGAATCTGACCGCAGCTTTCTTTTTCGGCTCTACAGGAGCCTCCTCGTGGATGGCAGCTCCAACGAGTCCAAGTCCGGCTAGTGCGGACTTGTGCATAGCTCTCTTTGGGTCCCCCATCGGGGGTGGATGGGACGCGAGGTATGTGGTGGCTGTCATGATCGCAGTTTGCAGCGTCTTCGGGATGACGTTGCCATTGGCGTCCATTTTCATGAAGGACGTGTTGAGGGTTCGATTCACCTCGCGACATGCAGTGGGATCCATGTGCTCTATGCGAGAGTGATGCTTGTTGGCATTGTTGCCGTGCGAGCTGGAGCCCCCAGCGGCGGAGAGCGCAGCTTGCCGCGTGCTAGACCCCAAGGCCGCTTGCTTGCGTTTGTCGAGTACTTCTTGCATCTTCACCTGCTTTTTGTGCTCTTCGATGAGGAGCACGTGGTATGCCATCAGAAGGTCTTGTGAAGCGTCCACAGGCAGCATCTTGTTGCCCGCCACGGCTTTGCGTGCCTGGTGCCATCCTTCCTCATTGAGGTTAATTCTTCGATGGGCATTGGAGTTGTCCTCGTTGGGTGGGAGGGATGTTTGCCTCATGTTTGCTCCGTTTCCACCCTGCGGGTTGGGTGGTGGCACGTGGGCACTCGAACCTGGTGGTTGTTCCACGTCGCTTTGGATGACCACGACACACTGGTAGCGCCCGCGGATTGGATTGCTGCTACCACAGCTTTCGGATCCGGAACCATAGGTTCCTTCATCCGACGGGGGGTCACACAGATTTGAGTTGCAGCTGCTGCTATCGTATGACTCATCTATCGATGTTCACGTGCGTAGCACGCTGGGATACGGGGCCCATGAGGCGGGCCTGATCGATGGCAGTGGCACCCGCTCTAGAAGGCGGAGAGTACCGGTTTGCCCCACCTGAAAGCAGAAGCTCCCGAACAGAATGTCGAGTCCGTAGCCTACGGGCTCGAAGTCCTTCTTGGTGGCTAGCGAGTGGGCGGTGAAGTCGAAAGCGCCGAAGAGGAGATGGCTCTCCCTCGCTGAGGAGTTGTAGATCGCTTTGGTCGGGACCGTCATGATCGCACAATCAGCGCCCCCGATTCCCACAGACGGCGCCAATTGATGAGGTTCGATCTCGTCAATGCCCGTTGTTATGAGCTTGGGTTTTGGAGAAGATGGGGGTGCTGGAGATCGCGGAACGGTTAACAGACAAGCAACCAGGGGACATGAGATTTACCCAGGTTCAGGCCCCTGGAGGGAAAACCCTACTCCTGCTTGTCTGCTCTTGATTACGGCGGAACCGAAGGTTACAAGGGTGCACAGATGCGATCTGGCATGGAGGTGTGTATGCGGTAAAAGGATTGGCCCTTCTCGCTATGCCCTCCTAGCCTTTATATAGAGTTTATGCAGGTCTCGAGCACAGATCAAGTCGGTTACAAGGTTAGGGTTTGCCCCTTTGAATATTCTATCTGTTCAGGGTCCGAAGATATCATGGGCTTGGATCACCCGAAAATCCCCACAGGTCGCGTATATTCTTGTGGTCCTTCCTTGGGCTGGACCGGGTATGCCGATGTCGTGTACCCGTAGGGTATAACCATGTCAATTGCCGTCTGCCATTCACCGACTCACTGATGACCAGTATCGCTGATGACCCACTAGTATAGGGGGTGTATCGTAGTACTTTCGATAAATAGGAGTGTCGATCCCAACGAGGAGCATAAGGTGTTGACTAGTGGTTTGGAGCAGGAAATATCTGTAAATACTTAGCAAACGGATTTTTAGGATTTTTTGATAAAGCAAGGAAATAAAGTGTAAGTAAATAAAGACATCAAATAATTGCAGCAAGTGGCCCAATCCTTTCTTAGAAAAGGACAAGCTAGTGGTAATACTTATGAGGACCAAACGTTCTCGTGGACACATGGGAATACTATCAAGTGCTTTCGTTTCATATAGCTGATTAATCTTCTTTGGTTTTATAAGTATTGTGTGGGTGAACCTGTGCTAATGTACTGACCTTACTAAGACTAATACATACTTGTGATTAAACCTCTTGCAAGCATCCGCAACTACAATAAAGTAATTAAGATAAACCTAACCACAACCTTAAACTCTGAGATCCTACACTCCCTTATGCAAAGGTTTCCTAACGGGGGTTCAGGTTTCTGTCACTCCGGCAACCCCACAATTAGTATCCAAATACACAATGCATTCCCCTAGGCCCATAAATGGTAAAGTATCATGTAGTCTATGTTCACATGACACCACTAGAATAATAACACCACAACTTAAATATTAAACCATTGAATAATACCTCAACGCAATTCCACTACTAACAACATGACTTCTCCCATGTCCTCAAGAACTAAACGAACTACTCATGAGACATCATATGGATCAAGATCAAATATGATATGATGATGAATAACAATTTGAACATAAATAATAATTCAATGGTTCCACTCACAAGCATCAACTACAAAAGTAATCAACACCGGGAAAGTTTCCCCTAAGAACTATGCAAGATTCAACACAATTGTTACAGCGGGATGGAGTGGTGATGATGGTGCTGGTGGAGATGGTGGTGTGGATGATGATGATGATGATCTCGATGAAGTCTAGCTTGATGACGGTGTTGATGGCGACGATATCCCCTCTCTAGGAAGTAATTTCCCCGGCAGAAATCTGTCTACCGGAGAGCTTTTTGTCTCTATGGTTTCCGCCCCGCAGAGGCGGCATAATCTTTCTGTGGTCGCGCTCCAAACTTTAGGGTTTCGAGAGGAAGATATAGGCGAAGGGGCGGAGCCAGAGGTGGGCCAGGGTGGCCACACCCCCTGGTGGCGCGACCTAGGGTGGCCCGCGCCTGGGGAGTGTGGCCCCCATGTGGCCCAACTCCGCCTCCCCTTCTGGATTCCTTCGGCTTCTCAAAAAATATGATTTTCCATATATTTTCTGGTATTTTTCTGATCTTTGGGAAATTGCATCAAAAGACCGCTTTTTCTATCAGAATCCTGACTACGACAGTTTATCCTCCAAGAATCATCCAACATGCAAAAACAGATGAAATAACATAAGTATCACCTCTTAATAAGGAATATATCAATGAATAACCGCAAATTATGATATAGAATAGTGATGCAAATTGGACGTATCAACTCCCCCCAAGCTTAGACCTCGCTTGTCCCCAAGCGAAAACTGAGCTCAGTAAACATGTCCACAGGTTTATGGAGTGAAGTGTCGATAAAAATAATACGGACAAGAAGCATCACACTTACCAATACACAACTCATAAATGAAAGCAACTCAACATTATATAACTTAACTTGCAACGAGTATGGGAGTCATAATAAAGATGCATAAAGATAAATCATAATTGGGAATGGCAAAATTTGTTCTTGGTCAGATAACAGTTGACAAACAGTTTTCAAGCAAAGCTTTTGTAAATAAGTTTATAACAGGAGTACTCTTTGCTTAAACATAAAAGGCTTTTCACAATGATGGCTTTCAAAGTAATATTCATTCAGATAAGAACAATGTGCAAAACAAGGAAGATAAGGAACATGATTGAATAAATCATCATATGAATGATTGAAACACAACAACTCAAATGCTTGCTGGAGATAAAGAGGAATAGGTTTACTGACTCAACTTAGAACTAAAAGAAAGGCCCTTCGCAGAGGGAAGCGGGGATTTCAAGTTCATAAAGAGATTTCAAAAGATTATGGTACTTACTAGCTTTGAGATCTCATTGCCCCTATCATAAGCATCTTGAGGTGATTAAGGTTAAAGTGAACAAAGATGGAGTATATGCTTGAAGAAATATAAGTTGGCAATCTCATGTCCCTTGAGTACGAGGGCCGCTCCTCGTGCTACTCAACTTTACTTACCGGTAAGTTCTTGTCATAGTAAGTACATGTTATCATAGAGAACCGCCAACGGGGTACCCCTTGCACATGATACATGAGCTATCCCATATCAAAATGACAAGGCAAGTAGACAATGAGCATCTCAGTAATCTTCTTATTTACCATGGAAAAATGGTGTTTTTCTCTCTCTTTCCTCTTTTCTATATCTCTCTCTTTTTTATAAGAAAAAAGCTTCATAGTTTGCTCACTATGGTGATGCTGCAAGTTTCCACCATGATTAGGCATGGCTTAGGCTAGCGGCCCAGGTGTTTCTCTAACACACATACATAACTTCATGGACTTACAATCTCCCCTTTTATTTCATGCCGACGACATCCAGAAACAAAAGAGCATGATATCAATGGGGTAGATATTTATAGGTGTTGAAAGCGTTCCCCGTGATAGCACGGTTCTGCTAATCCCAACTTATAGGTGCAAGCATATACAACATAGATGACACGATGGTTCAAGTTTATTAGGGGCAAGAAAATAAGGTGTGCCATCAAGTTCATGAGAGCTTTACTAACTAGTTTTCACATAACAAAAGAATTTTTAATTCGAAAGATAGATGAAGCTTGAGGATTTACTTGGAATAGAAATTATGCTAATAGGTAGATATGGTGGACACAAATGGCATAGGTTTTGGTTTAAAGGATTGGATGCACGAGAAGTATTCCCTCTCAATACAGGTTTTTGGCTAGCAAGGCTGGGTAGCAAGCAAAAGAGTTGAAGGAAACAAGCAAACATACAAGTGATAAAGTCAAACACGCAATCTTCCTTGAAAACACAAAAGATCTTAAAGATCTTAAATAAAGAATACTAAGCTTATGAGCCAATCAAGAAAGAAAGTAAATGATATAAAATACCTGTAAGTGCTTTTCTCTTTTCCTTTCAAACCTCAAAAAGTGTTGCTACTGACCAGAGCTCGGTTTGCCAAAACCAATTTAGATTTACTTGATGCTCCCAAAGTGATACCAATACTAATCAAGAAGATCAATCATGTAATATAGATTGCAAACTAAAATAAGAAGTGCAAAAAGTAAAAGATGAAGCTTCTCATTAATACTCCATAAAGGCACTCACACCAAGGGATTCATAGATAACCAACTAAAGGAGAGATACTTCCACAATGCAAACCATCCTATATGATAACTTCTCTATTCATGATATGACTACTAAAAAGGTAAAAAAGATGAAAGATAATGATGTGATACCGCGACACTCCACCAAGCTTGGAACAAACCAAGGGGATGCCAAAACCTGATGACGAATTACTCCTTCGGTGGTGGTGGTGTTTTTCTAGGGTGAGAAAACCCTGAAGCATCTTACGAAGCATGTTATTCTCCTCTTGAAGTATACCCACCTTCCTCCTTAGACCTCGGTACTTATCACAAAATTCATCAGTAGTTTGAAGGGCTTCCACTGCCTCAGGGCAGGAACTGAGGTCTGGGACGGAGGTCATCATCCCCTGCATATTATGAAAAAAAGCACATCCAGTGTTAATTGTCCCTACAAAAGTAGGTTATCTTGCCCTTAATCATGTGGCGGTTTGTCCGTTCATGCATGCTGACATGTTCTTTACTTCCTCCTCAACGCTCCAATCCATGTCTTCGTGCCTATCTGCGATCTTTTATTCTTCCACGGGCTTCTTGCCCTTGCCGTTGGCGAAGACCATGGTGCATCTAAACTTGATAATATTTCCTGGCAAAAACAGATCGAAACGAAAACACGATATACGAACCTCGGGGGATCCAGGGGGTTATATATTACAAAGTTTTACAACATAAGGAATGTACCGTGTGAAAACGGGGCGGAGACGGACAGCGGGGTGGTCACACCCCCTGGTGGCACGGCCAGGTGGGGCCCGCGCCACTGGCAGGTGTGGCCCACCAGGCTTCGTTTCCTCCTCTTTTCGTCTCGTAACCTTCCATATGGAATAAAAACATCAAAAATATAAAGAGATAAGTTTTTCGCGAACCTTTGATTTCCAGCACTTTTTACCTATTCGAAGACGGACTCTGCTGGTTCAGGAGTTTGGTCTCTAATAAATTCTTTCGGAGTCACCATTTGAATAATATCAACATCTTCATTATAAGAATCTCCAGAAATATAATGTTTGAGCCTTTGACCATTCACCACCTATGTAGTGTTGTCCCTCAAAGAAGATATTTTTATAGGTCCTAAACGATACACCTCCTCAATAACAAAAGGTCCTTCCCATTTTGAGAGTAGTTTTCCTGCAAAAACTCTGAGACGAGACCTATACAATAGAACTTTCTCACCAACATGGAACTCCCTTTGAGAATTCTCCTATCATGCCATCTTTTCACTTTTTCTTTAAAGAGTCTAGCATTTTCATAAGCTTCACTTCTCCACTCATCTAAGGTACTTAAGTCAAGCAATCGTTTATCACCAGCAAGTCTAAAATCTCTATTCAGTTCTTTCACTTCCCAATAAGCTTTGTGTTCTAATTCTAGAGGCAAGTGACAAGCTTTACCATAAACCATTTTGTAAGGAGACATTCCCATGGGATTTTTATAAGCTGTTCTATAAGCCCACAGAGCATATTCAACTTTTTAGCCCAATTTTTCCTAGATCTATTAACAGTCTTTTGCAAGATAGATTTAATTTCTCTATTTGAAAGTTCTACTTGCCCACTGGTTTGAGGGTGATAAGCTGAAGCAATTCTATGGTTAACATCATACTTAGCAAGAGTCTTCCTAAAACCACCATGAATAAAATGAGAACCTCCATCAGACATGAGATATCTAGGCACACCAAACCTAGGAAAAATAACATCTTTAAGCATTTTTAAAGAGATCTTACCATCAGCACTATTTGTAGGTATGGCTTCCACCCATTTTGTAACATAATCAACAGCAACAAGAATATGAGTATACCCTTTTGAAGGAGGAAAAGGACCCATAAAGTCAAATCCCCAACAATCAAAAGGTTCAATAACAAGAGAATATTTCATAGACATTTCATTGCGTCTAAAAATATTACCAACTCTTTAACATTCATCACATGATAAAATAAACTTCCTTGCGTCCTTGAAGAGAGTAGGCCAATAAAAACCTGATTGTAAAACTTTTTGTGTGGTTCTATATCTAGCATGATGTCCTCCATAAGCACTGCCATGACATTTTCTCAATATCTCTTGTTGTTCATAATCTGGAACACATCTTCTCATAATACCATCTACTCCTTCCTTATAAAATGTGGGTCATCCCAAAAGTAATGTCTCAGATCATAAAAGAATTTCCGTATTTGCTGGGTTGTAAAGGTTGGAGGCAAATACTTAGAAAAAATAAAGTTAGCATAATTATCATACCAAGGACTCTCTCGCAGGCTTACCTGTATTGCAACCAACTGTTCGTTTGGAAAACTATCATTAACAGGCATAGGATCAAAAGAAATGTTTTCCAAATGAGATAAATTATCAGCAATAGGGTTTTCAGCACCTTTCCTATCTACAATATGCAGATCAAACTCTTGTAAAAGCAACACCCATCTAATAAGCCTAGGCTTAGCATCTTTATTTGTCATAAGGTACTTAATAGCATCATGATTAGTGTGAATAGTAACTTTTGAATCAACAATATAGGGTCTAAACTTATCACAAACAAAGATTACAACTAAGAACTCCTTTTCAGTAGTAGCATAATTCTTTTGAGCAGCATCAAGAGTCTTACTGGCATAATGAATAACATTCAACTTTTTATCTATTCGTTGCCCAAGAACAGCACCCACAGCAAAATCACTAGCATCACACATAATTTCAAAGGGTAAATTCCAATCAGGTGGTTGGACTATAGGAGAAGTAGTTAAAGCTTTCTTCAAAGTTTAAAAATCTTCCTTACAATCATCATCAAAAACAAAAGGTTCTTATTTTTGAAGAAGATTAGTAAGGGGCTTTGAAATTTTGGAGAAATCTTTAATAAACCTTCTATAGAAACCAACATGACCAAGGATACTACAAATACCTTTTACATCCCTAGGACAAGGCATTTTCTCAATTGCTTCAGCTTTGGCTCTGTCTACTTCAATTCCTCTTTCAAAAAATTTATGTCCAAGAACAATCCCTTCATTAACCATGAAGTGGCATTTCTCCCAATTAAGAACAAGATTAGTTTCTTCACATCTCTGCAAAACTTTATCAAGGTTGTGCAAATAATTATCAAAAGAAGCTCCATATACGGAGAAATCGTCCATGAAAACTTCCACAATTTCTTCACAAAAACCATGAAAGATAGCAGACATACATATCTGAAAAGTATCAGGAGCATTACATAAACCAAAAGGCATACGTCTATAAGCATAAGTTCCATAGGGACAAGTGAAAGTGGTTTTTTCTTGGTCTTGTGCTTTCACAGCAATTTGAGAAAACCCAAAATAACCATCAAGAAAACAAAAGTGAGTCTTCTTAGACAACCTTTCTAGCATTTGATCAATAAAAGGCAGAGGATAATGATCTTTCTTAGTGACTTTATTCACCTTTCTAAAATCAATGCATATCCTATAACCAACAACTACTCTTTGAGGTATAAGCTCATTATTTTCATTAGGCACAACAGTTAGTCCTCCTTTCTTGGGGACAGAATGAACATGACTAACCCATCTACTATCACTAATAGGAAAAATTATACCAGCATCAAGAAGTTTTAATACCTCATTTCTTACCACTTCCTTCATCTTAGGATTTAAACGACGTTGATGTTCAACAACTGGCTTTGCATCAGGTTCTATGTTAATAACATGTTGATATATAGTATGAGAAATCTCTTTTAAATCATCAAGAGTATACCCCATAGCTCCTCGGTGTTTCTTCAATACTTCCAATAATCTTTCCTCTTCCTTTCCTAAAAGTTCAGAACTAATAATAACAGGATATATTTTCTTATCATCTATGTAAGCATATTTAAGACCATCGGGTAGAGGTTTTAAATCAAAAACAGGATACCCTTTAGGTGGTAATGTGGTACCCAAATCTTCCACAGGTAGGTTATGCTTAGGCATCTCGGGTTGACGAAGGAAAATCTCGTCAATCTCATTTCTTTCCTTCATGAAGAACTCACTTTCATGATCTTCCATATATTGCTGCAAGGCATTGTTAGGAGCAAGAGAAATAGCAGCAAGTTGTTCAACCCTAAAATCCTCATTAGGCGATTCATTTTCATAAGGAGTTTTAGCAAATTTGGAAAAATTATATGTAAGATCCCTCCTTTGTAAAGGAAAAGGATCCCTGTGATTGCAATGCTAGTCCCTGGATCAATGCTAGCATCCACAGTTTAAGATGAAGTACACAGATACAAAGGTCATTTATTACATCCATTCCAGAGATAAACATAGTCTTTACATCTCAAAGGCCACATGCCTAATACAAGAGTTTGAGTAAGTAAATAAATATAAGTCTTCATCTTCATGTGCCACAGGCAAACATGTTGAGTGTAGACTCATGACACCTAATCCTCATCAGAGTAACCTGCAACATCACAAGTTACAACCACAGTGGGTCAATACTTTGGAATAGTATTGGCAAGTGATACCTTAGTATATTTTAAGTGGACTAGATACTATATGCAAATTTGGCTAAGTGTAGCTTGGCTTGATTTGCTCAAAATAGGTTTTTCCTATTAGTTGAAATCACTAAGTTTTTCTTTGTCAAAACTTTTCCCAAGGAACCACCAATAGACATTGAGGTCCTTCACCCTTGTTCACCCACAAATTTTTACTTAGAAATTGGGATGAGGAGATTCTTGATAGCTTCCATGCCTTGATGCTCAAGTTGTCCATTGCCATGGACTTGGCTAAGTACTTAGATTTTTCCATCTGCAGAGGTTGTGCACTTTCCCCACCAGACTTGGTTTCACCAAGACAGGACCTTTCAGAAGCCTTCCCTTAGACCAAATGGACGCGCTCCAACCTATCATTCCCACACCACCAATTGTCCAAATGGCTAAGTTCTAGCAACTTATGTGATCCAAGCAGAGCCCATATTGCCAAGTGGCTGCACTAGAAGCTTATTAACACTTGGCCTCTAAAATCTCTTTGTTCCTGGGTGGCTTACCACAAGTGAGATACACAAGGTAAACCATAGCCATGGGCCTTGTGTAACCACTCAACCAAAACCACCAATCAAGTCCCTTTCCACCCAGGTGATTCATTGACTTAGTTGTTTTATCAAGCAAAACAAGTCCAAAGACTTAGAAATATTTTCATCATAGCATGTATGATACACCAACCCTTGTTTGATACTAGCTAGGCTAAGCATGGCATAGATAGTAACTTAACTTAGAAATTTCCTAGCAATTCTACAACTACTTAGGATTTCCCAACATGGCATATAGGCAAAATAATAACATGCAAGACTTAGCAAAATATTTCTAATGCATAGTATAAAATATAGGGATAGAATTATTCATGAAGTACCACTTGCCTTGGTAGTTTGGAGTGTAGCACTCTTCACAATCACAATCACTAGCACCAAAATCTACACATAGAATATAGCCACAATCACATACAAGACATATACAATCAAAAATATATATGCATGCATGCAAGATGCTAAGTGATGATTTTTAAAACCCAACCAAGCAAGTGCATAGTATTGAAACTTAAACAAGTCAAAACTTGCCAAACCAAAATTATTTGACACTAAAAACAATTCCTAAACAATTCATATATTCAAATAAGCCCTACACATGTTTCTGCAAATAAAACCCTTTTAACAGAGACTAAACATTAAACACATTGCATAATCTGATAGAGCTTGCTCTCTTGATTCCAACGGTATAAAATTTGCCAAAATCTAACGTGGGAATCAAAAGTTACAAACAAAACAAATTTGAACTATAATCTAATTCAAAATCTGTTTTAAATCTAAACTACTGCCACGCGGCGCTATCCTATTGGCCAGTACCGTTTCGCTTAGGATCACGCTTCCACGCCGTCGGATCAAGTTAGATCCAACGCGCCAGATCTAAAGAAAACGCTTCGCTCCAGATCTAATCTAGTCCCTACGATACAGATCTAACGGCTGCCGTTGCTCTGACCATAGTCGAGCGGCGCTAGCGCGGCGGCGAGCGGCGGTGCGCTCTGTCAGTGGCGGTGCCGGCGAACTAGGTCGCCCGGGGAGGGTGCTCACCAGAACCGCAGTGACGAGGTGAAGCTCAACGTGTCCCTGGAGTGACGAAGGGGCGCTCAGAGTCGTCAGGGATTCCTCGCCGGAGTTTGCGAACGCGTCGGGTGGTTGCTGTCGAAGTCGTTGCCGAGGTTCCGTGTCGCCCTAGCACGAACCAGATGGTTTAGGAGATGCGCAAGACGGTGGCGAACAACCTCGTATGCGAGAGAGATCAAGGGGCGCGCTATGCTTACCGTAATCGGTCGCCGGAGTTGAGTGGCGGCTCGGTCGTTTGCGGGAACGAACGGGGACGGCGTCCTGGGTCACAAGCAGGCAAGCAAAGGGTATCAGAAGATGTGCGAGGGCCTGCTGGACACACTCATTTGAATTAGAAGCACAGGGGCGGTCGAGACTCACCGGAATTTGCTGCCGAAGATCGTCGGAGCTGCGGCGGTGTTTGGCGAGTTGCGAGCAGCCTGGTGGCGTGGAGAGAAAATTGAGTGAGGGGAATGGAGCGGAGTGGGGAGGGGTTTAAGTAGGCAGAGGCTCGACAAGAAACGCCTGGTGCATCAATGGCAATTACGCCGCGGAATCAACGCAGCAACGGCCAGCGGCGACGGCGTCTGCGCGCGAGATTTGGGGAAGAAGGAGTCGACGTGGAGAGGGCCCAGTTGTCTGCGAGAGGAACAGAAGGGGTGTGGGGTCCTGGCGTGAGCGACTCGCTGGGTGCGCCTACACGTGAGAGAGAGAGGGAAAACCCGGGTGGGCTAAATGGGCCAGTTCTTCTGTTGGGCTAGATTAGCAGCGCCAGCCCTTTTTCTTTTCTTTATTCCTTTTCTATTTCTGAATTGATTTTCTGGAATGATTTTCAAATGAATTCAAACTCTATTTGAATTCAAATCTTTTCAGGATTTTTGCAGTGTACAACAGTCACAAATTTGGGCATAAAATCAAGTGGTCACTTTGTATTGGCTTGGTCATTTGGATAAATAAAATAAACAGTGACTTAGCACTTGTTTTATATTGGTTTTGAATTTGGTTTTCAAATTGTATTTGCTTTGAAAACTTGGGTTTAGGTCTTAGCCATCTAGCAACTCAATCTGAAAGCAATAAGGCACAAGGTTTGGTTTCATGAACAACAACCTCTCATAGAAACGGTAGCATTTGTTTCAAATGATGATCACATAAAATAATGAGCTCATATGCTCTTGTTTTTGAATTGTTTTGTTTGATATTAATTCTATATGATCATGGATGCATGGATGATATGCATGAGTTTGAAACATGATTTTAGGGATGTTACAAATCTAACCCCCTTAAGGTGGATCTCGCCCTCGAGATTCGGATTGGCTAGCAAATAGGTGAGGGTGGTCTTTCCGAAGATCATCTTCTCTTTCCCATGTTGCTTCCTCTTCGGAATGATGGTTCCGCTGCACTTTGCAGAACTTGATAGTCTTAGTCCGTGTGACTCTTTCTGTCGTCTCAAGAATCTTGATAGGCTTCTCTTCATAAGTGAGATCACTTTCTAGTTGAACTTCTTCCAAAGGTATAGTATCCTTCAAAGAAGTTTCTTCCATTTCTGGATGACATTTCTTAAGTTGACTCACATGAAACACATTATGGACAGCTGACAGAGATTCTGGCAGTTCAATTTCATAGGCAACTTCTCCTTTACGACTCAGAATCTTGAATGGCCCAACATATCTTGGTGCCAATTTTCCTTTGACTCCGAATCTCTTCACTCCATGAAGTGGTGACACTCTAAGATAGGCTCTATCACCAACTTCGTAGGTGACTTCTCTACGCTTAGGATCTGCGTAGCTTTTCTGTCGGGACTGTGCTATCTTCAATATGTCCTTAACCAACTTGACCTTCTCTTCGGCTTCTTTGATAAGATCTGGCCCGAATAAACTTCTTTCTCCCACACCATTCCATAACAATGGGGTGGTACACTTTCTTCCGTAGAGAAACTCAAATGGTGCCATCTCAATACTAGCTTGATAGCTATTGTTATAAGAAAATTCTGCGTAAGGCAGACGTTCATCCCAAATGGCTCCATAGTCTAAGGCACATGCCCTCAACATGTCTTCAAGAATCTGATTAGTCCTTTCTGTTTGTCCATCAGTTTGAGGATGAAAAGCAGTACTGAATTCCAACCTCGTTCCCAATGACTCATGTAACTGTCTCCAAAAATGGGAAGTGAATTGAGTTCCCCTATCAGACACAATACTCTTGGGTACTCCATGTAGACATACAATTCTACTCATGTAGATTCTGGCTAACTTATCACTTGTATAGGTTGTCTTCACAGGTATGAAATGAGCCACTTTAGTTAGGCGATCCACTACTACCCAAATAGAATCGTATCCTGACCGGGTCCTTGGTAATCCGGTAATGAAATCCATACCAATCTTGTCCCACTTCCAATCAGGAATAGGTAGTGGTTGAAGCAAACCTGATGGTTTCTGATGTTCCGCTTTCACTCTACTACACACATCACACAAAGCAATATGTTCGGCGATGTCCTTCTTGAGATTATTCCACCAAAATCTTTCTTTCATGTCCATGTACATTTTGGTGTTACCCGGGTGAATAGAATACGGAGAGTTGTGTGCTTCTTGCAAAATCAGTTTCCGCAACTCCGGGTCTTGTGGAACACAGATACGTTTCCCATGCCATAAAGTGCCCTGTTCGTCTTCATGGAACCCTTTGGCTTTTCCTTTGCCAATCTTTTCTTTAATCTCCTCAATTTCCTTATCAATCTTCTGGGCTTCTTTGATCTTGTCCAACAAAGTGGGTTGAACATCCAAAGTCATAAGATGTCCTTCTCGCACAATCTCCAATCTGAGTTTTCTAAATTGAGTACACAGATCATCTGGCAATTCCCCTTTGGTAAGGCCATTCATAAAAACCTTACGACTTAGAGCATCTGCTACAACATTTGCTTTACCGGGGTGGTATTGCAAACTTAGGTCATAGTCCTTGATAAGTTCTAGCCATCTTCTTTGTATCATATTAATTTCCTTCTGGGTGAAGATATACTTCAGACTTTTGTGATCTGTGAACACTTCACAACGCTTTCCCAATAGATAGTGCCTCCATGTTTTTAGTGCATGGACAACAGAGGCTAACTCTAAATCATGAGTAGGATAGTTCACTTCATGAGTTTTGAGTTGTCTCGAGGCGTAAGCCACAACTTTACCGTCTTGCATAAGTACTGCACCCAAACCTTGATGAGATGCATCACAATACACTTGGAAATCTTTTTCCAAATCCGGCAGACACAAGACTGGTGCTGTCACAAGTCTCTTCTTCAATTCCTGAAAGCTGAGTTCACATCCTTCAGACCAAGCAAACTTCTTGTCTTTCTTAAGCAATTCAGTCATAGGCTTAGCAACCTTTGAGAAATTCTCAATGAACCTTCTGTAGTAACCTGCTAAGCCAAGGAAACTACAAACTTCTTTCACGGACTTGGGAGATTCCCATTCAGTCACAGCTGAAACTTTAGCAGGATCAACTGCTACACCATCCTTTGTCATAACATGACCAAGAAAAACAACTTCTTCCAACCAGAACTCACACTTGCTGAATTTGGCATATAGTTTATGCTCTCTTAACTTCTCAAGTATCAAACGTAAATGTCCTTCATGATCTTCTTTGCTCTTGGAGTAGACTAAAATGTCATCAATGAAGACGACAACAAACTTGTCTAGGAATTCCATGAACACCTTGTTCATCATATTCATGAAGTATGCTGGAGCATTGGTCAAACCAAAAGGCATTACGGTATACTCATACAATCCATACCTTGTAGTGAACGCTGTCTTAGGTATGTCTTGTTCTCTTATTTTGAGTTGAAAATAGCTTGACCGGAGATCAATCTTTGAGAATACACATGCTCCTTCTAGCTGATCAAACAAGTCATTGATTCTAGGCAAAGGGTATTTGTTCTTGATAGTCACCTCGTTGAGTGAACGGTAATCTATGCATAACCTTTGACTTCTATCTTTCTTCTCCACGAACAAAACTAGGGCTCCCCAAGATGAAGAACTTGGTTGAATAAATCCTTTCTGCAACTGTTCTCCTAGTTGTTTCTTGAGTTCTTTCAGTTCATCAACTGACATTTTATATGGTCTCTTTGCTATTGGTCTAGACCCTGGTACCAAATCTATTAGAAATTCCACATCTCTATCTGGTGGCATTCCTGGCAATTCATCCGGAAACACATCCGGATACTCACTCACAATTGGCACACTGTCCATGCTAACCCCCTTAAGAGAATTTAGCTTACTTCCTTTAGATTCAAAGTTGGACTTGAATTTAATCCGCTTTCTTTCCGGGGTTGTGAGTGCAACGGTACGATTAGCACAATCTAGTACTCCTTCATACTTAGCCATCCAATCCATTCCCAATATTACGTCCAGTCCTTGGGAATCTAGGATTATCAGACTCACTGGAAATTTATGCTTTCCAAACTCTATTACTAGATCCCGGCATCCAAGACTTACTATCATGTCTCCACTCGGAGAGCTAACTTTTATTGGACACCCAATGTTTTAAGTTGAAAACCCATTTCTATCAACAAATGCTTTTGATATGAATGAATGCGATGATCCAGTATCAAAAAGAACAAATGCTGGAATAGAATTGAGTCTGAACTTACCAGCCACAGCATCAGGCTCCTCATAGACCTCCTCCACACTGATGTGGTTCACCTGTCCCTTCTGAAAAGGGTTCGGCTTGTTGGGTCCTTCAATTTTCTTTTCTAGGCAGTCATTTGCATAATGCCCCATCTTCTTGCATTTGAAGCATTCAACCTGACTAATGTCTCTCTTAACAGGCTGACTTGCACCCCCACTTCCATTACCACTGTGGTGGCTCTTGTATCCACCCTTGTGGTTCTTGTACTTGTCATTGTCATGACTACGGTGATGTTTGTCATGACGGTTGTGGTTGTGGTGCTTGTTGAATTTCCCATGCTTGTGGGATCCTGAGCTTCCACTGTCATCATAATGAGATCGTTTGTGACACGATCCCGAGCTGTGCTTGTCGGAGTGCTTTCTCTTTCTACTCTCAACTTGCTTCATTTTGTTCTCCAAAAGAGCAGCCTTGTCACAGAGCGACTGATAAGTGGGAACATATGCCACAGCCAACTGCAGATTCAGCTCATCATTCAAGCCTTCAAGAAATTTTTCCTTTCTCTTTGCATCGGTGTCAACTTCATCCGGTGCATAACGCGCCAGATTGTTGAACTCCTCAATATATTCAGCCACGCTGCGGTGGCGCTGCTTCAGATTGTGGAACTCTTTCTTTTTCAGACTCATCACTCCAGATGAGATATGAGCAGTGCGAAAGCCATCCTCAAAGATAGCCCATGTCACTTCATCTATGGGAGTGGTAATCTGGAAGTTGTCCCACCAAGTGGCGGCTGGTCCTTCCAGCAGATGTGCTGCAAATCTGACCTTTTCAGCATCTGTACAACCCACGGTTACCAAGTCCTTGTTTACTGAGCGTAGCCAATCATTGGCCACCATGGGATCAGTCGTTCCTGAGAACTTTGCTGGCCTCAATCTCAAGAACCTGGTAAGCATATCAAAACCCGGTGGGTTGTTGTTGTTGTTATTGTTGTTATTGTTGTTGTTGTTGTTGTTGTTGTTGTTGTTTTGGTTCTGGATGAACGTCGTCATCATCTGCATTAGCTGAGTTTGAGCGGTCATCATTTGTTGCATTTCTGGAGTGATGTTGTTGTTGTTGTTGGGGTTGGGGTTTGCACGACAGGGAGGCATCTGTGGTTTGTTCAAATAGAGATAAGAATGAGATACCCATAGATGCTTTCATGCACATTACATCACATAAGCAAACACAAGCATGCAATCACAAAGATAAAAGTTCAACAACAAGATAACAAGTTCGTAAAGTAAAACATACACAAATAACAAGCCATCCACAAGTCGGATGGTCAAATAACAAGTTCTCAAATAACAAGTACGATAACAAAAGATAAACGAGTAGTCAAATCTACTCCTCGGCATCGATCTCCTCCTCGACAAAGGTAAGACCTGCGTTCTCCATCGCGGTCTTTTATTCCTCGACGTTAGTGGTCAAGGTCTCTATCTTGGCCTTGAGAGCCCTCTTCTAGGAACGAAGCCTCTCTATCACTGTCTGCTGCTGCTCGAGCTCGAAATCCTTGGACTGCAGTTCTTCAGTCATGTCCCGGATCTTCTTGTTCCTATCCTGGACATGCTTCTCCTGACTCTTAAACTTCCTGTCCTGGGTCTCGAACTTCGCCTCCATTTCCTTGACTATCTCGTCTTGCTCTGCGAAGAGCTTGTCCTTCTCGCGAAGCTGCACCTGGAGCTCCTCATTGCTGAGCATGACATTGGTCCTGTCCGTGTCCACGTGCCTAATGAGAGACTCTAAGTCCTGGAGGTACAGGCGTATCGGCTCTGCTGCGTCCCTCGAATCGTCCTCGAAGTCGATGGACTCTCCATCCTCATCCCGTCTTCCGAAGACGTGTAAGTGGGTACCTCTAACCTGTCGGGAGTGTCGCCCTAGCAGACGTCCTATCAGATCCTGCATAACTACCTCAAGGCCTCTCTCCTCGTCATCGTGCATGAGCTTGAAGACAATGGCCTCCGTGGTAGGCTCAGTCTGGCGTCCGGGTTGGTTGACCTTGAAGCCCCAGAGGTCCTTCCTGTCAAACTTGGTGAGGGGATGCACCATGATGGTGGGAAGAGGGAGATTGAGCAAAGTAGTAAGCTCAACGATACGAGGACCAAAGCGGGTAACCTGGAACTCCTCAACAGTGCTGATGGTAATAGGCATCTATTTATAAGATAGAAAAGTTAGAACAACACAAATCAAGATAAAACAAAAGACAAAACATCACATACATATCCTTGGGAAGTAAAACACACAAGTCATGCATACATGAAACCATTACAACAACCAAGGTTCAATCTTATTTTAAAGCAACATTTTGGAAAATAAGGTGATGGGTGGTGGTCCAACTAACGAAGCACGTTTACAATCCTATCTCACTGGATCTGTTGGCTAACACAATTTTTCTAGAAGCAATCAGCCTATCTTGCTCACATGATTCCATCACTAAGTCTATAATGTCTCCTCTTAAGGTTTGGTTGGTAGCTTCCAACTCTTGGGTATGTTCTTTTTCTTTCCTTAGATCATTTTGGAGGTTGAGCATTCTGCACTTGACTCTATCACCAAGTTCTTTGATGGTCTTCCAAGCTGCATCCTTTGCTGATTCAAAGAATGTAGTGTGCACCACTGAATTGGTGAACATGCAGAATCCTTTTTCCTGATGGTTGTCTTCCTTGTTTTTATACAAGTGAAGTTGCACCCACCAGTATTCCACTCCTTCATCCATCACAGGGAAACCCTTGTACACAGCTGCACCTTGTATCTCTAATGCAACCATGAGGTCCTTGAGAGCCTTGGGGAATTCTGTCTCACACTCCAAAGTCATTGTCATGAGTGGTCCTTTCCTCACGGCTTCGTTGATGGAGTTCATCTACAAATAGAGATGAGAGACAAGATTAGAAAAGTTCTACGAGAAGAATAGACAAGTGTAGAAGTTGAAAATTTTTCCTTAGTGGTTTCCAATCCTAGGGTCATAATCCTACAGGCAACACAGTGCTCTGATACCATCTGTAAGATCCCTCCTTTGTAAAGGAAAATGATCCCTGTGATTGCAATGCTAGTCCCTGGATCAATGCTAGCATCCACAGTTTAAGATGAAGTACACAGATACAAAGGTCATTTATTACATCCATTCCAGAGATAAACATAGTCTTTACATCTCAAAGGCCACAGGCCTAATACAAGAGTTTGAGTAAGTAAATAAATATAAGTCTTCATCTTCATGTGCCACAGGCAAACATGTTGAGTGTAGACTCATGACACCTAATCCTCATCAGAGTAACCTACAACATCACAAGTTACAACCACAGTGGGTCAATACTTTGGAATAGTATTGGCAAGTGATACCTTAGTATATTTTAAGTGGACTAGATACTATATGCAAATTTGGCTAAGTGTAGCTTGGCTTGCTTTGCTCAAAATAGGTTTTTCCTATTAGTTGAAATCACTAAGTTTTTCTTTGTCAAAACTTTTCCCAAGGAACCACCAATAGACATTGAGGTCCTTCACCCTTGTTCACCCACAAATTTTTACTTAGAAATTGGGATGAGGAGATTCTTGATAGCTTCCATGCCTTGATGCTCAAGTTGTCCATTGCCATGGACTTGGCTAAGTACTTAGATTTTTCCATTTGCAGAGGTTGTGCACTTTCCCCACCAGACTTGGTTTCACCAAGAAAGGACCTTTCAGAAGCCTTCCCTTAGACCAAATGGACGCGCTCCAACCTATCATTCCCACTACCACCAACTGTCCAAATGGCTAAGTTCTAGCAACTTATGTGATCCAGGCAGAGCCCATATTGCCAAGTGGCTGCACTAGAAGCTTCTTAACACTTGGCCTAAAATCTCTTTGTTCCTGGGTGGCTTACCACAAGTGAGATACACAAGGTAAACCATAGCCATGGGCCTTGTGTAACCACTCAACCAAAACCACCAATCAAGTCCCTTTCCACCTAGGTGATTCATTGACTTAGTTGTTTTATTAAGCAAAACAAGTCCAAAGACTTAGAAAATATTTTCATCATAGCATGTATGATACACCAACCCTTGTTTGCTACTAGCTAGGCTAAGCATGGCATAGATAGTAACTTAACTTAGAAATTTCCTAGCAATTCTACAACTACTTAGGATTTCCCAACATGGCATATAGGCAAAATAATAACATGCAAGACTTAGCAAAATATTTCTAATGCATAGTATAAAATATAGGGATAGAATTATTCATGAAGTATCACTTGCCTTGGTAGTTTGGAGTGTAGCACTCTTCACAATCACAATCACTAGCACCAAAATCTACACATAGAATATAGCCACAATCACATACAAGACATATACAATCAAAAAAATATATGCATGCATGCAAGATGCTAAGTGATGATTTTTAAAACCCAACCAATCAAGTGCATAGTACTGAAACTTAAACAAGTCAAAACTTGCCAAACCAAAATTATTTGACACTAAAAACAATTCCTAAACAATTCATATATTCAAATAAGCCCTACACATGTTTCTGCAAATAAAACCCTTTTAACAGAGACTAAACATTAAACACATTGCATAATCTGATAGAGCTTGCTCTCCTGATTCCAACGGTATAAAATTTGCCAAAATCTAACGTGGGAATCAAAAGTTACAAACAAAACAAATTTGAACTATAATCTGATTCAAAATCTGTTTTAAATCTGAACTACTGCCACGCGGCGCTATCCTATTGGCCAGTACCGTTTCACTCAGGATCACGCTTCCGTGCCGTCGGATCAAGTTAGATCCAACGCGCCATATCTAAAGAAAACGCTTTGCTCCAGATCTAATCTAGTCCCTACGATACAGATCTAACGGCTGTCGTTGCTCTGACCATAGTCGAGCGGCGCTAGCGCGGCGGCGAGCGGCGGTGCGCTCTGTCAGTGGCGGTACCGGCGAACTAGGTCGCCCGGGGAGGGGAGAGGGTGCTCACCAGAACCGCAGTGACGAGGTGAAGCTCAACGTGTCCCTGGCTGGCAAAGGGGCGCTCGGAGTCGTCAGGGATTCCTCGCCGGAGTTCGCGAACACGTCGGGTGGTTGCTGTCGAAGTCGTTGCCGAGGTTTCGCGTCGCCCTAGCACGAACCAGATGGTTTAGGAGATGCGCAAGACGGTGGCGAACAACCTCGTATGCGAGAGAGATCAAGGGGAGCGCTATGCTTACCGTAATCGGTCGCCGGAGTTGAGTGGCGGCTCGGTCGTTTGCAGGAACGAACGGGGACGGCGTCCTGGGTCACAAGCAGGCAAGCAAAGGGTATTAGAATATGCGCGAGGTCCTGCTGGACACACTCGTTTGAATCAGAGGCACATGGGCGGTCGAGACTCACCGGAATTTGCTGCCGGAGATCGTCGGAGCTGCGGCGGTGTTTGGCGAGTTGCGAGCAGCTTGGTGGCGTGGAGAGAAAATTGAGTGAGGGGAATGGAGCGGAGTGGGGAGGGGTTTAAGTAGGCAGATGCTCGACAAGAAACGCCTGGTGCATCAATGGCAATTACGCCGCGGAATCAACGCAGCAACGGCCAGCGGCGACGGCGTCTGCGCGCGAGATTTGGGGAAGAAGGAGTCGACGTGGAGAGGGCCCAGTTGTCTGCGAGAGGAACAAAAGGGGTGTGGGGTCCTGGCATCAGCGACTCGCTGGGTGTGCCTGCGCGTGAGAGAGAGAGAGAGAGGGAAAACCCGGGTGGGCTAAATGGGCCAGTTCTTCTGTTGGGCTAGATTAGCAGCGCCAGCCCTTTTTCTTTTCTTTATTCCTTTTCTATTTCTGAATTGATTTTCTGGAATGATTTTCAAATGAATTCAAACTCTATTTGAATTCAAATCTTTTCAGGATTTTTGCAGTGTGCAACAGTCACAAATTTGGGCATAAAATCAAGTGGTCACTTTGAATTGGCTTGGTCATTTGGATAAATAAAATAAACAGTGACTTAGCACTTGTTTTATATTGGTTTTGAATTTGGTTTTCAAATTGTATTTGCTTTGAAAACTTGGGTTTAGGTCTTAGCAATCTAGCAACTCAATCTGAAAGCAATAAGGCACAAGGTTTGGTTTCATGAACAACAACCTCTCATATAAAGGGTATCATTTGTTTCAAATGATGATCACATAAAATAATGAGCTCATATGCTCTTGTTTTTGAATTGTTTTGTTTGAAATGAATTCTATATGATCATGGATGCATGGATGATATGCATGAGTTTGAAACATGATTTTAGGGATGTTACATTAAACTCATAAGATTCTCCATCAAAGTTAGTTAAATTTTCTCCTTCTTACAATTTATAATAGCTCCACAAGTGTTCAAGAAGGGTCTACCAAAAATGATAGGACAAGTTTTACTATCCTCCTTACCAAGCACTAGAAAATCAGCAGGATATTTAATCTTACCACGAAGAACTTCCACATCTCTTACAATGCCAATTGGACAGACTGCCTCTCTATTAGCAAGGTGAATAACCACATCAATGTCCTCTAGTGCACAAGGACCAATTTCATGCATAATTTCCTTGTAAAGCTCATAAAGAATAGCACTAGAACTAGCACCAATGTCACACAAACCATAATAACAATGATCACCAATTCTAACAGAAAGCACAAGGACACTAGCTTTCCTAGCTTTACTAGGATGAGAGACAATATTAGAAGCATCTTCACAAAAGATAACGTGCCCATCTTCTACATTTTTAGTGACAAGATCTTTCACAATGGCTACTACATGTTCTATATTTATTTGTTCATCAGGTTCCACAGCTTTCTTTGTACTTTTGCTAACCACATTAGCCATAATAGAATGTTCCTTTACCTTGGCAGGGAAAGGTATTTTCTCAATATAAGGTTCAGGCAAAATAGGATTAATAGTACAAACTTCAGTGTTTCTAACAGGAACATGATCAACAACATGTTTATAAGGTGCATGGTACTTGTTCCACTCCTTTTGGGGAATTCAATACAACAGACAAAGGCCTTAAAGCAATTTGCAAGAACTTGAGAATCAAGACCATACTCAGTACTAATATCATGAAAGTCATCAGATCCCATAAAAGATTTAATACATTTATAATCATAATTTATACCTAACTTTCTTCCTTTGTCATTCTCCCATGCTTCAGTGTTCTCTTGAATACGGTCTAGGAGATCCCATTTAGCTTCTTCCTTCATACGTGTGAATGATCCAGCACAAGAAGCATCTAATAAATCTTTATCATGAAGAGAAAGTCTTGCATAAAAGTTATTAATAATAATATTATTAGGGAGTTTATGAATAGGACATTTAAGCATTAGTAACTTCAATCTCCCCCAAGCTAGGGCTGTACTCTCTCCATCACGAGGCTAAAAGTTATAAATTTGATTCCTATCCTTATGAATCTCACTGGGAGGATAGAATTTAAAATAAAAGAGAGGTACTATTTCCTCCCATTCCATAGATTGTCCATTCTTCAACAGATTATACCATTCTTCAGCTCTTCCTTTCAATGATATAGAGAGTAACTTTTTCTTAACCTATTCAGTTGTGATACCTGCACACTTAAACAACCCACATAATTCATGGATAAAAGCAAGTGATCACTAGGATGGGCAGTTCCATCTCCAAAATAGTAATTATCCATAACACGATCAACAATTCTTGTAGGTATCTTTAAAGGATTTATCTCAACAGGTGGTGGTTCATCTACTACCCTAACAGTGGTAGTAGCTTTCCCAAATAGGAAACCAAGTGGGTTATCCATATTGGAAACAAAGTAACAAACAGAAATAAAAGCAATACTCACAGTAGAAGTTTCCTTTACCAATTCCACTCTTCAATAGCACTTCACTCCCCGGCAACGACGCCAGTAAATAGTCTTGATTACCCACAAGTATATGGGGTGTATCATATTACTTTTGATAAATAGGAGTGTGGATCCCAACGATGAGCAGAAGGTGTTGACTAGTTTGGAGCAGGAAATCTCTATAAATACTTAGCAAATAGATTTTTAGGCTTTTCTGATAAAGCAAGGAAATAAAGTGCAAGTAAATAAAGACAGCAAATAATTGCAGCAAGTGGCCCAATCCTTTCTTATCAAACGACAAGCCGGTGGTAATACTTATGAGGACCAAACATTCTCAAGGACACATGGGAATACTATAAGTGCTTTCGTTTCATATAGCTGATTAATCTTCTTTGGTTTTATAAGTGTTGTGTGGGTGAACCTGTGCTAATGTACTGACCTTACTAGGACTAATACATACTTGTTATTAAACCCTTGCAAGCATCCGCAACTACAAGAAAGTAATTAAGATAAAAACCTAACCACAGCCTTAAACTATGAGATCCTACACTCCCTTGTGCAAAGGTTTCCTAACGGGGGTTCAGGTTTCTGTCACTCCGGCAACCCCACAATTAGTAGTTGATGCATGCAGCAGCACTTCGTTGGGATACCCCAAGAGGAAGGTATGATGCGGTACAGCAGCAAGTTTTCCCTCAGTAAGGAACCAAGGTTATCGAACCAATAGGAGGAAGGAAACGTCCCAAAGGTGTTGCAAGAAAAGTGGAAACCTGCATAACACAAACTCAAGACTTTGCCACAACTAATAGTGAGGTCGTCAATCTCACCGGTTGCTGTAATAAAGGATCAACTGTATGGTGTGGAAGGTGATGATGGTTTGCAGCAAGTAAACAATAACAGTTGAAGATGTATCAATGGTAAAGATTGGACCGGGGTCCATAGTTCACTAGAGGTGTTCTCCTTAGATAAACAAACATGGCATGCTGGGTAAACAAATTACAGCAAGGCAATTGTCAGGACTGAGCAAGGCATAACAATGCAATAAAAGACATAAAGATCCTATGAGATTCGATTGGGAAATACAACAATATACATAGACCGCCATCCAACTACATCTATGAATAGAAGTCCACCTTCAGGTTATCATACGAACCCCCTCCAGTATTAAGTTGCAAGCAACAGACAACTACTTTAAGCAAAGTGTGTAAGGTAAACAATCCACTCGTTCCATGAACAAGAGACCGTTGTTTTCTCCCTAGTGGCAACAACACATCTACAACCGTAGAGATTTCTGTCACTTCCCTTGATTAAGTAGAGGCATGAACCCACTATCGAACATAAATACCCCCTCTTGGAGTCACTAGCAACTACTTGGCCAAGATAGCTACTAACAATGGAGAGCATGCAAGATCACAAACAACATATACATGATAGAATCAATAAGACAAAACCATTAATCAATCTGACATAGTAATCTCAATATCCATCGAATCCCCGCAAACTCAACATGCATGATTACAAATAGATTAGATCTTGATCATGAACGGAGCTCACAATATCTAGACATGAAATCACAAGGAGGAGATACAACCATCTAGCTACTACATGGACCCGTAGTCCAAGGTGGAACTACTCACGCTTCATACCGGAGGCTGGCATGATGAAGAAGAAGGCCTCCGGGATGATCTCCCCTCCGACAGGGTGCCGGGAAGAGCTTTAGATCCCCTTGATCTAGGGACGATGGTGGCGGAGTGTCACATCCCAAGATTTCCAAATCTTGTTATGTGAAAAATAAATAAACAAAATAAAATTATTGTTGAAAATCAGGGTGAAAAGAAACTTTTGTTTCTAAATGGAAACTTAAAATTCCATCTAGAACAACCTTTGGTTAACATTTGAAACCAACTAAATTCAAAACAAGTGGAATGCATTCTTCATAAAATGCATCTGGAAATTTAAACACTTGGAAAATAAATCCAAACCCTAAAACCCTAATGGAAGAAAATAATTTCCAAGTTATCTCCAAGCCTATGGATTTGATCCATATAAAAATTTATCAGCAAACAATTCAAAATGATCAAGAATGACAAATAGAAATATTATAAGACCATATAAATTGGTTTCACTTAATTTGGAACCATAAATAAAATCTTATGAAATTTATAAGATAAAGGAATTGAATTCCCAAAGCTAATAAAGCACTTATCTAGAATCCATACAAAATGGTAAGCAAATAATCCTAAAGGGATTTAAAAAGATAAATAAATATCAAATAAAATTTTACAAATTGGAATCACCAAGTTTGGATCTCCAAATAAAAGATATGGATTTTATAAGATAAAGAAAGAAATATTAAATAAGGAATATTTAAAGACCAAATTAAATCTTGGCCTAATCCATAAGCAAATGGAATGAATTATAATCCAAATCCAAATAAAATAAAAGAATAAAGAATTTCCAAAATAAAATAAAATGGCATTAACCATTCTATCCCTATTTTAATAAAGACAAATCTCTAATAAGAATAATTATAAAATTCATGAGAAAATAGTATTTTGGAATTTATCCAAGTGAAATAAAAGTTGTTTAATTTAACTTAATTAAGAATAAAATAAATGTTCCAAATAAAATTTAGGGAATTAAAACTATATCAAATTCCATTGGAATTAAAACAAATACCCAATTCAAATGAATTATGAATCATATTAAATACTTTCCAAATAATTCAAGATGAATTATTTGACACCCTATTAAACAAATAAAAACCTACTGAAAAGATTTGGAAAAGATTTAGAAATTTAAATGGTGTTTGAAATTATTATTAAATCTTATTTGATTTAAAACAAGGGCTTATTTGAATAATTAAAAGACCCCAAAAAGAATAAAGATTTATTCAAAAATTGACTTCAGATTATGTTACTAATCAGTATTTAAACCTACACAAATTTTGGCAAAGGATTGAATCCAAATAAATGTTTGAATTGCTTATACAAAATCAAAACAGAAAAACCAAATAAGGAAAAGAAAAAGAATCAGGAACAAAAAAAATGGATCAGACTCAGCCCAGCCCATTAAACCCAGTCCAGCCCACCTCTCCATCTCACCCCGGGTGAATCGTTTTTCACCGCAGACAGAACCCACAGAGTCTATGACGCGTGGACCCCACCTCCCCTGTCTCTCCTCGCTGACGAAAGGACCCCACTGCCACCTCACCTTCTTCCTCACCCGCTGACTCCGCCCCTCACCTCGCCGGCCGTTGCAGGCGATCAAAGCCTGGTTTAATTCGCGTTAACCGCGCCATTAAACGCCCCCGCGACCATGCTATCTAAAGCGCCTGCCTCCCCTCTCTCTTTCCCCTCCGTGGCCTCACCCTAGCGCGCCCCCAGGCTGCCCAATTTGCCCCTGCACCGCCCTCTGTTCCGACGCTCTCCGGCAGCGATTCCGGCAGCCCCTCATCGCCCCTCGCCTCCTCGACCACACTCACATGCTCCCCAGACCCTGGCGCATCTCCCCGTAGCTCCAGCTCGCCCCCGCGCGCCCCACAGCCTCGACAACGACCAAGACCACCGCCGCCACCGTCTGCTTTCTTCTCCGGCGACTCCTCTGGTAAGAACCTGACCGCCCCTCTCTTTCTCCTTCACGCACGCATCATCGCCACGTCCTTGCGCATCTGACTGTGTTCTCCACTCGTCCTAGCATGCTCTGTAGCCTCACCCCCGTCGACGTCTGACCGCACCCGACGTCAGGAGCATCTCCGACGAGCAATTGTCGACCACCTCGTGCGCCCCTTGACTGACGAAGGCCACGTTGAGCATCAGTGCGTCAAGGCGATTCTGGTAAGCCATCCCCCTTGTCCTCTTGCTTCCTATTTCACCGGCTCCGCCGCTAGCCGAGCATCGCCGCCGCTCACCGTCGCTCAGCACCGCCAGTTCCTGGTCGTTGTGTTGATAGCCGTTAGATGAAGATCGTAGGGATGCGATAGATCACTTAAACTAAAACGTTACGCTTGATCTGCACCGCTCGATCTGACTTAGATCCAACACACCAGAGAGCGTGATCCAGACAAACTGGTATGGGCGAATAGGAATAAGACACGTGGCTTGAGATCTGTTTTAAAAACAGAAACATGTCTATTAGATGATCAATTTTGAAAAATCCATAACTTTCAAACCACACGTCCAAATTTTGCAAATTTTATATAAATGGATTCATCAAGACAAGCCCTAGCCAACCATGCACTTTTTTTAGTAAAAAGCTTCTGATAAATTGATTGTTTTTGCAGAAACTTGTGTATGCATATTTAGAATATAAAATTTGTTCTAAAATGAATTTTGAGATGAAACCTTTGGAAAATGGTTTCTTTTGAACCTACTGACCTTAGGAATCAATTGGTGGTTTCAAAAATGTATTTGGTGAAGCAAAAGAATGAATCTTGGATTTAAACCATTTCTAGTCAAATAAAAATATGGTTTAATTATTAAAAATGGTTTTGGAAGAAAACCTTTGGGAAATGTTTTGTTTTAAACTCTCTGACCCCAAACACCAAGTTTTATGATTTGAAAATGAATTTGGTAAACCCTATAAAAAAATTATTACTTTGCTAAAAGGCATTTTCAACCACATGAAATAATGATTTGGTTTAAAAATAGTTTAGAGATAGAATCTTTTGCAAATGGATTTGCCACTTTATAAAATGACCAATAAGTGTTTTATAATGTTTATAACCTATTATAAACCACTTTTGTAAATAAAACAAAGTTTGGCATGCTTGCATGCATTGTTTTGTTTCTATCATTTTATGTGATGAATTGCTTGAATGGTAGATTGAAATATTGTTTGCTTGATTGAATTATAGTGACTTGAAGATTGTGATTGTTTCAAAGACAAGGAGTGAACTTATACTCTCTACCAAAAAGTCAAGTGATGCTTCATACTTTTGTCCCATTATTTTCACTATGCATTAGTGATATTTCTAAGTAGGACTTGCATGGAATTTTTGCTAAGTATAAACTATACCATGGGAAATCCTAGTAGATGAAATCTTAGTAGAATTTCCTAAGTTAAGATTCCTACTACTATCATGCTTAGCTTAGCTAGTAGAAAACAAGGGTGGAATATATATCCATGCTATGGAAATATTTCTAAGTCTGAGGACTTGTGTTTTGAATTAATAAAACAACTAAGTGAATGAATCACCTGGGTGGAATGGAAGGAATGGTTTGTGTTGAGTGGTTATGCAAGTCCAGTATGCTGGGGAAAACTTGGGCATCACCAAGTCCAGTATACTGGGGAAAACTTGGTATCTCACTTGTGGATGGCCACCCAGGAACAAAGAGATTTGAGATGTCAAATGTTGAGAAGCTTCAAGTGCAGCCACTTGGCATTATGGGCTCTGCCTGGATCATATAGGTTGCAATAACTTAGCCAAATGGACAGTTGGTGGTAGGGGATGATAGGTTGGAACGCGTCCATTCTGGTCTAAGGGAAGGCTTCTGAAAGATCTTGTCTTGGTGAAACCTAGTCTTGTGGGGAAAGTGCACCACCTCTGCAGAGTGTAAAATCTAAGTACTTAGCCATGTCCCTAGTAAAGGACAATTTGAGCATCAAGACATGGAAGCTATCAAGAATCTCCTCATCCCAATTTCTAAGTTAAAATCATGTGGGTGAACAAGGGATTGAAGGATCACCAATTTCTATTGGGAGATGCCTTGGGAAATATTTTGTCAAGCAAAAACTTAGTGTTTTCAAATGATAAGGAAAATATATTTTGAGCAAAGCAAGCCTAAGCTCCACTTAGCCAAATGCATATAGATGATAAACTCTACTATACTACCATAGTATCACTTGCGAATACAATTCAAATGTATTGACCCTTGTGGCTGTAACTTGTTATGTTGCAGGTTTGTTTGATATTAGTGAAGTTTAATGATTAGGATTACAAGTCTACAACCAACATGTCTGCCTGTGGCACTTTGAAGATGAAGGAACCCATGCTATTATTAAATTCTGCTGCATTGTAATAAGATAGCCAAAAGAGCTATGTAAGATGTCATAAATTATGTTATTCCTGGTTATAAAGTTGTATTATGACCTTTGTTTCTTGATATTACATCTTAACTATGGATGCTAGCTATTGATCCAGGGACTAGCATTGTAAACACAGGGATCTCTACCTTATTAAAGGTTGGGAACCTTACACGGAGGCTACAGATGGGTTTGTGGAATATTGATCGGGTACTTAGGGTTTAGGCATCAAAGGCTTCTTATAGGCGAAGAGGCGAGGCTGGGAGGCGGCCAGGGGGCCCACACCCTGCCGAGGCGCGGGCCCACCCTAGGTCGCGCCTAGGGGTGTGGCCACCCTGTGGCGCCCCTCCGTCTCTCCTCTGGACTCCATGTTCTCCTCGGTGAAATATTGACTTTGGCTTTTGTCTCGTCCAATTCTGAGAATATTTCCTTACTAGCTTTTTTGGAACCAAAAACAGCAGAAAACAGGCAACTGGCACTGTGGCAACTTGTTAATAGGTTAGTACCAGAAAATATATGAAAATCACCTCAAAGTGTGGACAAAGCAAAGCAAAGTAGATATTAAACAAGCATGGAACATCAAAATTATAGATACATTTTCGACGTATCAAGCATCCCCAAGCTTAAGTCCTGCTCGTCCTCGAAGTGATAAAAGAATAAGTTTTGAGGTGACATGCACCATCAAAAGCAAGATCAAACCATTTGCAAGCATTGGAAGCTGGGATCAAAGAACTCTAAACATGTGTGAAAGGGCATGTATGCCCCCATGTGTAGTTTTGGTAATTAATGACAATCTCTTAGGACTAATGTGTAAATTGAGTTTCACTTGTAGTTTTGTCCATTGGCATCACTTGGGCCATGTGTTGGTCTCAAGGTTGAAAGATGAAGAAAGAAGGAGCTTGAAGGTTGATCAAGACAAGTGCAAAGAGTTGCATCAAGATGGATGAACCTCAAGAAGGGATGAAGAAGGGCGAGCTCAAGATGCGCCATCTCTAGAAGATCTCATGCTTGAAGCTTGACATCCTCGTGATCATGGGGTGATGAAGACAAGTTCAAATATGAGGTTTCCCCATGGAGTATGGGGGAACAATTTGCAAGTCTTCATCAAGCAAGTGCGAGCAAGAGCAAACAAGAAAGGTGTTCCCACTTGAGAAGAACAATACGGTCTACATCAAGTTCAAGTGGATTGCTCGAGGCAAGGGTATGTTGTTGATAGGGCTTATATTTTGCCGGACTCGTGTTGTTAGTTGGTAGACCGGGTTTAGGATAGGTAGTCGTACTATCAAGAGGGGCTCTCAAGTGGGTGTCTCGATTGCATCGTTCGGAGATAGCTCAAACCTTTGCATTCATAGCATCATCTTTCTTGGTTCTTATTTGGTTCTTTTCCATGAGAGGATCTAGAGCTTGTGGTCATCATCATAACAAGCTCTAGTTCATCATCTAAGGATTTCCCTTGCATATCTTATTGCCGTTTTTGATCTTGTGAGTTTTCCGGCTCCACACCTTGGTGGATACTTCACATATATATTCATGGTGTTTTCTCCCAAGGTGATACCCAATATTTCGTTGGATTCTATTCGTCGTTATCTTTCCAACAAAATTGGTTTCATCTCGTTTGGAGTTCGGATGCAAAAGTTATTGCATTTCTCGTTTCTGGAATTTCCCTGACCAGAAGTTCCGGCTTCCCATCGGAAGTTCCGCTAGGGCATTTTTGCCGCCAGAAATTCTGGTGGAAGCTCCGGTTCTTCTGACGCTCATGTTAAGTATTCTCTCTGTTTGGTTTGTTGTATTTGACGGATTTTGGGCTGGAAGTTACAGCGGTAATGCCGCCCCCATCGGAAGTTCTGGCCAGGAACCAGAAGTTCCGCTCAGGCCTAGTTGCCCGATTGAAAATCCGGCTCTTGTTCTGCTCACATTTAGTAACCTTCTGTTTTGGGTGTGTCTATTTGACGGAACTTCCACCGGAATTTCCGCTCCCACCGGAAGTTCCGTTGGACCGGCAAAAGTTCCGACTAGGACTCGTGTTTTCAGTTTCTCGCATCGCAGTTTTTCATTGTTGGCTGTGTGCCACCGGAACTTCCAGCTTCCCACCGGAAGTTCCGGCCATGGTCGCGAATGCCCATAACGGGCATATCTGGGAGCCCTTTAAAAGGGGTTCCTCTTCCCCTTCATGGGCACTAGCTTTTCTTCTTGGTTCTTGGCTTTCTCTCTCTCCTCCATTGTTGACCTTGAAGAAGCTTTCCCTCTCCCCTTTCCCTTCCTATGATTCTTGCATCTTTTTGAGGGATTTGATAGAGGAGATCTAGATCTACAATCCCCCCAAGCTAAATCCCTTCTTTGTGAAGGAATCATTGGGATATAGATCTTGGAGAGTTTTGTGTTCTCCTCTTGTGTTCTTCCTCCCTTATTCCCCCAATAGCTTTTGTAGCTTTGTTGGAATTTGGGAGTGAAGGACTTGCCCTTGCATTTGTTGCGTAGGTTTGAGTTCTCCTCGGAGATTTGGCAAGTACAAGTTTGTGGGCTTGTTACTCTTGGGTTCCTTGGAACCCTAGACGGTTGTGTGGTTGGGTTGTTGACCTTTTGTGGTCTTGTTGACCTTTTGTGGTCTTGTTGACCTTTTGTGGTCTTGTAGCCTTTTGTGGCTTTGTTGGCCTTTTGTGGCATTGTAGCCTTTTGTGGATTTGTTGTTGGGAGCCTCCAATTGAGTTGTGGAGTTAGCCCCAATCTTGTACGGGTTCGGTGACCACCCTCATGAAGGGTTTCGCAGCATAGTAAATCAAAAAAATTCTACGGATGTGAACGGGAAAGCCAAGATCTAATCTAGGAGATGCAAACAACGAGAGAGATTAGATGATATATTCATACCCTTGAAGATTCGCACAGCGGAACGTTCGTCGGAACGTGGGTGATGTAGTCGTACTCGCTTCTCCTCCTCGCGATCCGCTCCGATCTAACACCGCAAGTGGCGATGCCTCCGAGAGATGCACACGTGCGGAACCTCGACGTCTCCTCCTTCCTCGGTCCAACAAGTATGGTGGAGAGACGGATTGGATCTACAACGTGACGGCGCGGTGCAAGTGGTGGAGAGTTTTTGCAGCAGGGCTTCGCCTACACGCAGTCGGGAGGGAGAGAGAGAGGAGGGCAGCATGGCGGCTAGGGTTGAGGAGGAGGTGTGGGGGGGTGGTTCACCCCAGCCCTCTATATATAGAGGGGTGGGCGCTAGCCCTAGCCCCTCCCCCAAGCCCTAGGCCGGCGGCCAAAGGAGGGAGGAGTGGGGGGCAAGTCCCCCCCTTCTAGAAGCTCCCCTAGGGTTTCCCCTTGGTTTGGCCGGCTGGGCCCTATGGGTCCTTGTGCCCCTGGCCCAATGCGGCCAGGGCACTCCCTCATAGGCCCATGCCCCCTCCCGGCAGGTGGGGCCACGTTGGTCCCCCTCCGGAAGGTTCTAGAAGCTTCCGGTACAATACCAATTAACCCGAAACAATTCCGAACTCCAAAAACTGCATTGCCTTATATGAATCTTATTCTTCGGACCATTCTGGAACCTCTCGTGATGTCCCGGAACACATCCAAGACTCTGAACAAAAACTCATAAACCAATTATCCAATCTATCCTAGCGTCGAGACACGTTAAGTGTGTGACCCTTCGGGTTCGAGAATATGCAGACATGATCTTCTATCAATAATCAACAGCGGGGTCTGGAAACCCATATTGACTCCCACACATTCATCGATGATCATATCGGATGAACCATGATGCCAGGATTCAATCAATCCCATATATATATTCCCTTCGTCTCGCGATATTTTACTTGCCCGAGATTTGATCGTCGGTACCGTCATACCTAGTTCAATCTCGTTCACAGCAAGTACTTTACTCGTTCCGTAATCCGATATCACTTTGTGATTAACTCCTTAACCACATACTTGCAAGCGGTGTTGATATCGATTACCAGTGGGCCCGAAGTATATCTCTCCGACTTGGGAGGGACAAATCCCATCTCCATACATACAACCCAACAGGTACTTTCCGATCACCTGAGAGACACCTTTATGATCACCCTCTCATAGGATGACGTTTGATGACCTCAAAGCTTTCTTCCGATACCAGGGAGTTGTATTATCTCATGGTCTAAGGAATACAATATTTGACATAAGAAAAGCTTCGCAAAGACGAACAAGATGACACGATCTAATTGCTCTGCTTAGTTTGGGTCTGTCCATCATATCATTCTCCCAATGATATGATCTCATTATTAATCAACAACTCATGTCTATGGTTAGGAAACCTTAACCATCATTAATCAATGAGCTAGTCCATAGAGGCATACTAGGGACACGGTGTTGTTCACAAACCACACAAGTATTAAAGTTTCCGCTTAATACAATTCTAGCATGGAATATAAACATTATCATGAACAAGAATTATAATAATAACATCTTTATTATTGCCTCTAGGGCATAATTCCAACAGTCTCCCACTTGCACTAGAGTCAATAATCTAGTTTACATTTGGCAACAATCTCACACCCATGGCACTAAGGTGCTGATCATGTTTTGCACGTGGAAGGGGTTTAGTCAATGGATCTGCGACATTCAGATCTGTATGTACTTTGCTAATCTTCAGATCTCCATCTGCTATATAATCTCGGATTATATGAAACTTGCGGTTGATATGCTTGGTTTTCGGATGATATCTTGGTTCCTTAGCGAGTGCTATGGCGCCAGTGTTGTCACACAATACCTCTAGTGGGTCCAATGCACTTGGAACCACGCCAAGCTCAGTGATGAAGTTCCTGATCCAAACTCCTTCACTTGACGCTTCTGCAGCAGCCATGTATTCCGCTTCTACTGTAGATCCCGCGATCACGCTTTGCTTGCAGCTTCTCCAGCTCACAGCTCCTCCATTCAAAATATAAACGTATCCTGTCTGAGATTTAGAATCATCCTTGTCGGTGTCGAAACTAGCGTCGACGTAACCTTTTACGACGAGCTGTTCATCACCTCCATAGACTAAGAACATTTCTTTAGTCCTATTTAGGTACTTTAGGATGTTCTTCACGGCTGTCCAGTGTTCCACTCCTGGATCACTTTGATATCTGCTCGTCAAACTAAGAGCATTGGACACATCCGGTCTAGTACACAGCATGGCATACATGATAGAACCTATGGCCGAGGCATAAGGCACTTTGCTCATAGCTTCTCTATGATTTATCGTAGATGGACACTGAGCCTTGCTCAATATCTTACCTGGCAACATAGGCACCGAACCTTTCTTTGCCTTATCCATTCTGAACCTTTTCAGAACTTTGTCTAGGTATGTACTCTGGCTTAAAGCTATCAGGCGTCTTTGTCTATCTCTATAGATTTTGATGCCCAATATATAAGCAGCTTCACCTAAGTCTTTCATTGAAAAACACTTGTTCAAATAACTCTTCACATCGTTAAGCATGTTAATGTCATTTCCAATAATCAATATGTCATCCACATATAGTACCAGAAATTTCACCGAGCTCCCACTCACTTTCTTGTAGATACAAGCTTCGTAGCAATTTGGAACAAATCCAAAGCTCTTGATCACTTGATCAAAACGAAGGTTCCAACTCCGAGATGCTTGCTTCAGTCCATAAATGGAACGCTGAAGTTTGCATACTTTATCAGCATCCTTAGGATCGACAAAACCTTTGGGTTGCATCATATACAACTCTTCATCAATTTTGCCATTGAGGAACGCAGTCTTGACATCCATCTGCCATATTTCATAATCATGAAACATAGCAATTGCTAATAAAATCCGAATGGACTTAAACATCGCTACGGGAGAGAAAGTCTCATTGTAGTCAACACCTTGAACTTGTCGAAAACCTTTCGCGACAAGCCGTGCTTTATAGACGGTAACATTACCATCCGCATCCGTTTTCTTTTTGAAGATCCATTTGCACTCAACGGCCTTTCGGTCGCTAGGCGGGTCCACCAAAGTCCATACTTGGTTTTCGCTCATGGATCCCAATTCGGATTTCATGGCCTCTAGCCATTTCTCAGAGTCTGGGCTCATCATTGCTTCCTCATAGTTCGTAGGTTCACTGTCTTCTACTAACAAGACAGTCAAGACAGGGTTGCCGTACCACTCAGGAGGGGCACGCGACCTTGTCGACCTGCGACATTCAGTAGCAGCATCGTCCGAAGCTTCATGATCCTTGTCATTAGCTTCCTCTATTGTTGGTGCAGGCGGCACTGGAACAATTTCAGGTGTTGCGCTACTCTCCAATTCAAGAGAAGGTTCAACAACCTCGTCCAGCTCTACTTTCCTCCCACTCACTTCTTTTGAGAGAAACTCCTTCTCAAGAAAGGAACCATTCTTTGCGACAAACACTATGCCTTCGGTTCTGTGATAGAAGGTATACCCAATAGTTTCCTTAGGGTATCCTATGAAGACGCATTTCTCCGCTTTGGGTTCGATCTTGTCCGGCATCAACTTCTTGACGTAGGCTTCGCATCCCCAAACTTTAAGAAATGACAACTTAGGTTTAGCACCAAACCACAGTTCATACGGTGTCGTCTCAACGGATTTAGATGGTGCCCTATTTAAAGTGAATGCAGCGGTTTCTAATGCATAACCCCAAAATGATAACGGCAAATCAGTAAGAGACATCATTGATCGGACCATATCTAATAGAGTTCGATTCCGGCGTTCAGACACACCATTGCGCTGTGGTGTTCCGGGTGGCGTGAGTTGCGAAACGATTCCGCTTGCTTTAAGATGCGTGAGAAAATCATAACTCAAATATTCACCTCCATGATCAGATCGTAGAAACTTAATCTTTCTGTTACGATGGTTCTCCACTTCATTCTAAAATTCCTTGAACTTTTCAAATGTCAGATTTATGTTTCATTAAATAGATATACCCATATCTACTTAAGTCATCGGTAAAAGTGAGAAAATAGCGATATCCACCGCGTGTAGAAACACTCATCGGTCCGCATACATCGGTATGTATGATTTCCAACAAGTCCGTTGCTCGCTCCATCATACCGGAGAACGGGGTTTTGATCATCTTGCCCATGAGGCATGGTTCGCATGTGTCAAATGATTCAAAATCAAGAGACTCCAAAAGTCCATCAGAATGGAGTTTCTTCATGCGCTTTACACCAATATGACCTAGACGACAGTGCCACAAATAAGTAGTATTATCACTATCTACTTTGCATCTCTTAGCCTCAATGTTATGGATGTGTGTTTCATCCCTTTCGAGATTTAGAAGAAATAAACCATTCACAAGAGGTGCATGACCATAAAAGATGTTACTCATATAAATAGAACAACCATTATTCTCCGATTTAAATGAATAACCGTCTTGCAATAAACACGATCCAGAAATAATGTTCATGCTCAACGTAGGCACATAATAACACTTATTAAGGTTTAAAACTAATCCCGAAGGTAAAACTAAGGAGAGCATGCCGACGGCCATCACATCAACTCTTGATCCGTTGCCAACGCGCATCGTCACCTCATCCCTCGCAAGCCGCCGTCTATTCCGTAGCTCCTGTTTCGAGTTACAAATATTAGCAACTGAACCAGTATCAAATACCCAGGCACTACAACGAGGGCTAGTAAGGAAAACATCAATAACATGTATATCAAATATACCTTTGATGGTGCCAGCCTTCTTGTCCGCTAAGTACTTCGGACAGTTGCGCTTCCAGTGACCCTTGTCCTTGCAATAGAAGCACTCAGTGTCCGGCTTGGGTCCAGACTTGAGCTTCTTCTCAGCAGGGGCAACACGCTTGCCGCCGCCTTTCTTGAAGGGCTTCTTTGCAACCTTACCTTTCTTGAAGGTGGGGGGCTTGTTGACCATCAACACATGATTATCCTTTTTGATGTCCACCTCCGCAGCCTTCAGCTTTGCGAAGAGCTCGGTGATCGTATCAGTGGAACCAATCTGATTGTGAGTCACTACAAAACTTTTGTAGCTGGGAGGGAGTGATTGCAGAACCCTGTCAATCTTGAGCTCCTTTGGAATCTTGCAGTCCAGTTGCTCAAGGCGTTAAGTGTAGCCCGTCATCTTTATGGCGTGCTCACTAACGGAACTCCCTTCCTCCATCTTGCAGTTAAAGAATTTCTCAGAGATCTCATATCTCTCAGAACTAGCCTAAGTCTGAAACATAGTTTTCAGCTCCTCAAGAATCTCAAAGGGCCCGGGATAGTCTTCAAAACGATTTTGAAGGTCCGATTCCATAGCAAACAACATGGTGCTCTTAATCACACCATAATCATCTTTGCGCGACTGATAGATAGCTTCCTCATCAGCCGGCGCATCTACAACAGGGGCGTCACCTAGCGCATTTTCAAGGACATAGTCCTTTTGACCGCCAGAGAGAATGATTCTCAGATTGCGAAACCAGTTGGTGAAGTTAGACCCATTGTTTCTAAGCTTTTTCTTCTCAGCAAAAACGTTGAAGTTGAAGTTGGACTTAGCCATTTGATCTACAATGTTTGTAAGTACAAATTAGACTATGTTCATGATAACTAGTTCAACCTTTAATCAAATTACTAGATGAACTCCCACTAAATTCAACATCCCTCAAGTTGTTTAGTGAACACGATCCAAATTCACCACACCTAATCCGATCTTCACGAGAAGAGATGTGGCTTCAATGGTGGACAACGAAGTGTCGATCATATCATTCATATGACTCATGCTTAACCTTTCGGTTCATGTGTTCCGAGGCCATGTCTGTACATGCTAGGCTCGTCAAGTTAGACCCAAGTATTTCCGCGTGTGCAAAACTGGCTTGCACCCGTTGTATGTGAACGTAGAGTCTATAGCACCCGATCATCACGTGATGCTTGGACACGACGAACTTTCCCAACGGTGCATACTTGGGGAGAACACAGTTTTATCTTGATCTTAAGTGAGGAATCATCTTATAATGCTACCGTCGCGATCTAAGCATAATAAGACACATAAAAGGATAAACATCACATGCATATAACTTTATGTGACATGGTATAGCCAATCTTCGCGCAATGATCTCCATCTTGTGCGTGCCGGCATGATCTCCATCACTCCACCATGATTGCCTCCACCACGAATAGCAACTACAACTATTGCTAACTACTTAGCGATAAAGTAAAGCTATTACATGGCGTATAAGAAGTTGACTCACAGGTCATACACAATTATAAATACAACCATATGGCTCCTCCAGGTTGTGTACTCATCGACATGCAAGTCATGAAACATTACAAAACATGATCATTGCATACAATACACACATCATATCTTGGGCCATACCATATCACAGAAAACACTCCCTACAAAAACAAGTTAGACGCCTCTACTTTGTTGTTGCATGTTTTACGTGGCTTATGGGAGTAGCAAGCTAAGAACGATTCTTACCTACGAAAGCCACAACAGTGATATTATGGTTGCCAAACTCTGGTGTTAATCCCATGACAACTATAGTGAGAGAAACTGGCATCCACCAGCCGCATGTGTGGAACAAGCCACACGTCAAGTGCGGAGCCGGTCTCGCGAACAACGTCGCGTAAGGTTGGCCTGGACTGCTTCAATCTCACTATCCCGCGTCATAAGAAGAACACAAACAAGAGACTTGCAACAGAAAACATCAACGCCCGCAACAACCATGTTGCGTTCTACTCGTGAAACACATCTACGCATAGATCTAGCTCTGATACCACTGAAGGGTTTCGCAGCATAGTAAATCAAAAAATTTCTACGGATGCGAACGGGAAAGCCAAGATCTAATCTAGGAGATGCAAACAACGAGAGAGATTAGATGAGATCTTCATACCCTTGAAGATTCGCACAGCGGAACGTTCGTCGGAACGTGGGTGATGTAGTCGTACTCGCTTCTCCTCCTCGCGATCCGCTCCGATCTAACACCGCAAGTGGCGATGCCTCCGAGAGATGCACACGTGCGGCACCTAGACGTCTCCTCCTTCCTCGGTCCAACAAGTATGGTGGAGAGACGGATTGGATCTACAACATGACGGCGCGGTGCAAGTGGTGGAGAGTTTCTGCAGCAGGGCTTCGCCTACACGTAGTCGGGAGGGAGAGAGAGAGGAGGGCAGAAGGGCGGCTAGGGTCCCCAGCCCTCTATATATAGAGGGGTGGGCGCCATCCCTAGCCCCTCCCCCAAGCCCTAGGCCGACGGCCAAAGGAGGGAGGATTGGGGGGCAAGTCCCCCCCTTCTAGAAGCTCCCCTAGGGTTTCCCCTTGGTTTGGCCGGCTGGGCCCTATGGGGCCTTGTGCCCCTGGCCCAATGCGGCCAGGGAACTCCCTCATAGGCCCATGCCCCCTCCTGGCAGGTGGGGCCACGTTGGTCCCCCTCCGGAAGGTTCTAGAAGCTTCCGGTACAATACCGATTAACCCGAAACAATTCCGAACTCCAAAAACTGCATTTCCTTATATGAATCTTATTCTCCGGACCATTCCGAAACCTCTCGTGATGTCCCGGATCACATCCGAGACTCCGAACAAAAACTCATAAACCAATTATCCAATCTATCCTAGCGTCGAGACACGTTAAGTGTGTGACCCTTCGGGTTCGAGAATATGCAGACATGATCTTCTATCAATAATCAACAGCAGGGTCTGGAAACCCATATTGACTCCCACACATTCATCGATGATCATATCGGATGAACCACGATGCCAGGATTCAACCATATATATATTCCCTTCGTCTCGCGATATTTTACTTGCCCGAGATTTGATTGTCGGTACCATCATACCTAGTTCAATCTCGTTCACAGCAAGTACTTTACTCGTTCCGTAATCCGATATCACTTTGTGATTAACTCCTTAACCACATGCTTGCAAGCGGTGTTGATATCGATTACCGAGTGGGCCCGAAGTATATCTCTCCGACTTGGGAGGGACAAATCCCATCTCGATACATACAACCCAACAGGTACTTTCCGATCACCTGAGAGACACCTTTATGATCGCCCTCTCATAGGATGACGTTTGATGACCTCAAAGCTTTCTTCCGATACCAGGGAGTTGTATTATCTCATGGTCTAAGGAATACAATATTTGACATAAGAAAAGCTTCACAAAGACGAACACAATGACATGATCTAATTGCTCTGCTTAGTTTGGGTCTGTCCATCATATCATTCTCCCAATGATATGATCTCATTATTAATCGACAACTCATGTCTATGGTTAGGAAACCTTAACCATCATTAATCAATGAGCTAGTCCATAGAGGCATACTAGGGACACGGTGTTGTTCACAAACCACACAAGTATTAAAGTTTCCGCTTAATATAATTCTAGCATGGAATATAAACATTATCATGAACAAGAATTATAATAATAACATCTTTATTATTGCCTCTAGGGCATAATTCCAACACCTCAAGCGTCCCATAGTGGAGCGAGTGCCTGCCTTTTTGTGGTGCGCACTCGGGAGAATAGGGTGAGCCTTTTGTGGCATCGATGAGTTGCGTGCTTCCGCATCCGGGGTGAGGCCTTGTGTGTCGTTGGGTGAGCATAGAGCCACCACACCTCGAGGTGAGCCATTTGTGGCGTTCGGAGAGCATTGCGCCATCGCACCTCTCCAACAGAGACGTAGCTTATTTGGAAGTGAATTTCGGGAAACAAATCTTCGTCTCCGCGTCCATCAGTTATCTCTCAGCCGAGCCCTTTGCTTATGCACTTTAGTTTGTGATAGCCATCGTGCTTGAAGTATTTATATCTTGCTATCACCTTGTTGCTTGTTTTGCTTAGCATAGGTTGTTGGTGCACTTAGGTGAACCTAGTGGCTAGGTTTTGTGCTCAATAAATTAAACATTAGTTTTATTCCGCATTTACTTGAGCCTAAACCGTAATATTTTTAAAATCCTATTCACCCCCCCTCTAGGCGATATCCATTGCACTTTCAATGTGCATGAAAGATGGAGTTCTAACAGTAAGACAAAGTAACTATGTGTAGGGTTCGCAGCATAGAAAACAAAACTTTTCCTATGATGGGAACAACTATGTACCCAGATCTATCTACTAGATACAAACAACAGGCGAATGTATATCCGTAGAGAACATATCCTTGAAGACCGACAAAGCTTAACGAGTTAAACTCGTGTTTGATGTATACGATCTCTTGCCGAACTCAAGATCGAGAGGAAGTAATAGCGCCGCAAATCAGCAGCGCACCCGTGCTCGCACACACGTCCGAGCCACCGAGCAACCTCCGCCTCCTCGCTCCAGCGATGCAGCGGAAGCACAACTCTTTCTTGCCGAATATCCATCGGGAACATGTATCTCGCTAGTCCGAGACCATGGGGGATAAATTCTAGAGGGGGAGAGAGATCCTTCACGAGGAGGTGTGAGTGAGAAGTGAGGAGGGGGTGCCTTTTATAGGAGAGGGGGAACCCCAATGGGGTGGCCGGCGGATGGGGGATGCCCCCCTTGCCCTCTCCTCTTCATGTGGGTGGACAGTCCACTCACAAAATTCCTTTAAATTCCCTCCACTCAAAACCCTACTAAAACTTGCAATTAAATTTCCACCAAATTTAATGCAAACTCTCATTAAATAAAACTCTTTTTATTTATTCAGAATTTTGTCAATTACTTTAATGACAAACATTCACATATAACCCCTTGCTAGAATTCTATTTCACATGCAAAAACACTTTCTGCAATTTCACCCGAAAACCTGTTTCGGTATCTAGTGAAATAAATTCCTGCGCTTGTTATTCTTTCCGGCATGAAACTTTTGCTCCAACTGGATGTCGGCTTCTCTTAAGTGTGTCACCCTACGGTTCGTGAATAACGCGGACATGATCGAGACACCTCTTGGATCAATAATCAGAAGCGGGATCTGGAGACCCATACTGACTCCCACACATCCAAGAATGACTTTCTTGTGATCGTCGGAACCTTTTATGCTAGTATCTTAATCCCTTTGTTTCGCGATATATTACATGTTCGAGATTCGATCATTGGTATCTCCATACCTAGTTTGATCTCGTTACTGACATGCACTCTTTTCTCGTTCCCGTGATATAACATTCTAGTGATCAAATCACTTGCTTGCAAGCTAACCAATGTGATATCACCGAGAGGGCCCAGAGTATATCTATCCGTTAGCAGGATGAACAAATTCTACTATTGATCCATGGGCCTCAACATAACACTTTATTAGTTCTGAACCCATCTTTATAATCACCCTGTTATGGTGTGACGTTTGATGTTATCAAGAAACTCTTCCGGTGTTAGTGATTGACATGATCTCATGGTCTAAGGATTAGGATCACTTCGTAAGTTGTTATAGCAATATAAACTCAATGACTTTGATCGTAATGCTATACTTCGGATGAATGTTCATCACACCATTAGACTAATGTTGTGATCCCTTTATTAACACCATCCAATGTCCATGATCAGGAAACCTTGATCATCTTGTTAATCAATGAGCTAGTTTATGAGAGAGGCATAACTAGGAAATTTATGTTTGTTTATTAAACACACATGTATTAATGTTTTCATATTAATACAATTATAGCATGCAAAATAAACATCTATCATATACTTAGAATACACATAATAAACACTTTATTATTGCCTCTTAGGGCATATTCCCTTCAGTCTCCCACTTGCACTAGAGACAATAATCTAGTTACATAGTGATGAATCTAACCCCCATGGAGTTCTGGTGTTGATCATGTTTTGCTCTAGGTAGAGTTTTAGTCAAGGGATCTGCTACATTGAGATCCGTGTGTACGTTACAAATCTTTATATCTCCATCCTTGACATGCTCGCGGATGGAGTGAAACCGGCTCTTAATATGCTTGGAATTCTTGTGAGACCTTGGTTCTTTGGCATTGGCAATGGCACCATTATTGTCACAATAGATCACCATTGGGTCCAACGCGCTTGCAACCACACCTAGTTCGGATATGAACTCCTTCATCCAAACCGCTTCCTGAGCCGCTTCCGAAGCAGCAACATATTCGGCCTCCATTGTTGATCCCGCCACCACAGCAGGTTGTTTGGAATTCCTCCAACTAACCACTCCGCCATTCATGAGAAATACGTATCTGGATTGAGACTTAAGAGTCATTTGGGTCGGTGTCAAAGCTTACATCGACATAACACTTAGCGACAAGATCTTCTTCACCTCCGTACACAAGAAACATATCCTTAGTTCTTCGTAAGTAGTTAAGGATATTCTTGACCGCTATCCAGTGTTCCGAACCTGGATCCGACTGGTACCTACTAGTCAAACTAATAGCATGTGCCACATCCGGTCTTGTACATAACATGGCGTACATTATAGAGCCTATGGCTGAAGCATAGGGGACTTTGTCCATTATCTCTCTTTCTTCCGCCATAGCCAGACTTTGAGTCTTACTCAATGTCTTTACTTGAAATAGAGGTAAGAACCCCTTCTTACTTCCATCCATTTTAAACTTCTTTAAAATCTTATCAAGGTATGTACTTTGTGATAGCCCTATTAGGCGCCTAGATCTATCTCTATAGATCTTTATGCCTAATATGTATAACGCTTCACCTAGGTCCTTCATTGAAAATTTGTTGTTTAGATAACTTTTAACACTGTTTAAAAGATCTATATCATTTCCGATCAATAATATGTCATCCACATATAGTATCAGAAATGCCACATTGCTCCCACTCACTTTCTTGTAAATACAAGCTTCTCCATAAGTTTGGACAAATCCAAACTCTTTGATCACCTCATCAAAGCGGAGATTCCAACTTCGTGATGCTTGCTTCAATCCATAGATGGATCGCTAAAGCTTGCACACCTTGTTAGCATCCTTACGATCGACAAAGCCCTTTGGTTGTATCATATACAACTCTTCTTCAATCTTACCATTGAGAAAAGCGGTTTTGACATCCATCTGCCATATCTCATAATCGAAATATGCAGCAATTGCTCACATAATCCTAACTGACTTTAGCATCTCCTTGAATTTGTCACATCGTAGTCAACTCCTTGAATTTGTCGAAACCCCTTTGCGATAAGTCCAGCTTTATAGACGATCACATTACCATCAGCATCAGTTTTCCTTTTGAAAATACATTTGTTCTCCACGGCCTTTGTAACACCCTTAGAATCGGCCCTATGCAAGTTTTAGCGAATCCCGCGAAACCCACATAGAAACGATTCAAAGGTGCCCACTAGGCACTTTCGTGCGGGTGGAAAACGAAGTAATATCATTACACAATAGTCCACGATGGAACCCACAAAACAGATATATACATCAGCGACTCAATGAGTCAAGAATACAGATATACAGTACAAAGATCCAAATCACCTTGAAAACGATACAGCGTCCGAGTACGGACAAGATGCAAATTGAGCTAAGAGCCCTGAAGAATAACCAATGGCGTCCATAACCCTGCCCAGGCCAAACCGGAAGGGTAACCCTACTAACGATGTCGATCTCAAAACCTGCTAAAAACAAAAGGGGTGCCAGCAACGGGCAAAGGAAAAAGAGAGCGGTCAGTACTGAGGCCAGCACACGACGAGACTAGAATTCGGCGGTCCTCGCCTACATAGGTATGGTGGACCGAAGCGGCAGCGCAGCATGCACTAAACAACCTATAGAGACTCAATATAACTATCGGCTAGCAGAGAGGGATAAGAAAGACCTATCCGGAACCAACCTGATACTACCACCAAACATACCCATCCTGGTATTTCCCCCTCGAGACCAAACGAGGAAGTCAACCGAGGAACTCACACAGTTGGCAGTTTTATTTATTTAGTTATTGTTGCAGTAATTACTAGTCAGGTATAGATAGTCATCCTGATATAATAAGCAGTGGGTACTTTTAGTTAACCATTCCGTTGTAGTTGCAACACTTACTAGTCAAATACAATTAGCATGAGATATCCCAAACCCAGCAGTTGTTGGTACTTTTATTTAGCCATTCCGTTGTAGTGAAGCTGATTACTAGTCATATCAGATACAAGTCAAATTATAACAGTAAACTTTAGTTATAGTTGTCTATGATCGAGAACTGTGCTCCAAGTTGTCCATAACCGCGGACATGGCTTCTCGAAAAGATTTAACCCTGTAGGGGTGCACCAAAGTTTCCACATGCACCTACACCCTTATTGTCAGATCAGGTAGGTACAAGATCACAAAACATACACCCAACGGTATGTCGACAGGGTTTCGGACACGACGTTTACCAGACCCAAAGCAAGCACAGGGGCCACCCCACTAAGCTACCCGTAACGAAGTCGGCCGGTCTCCGAGACGGACCCAGAGGTTTGTGACAATGGCTGTAAACGACTGGGAACCCGAAAGTGTGACTGGGCTTGTCGATACCGCGAAAACATTCCACATTTGTTCCTAAACAGTACAGGTGCTCCACGCGCAATCGTAAATAAAGCAGTAAAGCATGGCATAAGTACATGATAGTAATAAAGCCCCAAACTACTTTGTGGCCCCCGGTACAGTACTTTGAAATCAAGTACTAATCGATGGGGGTGCCCACACACCCCACATGTGGTTAGCGCGCTCGATCTCGGAACAGGTGTCACGAACTCGGGGTCCTACGGGACACCAGTGAGCGGTTTAAAACCAAATATTGTCTATTACCCACCGGTGCCTTTGCATTATTTACCTACTTTCAATTTTAGTTATTAAACGGTAATTAAATCCATGATCATCTTCACCATTAAGCATGTGTCAACCACCCAACAACGGTGAAACATCGACGACGCGAAGCAGCACCTAAGCAAGCGACTACGACTCGCAAGACCAACTATCTACCAAGCAATAGGTAATAGGAGGTGTCCATGGCAATATAGAGGCTGCAAGGAATATAACTGGTGCACGAAATCTAAAGCATCGCAACACGGATAGCAATAGATCAAAAAGAGGAAATAAAGACTACAAATGTAAAATAGATAGAAAGAGGGAGAATGCTCGCCTGAAAACACTGCCGAAGGTTCATCCAAAGATCGGATCGACTCGTGCATCAACTCATCGGCCTAATCCGTGAAGAATCAAAGCACTAGAAGAAACACCAGATGCACTATTTAATACTACGCCAAAAGATCGGGCATGATGCATGTATGATGCATGCCATGGCAAGGATGCGATGCAATTAGGCAATATTAAGCGGAACCGGGGTCCCGACAATTTATTAGAGTGTTCAAGTTATTTAGATACCCCACAATTTAAATATTGTCTTAACATGGCAAAATATAGCACCGGTTCGCTACACAAATTTAAATGGGGCTAATATAAGACTAGAATCGCTCGCATATGGTATCCATATTTAATTATGAGGTGAATCGGCATAATGCCCCCAAACCACACAAATATGTATGCAAGCATGACAATTGAGATGCAACAAGTATATATATCATTTATAAAATAGGGTCTCGGCAAAAAGGTCACACATTGGGGATCGATGATCTTGGCGTGCTATGGTTCGGGTTCGGTCTTCGGATCCGCAGGATCGAGGCTTCGAATTCCGGGAAGGAGATCTTGGGGTACCATCTTGATCATCGGTGGCGAACTTGGGGCTCGACACCGGGGTCTTCCGGGTTCCATGTCAGAGTACTTGGGTTCCAACTTCGACGGTTGGTGAAGGACATGAAACGGAGTCGGTTCCACGAGTTCTGGGCAGAAGATCTTGTCGTGCTTCACGCGATCCTAGTGTCAAAGCCACATCAATACACCAACGATCAAAATCGTGGATAACCACTTGTGACCAAAGGCACGATCAACACGCCACTTCCCACTGCCAAAAACCGCAACACAATCTATACCTGCACCCAACAGGTGCCCCTGGTACTGTTGAGGGGTGTTGCTGTTAACAAGTTGTTGACTTCAGGTAGAGGCGCACGGGGAAAAACATGGACGAGGCGAGGTCGTGGAGTCGAGGGAGTTAGGTGGCTCGCGGGCCAGAGGAGAGAGGCGGCGAAGCTCTGCTACAGGGCAGAGGAGGCCGGCGGCGGATGCGGCAAGAACGCCACAGGGGGAGGCAAGCTCAGGGATGGAGGCGGTTGCGCACAGCAACGTCGCGGGCTCGATGCAGAGGAAGACGGGCAGGAGAGGTTGGCGGCAGGGGGCGCAGGGCGAGCACGGGCCACGGACGGAGGCTGACGAGAAGGGACCCCCGGGCGCGTGGTCAGGAGGCGACGCTGGCGGCCAACACGTAGGCGGACAGAGCAGCACCGCGGCGGGGGGCCTGGCCAGAGAGCAGGCGGTCGGTGAGAACGACGGCCTCCTGGTGGTGGTCCTATCGGAGAGGAGGAAGGCCGGGGTGGTAGGAAGGTGCAGGGGCGAGCAGGGCCCCTGGCGCTCAGGATCGAGAGGGAGGCGGCGGCAGTTCGCTGGGCGAGGGAGAGAGACAAGAGAGGAGGCCACGATGGGGATCATTCGGGAAACGAGGGAGCGAGCGTGGTGGTGGACGGGCGAGAGAGGTGGGGTCGGGGTTGCTGGGTTCGGTTGCTAGGACCGTGTAGTGTAGCAACGTGGTTCCTGGGCGGTTTGACCAGGGGGATGGTGAGATGGACAGTGTCGGTGGGATGGGCCAGGGGAGCAGGGCTCTACCGCGGGGTGGCGGTGGCTGGTGGAGGGAGAAGAGTGGGGCTAGGGTTTGGGAGGAAATATTTGTCTAGGGTTTGGATTTTGGGCCTATCGGGGTTGTAGACTGCTGCTAGCTGGGCTGTTGGGCCTGGCGGGCGGCGGTCTCCTCCGGGGTTTATAAAATAGGGTTTTTATATTATAATATATTTATTTTGTTTTGTTTAAATTAAAACAGTTGCAATTATGTTGTAGACAAAATAAAATATCCAGATAGACCAGGTTTTGACTTGAATAAAGAGATGGGGTATTTTAGAAAACAAAGAGAGGCTTTTAGAGAAATAGTTTTTAGTTTAACAGATGCATGATGCCTGATGATGCACAAAGTAGTAAACAATCAATCGATTTCTAGTAGTGGTTTTACCCGGGGTGCGACAATTCGACACCACTAACAATGGATCTCGCCCTCGAGATCCGCCTCATGATACCGGGAAGAAGGCCGATAACCTGAATCTTCTTGCTTCGTGTAGATCTCGACGACACCACTAACAAAGATTCTTCCTTCGTTTTGAAATCGGTGACACCACCAACAAAGAGTGTGGCTCAAGTTCGTTGCGAGAACACTCCGGAAAACAAAGGACGAAGGTAAAGGTATCAAAAGATAAGGCCACCTCTAACTTCTGCAGAAGGAGTATAATTGCTTGATCCTCTAATTCAATGTACAGGAGCGAATGATAAGAGTAGTCGGATGGTGATCAGTCCATCACGCACCCAAAGCATTACTCTGCATATGAATAGGAGAATTATGCAACCAACTCTCGGAATTCAGACTAAAGATCTCGACAAGCGAGGTTTGGAAACAAAGGAGGGATGGAGATTCTCATCAGATCTGATGTAGATGACTTCGTCGTATCAGAAAACACTAGAGGATAGAAAGAAAAAATTTAGTGAATCTTCGGTCCACTGAAAGGTACAACAGATGAAAGATCCATTAGATAGCATGAAGACTAGTTGTCGAAGCACCGTTAACAAAGGATGGAAGTGAAACCCTGAAGGTACGATGGAAACCCAACCACGAGAATTCCTGGAGTCGAAGAAAAGATAAGGGAGCAGATTCAAAACATGCAGAGGTAAGAGGAGAATAGCAGAGGGGTAAGAAGTAAAATCAGACCTAATCAGATCTATCCAACCGATTTTTTTTAAATAGTTTTGACACTCTACCACGGCCGTTAGCTAGGTTATCCTACAGGCTGGACCAATGGGTTATCGTAACTGCTGAGCTCTGATACCACTCTGTAACACCCTCAGAATCGGCCCTATGCAAGTTTTAGCGAATCCCGCTAAACCCGCATATAAACGATTCAAAGGTGCCCACCAGGCACTTTCGTGCGGGTGGAAAATGAAGTAATATCATTATACAATAGTCTATATGGAACCCACATAACAGATATATACAATAGCAACTCAATGAGTCAAGAATACATATATATAGTACAAAGATCCAAATCACCTTGAAAACGATACAGCGTCCGAGTACGGACAAGATGCAAATTGAGCTAAGAGCCCTGAAGAATAACCAATGGCGTCCATAACCCTGCCCAGGCCAAGCCGGAAGGGTAACCCTGCTAACGACGTCGATCTCAAAACCTGCTAAAAACAAAAGGGGTGCCGACAACGGGCAAACGAAAAAGAGAGCGGTCAGTACTGAGGCCAGCACATGGAGATACTAGAATTCGGCGGTCCTCGCCTACATAGGTATGGTGGACTAAAGCGGCAGCGCAGCATGCACTAAACAACCTATAGAGAATCGATATAACTGTCGGCTAGCAGAGAGGGATAAGAAAGACCTATTCGGAACAAACCTGATACTACGACCAAACATACCCATCCTGTTATTCCCCCTTGAGACCAAACGAGGAAGTCAACCGAGGAACTCACACAGTTGGCAGTTTTATTTATTCAGTTATCGTTGCAGTAATTACTAGTCAGGTATAGATAGTCATCCTGATATAATAAGCAGTGGGTACTTTTAGTTAACCATTCCGTTGTAGTTGCAACACTTACTAGTCAGATACAATTAGCATGAGATATCCCAAACCCAGCAGTTGTTGGTACTTTTATTTAGCCATTCCGTTGTAGTGAAGCTGATTACTAGTCATATCGGATACAAGTCAAATTATAACAGTAAACTTTAGTTATAGTTGTCTATGATCGAGAACTGTGCTCCAAGTCATCCATAACCGCGGACACGGCTTCTCGAAAAGATTTAACCCTGCAGGGGTGCACCAAAGTTTCCACACGCACCTACACCCTTGTTGTTAGATCAGGTAGGTACAAGATCACAAAACATACACCCAACGGTATGTCGACGGGGTTTCGGACACGACGTTTCCCAGACCCAAAGCAAGCACAGGGGGACACCCCACTAAGCTACCCATAACAAAGTCGGCCGATCTCCGAGATGGACCCAGAGGTTTGTGACAATGGCTGTAAACGACTGGGAACCCGAAAGTGTGACTGGGCTTGTCGATACCGCGAAAACATTCCACATTTGTTCCTAAACAGTACAGGTGCTCCACGAGCAATCGTAAATAAAGCAGTAAAGCATGGCATAAGTACATGATAGGGGGATCGACGATCTTGGCGTGCTATGGTTCGGGTTCAGTCTTCGGATCCGCAGGATCGAGGCTTCGAATTCCGGGAAGGAGATCTTGGGGTAACATCTTGATCATCGGTGGCGAACTTGGGGATCGACACCGGGGTCTTCCGGGTTCCATGTCGGAGTACTTGGGTTCCAACTTCGACGGTTGGTGAAGGACATGAAACGGAGTCGGTTCCACGAGTTTCGGGCAGAAGATCTTGTCGTGCTTCACGCGATCCTAGTGTCAAAGCCACATCAATACACCAACGATCAAAATCGTGGATAACCACTTGTGACCAAAGGCATGATCAACACGCCACTTCCCACTGCCAAAAACCGCAACACAATCTATACCTGCACCCAACAGGTGCCCCTGGTACTGTTGAGGGGTGTTGCTGTTAACAAGTTGTTGACTTCAGGTAGAGGCGCACGGGGAAAAACATGGACGAGGCGAGGTCGTGGAGTCGAGGGAGTTCGGTGGCTCACGGGCCAGAGGAGAGAGGCGGCGAAGCTCTGCTACAGGGCAGAGGAGGCCGGCGGTGGATGCGGCGAGAACGCCACAGGGGGAGGCAAGCTCAGGATGGAGGCGGTTGCGCACAACAACGTCGCGGGCTCGATGCAGAGGAAGACGGGCAGGAGAGGTTGGCGGCAAGGGGCGCAGGGCGAGCACGGGCCACGACCGGAGGCTGACGAGAAGGGACCCCCGGGCGCGTGGTCGGGAGGCGACGCTGGCGGCCAACACGTAGGCGGACAGAGCAGCACCGCGGCGGGGGGCCTGGCCGGAGAGCAGGCGGTCGGTGCGAACGACGGCCTCTTGGTGGCGGTCCTATCGGAGAGGAGGAAGGCCGGGGTGGTAGGAAGGTGCAGGGGCGAGCAGGGCCCCTGGCGCTCGGGATCGAGAGGGAGGCAGCAGCAGTTCGCGGGGCGAGGGAGAGAGACAAGAGAGGAGGCCACGATGGGGATCATTCGGGAAACGAGGGAGCGAGCGTGGTGGTGGACGGGCGAGAGAGGTGGGGTCGGGGTTGCTGGGTTCGGTCGCTAGGACCGTGTAATGTAGCAACGTGGTTCCTGGGCGGTTTGACCAGGGGGATGGTGAGATGGACAGTGTCGGTGGGATGGGCCAGGGGAGCAGGGCTCTACCGCGGGGTGGCGGTGGCTGGTGGAGGGAGAAGAGTGGGGCTAGGGTTTGGGGGGAAAGATTGGTCTAGGGTTTGGATTTTGGGCCTATCGGGGTTGTAGACTGCTGCTAGCTAGGCCGTTGGGCCTGGCAGGCGGCGGTCTCCTCCGGGGTTTATAAAATAGGGTTTTTATATTATAATATATTTATTTTGTTTTGTTTAAATTAAAACAGTTGCAACTATGTTGTAGACAAAATAAAATATTCGGATAGACCAGGTTTTGACTTGAATAAAGAGATGGGGTATTTTAGAAAACAAAGAGAGGCTTTTAGAGAAATAGTTTTTAGTTTAACAGATGCATGATGCCTGATGATGCACAAAGTAGTAAACAATCAATCGATTTCTAGTAGTGGTTTTACCCGGGGTGCTACAACCTTTTGGTCGTGAGGTAATTCCACCAAGTTCCAAACTTGATTTTCATACATGGATTCCATCTCGGATTTCATGGCTTCTAACCATTTGTTGGAATCCGGGCTCATCATTGCTTCTTCATACGTCGCAGGGTCATCAATTTCATCAACCATGAAATTCATAACAGGGTTTCCGTATAGCTCGGGAGCTGCACGCGCACTGCTAGACCTGCGAGGTTCGATAGTACTCTCTTTCAGAGTTCCATGATCATTATCATCAGTTCCCTCTTCAACAGGTGAAGCCAACTCCAGAACAACTTCCGGCGCTGCGCTACTCGCCATACTTTGAAGAGAAGGTTTAATAACCTCTTCGAGTTCTACCTTCCGACTACTCACACCTTTCATGAGAAATTCTTTCTCTAGAAAGGATCCATTCTTGGCAACAAAAACCTTGCCCTCGGATCTATGATAGAAGGAATACTCAATAGTTTCCTTAGGGTATCCTATGAAGACGCATTTTTCCGCTTTGGGTTCGAGTTTATCCGGTTGAAGTTTCTTCACATAAACATCGCATCCCCAAACTTTAAGAAATGACAGCTTAGGTTTGTTTCCAAAGCATAATTCATATGGTGTCTTTTCAACGGATTTAGATGGTGCCCGATTTAAAGTGAATGCAGCAGTTTCTAGTGCATAACCCCAAAATGACAATGGCAAGTCCGTCAGAGACATCATAGATCGAACCATATCCAATAAAGTACGATTACGACGTTCCGACATACCATTTCGATGTGGTGTTTCGGCAGGTGTGAGTTGTGAAACAATTCCACACTCTTTCATGTGAGTGCTAAACTCGTAACTTAGATACTCACCTCCACGGTCGGACCGTAGAAATTTGATTTTTCTATTACGATGATTTTCCACTTCATTCTGAAATTCCTTGAACTTTTCAAAGGTTTCAGACTTGTGTTTCATCAAGTAGATATAACCGTATCTACTCAAATCATCCGTGAAAGTAGCAAAATAATGATATCCACCTCGCGCCGACACACTCATTGGACCACATACATCAGAATGTATGATTTCCAATAAATCTATCGCCCGTTCCATTGAACCGGAAAACGGCGTTCTAGTCATCTTGCCCATAAGGCATGTATCAAATGATTCAAAATCAAGCGTTTCCAAAAGTCCATCCGAATGGAGCTTCTTCATGCGTTTAACGCCAATATGACCTAGACGACAGTGCCACATATATGCGGATATATCATCATTAAGTTTAATCCTTTTAGCATCAACATTATGAATATGTGTAACATTATTATCGAGATCCAATAGAAATAAACCATTCATCATCGGTGCATGACCATAAAAGATTTCATTCATATAAATAGAACAACCATTGTTCTCGGATTTAAATGAATTACCACTTCGCATCAAACACGATCCAGAAACAATGTTCATGGTTAGTGCAGACACAAGATACCAATTATTCAACTTTATAACTAATCCCGACGGCAAGTGGAGAGGTAGCGTTCGGACGGCGATCACATCAACGCTTGATCCATTGCCGACACGCATATTTACCTCACCCCTTTCTAGAGGTCGCTTGTTCCGCAACCCTTGATTCGAGTTACAAATATTAGCAACTGAACCGGTATCAAATACCCAGGTGCTACTCCGAGCACTAGTCAAGTACACATCAATAACATGTATATTATATATATACCTTTGTTTGCCTTGTCGGCCTTCTTGTCTGCCAAATACTTGGGGCAGTTGCGCTTCCAGTGGCTAGTCCCCTTACAACAGTAGCACTCGGTATCAGACTTAGGGCCAACTCGGGGTTTCTTTTCAGGCACGGCAACCGGCTTGCCGCCCTTACTTCCCTTCCGTTTTCCCTTCTTGTCTTTCTTGAAACCAGTGTTCTTATTGATCATCAACACTTGATATTCCTTTTTGATCTCCACTTCTATAGTTTTAAGCATTGACAGAAGCTCGGGGAGAGACTTCTTCATGCCTTGCATATTATAGTTCATCACAAAGCTCTTATAGCTAGGTGGCAGAGACTGCAGAACACGATGGATGCCTAAGTCAATGGGAATTGATATTCCCAAGGACACAAGCTTATCGGCGTAACCCGACATCTTGAGTACATGCTCACTAATGGAGCTGTGCTCCTCCATCATGCAGCTAAAGAACTTTTCTGAAGCATTGTAGCTCTCTACAGCAGCATGTGTGTCGAAAATCATTTTCAACTCACCCATTGTATCAAATACATTGCCGTTTTCGAAACGCTTTCGAAGTTCTGGCTCTAGCCCATACAATATGCTGCAATGAACTAAGTTTTGGTCCTCCTGACGAGTCTGATAGACATTCTTCTCCTTGTCAGGGGCATCCTCAAAAGGTGGGGGGCCTAGCGGCGCTTCTAGCACATATTGCTTTTGTGTAGCAGAGAGGAGAATCCTCAAATTCATGGCCCATTCGGTAAAGTTGCTACCGTTCGTTGCAAGTTTCTCTTTCTCCATGAACACATTGAAATTAAAAGCAGGTGGTGCCATCTACATCAGAATTTGTAAAGTTTAGACTAAGTTTATGATAGATTGGGTTCAACTAATCCACATTACGAATGAACTGCCACTCAAAAATGACATCCCTCGTGTCTTTTTGGTGATTACATGAACCAAATCCACTACACCAAATCCGATCATCACGTGAGTCGGTGTAGCTTCAAAGGCGAGCATCAAATGGGCATCATATCTACTATATGACTCATGCTTAACCTTTCGGTACGTGTTCCGAGGCCATGTATGTACATGCTAGGCTCGCCAAGTAAGAACCTTAGTATTCGCGTGTGTAACTGTCTTACACCCGAAATATGGTCGTGGATCCAAGAACACCTGATCATCATGTGATGTCTTGGAGCTACGAGAACATAATCGGTGCATACTAAAGGAAGAACACATTATTATCTTGATATTTAAATGAGGGATCATCTTATTATGCTAATAAAATGCTAAACAAGCAATATAAGATGCTATCAAACATCACATGTTTATTAGTGGAATGATATGGTTCCTGCATATGATCTCTATCATGTGCACTGTGATATGATCACTATCATACATTCCTGTGTAAGGCCAAGGTCTATGGAACTTACACGTTATGTGTGTTTTAAGAGTATCATCTCATACTTCTACTTACAACAACACCATATCATAACACTAGCCCAGCAACAATCTAAACTAGACGCCTCTAATTTATCCATTGCAAGTTTTACGTGGCTTAGGGCTTTCGAAGATAGAACCGTTCTTACCTACGAACATGAACCACAACGAGGATAACCAAATTGTTGACAACTCGTTGCAAAATAGATATTGACTATAGCAGGAGAGACAGACACCTTCTAGCCACTTATGCAAACTAGTTGCATGTCAAGCGTGGAACAGGTCTCATGTGCAAGGACATGTAAAGTTTGTCCGGACCGCTTCATCCCACTATGCCACCAATATCCAAAATTACAACTAAGGAGCAACAACATGATCATCATCACCCACATACTCATATGTGTACTACCCGTGTAAAGTATCTACGCATAGATCCGGCTCTGATACCACTGTAGGGTTTGCAGTATAGAAAACAAAAAAATTCCTACGATGGGAACAACTATGTACCAAGATCTATCTACTAGATACAAACAATGGGCGGATGTATATACGTAGAGAACATACCCTTGAAGACTGACAAAGCTTAACGAGTTAAACTCGTGGTTGATGTAGACGATCTCTTGCCGATCTCAAGATCGAGAGGAAGTCCTAGCGCCGCAAATCAGCAGCACATCCGTGCTCGCACACACGTCCGAGGCACCGAGCAACCTCTTATTAATGAAGTTGTTATAGCAATATAAACTCAATGACTTTGATCGTAATGCTATACTTCGGATGAATGTTCATCACACCATTAAACTAATGTTGTGATCCCGTTATTAACAACATACAATGTCCATGATCAAGAAACCTTGATCATCTTGTTAATCAATGAGCTAGTTTATGAGAGAGGCATAACTAGGAACTTTCTGTTTGTTTATTAAACACACATGTATTAATGTTTCCGTATTAATACAATTATAGCATGCAAAATAAACATCTATCATATACTTGGAATACACATAATAAACACTTTATTATTGCCTCTCAGGGCATATTCCCTTCACTATGCATGCAACATGAAAGGCTACAAACAAAGATTATGAATAACATGCATTGAAAAACGTTTGTTTGTTTGTTTCACATACAAAAAACATGGCATAGTGGCAATCAGCTTGTCCCTCATAGAGTAGCAAATAGATGCATAGGACACCTTCAAAGTTCATAAGAGTGACTAGATACAAATAGCACAAGAACAAGTAATATCACAATATGCATCAATCAATAAGTTTTGGGACACTACACATAGAACTAAGAATGGCAATTATGCTCTTTTAACTGGTGCCTAAAGGTAGAAGGTGGAGACTCAATATAATAGTGGAAGAAAGGCCCTTCATTAAGGGAAGCATGGATTTCAAGTTTCAAAAAGAGCTTCCAAAAATTATGGTACTGGTTAGCTTTCAGCCCTCATTGCCCCTATCATAAGCATCTTGAAGTGATTAAGGTTAAAGTGAACAAACTATGGAGTATATGCTTGACAAAGTATAAGTTGGCAATCTCATGTCCCTTGAATACGAGGGCCGCACCTCATCTACTCAACTTTAGACACTTGTAAGTTCTTGTCATAGTAAGTACATGTGTATCATAGAGAACCGCCAACGGGGTACCCCTTGCACATGGTACGGGAGCTATCCCATAACCTAAATGACAAGGCAAGCAGACAATGAGCATCTCAGGAATCTTTTATTTGCTATTTGCATAGGTTTTTATTGAGGATGCTTCACAGATTGCTCATTATGGTGATGCTGCATGTTTCCACCATGATTAGGCATGGCTTAGACTAGCGGCCCAAGAGTTTATCTAACACAAAATACATAACTCCATGGACTTACAAGCTCCCTCTTTATTTCAGACCGGTGACATCCATAGACAAAAGAACATGATATCAACTGTGTACAAAGTACAAATGCAATGTTGAAAACGTTTCCCATGAAAACATGGTTCTGCTAATTCCAATGTATAAGTGCAAGCATATACAACATAGATGGCACAATGGTTGAAGTTTATTAGGGGCAAGGAATATAAAGTGTGCCATCAAGTTTGTGAGAGCTTTAATCATTAAATTTTCACATAACAAAATACTTTTTAATTAGAAGATAGCTAAAAACAAGAATATACTTGAAATGGTGTAACACACCATGCATAGGAATTTATAGTGGACACTTTGGAATAACTTGGTTTCTTAGGAGTTGGAAGCATGAGTATAACTTACTCATACAAGTGGAGGCTAGTAAAAGACTGGGAGCAACCAACTAAGAGAGCAATAATGGCCATAATCATGCAGAGCGACAAAACATTACTAATCAAAGCATATAGTGGTACTACAAGTCAAGGACTAAATGATCATAGAGGCTAAGGTGACTGGTTCATAGTCATAACATGGTGTGAACATGTGCCAAGTCAACCCAAACAAAACATCAAAGGAGAATACCCAAATACTATGCTTTTGTATGCTAAAACAACGCACGATTCCTTCAAGGCACACTAAGCAATCCCAATTGTTTGGAACAAGTCATGCTACAACAATAATCACTAAGCATAAGGTCAAAACAACACCTAGCATGACATGCTAAAGTCTAAGTCACAGTCCAAGCAAGCTCCTCTTGCACTTTCAAGCAAGAACTTTCTACTCCTTCCCAACACCAATCGACTTATTTGAAACAACACAGTGAGAACCGAGGGCCAAACTACTTTATTCAAGCAAACTAAAAAAACTAAGAAAATCAAATGAAAACTAAGATGCTCCAAGAACAACACAACAGTGCATGAAACAATAAAAACGAAGTGTCTAGAAAGACCTAAGCTTTTTATTGATGAAGAAGGGGATGCCTTGGGCATCCCCAAGCTTTGACGCTTGTACATCCTGGATATTTCTTGGGGTGAAACCGGGGTGGCATCCCCAAGATTGGGTTTTTGTCCATTCTTCATCTCATTACATCATTCTCTCTCTACACCTGAAAATTTTCCTTCATACAAAACTTCACACAATCTTCATTAGCAACATTAGCGTATTCAAAAGATAATAGACCCTTGGGTTTAGCTTTAGAACAGCAAACAAATTCACTAAAAACACAAGATACTGTAGCAACTCCTTCAAAAACCTCAATTTCCCAAAAATAACCCAAAAAGGAATCAATAAGAAGCAAATGCAAATAATGGTAGAAATCTGTCAAAACAGACAAGCGGGTAGAAACAAAAAAATTCGAAGACCTTCTGTTGCTCAAATAAAAAATTGTTGAACTAACGGAAGTTAGCTAACATACTGGGGGGATTTATTAGTAAATTTTCAGCTCAATCCAACTTATAGAGACTCCTCACGAATTTTTATGGTGGAGGACAGAAATCTGTTTCGGGACAGCAACTCCCCAAATCTTACTTCCCTCTCATTAGAGGTCATTCTTGGCACAAAAAGCAAACAAAAAGGATAAGGAGAGGTCATTACTGAAGTAATAACTTCCAAGACTCAAGGAAACTCTTGGTTTATCTCCCAACAAGTACTTTTCTTTAATGCCTTTAAGTTAGGCACAAGAAGCAAGAAATCAAGTATTTTCAAATGAAGAAGCATTAACATCAAACCTTGCTTTTAAAGGAGGAGCAAAAAGCAACTTCTCTCTACTCATAGGGAAGTGCTCAATACCTTTCTTGGATGGAAATTGATATTTAATGGTGCCTTCTTTCATATCAATGATGGCACCAACAGTTCTAAGAAAAGGTCTTTCCAAAGTAATAGGGCAAGAAGCATTGTATTCAACATCCAAAACATAGAAATCAACAGGGACATAATCATTGTTAACCATAATGAGAACATCATTAATACTCCCCATGAGTTTCTTATTATCATTATCATTAAGTGGGACATCCAAATAACAATCTTCCAGAGGTGGCAAATCAAGCATTTCATAAATCTTCCTAGGCATAATAGAGACACTAGAACCAAGATCACATGAAGCTTTGAGATCAAAGTCATTCACTTGCATATTAATAATGGGTTCCCAACTATCTTCTACTTCCTAGGAATAGAAGCTTTGTGTTTTAACTTCTCTTTCTTAATCTTAACAAGAGCATCTGTAATGTGTTTGGTGAAAGAAATATGCATATCACTAGCATCAGGACTTTAGCAAGCTTTTGCAGGAACATAATTACTTCAGAAATATTGCAACCATCTATATAAAAATCAAACTTAGCATCACTAGTAGTAGACTCATTAGGCTTAGGCATTGTAGGAGGAGGATTAGGGACTTCTTGTGGTTTAGTGGTTATGGTTCACACACTATTGTTTCTATCAATTTCAGCTTCCCTTTCCCACTTATCATGAAGTTGGGCTAACAGTCTAACATTTTCATCAATAGTAACTTGTATGGCATGAGTAGCAGCAAAGGTACTTTCCATGGTTTCAGGTTTAGCAGCCATCTTATTAATCAAAGAGGACCGAGCTTCAGACAAAGAGGATATATTTTTCTCAACACTCAAAATTTTTGACTGTAAACTAGGAATTTCTCTATTCAGATTCTCAAGCTGATGACTAATATTTTTCAAGATAACAGATTGTTCTTCCATAGTCTTAGTGAATATCTTGTTTTACTCATATTGCATCTGCATAAAGTTTTTAGTGGATCTTTCAACTTCTAGAATCCTATATTCACTAGGCATTCCAGATCTACCATGATAAGTATTTCCATTATTAGGAGGATAAGGCCTATAGTTATTACCATAAGTATTGTTGCCAAAATTGTTGTTTCTAATGAAGTTCACATCAACTTGCTCTTCTTGAGCAACCAAAGAGGCTAAGGGAACACTATTAGGATCTAAAGGAGCTTTCCCATTAACAAGCATAGCCATAATAACATCTATCTTATCACTCAAAGAGGAGGTTTCTTCAACAGAATTTACCTTCTTACCATGGGGAGCTCTCTCAGTATGCCATTCAGAATAATTAACCATCATATTATCAAGGAGTTTTTTTTGCAGCACCCAAGGTGATCGTCATAAAGGTACCTCCAGAAGCTGAATCCAACAGGTTTCTTGAAGAGAAGTTCAAACCTGCATAAAAGTCTGGATAATCATCCAAGCAGTAAGTCCATGAGTGGGACAATTCTTAACCAGATACTTTGTTCTTTCCCAAGCTTGAGCAACATGTTAATTATCAAGTTGTTTAAATTTCATAATATCACTTCTCATAGATATAATCTTATCAGGAGGGTAGTACTTTCCAATAAAAGCATATTTGCACTTAATCCAAGAATCAATACTATTTCTAGGCAAGGATAGCAACTAATCTTTAGCTTTTACTCTCAAGGAGAAAGGAAACAACTTGAGCTTAATAATATCTCCATATACATCCTTATACTTTTGCATCTCACAAAGTTCAACAAAGCTATTGATATGGGCAGGCATAATCAGAACTAGCACCAGAAAATTGCTCTCTCATCACAAGATTCAACAAGGCAGGCTTAATTTCATAAAAGGTAGCATCAGGAGAAGGTGAGGCAATAGGAGTGCTTAGGAAATCATTGTTGTTTGTGCTAGTGAAGTCACACAACTTGGTGTTCTCAGCAGAGTTCATTTTGGCAAAAGTGGGGCAAGCCAAAAATAGCAGCAGCAGCTAGAGCAGGAACTAAATTTTTTGTGTTTTTATAAGAGAAAGCAAACCAAACTAAACTATTTTTTGGAGTTTTTGATAAAAGGAGGCAAACAAAACCAAGCAAAAGAAACTAAGCAAACTAAAAACAAAGTAAAGAGAAAGGTTGAGAAGGACTCCCCTTGTGAAGACGTCCTTAGCCTCCCCGGCAATGGCGCCAGAAAAAGTCTTGATGCGTGCAGCAGCACTTTGTTGGGAGACCCCAAGAGGAAGGTATGATGCGGTACAGCAGCAAGTTTTCCCTTAGTTAGAAACCAAGGTTATCAAACCAGTAGGAGGAAGGAAATGTCCCAAAGGTGTTGCAAGCAACTTGGAAACCTGCACAACACAAACTCAAGACTTTGCCCTAACTAACAGTGAGGTTTTCAATCTCACTGGTTGTTGTAACAAAGGATTAACTGTATGGTGTGGAAGGTGATGATGGTTTGCAGTAAGTAAATAGTAACAGTGGAAGATGTATCAATGGTAAAGATTGGACCGGGGTCCATAGTTCACTAGAGGTGTTCTCCTTAGATATATAAACATGACATGCTGGGTAAACAAATTACAGCAGGGCAATTGACAGGACTAAGCAAGGCATAACAATGCAATACTAGACATAAAGATCCTATGAGATTCAATTAGGCAATACAACAATATACATAGACCGCCATCCAACTGCATCTATGACTAGAAGTCCACCTTCAGGTTATCATCTGAACCCCCTCCAGTATTAAGTTGCAAGCAACATACAACTACTTTAAGCAAAGTGTGTAAGGTAAACAATCCACTTATTCCATGAACAAGAGACCGTTGTTTCTCCTTAGTGGCAAAATCACATCTACAACCGTAGAGATTTCTGTCACTTCCCTTGATTAAGTAGAGGCATGAACCCACTATCGAGCATAAATACCCCCTCTTGGAGTCACTAGCAACTACTTGGCCAAGATAGCTACTAACAACGGAGAGCATGCAAGATCACAAACAACACAGACATGATAGAATCAATAAGACAAAACCATTAATCAATATGACATAGTAATCTCAATATCCATCGTATCCCTACAAACACAACATGCATGGTTACAAATAGATTAGATCTTGAGCATGAACGGAGCTCACAAGATCTAGACATGAAAGCACAAGGAGGATATACAACCATCTAGCTACTACATGGACCCGTAGTCCAAGGTGGAACTACTCACGCTTCATACCGGAGGCTGGCATGATGAAGAAGAAGGCCTCCAGGATGATCTCACCTCCGGCAGGGTGCCGGGAAGAGCTTCAGATCCCCCGATCTAGGGACGATGGTGGCGGCGGCTACAGACAGTTTCGTGGAATATTGATCGGGTACTTAGGGTTTAGGAATCAGGGGCTTCTTATGGGCGAAGAGGCAAGGCTGGGAGGCGGCCAGGGGGCCCACACCCTGCCCAGGCGCGGACCCACCCTAGGCCGCGCCTGGTGTGGTGTGGCCACCCTGTGGCGCCCCTCCGTCTCTCCTATAGACTCCGTATTCTCCTCTGTGAAATATTGACTTTGGCTTTTGTCCCGTCCAATTCCGAGAATATTTCCTTACTAGCTTTTCTGGAACCAAAAACAGCAGAAAACAGGCAACTGGCACTATGGCAACTTGTTAATAGGTTAGTACCAGAAAACATATGAAAAGCACCTCAAAGTGTGGACAAAGCAAAGCAAAGTGGATACTAAACAAGCATGGAACATCAAAAATTATAGATACGTTTCTGACATATCAGTATCCAAATATACAATGCATTCCCCTAGGACCATAAATGGTGAAGTATCATGTAGTCGATGTTCACATGACACCACTAGAAGAATAACACCACAACTTAAATATTAAACCATTGAATAATACCTCAACACAATTCGACTACTAACAACATGACTTCTCCCATGTCCTTAAGAACTAAACGAACTACTCATGAGACATCATATGGATTAAGATCAGAGATGATATGATGATGAATAACAATCTGAACATAAACAATATTCAATGGTTCCACTCAGAAGCATCAACTACAAAAGTAATCAACACCGGGAAAGTTTCCCCTAAGAACTATGGAAGATTCAACACAATCGTTACATCGGGATGGAGTGGTGATGATGGTGCTGGTGGAGATGGTGGTGTGGATGATGATGATGATCCCGATGAAGTCTAGCTTGATGACGGTGTTGATGGCGACGATCTCCCCTCTCCGGGAAGGAATTTCCCCGTAGAGGCGGCGGAATTTTTCTATGGTCGCTCTTTGAACTTTAGGGTTTTGGGAGGAAGATATAGGAGAAGGGGCAGAGCCAGAGGTGGTCCAGGGTGGCCACCCCCTAGTGGCGAGGCCCAGGGCGGCCCCCGCCTGGGGGGTGTGGGCCCCCTATGGCCCAACTCCGCCTCCCCTTCTGGCTTCCTTCGTCTTCTGGAAAAATATGATTTTCCATATATTTTCTGGTATTTTTCTGATCTTCGCAAAATTGTGTCAAAACACCGCTTTTTCCATCAGAATCCTGACTCCGGCAGTTCATCCTCCAAGAATCATCCAACATGCAAAAACAGATGAAATAACATAAGTATCACCTCTTAATAAGGAATATATCAATGAATAACAGCAAATTATGATATAGAATGGTGATGCAAATTGGACGTATCAATCGCCTACCTGGTGCGCCGCCCATCCCCTAGCGGTCACCCACCTGGTCCTCTCCGCGCTCTCTTTGTTGATCCAGCGCCACCAACATTGCGACCAGGAGATTTCCTAGCATCAACCGCCGATGACCTACCGCTACTCTCGTGAGTGGGCATTCAAATTGGTCGTGTCTCTACATCGTCAGGGTTGTCTCTGGGGCTAGAAGGCACATCCCTCTCGGTCGTGAACAATGTTGAGCTCGCCGCAAATAGAAGGTGCTCGACCTTTTGTCTAGGTCATGGATAGTGAGGATGAGCTCATGATGGTGTAATTACTGCAAGAGGAGGCTGATGCGCAAGTCGATGAAGTAGAGTGTATTATGATCATTGACAGCCTCATCCGCCTACATGCCAGCCGATGAGCTCCTCGGTGCGGTGACTTAGTTCCAGGTTCAGAAGAAGAATAGAGACCAGCAGCGGTTGGCTAGCGCCCTGATGTTGGAGATGGATTATTTTCAAGATGATGCAACCCATGGGCATGTGGTGTTTAGACGTCGGTTTAGAATGAAGGAGTTGTTCATGAAAATTGTGCATGGAGTGCATGATTTTGATATGTACTTCATTTGCAAGAAGGACTGCACCGGTTTGGTTGGTTTCACCTCTGTTCAGAAGTGCATGGTTGTCTTGCGATGTCTTGCATACAGAGCTCATGTAGATACTCAAGATGACTACCTACGTATGGTTGAGTCCACGATATTTGAGAGTGTACAAATTTTGTCATGCTGTGGTGGGATACTTTTTGCCAACACGTATAAGGGCACCAAATTAAGAAGATATAGCTCGTATACTGGCACGAAACTCAACTAGGGGATTTTCTGAGATACTTGAGAGCATCAATTGCATGAACTGGGATGAAAGAATTGCCCTGTTTCTTGGCAAGGTATGTATAAAGGCCATACTGGAGAGTGTAGTGATACGTCGGAAACGTATCTATAATTTTTTATGTTCCATGCTTGTTTAATATCTATTTTGTTTTGCTTTGTCTACACTTTGAGGTGTTTTTTTTATGTTTTCTGGAACTAACCTATTAACAAGTTGCCATAGTGCCAGTTGCCTGTTTTCTTCTGTTTTTGGTCCCAGAAAGACAGAAAATCAATATTCTTGGAATTGGATGGGACAAAAGCCAAAGTCAATATTTTACCGTGGGCAACACGAAGCCAGAAGACGAGATGGAGGAGGGCCTCGAGGGGGCCACACCCCCTGGCCGCACAAGTGGTCCCACCCCGCGCCTGGGGGATGCGGCCGCCTCGGGCACCCCCTCAGCCAACCTCTTCGCCTATAAGAAGCCACCAATGTAGAAAACCTAAGCACCCGATCAAAACTCCACGAAACCGTCTGTAGCCGCCGCCATCATCGTCCCTAGATTGGGGGGATCTGAAGTTCTTCCTGTAGGGTTCGCAGCATAGAAAACAAAAAATTTCGTACGATGGGAACTATGTACCAAGATCTATCTACTAGATACAAACAACATGCGGATGTATATCCGTAGAGAACATACCCTTGAAGACCGACAAAGCTTAACAAGTTGAACTCTTGGTTGATGTAGATGATCTCTTGCCGATCTCAAGATTGAGAGGAAGTCCTAGCGCCGCAAAGCAGCAGCGCATTCGTCCTCACACACACGTCAAGACACCGAGCAACCTCTCCCTCCTCGCTCCAGCGATGCAGCGGAAGCACAACCCTTTCTTGCCGAATAGCCACTGAGAACATGTATTTCGCTAGTTCGAGACCATGGGGGATAAATTCTAGAGGGGGAGAGAGATCCTTCACGAGGAGGTGTGTGAGAGAGATTGGGAGAGGGGTGCCTTTTATAGGAGGAGGGGGCAACCAACGGGGTGTCCGCCGGCCATGGGAGCTGCCCCCTCCCCTCCTTCATTCATGTGGGTGGACACTCCACTCACAAAAACCTCTTCAAATTCCTCCACTCAAACTTTCTATTAAATTCCACCAAATTTAATGCAAACTCTCATTAAATAAAACTCTTTTTATTTATTCAGAATTTTGTCAATTACTTTAATGGCAAACATTCACATATAACCCCTTGCTAGAATTCTATTTCACATGCAAAAAAACTTTCTGCAATTTCATCCGAAAACCTGTTTTGGTATCTAGTGAAATAAATTCCTGTGCTTGTTATTCTTTGTAAGATCCCTCCCTTATAAAGGTAATGATCCCTGTGATTGCAATGCTAGTCCCTGGATCAATGCTAGCATCCACAGTTTAAGATGAAGTACACAGAAACAAAGGTCATTATTACATCGTCATTCCAGAGATAACATAGTATTTTACAACTCCATGGCCATAGGCCTAATACAAGAGTTTAAACATAACAATATAAATAAATCTTCATCTTCATGTGCCACAGGCAAGCATGTTGAGTGTAGACTCATAACCCCTAATCATCATCAGAATAACCTGCAACATCACAAGTTACAGCCAAAGTGGGTCAATACATTGGAATAGTATTGGCAAGTGATACCTTAGTAAAATATTAACATCTAGTCACTACATGAATTTGGCTAAGTGTAGCTTAGGCTTGCTTTGCTCAAAATAGGTTTTGCCTATTAGTTGAAAACACTAAGTTTTTCTTTGACAAAACTTTCCCAAGGAACCACCAATAGAAATTGGTGAACCTTCACCCTTGTTCAACCACAAGTTTTAACTTAGAAAATTGGGATGAGGAGATTCTTGATAGCTTCCATGTCTTGATGCTCAAGTTGTCCAATACCAGGGACATGGCTAAGTACTTAGATTCTTCCATCTGCAGAGGTTGTGCACTTTCCCCACAAGACTTGATTTTCACCAAGACAGGACCTTTCAGAAGCCTTCCCTTAGACCAAAATGGACGCGCTCCAACCTATCATTCCCCTACCACCAACTGTCCATTTGGCTAAGTTATTGCAACCTATATGGTCCAGGCATAGCCCATAATGCCATGTGGCTGCACTAGAAGCTTATTAACATTTGGCATCTTAAATCCCTTTGTTCCTGGGTGGATTTCCACAAGTGTGATACACAAGGTAAACCATAGAAATGGGCCTTGTGTAACCACTCAACACAAACATATCTTTCCATTCCACCCAGGTGTTTCATTCACTTAGTTGTTTTATTAAGCAAAACATAAGTCAAAGACTTAGAAATATTTCTCATAGCATGAATATATAATCCACCCTTGGTTGCTACTAGCTAGGCTAAGCATGGCAATAGAAAGTATCTTAACTTAGAGGAAATTCTAACATTACTACAACTACTAGGATTTCCCAAGCATAGCATATAGATACTTAGCAAAATAATCATGCAAGTCCTATACAAAATATTTCTAATGCATAAGTAAAAATATTGGGATAGAAACATGAAGCACCACTTGCCTTGGTAGTTTGGGGAGTAGCAACAATATTCACAACCACAATCACTATTTGCACCAAAATCTACACATAAAAATAATGGCACCAAATTCACATATCAAAAATATACAAGCAAAAATATATGAATGCATGCAAATGCCATGTGATGATTTTCTACACCAAACAAGACAAGTAAACATTACTGTATCATAAACAAGACCAATACACACTAAATAATCTTTATTTGATCTTTAATTCATTTTTCAAATTATTTCTACACTCAAAATAAGTCTACAAATGTCTCTGAAAAAATAACCAGTTTTACAGAATCAAAACATTAAAAATATTGCATAAATGGATAGCATTCTTTCTCCCGATTCCAATGATATAAAATTTGTAAAATTTGAACGTGTGGATCAAAAGTTATGAATTTTACAAGTTTGAATCACTAATAGATCTAATTCAGATTTTTAAAAGAAAGAACAGGCCACGCGGCGTGTTTTGATTGGCCCGTACCGGTTCGTCCGGATCGATCAACGTGGGCCGCACGATCTAAGTGAAAATGCACGGACAGATCTAAAACGTACCCCTTCGATAAGTGATCTATCATATGCGTTGGATCTAGATCTGACGGCTATCGATCAAGAGACCACGGATGGGCGGCGCTAGCGACGGCGGCGTGGCGACGCGGCTATGCCAGTGATGTTCCGGCGGCTACAGAGGGGGATGGGGTCAGCAGAGGGACTTACCAGACTCGCAGAGGCGTGCTGGAGCTCAACGTGGCAGTGGCTTATCAAGGGGCGCACGGACACGGTGGGGATTCCTCGTCGGAGTGAAGCCTGTCATCGGGCACGGCTGTTCGTCGACGTTGCCGACGTTGTAGGTCATGCCAGAGAGAAGTAAGCGATGCGTTAGATGCGGGGAACGACACTGGTCATGCGAGTATCAAAGAGAGGGCAAGGCGCGCTCGGGACTAACCAGATTAACTCGCTGGAGTTGAGTGCTTCGTCGGGTTCGCTCAATCGTTGATGTTGCCGATGCTCGGGGTTGTCCTAGAACACAGTAGCGGTGTCAAACGATGCGCAAGGACGCAGTGGCTGTACACGAGAAGTTAGGAGCCAAGGGGCGCAGAGAGCTCACCGGAATTTGCTGCCGGAGTTCGTCGGTACCGCGGCGGAGTTTGGTGAAATCTGGGCAGCCTGGTGGCGAGGAGAGGGTGCTGTGTGGGGGGAAATGGCCATGGTGGAGAGGGTATTAAGTAGCCAGGAGCGGGGCGAGGATTACTCTCTGAATCAATGGGAATTAAGCGGGGTTTAACTGCGGCGAGGTAACGGTGGAGCAGTGACTGTGCGCGTGATTCTGGGAAGAAGACGGTGACGTGGAGAGGGGCCACTAGTCAGCGACTGGTTGGGTTGGTTCGGTGCGGGTGAGAGAAGAAGCAGAGGGGGAGTGTCCCGGGTTGGATTTTGGGCTGGATCTGGTTCTGGGCTAGTTTAGTAGCGCCGGCCTTTTTCTAATTCTTTTCTCTTTTTCAATTTCTGTTTGATTTTCCAGGAAACATTTTCAAATGAATTCAAATGTGTTTGAGTTCAAACTTTTTCTGGATTTTTATAAAGTGAAAATTGTACACATTTGGTTGCAGAACAATGTTGTACACTTTAAAATAATTTGGCACTTTGGGATTTTAAAATAAACAATGTTTTTACCCATTGTTTAATAAAGACAAAGTAATGATTTAAATTTGTTTCTTTGTTTTGAATCTTTGTCTAAGCTTTGGAATTCATAAAACAAACTTATGAACAATCATCTTTGGTTTAAAACAAATAATCTCTCAATAGAGAGTAGCATTAGATCAATGCTTTGCTTACATAAAATAATAAGCATACAAATGCTTTTGTTTTTGTAATAACTTTGAAAATGATCCTAAAATGATCATGAATGCATGGATGATATGCAAGACTTTGAAAACATGATTTTAGGGATGTTACAAATCTAACCCCCTTAAGGTGAATCTCGCCCTCGAGATTCGGATTGGCTAGCAAATAGGTGAGGGTGGTCTTTCCGAAGATCATCTTCTCTTTCCCATGTTGCTTCTTCTTCGGAATGATGGTTCCATTGAACTTTGCAGAATTTGATAGTCTGAGTCCGAGTAACTCTTTCTGCAGTCTCAAGAATCTTGATGGGTTTTTCCTCATAAGTGAGATCACTTTCCAATTGGACCTCCTCCAAAGGTATAGTATCCTTCAAAGAAGTCTCTCCCATCTTTGGATGGCATTTCTTTAGCTGACTCGCATGAAACACATTGTGAACGGCAGACAATGATTCTGGCAATTCAATCTCATAAGCTACTTCTCCTTTACAACTCAGAATCTTGAATGGTCCAACATATCTTGGGGCCAATTTTCCTTTGACTCCAAATCTCTTCACTCCACGAAGTGGTCACACTCTAAGATAAGCTCTGTCACCCACTTCATAGGTGACTTCTCTACGCTTAGAATCTGCGTAGGTCTTTTGTCGGGACTGTGCTATCTTCAATCTGTCTTTTACTAGCTTAACTTTATCTTCAGCCTCTCTGATCAGTTCTGGTCCAAACAAATTTCTTTCTCCCACACCATTCCATAGCAATGGGGTGGTACACTTTCTCCCATAGAGAAACTCAAATGGTGCCATCACAATGCTGGCTTGATAGTTGTTATTGTAAGAGAACTCTGCGTAAGGCAGACTTTCATCCCAACTAGCTCCATAGTCTAGGGCACATGCCCTCAACATATCTTCTAGAATCTGGTTGGTCCTTTCTGTCTGTCCATCAGTCTGAGGATGAAAAGCAATGCTGAATTCCAATCTCGCTCCCAATGACTCATGTAGTTGCCTCCAAAAATGAGAAGTGAATTGAGTTCCCCTATCAGACACAATACTCTTGGGTACTCCATGCAGACACACAATCCTATTCATATAGATCTTGGCCAACTTAGCACTTGTGTAGATTGTCTTCACGGGTATGAAATGAGCCACTTTAGTGAGGCGATCCACTACTACCCAAATAGAATCATATCCTGACCTGGTCCTTGGCAATCCGGTGATGAAATCCATGCCAATCTTGTCCCACTTCCAATCAGGAATAGGTGGTGGTTGTAGCAATCCTGCTGGTTTCTGATATTCCGCTTTCACTCTACTACATACATCACACAAAGTAATATGTTCGGCGATGTCTTTCTTGAGATTATTCCACCAAAATCTTCCCTTCATATCCATGTACATTTTGGTGTTACCCGGATGAATGGAATATGGTGAGTTGTGTGCTTCTTGTAAAATTAGTTTCTGAAGCTCCGGATCTTGCGGAACGCAGATACGTTTTCCATACCATAAAGTACCATGTTCGTCTTCATGGAATCCTTTGGCTTTTCCCTTGCCAATCCTTTCCTTAATCTCTTCTAATTCCTTGTTTGTTTTTTGGGCTTCCTTGATCTTGTTCAACAATGTGGGTTGAACATCCAATGACATGAGATGTCCTTCAGGCACAATCTCCAATCTAAGGTCTCTAAATTGGGCACACAGATCATCTGGCAATTCTCCCTTAGTAAGGTCATTTGCAAATACTTTACGGCTTAGAGCATCTGCTGCAACATTTGCTTTACCGGGGTGGTATTGCAAACTCAAGTCATAGTCCTTGATGAGTTCTAGCCATCTTCTTTGTATCATGTTGATTTCTTTCTGAGTGAAGATATACTTCAAACTTTTGTGATATGTGAACACTTCACATCGCTTTCCCAAAAGATAATGTCTCCATGTTTTGAGTGCATGGACAACAGAGGCTAACTCCAAATCATGAGTAGGGTAATTTACCTCATGAGTTTTGAGTTGTCTCGAGGCATAAGACACAACTTTCCCTTCTTGCATTAGAACTGCACCTAATCCATGATGAGAAGCATCACAATACACTTGGAAATCTTTTTCCAAATCTGGCAGACATAGGACTGGTGCTGTCACTAGTCTCTTCTTTCAACTCTTGGAAACTGAGTTCACATCCTTCAGTCCAGGCAAATTTCTTTTCTTTCTTTAGTAACTCCATCATTGGCTGAGCTACCTTGGAGAAATTCTCAATGAATCTTCTGTAGTATCCTGCAAAGCCAAGGAAACTACAAACCTCTTTTACTGACTTAGGAGATTCCCACTCAGTTACAGCTGACACTTTTGCGGGATCAACTGCTACACCATCTCCTGACACAACGTGTCCAAGAAATCCAACTTCATTCAACCAGAATTCACACTTGCTGAATTTTGCATACAACTTATTCTCTCTAAGCTTCTCAAGTATCAAACATAAATGTCCTTCATGCTCCTCTTTGCTCTTGGAGCAGATCAAAATGTCATCGATGAAAACGACAACAAACTTGTCAAGGAACTCCATGAACACCTTGTTCATCATATTCATGAAGTAAGCTGGTGCATTGGTCAAACCAAATGGCATCACGGTGTACTCATACAATCCATACCTAGTGGTGAAAGCTGTCTTAGGTATGTCTTGTTCCCTTATCTTACTTGGAAATAACCTGACCGGAGATCAATCTTTGAGAATACACAGGATCCTTCTAACTGATCAAACAAGTCATTGATTCTAGGCAAAGGATATTTGTTCTTGATAGTCACCTCATTGAGTGAACGATAATCTATGCATAACCTTTGACTTCTATCTTTCTTTTCCACAAATAAGACCGGTGCTCCCCAAGATGAAGAACTTGGTTGGATAAATCCTTTCTGCAACTGTTTTCCAAGTTGTTTCTTGAGTTCTTTCAACACATCAACTGACATCTTGTAAGGTCTCTTTGCTATTGGTCTTGATCCTGGCAGCAAGTCAATCAGAAATTCCACATATCTATCTGGTGGCATTACCAGCAATTCTTTCGGAAACACATCTGGATATTCTCTCACAATTGGCACACTGTCTATGCTAACCCCCTTAAGAGAATTTAGCTTACTTCCTTTTGATTCAAAGTTAGACTTGAATCTTATCCGTTTCTTTTTCGGGGTTGTGAGTGCGACAGTACGATTGGCACAATCTAGTACTCCTTCATACTTGGTCATCCAGTCCATTCCCAAAATTACATCCAGTCCTTGGGAATCTAGGATTATCAGACTCACTGGAAACTTATGCTTTCCAAATTCCATCACTAGATCACGACATCCAAGACTCACTATCATATCTCCACCGGGAGAACTTACTTTTATTGGACACCCAATGTTTTCAGTTGGAAACCCATTTCTATCAACAAATGCTTTTGATATGAATGAATGTGATGCACCGGTATCAAAAGGAACAAGTGATGGAATATAATTGAGTTTGAACTTACCAGCCACTGCATCAGGTTCCTCATAGATCTCTTCCACATTGATGTGGTTCACCTGTCCCTTGTAGAAAGGGTTAGGCTTGTTGGGTCCTTCAACTTTCTTTTCTAGGCATTCATTTGCATAATGCCCCATCTTCTTACACTTGAAGCATTCAACCTGACTGAGATCCTTCTTGACAGGCTGGCTTCCACTACCACTTCCACTTCCATTGTGGTGGCTCTTGTATCCACCCTTGTGGTTCTTGTACTTGTCATTGTCATGACTACGGTGATGCTTATTGTCATGATGGCGGTTGTGGTTGTGGTGGCTGTTGTATTTTCCATGCTTGTGGGATCCAGAACTCCCACTATCATCATAATGGGAACGCTTGTGAGACGATCCCGAGCTGTGCTTGTGAGAGCTGTGCTTCCTCTTTCTGCTTTCTACCTGTTTCATCTTGTTCTCCAAGATGGTAGCCTTGTCACAAAGGGATTGGTAGGTGGGGACATAGGCCACAGATAATTGCAGATTCAGTTCATCGTCCAGTCCTTCGAGGAACTTCTCCTTCCTCTTGGCATCAGTGTCAACTTCATCCGGTGCATAACGCGCCAGATTGTTGAACTCCTCAATATATTCAGCCACGCTACGGTGGCGCTGCTTTAGATTATGGAACTCCTTCTTCTTCAAACTCATCACCCAAGATGAGATGTGAGCTGTACGGAAACCATCTTCAAAGATAGCCCATGTCACATCCTCAATGGGAGTCGTGATCTGGAAGTTATCCCACCAAGTAGCTGCTGGTCCTTCCAACAAGTGTGCTGCAAACCTGACTTTCTCCTCATCAGTACAGTCGACAGTTACCAAATCCTTGTTCACTGAACGTAGCCAATCATTGGCCACCATGGGATCAGTAGTTCCTGAGAACTTTGCAGGCCTCAGTCTTAGGAATCTGGTGAGCATGTCAAAACCTGGTGGATTGTTCTAATTGTTGTTGTTGTTATTATTGTTGTTGTTATTCTGATTCTGCATGAAAGTGGTCATCATCTGCATCAGCTGTGTCTGTGTTGTCATCAGCTGCTGCATCTCGGGGGTGACATTGTTGTTGTTCGGGTTGGGGTTGGCACGTCGAGGAGGCATCTGTGGTTTTCAATAAGGATAAGAATGAGATACCCATAGATGCTTAACATGCACAATACATCACATAGACAATCACCAAACAAGCATCAAAATAACATGAAGTTCAATGACATAAACAAGTTTGAAAAGCAAACACACCAATAGCAAGCCATCCACATGTTGGATGGTCATTGCGACTCAATAATCATAAGCATGGTAAATGATAAATAAATGAGTAGTCATCGCTACTCCTCTGCATCAACCTCCTCATCGACAAGTGTAAGACCTGCATTATCCATGGCGGTCTTGTATTCCTCGACATTGGTAGTCAAGGCCTCTACCTTGGCTTTGAGAGCCCTCTTCTATGAACGAAGTCTCTCAATCACACCCTGCTGATGCTCGAGCTCGAAGTCCTTGGCCTCTAGTTCTGCATTCATCTCTTGAATCCTCTTGTTCCTATCTTGGACTCTTTTCTCTTGGCTTTTGAACTTCCTGTCCTGGCTCTCAAATTTGGCCTCCATTTCCTTGACTGTCTCGTCTTTCTCCGCGAAGAGCTTGTCCTTCTCACGAAGCTGCACCTGGAGCTCGTCATTGCTAAGCATGACGTTGGTCCTATCAGTATCTAAGTGCCTAAGTAGAACCTCTAGGTCCTAGAGGTACAGACGAATCGGCTCTGCCGTCTCTCTAGCAGCATCCTCGAACTCAATAGCCTCACCATCCTCGTCGCGTCTTCCGAAGGCGTGGAAGTGAGTACCTCTAAGCTCCCTGGAGTGCCTCCCTAGCAGACGCCCAAGTAAATCCTGCATGACTACCTCTAAGCCTTTCTCTTTGTCGTCATGCATTAGCTTGAAGGTGATAGCCTCCGTGGCTGGCTCGGTCTGGCGTCCTGGCTGGGTAACCTTGAAGCCCCAAAGGTCCTTCCTCTCAAACTTGGTGAGGGGAAGCATCATGATACTAGGAAGTGGAAGATTGAGCACACTAGTGAGCTCAATAAGACGAGTGCCAAAATGAGTTCCCTTGAACTCTTCAGCCATGCTGATAGTAACATTAGGCATCTATTTTATAAGATAAGAAAAGTTAGAATCAATCATCAATAGAAAATCTCAATACAAAGCATCACAAGCATATCATTAGCAAACACACAAGTCATGGCATACATAAATTCATTACAAGCATTCCAAGGTTCATCATAACTTAGACAAAATTTTGGAAATAAAATGATAAGTGTGGTGGTCCAACTAACGAAGTACATTACAACTCTCAATCACTAGACAAAAAGGCTATCAAATCATCCTTCTACCAATAGAGATGAGAAAAAAGATTAGAAAAGTTTACGAGAAGAAAATACAAGTGGAGAAAATTTTCAAAGTGTTGAAATTTTTCCTTAGTGGTTTCTAATCCAATCCTAGGGCTATAATCCTATAGGAAACATAGTGCTCTGATACCATCTGTAAGATCCCTCCCTTATAAAGGTAAGGATCCCTGTGATTGCAATGCTAGTCCCTAGATCAATGCTACCATCCACAGTTTAAGATGAAGTACACAGAAACAAAGGTCATTATTACATCATCATTCCAGAGATAACATAGTCTTTTACACCTCCATGTCCATAGGCCTAATACAAGAGTTTAAACATAACAATATAAATAAAGTCTTCATCTTCATGTGCCACAGGCAAGAATGTTGAGTGTAGACTCATAACCCCTAATCATCATCAGAATAAACTGCAACATCACAAGTTACAGCCACAGTGGGTCAATACATTGGAATAGTATTGGCAAGTGATACCTTAGTAAAATATTAACATCTAGTCACTACATGAATTTGGCTAAGTGTAGCTTAGGCTTGCTTTGCACAAAATAGGTTTTGCCTATTAGTTGAAAACACTAAGTTTTTCTTTGACAAAACTTTCCCAAGGAACCACCAATAGAAATTGGTGAACCTTCACCCTTTTTCAACCACAAGTTTTAACTTAGAAAATTGGGATGAGGAGATTCTTGATAGCTTCCATGTCTTGATGCTCAAGTTGTCTAATACCAGGGACATGGCTAAGTACTTAGATTCTTCCATCTGCAGAGGTTGTGCACTTTCCCCACAAGACTTGATTTTCACCAAGACAGGACCTTTCAGAAGCCTTCCCTTAGACCAAAATGGACGCGCTCCAACCTATCATTCCCCTACCACCAACTGTCCATTTGGCTAAGTTATTGCAACCTATATGGTCCAGGCAGAGCCCATAATGCCATGTGGCTGCACTAGAAGCTTCTTAACATTTGGCATCTCAAATCCCTTTGTTCCTGGGTGGCTTTCCACAAGTGTGATACACAACGTAAACCATAGAAATGGGCCTTGTGTAACCACTCAACACAAACAAATCTTTCCATTCCACCCAGGTGTTTCATTCACTTAGTTGTTTTATTAAGCAAAACATAAGTCAAAGACTTAGAAATATTTCTCATAGCATGAATATATAATCCACCCTTGGTTGTTACTAGCTAGGCTAAGCATGGCAATAGCAAGTATCTTAACTTAGAGGAAATTCTAACATTACTACAACTACTAGGATTTCCCAAGCATAGCATATAGATACTTAGCAAAATAATCATGCAAGTCCTATACAAAATATTTCTAATGCATTGGTAAAAATATTGGGATAGAAACATGAAGCACCAATTGCCTTGGTAATTTTGGGAGTAGCAACAATCTTCACAACCACAATCACTATTTGCACCAAAATCTACACATAAAAATAATGGCACCAAATTCACATATCAAAAATATACAAGCAAAAATATATGAATGCATGCAAATGCCATGTGATTATTTTCTACACCAAAAAAGACAAGTAAACGGTATTGTATCATAAACAAGACCAAGACACACTAAATAATCTTTATTTGATCTTTAATTCATTTTTCAAATTATTTCTACACTCAAAATAAGTCTACAAATGTCTCTGCAAAAATAACCAACTTTACATAATCAAAACATTAAACACATTGCATAAATGGATAGCATTCTTTCTCCTGATTCCAATGATATAAAATTTGTAAAATTTGAACGTGTGGATCAAAAGTTATGAATTTTACAAGTTTGAATCACTAATAGATCTAATTCAGATTTTTAAAAGAAAGAACAGGCCACGCGGCGTGTTTTGATTGGCCCGTACCGGTTCGTCCGGATCGATCAGTATGGGCCGCACGATCTAAGTGAAAACGCACGGCCAGATCTAAAACGTACCCCTTTGATAAGTGATCTATCATATGCGTTGGATCTAGATCTGACAGCTATCAATCAAGCGACCATGGATGGGCGGCGCTAGCGACGGCGGCGTGGTGGCGCGGCTATGCCAGTGATGTTCTGGCGGCTACAGAGGGGGATGGGGTCAGCAGAGGGGCTTACCAGACTTGCAGAGGCGTGCTGGAGCTCAACGTGGCAGTGGCTTGTCAAGGGGCGCACAGACACGGTGGGGATTCCTCGTCGGAGTGAAGCCTGTCATCGGGCACGGCTGTTTGTTGATGTTGTCGACGTTGTAGGTCATGCCAGAGAGAAGTAAGCGATGCGTTAGATGCGGGGAATGACACTGGTCATGCGAGTATCAAAGAGAGGGCAAGGCGCGCTCGGGACTAACCAGATTAACTCGCCGGAGTTGAGTGCTTCGTCGGGTTCGCTCAGTCGTCGATGTTGCCGATGCTCGGGGTTGTCCTAGAACACAGCAGCGGTGTCAAACGATGCGCAAGGATGCAGTGGCTGTACAGGAGAAGTTAGGATCCAAGGGATGCAGAGAGCTGACTGGAATTCGCTGTTGGAGTTCGTCGGTACCGCGGCGGAGTTTGGTGAAATCTGGGCAGCCTGGTGGTGAGGAGAGGGTGCTGTGTGGGGGGGGGGGAAATGGCCGTGGTGGAGAGGGGATTAAGTAGCCAGGAGCGGGGCGAGGATTACTCTCTGAATCAATGGGAATTAAGCGGGGTTTAACTGTGGCAAGGTAACGGAGGAGCAGTGAATGTGCGCGTGATTCTGGGGAAGAAGACAGTGACATGGAGAGGGGCCACTAGTCAGCGACTGGTTGGGTTGGTTCGGTGCGGGTGAGAGAAGAAGCAGAGGGGGAGTGGCCCGGGTGGGATTTTGGGCTGGATCTCGTTCTGAGCTAGTTTAGTAGCGCCGGAGTTTTTCTAATTCTTTTCTCTTTTTCAATTTCTGTTTGATTTTCCAGGAAACATTTTCAAATGAATTCAAATGCGTTTGAGTTCAAACTTTTTCTGGATTTTTATAAAGTGAAAATTGTACACATTTGGTTGCAGAACAATGTTGTACACTTTAAAATAATTTGGCACTTTGGGATTTTAAAATAAACAATGTTTTTACCCATTGTTAAATAAATACAAAGTAATGATTTAAATTTGTTTCTTTGTTTTGAATCTTTGTCTAAGCTTTGGAATTCATCAAACAAACTTATGAACAATCATCTTTGGTTTAAAACAAATAATCTCTCAATAGAGAGTAGCATGAGATTAATGCTTTGCATACATAAAATAATAAGCATACAAATGCTTTTGTTTTTGTAATAACTTTGAAAATGATCCTAAAATGATCATGAATGCATGGATGATATGCAAGACTTTGAAAACATGATTTTAGGGATGTTACAAATCTAACCCCCTTAAGGTGAATCTCGCCCTCGAGATTCGGATTAGCTAGCAAATAGGTGAGGGTGGTCTTTCCGAAGATCATCTTCTCTTTCCCATGTTGCTTCTTCTTTGGAATGATGGTTCCATTGAACTTTGCAGAATTTGATAGTCTGAGTCCGAGTAACTCTTTCTGCAGTCTTAAGAATCTTGATGGGTTTTTCCTCATAAGTGAGATCACTTTCCAATTGGACCTCCTCCAAGGGTATAGTATCCTTCAAAGAAGTCTCTTCCATCTCTTGATGGCATTTCTTTAGCTGACTCGCATGAAACACATTGTGAACGGCAGACAATAATTCTGGCAATTCAATCTCATAAGATACTTCTCCTTTACAACTCAGAATCTTGAATGGTCCAACATATCTTGGGGCCAATTTTCCTTTGACTCCAAATCTCTTCACTCCACGAAGTGGTTACACTCTAAGATAAGCTCTGTCACCCACTTCATAGGTGACTTCTCTACGCTTAGGATCTACGTAGCTCTTTTGCCGGGGCTGTGCTATCTTCAATCTATCTTTTACTAGCTTAACTTTATCTTCAGCCTCTTTGATCAGTTCTGGTCCAAACAAATTTCTTTCTCCCACACCATTCCATAGCAATGGGGTGGTACACTTTCTCCCATAGAGAAACTCAAATGGTGCCATCTCAATGCTGGCTTGATAGCTGTTATTGTAAGAGAACTCTGCGTAAGGCAGACTTTCATCCCAGCTAGCTCCATAGTCTAGGGCACATGCCCTCAACATATCTTCTAGAATCTGGTTGGTCCTTTCTGTCTGTCCATCAGTCTGAGGATGAAAAGCAGTGCTGAATTCCAATCTCGTTCCCAATGACTCATGTAGTTGCCTCCAAAAATGAGAAGTGAATTGAGTTCCCCTATCAGACACAATACTCTTGGGTACTCCATGTAGACACACAATCCTATTCATATAGATCTTGGCCAACTTAGCACTTGTGTAGGTTGTCTTCATGGGTATGAAATGAGCCACTTTAGTGAGGCGATCCACTACTACCCAAATAGAATCATATCCTGACCTGGTCCATGGAAATCCGGTGATGAAATCCATGCCAATCTTGTCCCACTTCCAATCAGGAATAGGTGGTGGTTGTAGCAATCCTGCTGGTTTCTGATATTCCGCTTTCACTCTACTACATACATCACACAAAGTAATATGTTCGGCGATGTCTTTCTTGAGATTATTCCACCAAAATCTTTCCTTCATATCCATGTACATTTTGGTGTTACCCGGATGAATGGAATATGGTGAGTTGTGTGCTTCTTGTAAAATCAGTTTCTGAAGCTCCGGATCTTGCGGAACGCAGATACGTTTTCCATACCATAAAGTACCATGTTCGTCTTCATGGAATCCTTTGGCTTTTCCCTTGCCAATCCTTTCCTTAATCTCTTCTATTTCCTTGTCCGTTTTTTGGGTTTCCTTGATCTTGTTCAACAATTTGGGTTGAACATCCAATGACATGAAATGTCCTTCAGGCACAATCTCCAATCTAAGATCTCTAAATTGGGCACACAGATCATCTGGCAATTCTCCCTTAGTAAGGTCATTTGCAAATACTTTACGGCTTAGAGCATCTGCTGCAACATTTGCTTTACCGGGGTGGTATTGCAAACTCAAGTCATAGTCCTTGATGAGTTCTAGCCATCTTCTTTGTATCATGTTGATTTCTTTCTGAGTGAAGATATACTTCAAACTTTTGTGATCTGTGAACACTTCACATTGCTTTCCCAAAAGATAATGTCTCCATGTTTTGAGTGCATGGACAACAGAGGCTAACTCCAAATCATGAGTAGGGTAATTTACCTCATGAGTTTTGAGTTGTCTCGAGGCATAAGCCACAACTTTCCCTTCTTGCATTAGAACTGCACCTAATCCATGATGAGACGCATCACAATACACTTGGAAATCTTTTTCCAAATCTGGCAGACATAGGACTGGTGCTGTCACTAGTCTCTTCTTCAACTCTTGGAAACTGAGTTCACATCCTTCAGTCCAGGCAAATTTCTTGTCTTTCTTTAGTAACTCCGTCATTGGCTGAGCTACATTGGAGAAATTCTCAATGAATCTTCTATAGTATCCTGCCAAGCCAAGGAAACTACGAACCTCTTTTACTGACTTAGGAGATTCCCACTCAGTTACAGCTGACACTTTTGCGGGATCAACTGCTACACCATCTCCTGACACAACGTGTCCAAGAATTCCAACTTCATTCAACCAGAATTCACACTTGCTGAATTTTGCATACAACTTATGCTCTCTAAGCTTCTCAAGTATCAAACATAAATGTCCTTCATGCTCCTCTTTGCTCTTGGAGTAGATCAAAATGTCATCGATGAAAACGACAACAAACTTGTCAAGGAACTCCATGAACACCTTGTTCATCATATTCATGAAGTAAGCTGGTGCATTGGTCAAACCAAATGGCATCACGGTGTACTCATACAATCCATACCTAGTGGTGAAAGCTGTCTTAGGTATGTCTTGTTCCCTTATCTTAAGCTGGAAATAACCTGACCGGAGATCAATCTTTGAGAATACACAGGCTCCTTCTAACTGATCAAACAAGTCATTGATTCTAGGTAAAGGATATTTGTTCTTGATAGTCACCTCATTGAGTGAACGATAATCTATGCATAACCTTTGACTTCTATCTTTATTTTCCACAAATAAGACCGGTGCTCCCCAAGATGAAGAACTTGGTTGGATAAATCCTTTCTGCAACTGTTTTCCAAGTTGTTTCTTGAGTTCTTTCAACTCATCAACTGACATCTTGTAAGGTCTCTTTGCTATTGGTCCTGATCCTGGCAGCAAGTCAATCAGAAATTCCACATATCTATCTGGTGGCATTACCGGCAATTCTTTCGGAAACACATCCGGATATTCTCTCACAATTGGCACACTGTCTATGCTAACCCCCTTAAGAGAATTTAGCTTACTTCCTTTTGATTCAAAGTTAGACTTGAATCTTATCCGTTTCTTTTCCGGGGTTGTGAGTGCGACAGTGCGATTGGCACAATCTAGTACTCCTTCATACTTGGTCATCCAGTCCATTCCCAAAATTACATCCAGTCCTTGGGAATCTAGGATTATCAGATTCATTGGAAACTTATGCTTTCCAAATTCTATCACTAGATCACGACATCCAAGACTCACTATCATATCTCCACCGGGAGAACTTACTTTTATTGGACACCCAATGTTTTCAGTTGGAAACCCATTTCTATCAACAAATGCTTTTGATATGAATGAATGTGATGCACCGGTATCAAAAGGAACAAGTGCTGGAATATAATTGAATTTGAACTTACCAGCCACTACATCAGGTTCCTCATAGATCTCTTCCACATTGATGTGGTTCACCTGTCCCTTGTAGAAAGGGTTAGGCTTGTTGGGTCCTTCAACTTTCTTTTCTGGGCATTCATTTGCATAATGCCCCATCTTCTTACACTTGAAGCATTCAACCTGACTGAGATCCTTCTTGATAGGCTGGCTTCCACTACCACTTCCACTTCCATTGTGGTGGCTCTTGTATCCACCCTTGTGGTTCTTGTAGTTGTCATTGTCATGACTACGGTGATGCTTGTTATCATGATGGCGGTTGTGGTTGTGGTGGCTGTTGTATTTTCCATGCTTCTGGGATCCAGAACTCCCACTATCATCATAATGGGAACGCTTGTGAGACGATCCCGAGCTGTGCTTGTCAGTGCTGTGCTTCCTCTTTCTGCTTTCCACCTGTTTCATCTTGTTCTCCAAGATGGTAGCCTTATCACAAAGGGGTAGGTAGGTAGGGACATAGGCCATAGATAATTGCAGATTCAGTTCATTGTCCAGTCCATCGAGGAACTTCTCCTTCCTCTTGGCATCACTGTCAACTTCATCCGGTGCATAACACGCCAGATTGTTGAACTCCTCAATATATTCAGCCACGCTGCGGTGGCGCTGCTTCAGATTATGGAACTCCTTCTTCTTCAAACTCATCACCCAGGATGAGATGTGAGCTGTACGGAAACCATCTTCAAAGATAGCCCATGTCACATCCTCAATGGGAGTGGTGATCTGGAAGTTATCCCACCAAGTAGCGGCTGGTCCTTCCAACAAGTGTGTTGCAAACCTGACTTTCTCCTCATTAGTACAGCCGACAGTTACCAAATCCTTGTTCACTGAACGTAGCCAATCATTGGCCACCATGGGATCAGTAGTTCCTAAGAACTTTGCAGGCCTCAGTCTTAGGAATCTGGTGAGCATGTCAAAACCTGGTGGATTGTTCTGATTGTTGTTGTTGTTGTTATTGTTGTTGTTATTCTGATTCTGCATGAAAGTGGTCATCATATGCATCAGTTGTGCCTGTGCTGTCATCAGCTGATGCATCTCGGGGGTGACATTGTTGTTGTTCGGGTTGGGGTTGGCACGTCGAGGAGGCATCTGTGGTTTTCAATAAGGATAAGAATGAGATACCCATAGATGCTTAACATGCACAATACATCACATAGACAATCACCAAACAAGCATCAAAATAACATGAAGTTCAACGACATAAACAAGTTTGAAAAGCAAACACACCAATAGCAAGCCATCCACATGTTGGATGGTCATTGCGACTCAATAATCATAAGCATGGTAAATGATAAATAAATGAGTAGTCATCGCTACTCCTCTGCATCAACCTCCTCATCGACAAGTGTAAGACCTGCATTCTCCATGGCGGTCTTGTATTCCTCTACATTGGTAGTCAAGGCCTCTACCTTGGCTTTGAGAGCCCTCTTCTATGAACGAAGTCTCTCAATCACACCCTGTTGATGCTCGATCTCGAAGTCCTTGGCCTCTAGTTCTGCATTCATCTCTCGAATCCTCTTGTTCCTATCTTGGACTCTTTTCTCTTGGCTTTTGAACTTCCTGTCCTGGCTCTCAAACTTGGCCTACATTTCCTTGACTATCTCGTCTTGCTCCGCGAAGAGCTTGTCCTTCTCACGAAGCTGCACCTAGAGCTCGTCATTGCTAAGCATGGCGTTGGTCCTATCAGTATCTAGGTGCCTAAGTAGAACCTCTAGGTCCTGGAGGTACAGATGAATGAGCTCTACCGTCTCTCTAGCAGCATCCTCGAACTCAATAGCCTCACCATCCTCGTCGCATCTTCCGAAGGCGTGGAAGTGGGTACCTCTAAGCTCCCTGGAGTGCCTCCCTAGCAGACGCCCAAGTAAATCCTACATGACTACCTCTAAGCCTTTCTCTTTGTCGTCATGCATTAGCTTGAAGGTGATAGCCTCCGTGGCTGGCTTGGTCTGGCGTCCTGGCTGGGTAACCTTGAAGCCCCAAAGGTCCTTCCTCTCAAACTTGGTGAGGGGAAGCATCATGATACTAGGAAGTGGAAGATTGAGCACACTAGTGAGCTCAATAAGACGAGTGCCAAAACGAGTTCCCTTGAACTCTTCAGCCGTGCTGATAGTAACATTAGGCATCTATTTTATAAGATAAGAAAAGTTAGAATCAATCATCAATAGAAAATCTCAAGACAAAGCATCACAAGCATATCATTAGCAAACACACAAGTCATGGCATACATAAATTCATTACAAGCATTCCAAGGTTCATCATAACTTAGACAAAATTTTGGAAATAAAACGATAAGTGTGGTGGTCCAACTAACGAAGTACATTACAACTCTCACTCACTAGACAAAAAGGCTATCAAAGCATCCTTCTACCAATAGAGATGAGAAAAAAAGATTAGAAAAGTTTACGAGAAGAAAATACAAGTGGAGAAAATTTTCAAAGTGTTGAAATTTTTCCTTAGTGGTATCTAATCCAATCCTAGGGTTATAATCCTACAGGCAACACAGTGCTCTGATACCAAATGTAAGATCCCTCCCTTATAAAGGTAAGGATCCCTATGATTGCAATGCTAGTCCCTAGATCAATGCTAGCATCCACAGTTTAAGATGAAGTACACAGAAACAAAGGTCATTATTACATCGTCATTCCAGAGGTAACATAGTCTTTTACAACTCCATGGCCATAGGCCTAATACAAGAGTTTAAACATAACAATATAAATAAAGTCTTCATCTTCATGTGCCACAGGCAAGCATGTTGAGCGTAGACTCATAACCCCTAATCATCATCAGAATAACCTGCAACATCACAAGTTACAGCCACAGTGGGTCAATACATTGGAATAGTATTGGCAAGTGAAACCTTAGTAAAATATTAACATCTAGTCACTACATGAATTTGGCTAAGTGTATCTTCGGCTTGCTTTGCTCAAAATAGGTTTTGCCTATTAGTTGAAAACACTAAGTTATTGCAACCTATCATTCCCCTACCACCAACTGTCCATTTGGCTAAGTTATTGCAACCTATATGGTCCAGGCAGAGCCCATAATGCCATGTGGCTGCACTAGAAGCTTCTTAACATTTGGCATCTCAAATCCCTTTGTTCCTGGGTGTCTTTCCACAAGTGTGATACACAAGGTAAACCATATAAATTGGCCTTGTGTAACCACTCAACACAAACCAATCTTTCCATTCCACCTAGGTGTTTCATTCACTTAGTTGTTTTATTAAGCAAAACATAAGTCAAAGACTTAGAAATATTTCTCATAGCATGAATATATAATCCACCCTTGGATTCTACTAGCTAGGCTAAGCATGGCAATATCAAGTATCTTAACTTAGAGGAAATTCTAACATTACTACAACTACTAGGATTTCCCAAGCATAGCATATAGATACTTAGCAAAATAATCATGCAAGTCCTATACAAAATATTTCTAATGCATAGGTAAAAATATTGGGATAGAAACATGAAGCACCACTTGCCTTGGTAGTTTTGGGAGTAGCAACAATCTTCACAACCACAATCACTATTTGCACCAAAATCTACACATAAAAATAATGGCACCAAATTCACATATCAAAAATATACAAGCAAAAATATATGAATGCATGCAAATGCCATGTGATGATTTTCTACAACAAACAAGACAGGTAAACGGTATTTTATCATAAACAAGACCAAGACACACTAAATAATCTTTATTTGATCTTTAATTCATTTTTCAAATTATTTTTACACTCAAAATAAGTCTACAAATGTCTCTGCAAAAATAACCAATTTTACATAATCAAAACATTAAACACATTGCATAAATGGATAGCATTCTTTCTCCTGATTCCAATGATATAAAATTTGTAAAATTTGAACGTGTGGATCAAAAGTTATGAACTTTACAAGTTTGAATCACTAATAGATCTAATTTAGATTTTAAAACAAAGAACAGGCCACGCGGCGTGTTTTGATTGGCCCGTACCGGTTAGGACGGATCGATCAACGTGGACCGCATGATCTAAGTGAAAATGCACGGCCAGATCTAAAACATACCCCTTCGATAAGTGATCTATCGTATGCGTTGGATCTTGATCTGACGGCTATCGATCAAGCGACCACGGATGGGCGGCGCTAGCGACGGCGGCGCTGCGGCGCGGCTCTGCCAGTGATGTTCCGGCGGCTACAGGGGGGCTGGGGTCAGCAGAGGGGCTTACCAGACTCGCAGAGGCGTGTTGGATCTCAACGTGGCAGTGGCTTGTCAAGGGGCGCACAGACATGGTGGGGATTCCTCATCAGAGTGAAGCCTGTCGTCGGGCACGGCTGTTCGTCGACGTTGCCCATGTTGTAGGTCATGCTAGAGAGAAGTAAGCGATGCGTTAGATGCGGGGAATGACACTGGTCATGCGAGTATCAAAGAGAGGGCAAGGCGCGCTCGGGACTAACCAGATTAACTCGCCGGAGTTGAGTGCTTCGTCGGGTTCGCTCAGTCGTCGATGTTGCCGATGCTCGGGGTTGTCCTAGAACACAGCAGCGGTGTCAAACGATGCGCAAGGATGCAGAGGCTGTACAGGAGAAGTTAGGAGCCAAGGGACGCAGAGAGCTCACTGGAATTCGCTGCTGGAGTTCGTCGGTACCGCGGCGGAGTTTGGTGAAATCTGGGCAACCTGATGGCGAGGAGAGGGTGCTGTGTGGGGGGGAAATGGCCGTGGTGGAGAGGGGATTAAGTAGCCAGGAGCGGGGCGAGGATTACTCTCTAAATCAATGGGAATTAAGCGGGGTTTAACTGCGGCAAGGTAACGGAGGAGCAGTGAATGTGCGCGTGATTCTGGGGAAGAAGACGGTGACGTGGAGAGGGGCCACTAGTCAGCGACTGGTTGGGTTGGTTCGGTGCGGGTGAGAGAAGAAGCAGAGGGGGAGTGGCCCGAGTGGGCTTTTGGGCTGGATCTGGTTCTGAGCTAGTTTAGTAGCGCCGGAGTTTTTCAAATTCTTTTCTCTTTTTCAATTTCTGTTTGATTTTCCAGGAAACATTTTCAAATGAATTCAAATGCGTTTGAGTTCAAACTTTTTCTGGATTTTTATAAAGTGAAAATTGTACACATTTCGTTGCAGAACAATGTTGTACACTTTAGAATAATTTGGCACTTTGGGATTTTAAAATAAACAATGTTTTTACCCATTGTTTAATAAAGACAAAGTAATGATTTAAATTTGTTTCTTTGTTTTGAATCTTTGTCTAAGCTTTGGAATTCATCAAACAAACTTATGAACAATCATCTTTTGTTTAAAACAAATAATCTCTCAATAGAGAGTAGCATTAGATCAATGCTTTGCTTACATAAAATAATAAGCATACAAATGCTTTTGTTTTTGTAATAACTTTGAAAATGATCCTAAAATGATCATGAATGCATGGATGATATGCAAGACTTTGAAAACATGATTTTAGGGATGTTACATTCTTTTCGGCATGAAACTTTTGATCCAGTTGGATGTCAGTGTCCCTTAAGTGTGTCACCCTACGGTTCGCGAATAATGCGGACATGATCGAGACCCTTCTCCGATCAATAATCAGTAGCGGGACCTGGAGATCCATACTGACTCCCACACATTCAACGATGACTTTCCTGTGATCGTGGGAACCTTTTACGCTTGTATCTTAATCCCTTTGTTTCACGATATATTACATGTCCAAGATTCGATCATCGGTATCTCTATACCTAGTTTGATCGCGTTACCAACATGCACTCTTTTCTCGTTCCCGTGATATAACATTCTAGTGATCAAATCACTTGCTTGCAAGCTAACCAATGTGATATCACCGAGAGGTCCCAGAGTATATCTATCCGTCATCAGGATGAAAAAATTCCACTCTTGATCCATGTGTCTCAACATAACACTTTAGTAGTTTTGAAGCCATATTTATAATCATCCAGTTACAGTGTGACGTTTGATGTCAACAAGAAACTCTTCTCGTGTTAGTGATTGACATGATCTCATGGTCTAAGGATTAGGATCACTTCGTAAGTTGTTTATAGCAATATAAACTCAATGACTTTGATCGTAATGCTATACTTCGGATGAATGTTCATCACATCATTACACTAATGTTGTGATCTCGTTATTAACAACATCCAATGTCTATGATCAGGAAACTGTGATCATCTTGTTAATCAACGAGCTAGTTTATGAGAGAGGCATAACTAGGAACTTTTTGTTTGTTTATTAGACACACATGTATTAGCGTTTCCATATTAATACAATTATAGCATGCAAAATAAACATCTATCATATACTTGGAATACACATAATAAACACTTTATTATTGCCTCTCAGGGCATATTCCTTTCAGTCTCCCACTTGGAGTAGAGACAATAATCTAGTTACATAGTGATGTATCTAACACCCATGGAGTTCTGGTGTAGATCATGTTTTGCTCTAGGGAGAGTTTTAATCAACGGATCTGCTACATTGAGATCCGTATGTACTTTACAAATCTTTATATCTCCATCCTTGACATGCTCGCGGATGGAGTGAAACCGATGCTTAATATGATTGGAATGCTTGTGAGACCTTGGTTCTTTGGCATTGGCAATGGCACCTTTTTTTCACAATAGATCACCATTGGGTCCAACGCGTTTGCAACCACACCTAGTTCGGATATGAACTCCTTCATCCAAACTGCTTCCTGAGCCGCTTCCGAAGCAGCAACATATTCGGCCTCCGTTGTTGATCCCGCCACCACAGCAGGTTGTTTGGAATTCCTCCAACTAACCGCTCTGCCATTCATGAGAAATACGTATCCGGATTGAGACTTAAGAGTCATTCGGGTCGGTGTCAAATCTTACATCGACATAACACTTAGCGATAAGATCTTCTTCACCTCCGTACACAAGAAACATATCCTTAGTTCTTCGTAAGTACTTAAGGATATTCTTGACCGCTATCCAGTGTTACGAACCTGGATTCGATTGGTACCTACTAGTCAAACTAATAGCATGTGCCACATCCGGTCTTGTACATAGCATTCCGTACATTATAGAGCCTATGGCTGAAGCATAGGGGACTTTGTCCATTTTCTCTCTTTCTTCCGCTGTAGCCGGACTTTGAGTCTTACTAAATGCCGTGCCTTGTGTCATAGGTAAGAACCCCTTGTTACTATCTTCCATTTTAAACTTCTTTAAAATCTTATCAAGGTATGTACTTTGCGATAGCCCTATTAGGCGCCTAGATCTATCTCTATAGATCTTTATGCCTAATATGTATGACGCTTCACCTAGGTCCTTCATTGAAAATTTGTTGTTTAGATGACTTTTAACATTGTTTAAAAGATCTATATCATTTCCGATCAATAATATGTCATAGTATCACAAATGCCACATTGCTCCCACTCACTTTCTTGTAAATACAAGCTTCTCCATAAGTTTGGACAAATCCAAACTCTTTGATCACCTCATCAAAGCGGAGATTCCAACTTCGTCATGCTTGCTTCAATCCATAGATGGATCGCTAAATCTTGCACACCTTGTTAGCATCCTTAGGATTGACAAAACCCTTTGGTTGTATCATATACAACTCTTCTTCAATATTACCATTGAGAAACACGGTTTTGACATCCATCTGCCATATGTCATAATCGAAATTTGCAGCAATTGCTAACATAATCCTAACTGATTTTAGCATCGCTATGGGAGAGAATGTCTCATCGTAGTCAACTCCTTGAATTTTTCGAAACCCCTTTGCGACAAGTCAAGCTTTATAGAAGGTTACATTACCATCAGCATCCGTTTTCCTTTTGAAAATCCATTTATTCTCCACGGCCTTTCGGTCGTGAGGTAAGTCCAACAAGTTCCAAACTTGATTTTCATACATGGATTCCATCTCGGATTTCATGGCTTCTAACCAATTGTTGGAATCCGGGCTCATCATCGCTTCTTCATACGTCGTAGGGTCATCATTTTCATCAACCATGAAATTCATGACAGGATTTCCGTACAGCTCGGGAGCTGCACGCATCCTGCTAGACCTGCGAGGTTTGGTAGTATTCTCTTTTGGAGTTTCATGATCATTATCATTAGTTCCTTCTTCAACTGGTGAAGCCAACTCCGAAACGACTTCTAGCGCTGTGCTACTCGCCATACTTTGAAGAGAAGGTTCAATAACCTCTTCGAGTTCTACCTTCCGACTACTCACACCTTTCGTAGAAACTCTTTCTCTAAAAAGGATCCATTCTTGGCAACAAAAACCTTGCCCTCTGATCTGTGATAGAAGGAATACTCAATAGTTTCCTTAGGGTATCCTATGAAGACGCATTTTTCCGCTTTGGGTTCGAGTTTATCCGGTTGAAGTTTCTTCACATAAACATCGCATCCCCAAACTTTAAGAAATGACAGCTTAGGTTTGTTTCCAAACCATAATTCATATTGTGTCTTTTCAACGGATTTAGATGGTGCCCGATTTAAAGTGAATGCAGCAGTTTCTAGTGCATAACCCCAAAATGACAACGGCAAGTCCGTCAGAGACATCATAGATTGAACCATATCGAATAAAGTACGATTACGACGTTCCGACACACCATTTCGATGTGGTGTTCCGGTAGGTGTGAGTTGTGAAACAATTCCACACTCTTTCATGTGAGTGCTAAACTCGTAACTTAGATACTCACCTCCACGGTCGGACCGTAGAAATTTGATCTTTCAATTATGATGATTTTCCACTTCATTTTGACTTGTGTTTCATCAAGTACCAAAATAACCGTATCTACTCAGACTTGTGTTTCAGACTTGTGTTTCATCAAGTAGATATAACCGTATCTACTCAAATCATCCGTGAAAGTACCAAAATAATGATATCCACCTCGCACCGACACACTCATTGGACCACATACATCAGAATGTATGATTTCCAATAAATCTGTCGCCCGTTCCATTGAACCGGAAAACGGTGTTCTAGTAATCTTGACCATAAGGCATGGCTCACATGTATCAAATGATTCAAAATCAAGTGATTCCAAAAGTCCATCTGAATGGATCTTCTTCATGCGTTTAACGCCAATATGACCTAGATGGCAGTGCCACATATATGCGGATATATCATCATTTAGTTTAATCCTTTTAGCATCAACATTATGAATATGTGTAACATTATTATCGAGATCCAATAGAAATAAACCATTCATCATCGGTGCACGACCATAAAAGATTTCATTCATATAAATAGAACAACCATTGTTCTCAGATTTAAACGAATAACCACTTCGCATCAAACACGGTCTAGATACAATGTTCATGCTCAGTGCTGGCACCAGATAACAATTATTTAAGTTTATCACTAATCCCAACGGCAAGTGGATAGGTAGCGTTCCGACGATGATCACATCAACGCTTGATCCATTGCCGACACGCATATTGACCTCACCCATTGCTAGTGGTCGCTTGTTCCGCAGCCCCTGATTTGAGTTACAAATATTAGCAACTGAACCGATATCAAATACCTAGGTGCTACTGCGAGCACTAGTGAAGTACACATCAATAACATGTATATCATATATACCTTTGTTTGCCTTGCCGGCCTTCTTGTCTGCCAAATACTTGGGGCAGTTGCACTTCCAGTGGACAGTCCCCTTACAATAGTAGCACTCGGTATCAGACTTAGGGCCAACTCGGGGTTTCTTTTCAGGCACGGCAACCAGCTTGCCACCCTTACTTCCGTTCCGTTTCCCCTTCTTGTCTTTCTTGAAACCAGTGTTCTTATTGATCATCAACACTTGATGTTCCTTTTTGATCTCCACTTCTGCAGTTTTAAGCATTGACAGAAGCTCGGGGAGAGACTTATTCATGCCTTGCATATTATAGTTCATCACGAAGCTCTTATACCTAGGTGGCAGAGACTGCAGAACACGATGGATGCCTAAGTCAATGGGAATCATTATTCCCAAGGACACAAGCTTATCGGCGTAACCCGATATCTTGAGTACATGCTCACTAACGGAGTTGTGCTCTTCCATCATGCAGCTAAAGAACTTTTCTGAAGCATTGTAGCTCTCTATAGCAGCATGTGTGTCGAAAATCATTTTCAACTCACCCATTGTATCAAATGCATTACCGTTTTCGAAACGCTTTCGAAGTTCTGGCTCTAGCCCATACAATATGCCGCAATGAACTAAGTTGTGGTCCTCCTGACGAGTCTGATAGACATTCTTCTCCTCGTCAGGGGCATCCTCAAAAGGTGGGGGGCCTAGCGGCGCTTCTAGCACATATTGCTTTTTGTGCAGCAGAGAGGAGAATCCTCAAATTCATGGCCCATTCGGTAAAGTTTCTACCGTTTGTTGCAAGTTTCTCTTTCTCCATGAACACATTGAAATTAAAAGCAGGTGGTGCCATCTACAACAGAATTTGTAAAGTTTAGACTAAGTTTATGATAGATTCAGTTCAACTAATCCACATTACGAATGAACTCTCACTCAAAAACGACATCCCTCGTGCCTTTTTGGTGATTACATGAACCAAATCCACTACACCAAGTTTGATCATCACGTGAGTCGGTGTAGCTTCAAAGGCGAGCATCAAATGGGCATCATATCTACTATATGACTCATGCTTAACCTTTCGGTCCGTGTTCCGAGGCCATGTCTGTACATGCTAGGCTCGCTAAGTAAGAACCTTAGTATTCGCGTGTGAACTGTCTTACACCCGAAATATGGTCGTGGATCCAAGAACACCCAATCATCACGTGATGTCTTGGAGCGACGAGAATATAATCGGTGCATACTAAAGGAAGAACACATTCTTATCTTGATATTTAAATGAGGGATCATCTTATTATGCTAATAAAACGCTAAACAAGCAATATAAGATGCTATCAAACATCACATATTTATTAGTGAAATGATATGGTTCCCGCATATGATCTCTATCATGTGCACCGTGATATGATCACTATCATACATTCGTGTGTAAGGCCAAGGTATATGGAACTTACACGTTATGTGTGTTGTAAGAGTATCATCTCATACTTCTACTTACAACAACACCATATCATAACACTAGCCCAGCAACAATCTAAACTAGACGCCTCTAATTTATCCATTGCAAGTTTTACGTGGCTTAGGGCTTTCGAAGATAGAACCGTTCTTACCTACGAACATGAACCACAACAAGGATAACCAAATTGTTGACAACTCGTTGCAAAATAGATATTGACTATAGTAGGAGAGACAGACACCCTCTAGCCACTTATGCAAACTATTTGCATGTCAAGCGTGGAACATGTCTCATATGCGAGGACATGTAAAGTTTGTCCGGGCCGCTTCATCCCACTATGCCACCAATATCCAAAATTACAACTAAGGAGCAACAACATGATCATCATCGCCCACATACTCATATGTGTACTACCCGTGTAAAGCATCTACGCATAGATCCAGCTCTGATATCACTGTAGGGTTCGCAGCATAGAAAACAAAAAAATCCTACGATGGGAACTATGTACCAAGATCTATCTACTAGATACAAACAACGGGCGGATGTATATCCATAGAGAACATACCCTTGAAGACCGACAAAGCTTAATGAGTTGAACTCGTGGTTGATGTAGACGATCTCTTGCCGATCTCAAGATTGAGAGGAAGTCCTAGCGCCACAAAGCAGCAGCGCATCCGTCCTCGCACACACGTACAAGACACCGAGCAACCTCCGCCTCCTTGCTCCAGCGATGCAACGGAAGCACAACCCTTTCTTGCCGAATAGCCACCGGGAACATGTATCTCGCTAGTCTGAGACCATGGGGGATAAATTCTAGAGGGGGGAGAGATCCTTCATGAGGAGGTGCATGTGAGAGAGAGGGAGAGGGGTGCCTTTTATAGGAGGAGGGGGCACCCAAGGGGGTGGCCCCGGCCATGGGGGCTGCCCCCTCCCCTCCTTCATTCATGTGGGTGGACACTCCACTCACAAAAACCTCCTCAATTTCCTCCACTCAAAATCCCACTCAAACTTGCTATTAAATTTCCACCAAATTTAATGCAAACTCTCATTAAATAAAACTCTTTTTATTTATTCAGAATTTTGTCAATTACTTTAATGACAAACATTCACATATAACAACTTGCTAGAATTCTATTTCACATGCAAAAACACTTTCTGCAATTTCACCCGAAAACCTATTATGGTATCTAGTGAAATAAATTCCTGCGCTTGTTATTCTTTCCGCCATGAAAATTTTGCTCCAATTGGATGTCAGTGTCCCTTAAGTGTGTGATCCTACGGTTCGTGAATAATGCGGACATGATCGAGACCCTTCTCCGATCAATAATCAGTAGCGGGACCTAGAGATCCATACTGACTCCCACACATTCAACGATGACTTTCCAGTGATCGTCGGAACCTTTTACGCTTGTATCTTAATCCCTTTGTTTCACGATATATTACATGTCCAAGATTCGATCATCGGTATCTCTATACCTAATTTGATCTCGTTACCGACATGCACTCTTTTCTTGTTCCCGTGATATAACACTCTAGTGATCAAATCACTTGCTTGCAAGCTAACCAATGTGATATCACCGAGAGGACCCAGAGTATATCTATACGTCATCGGGATGAACAAATTTCACTCTTGATCCATGTGTCTCAACATAACACTTTAGTAGCTTTGAAGCCATCTTTATAATCACCCAGTTACGGTGTGACATTTGATGTCAACAAGAAACTCTTCTGGTGTTAGTGATTGACATGACTCATGGTCTAAGGATTAGGATCACTTCGTAAGTTGTTTATAGCAATATAAACTCAATGACTTTGATCGTAATGCTATACTTCGGATGAATGTTCATCACATCATTACACTAATGTTGTGACCTTGTTATTAACAATATCCAATGTCTATGATCAGGAAATCTTGATCATCTTGTTAATCAACGAGCTAGTTTATAAGAGAGGCATAACTATGAACTTTCTGTTTGTTTATTAAACACACATGTATTAACGTTTCTGTATTAATACAATTATAGCATACAAAATAAACATCTATCATATACTTGGAATATACATAATAACAACTTTATTATTGCCTCTCAGGACATATTCCCTTCAACCCCTCCATCGTGTCTGTGGTGAACTAGCGGTCCCCATAGACCCCTCCAATCTATCTCTTCACGACCGCACCATCCACCCGTCGCTGCCACCGCTCGCCGTCGTCGTGTCGCTGTCTCTAGTGACCAAATAGCAGTGGTGCCACCACTATCTGGTAGCCTGCGCCGCGCTCTCTCTAGCACGCCCAACAATGCTTCCAGGCGTGCACAGGATCGACAGATCCGTGCTTGACCTAGGAGCCCTGCCATTGCTGACGTCATGCTGGCATAGTAATTCCTTTTTCTTTTTCTTTAAATATTTCTGTAATAGTTTTCTGTAATTATTTTGTAGATGATAAATGTATGACATATGGGTCCCTGCTATAAGTAATATAAACATTTTCAGAAATGTTTTCAGTTTAATAAAAAATGTTAAAGTAATTACAATGTGTAATTATTTTTTATAATATTCTAAAAATGATTTAAAATGAATTAAAATGTGGAGAACATCATAACTAACTCATTTTAAATTAGAAAAATACAAATAATATATCAAAATGTTCAGAAAATTAAGATCTACATAATAGACTCATAATCATGCATTGTTAAGCAATTTCAATGACAAGTTTAATTAGAAGAACAAAATGAAGCCCACACGTGACTCTGAGGTTCCTCCTGAATTAGGGTTTGCACCCCTCGGACCCTATTTAAAATGACCGAGCATGTTCTAGGGTTTCATTTATGTATTATTTAACTTGTCATGTCATCATTCTTGCTTGAGCGTTGCATCGATGCCATGTGTTGATTGTTTCTCTCTCTTTACGGTGTTTTGGTTCTTCCCGGTAGAATATGATATCGAGATCGAGATCAAAGACCAAGATCAACATCATCGAAGATCGAAGATCAATACTTGACCAACTGTAATCAAGTCAAGTACCAAGTGTATAAAGATCTATAGTTGGGTATGAACAGGCAAAGGCAAGCGAAGCCCCACACATACATACAATCCTATTCTTTCAAAGTACTTCAATTCTTGCCATGTGCATATGATTCCAAAGTATTTTATCGATAGATAGAGTAATCCTATCTGATGTATGTTTCCTTTGTATCCTATATTCCCTGATCCACCGCTCCTAGCATAGCTAGGGTTTGGCTTGTGAAGCGTTTCTAGAGCTATTATATCTGTTGTGATTAGCCACGCTTAGTTGTTACCACTGGTCTGGTTGATGAATCAGAGTTGTGAATGAACCTAGTTTGACATGATGACGTGGTAAAATCAGTGATGAAATTTAAACATGCTAATGCTTGTATGGGAGGCCACGGTGGGTTGTGGTTTTTGCAGTCCCATACTTGACACTACTAGGACCTGAGTTCTTGCCTCTTGAACCAAGACTAGCGTACAGCCACACGGGGGCCTGAAAACCCCCTCGACCAACTAACCTGCCTAGTAGATTCCACGATTCACATAGTCCGGGCTTTCCATTCGACATACGCATTCTGGTTCTTCTCGAAGGAGGTGAAGGAGGTGTAACATCCCAGCATTTAAGAACCAACGAAGGGTAGATTTAGGAATCTGTGCAATTACATGCATTCATCTGTAAAAATGTGGGTAAATTTTTCGCCAAATAAAAACCTAAAGTGATCAAAGTTTCTTTCACTATTTAAGATTAGGAATAGCCTTGAAGCATGATCGTTATAAACTTTGATATGATCTTTATGGATTAGTGAGTTTTGGGAAATGAAATTTGAATTTAAACTTTGAGTGTTGGATTTATAATTTAAAAGGATTTAGAATTATGTTTGAGTAATTTGATTTAGTCAAGAGTTAACAATTAGTAACTCAAACTTTAAATAAATAACATAATCAAAAAAAGAGTATTCATCCCATATCTTTATTCAATAAATGAGTTACAAAATGTAACTTATGAAAATGATTAAGAATCTTTACAATAGTAAATGAAATAAAAGAAGAACATTTATATATTGAGTAATATTACAATCTTCATTACAAAAGGATAAAATAAAGATTACAAAAGCATAAAATAAATATTACGAGGGACTATTCTATAAAGAAAAGGAAAACCTAATCTAAATCTTGAATCTTCAAGTCTTGTACCTGCAAAACAAAACACAAACTAAAAGAAAGAAAATAAAAGATTAGGATATGTTACTCTCAGTAGTGACAGTGAGTTGCACTGTTCAACTTTACATCACTGAGTAATCTTTAGGGGCAAGTTTCACCAATATGAAAGAACTAAATCTTTCATAATTTTTGAAGCCATAAGTCAAATAATTTTAATCAGAGAGAGAGGAAAGTTTCATCACACAGGTAAAAGTAATCAGATAAAAGGTAACTTTCATTCCCTGAACATATCCACAAGGGTGCAGCAGACACACAGGAAGCACACACACCTAAATGCATGGTGTGTGCTGTCAACACAGCTACAATATCCCATACAAACAAAATTGCTCAGCACAGCCGTGGGCAAGCAACCCCAACACCATTTCCTTTTTCATACACATCAAGCACAGCAGCCAAACCAAACCAAACCAAACCAGATCACACCAACCACACACTTGATCATCTCACCAAGATGGTGACATAAGGAGGGGTAGATCAGGTGGATAGCAAGAACAGGTCAAGCCAATAGGGCCGGGAGGTGGATAGCAAGATCAAGGACAAGTTCTAGGATCTAGAAATAGCAGGAGAAGCACCAGATCAGGCTAGCCACACAACCAACAAGATCAAGCCACAAGATCAACAAATTGCAACCCCAACAACTCCACTGTTGTGGTGAGTAGTAAAAGACAATCACATGATTTATCTATCTAAATTAGACAAGAATCCATGTGTTGTCATGTACTCAACTTCTCATAAAAACACCCAAGTGGGGTGAGTCCATCATAGAAGATTTTAAACATTAAAGCCATCAGAAAACTATATAGATCCAACTAGGATCTCATAACAATCTCATTGATCCTAGCCATCAGGCCATATCTTAAATTCTAAGAATAAATATAGCTAAGATATGGACTTCTAGGCACACCTCTTAAACAGGAGTAGCACCATAGAATTTCTACATCTTATAGATCTATATAACTTAATAAGCCTACAAATCATTTTTCCCAACTTTGACTCAGGAATCAGTAGCTGGTACCACTACCAGAATAGATCCATGAGGAACAACAAGATAAGGACCTAGTCCCTAAACCTCAGACCAACATCATAGGCTTTAGGGTTCAAGGAAAGAAGTTTCCACTTATATCTGATATCAAGCTAATCTTAAGATTAAACAAAATCAAGCCAAGTAATAGAACCTAGTCTTGTGTGCCATATTAGGATGGTGTCACAAGAATAGCTTCTAAACCAAGCAGGTTAAGCATCTAGCTTTCACAGATAAACTCACAGAAAACTACAAATCATTTTCCTGATACTAATCACAGGAATCATTTCCAGGAATATACATATACATAACATCACTGTAAGAGACCAATTAATCTCAAACCGTATATGAATCCATAAGCCAACAACTACAGATACAATGACTTCATCACTCAAAAATCACTGTCAATAACTAAGTAATGACAGTGGTGAACTCTCAAATCACTAGGATCTCCAAGTAGTGATTCTACGGTAACACTATCATTTGAACCATATCAAATTAACCAATGGAATCAATCTGGTAAGCCACTAGCATCACCAAAGCCAACCATAAGCAGTAATCCACATCAAACAACCACTCATCATTCTTAGGGATCATCATTACTAGATCCAAATCATCATATATATGATCAACAGAGGGATATGAACCCTAATCAGAACAAGAACCCTAATTAGGATATGAACCCTAATCAGAACATGAACACTAGCCAGGGGGTAGCCACTAGAAACACATAGCACAAGGTGGCATAGCACAGAGGACGTGAGGGGAAGAAAGAACAACTTACTGAAGGTTGTTGCTGTGGGCGAGAAGACGAAGCAGAGGGTGTCGACAAGCACAACGGCACGGGGAGCACCCCAAGGAGGCGCTGTGACCCGCACCACATCGAGGCGGCGACCACAGCCACACCTGAAGGCGAGGGACACCACCACAGCACACGGGAGCACCAGCACCACCCCAAACCCTAGGGTTCGGGACGGAGCCGGTCTAGCCACAAGAGGGCCCCAGGTCCAAATCGAGATGGACAGGAAGGAGGAGCAGGGTCAATAACCACCCCATGCATCACGGCGGCGGCCGAGGAGGTCCACGGCGGCGTGAATCGCCGGCGGTGGCATCGCCGACCACGGGGTCGAGGGAGGAGAAGAAGAAAGATGAGAACGAGAGAGTGACAGAGAGAGTGTGGGCTGGTTGGGCCAGGACCCCTTCGGGGAGTCATTTTGGTTCTGCCCAATTGGGCCAAAACGGCCCAATAAACTCAACACAGCCAACCCAATCACCTAAAGCCAGTTTCAATAATTAAGAAAAGACCAAAATGCCCCTGAATTTAAATAAATTCTAGAAAATCAAATAAAAATCCAAAAATTATAAATAAAATATTTTTGGATTCACAATAATTCAATCTATCTAAATAAATTAAGAAATCAAATTTTAGGCATATAATTTTTATCAAGAATTTATAATATATATTCCTTATGGAATTTTATAAAATTAAAGAAAGATAATAAAAATAAATAAAAATCACTTTTATTATATACCAATATATTAGTATTTTAGAAAAATACTAAACAAATAATTTATATATTTTGTTAATGATAATTCTTAAAGGAATTATTAAATAAGTAAAATTCAAATAAAATGAAAGAAAATAAGGAATACAATATTCAATAAATATTAATAATTAATATTTATAAATTCTTTACTTATGAAAAGAGTTTTTTATAATTTAAAATAATGGGGGAGAATACACACCAAACTAACTGATGCATCACATTACTTTGCATAATTATTTTGCTTCTTTAAATATTGTCCTTACCGGACAATAATGATGTTTTATAGACATAGAAGCTCAAGGTCCAGTGCAAGCATCCGACTTCACTACCTTGCAATCAAAAGGCAAGTTCATCACTTGCTCATGTCCTTTGAAGAGTCATTATCAAAGTATTTGCAAATTGTGTGTTATCATATATACTCTAAAGAAAGAAAATATTATTTTCTCAAATAAATAAATCTTAGATATCATCCTAAGTGATGATATAATGGAGCAAAAGAACTTAGAGTTCTATTTGCAACAATGATGATCAATTAGGGACTTAATAACCCATGACATCAGTGATTCTAGCGCCGTATATCACGCGTTAGCCATGAGATTTGGAATGGGACAGAGAAGTCAGTTGTATCTTCTTCCTCTCGCATGTAGCCGGATGTGCAGGTCGTGGCTGTTATCACTCATAGCATGCATATTAATTGGTAATTCGTAGAGGATATGCAGAATATGGGTGAGAACCCTCAACGTCCCACGATAGTTCTGGCATCTAACGGTTTGTACAAACTATTGCCGTAATTCAATATGTGAGCATGGTGTACACCAAGAAGGCATGTGAGGTCGCGAAGGGGGCAGTGATTGGCTTGGATCACCTACTGGGCCCCACATCATGGAATTATGGACGGAAAGTACGTCCGGTTGTGCAACAAGGAGTTGATCTCTCATGGGTAAAGTAACGCACCTCTGCAGAGTGTAAGAATTGTAACTTGTAACTCCCTGTTCCGGGAAGGAGCTACGAACGCGGCAGGAAAGGAACTCCATGAAAGTTCTGGTCAACCTGTGAAAGCTGATGGTCATAGATTTTGATAATAAAATCAATCTTTGAAGAAAGATTTACAAAAACTGCATAGTGCCAAGGACTTATAGTCTGAGGTGGTAGTTAGAGCATCAAACTTCCCACCTTGCATACAATGAACTTGCTGGGTAACGCTGTTACTCATTCTTTTCTTTGATCCCTTGCTTAGACTCTGAGGATCCCGAAGACATGCCAATGTATGCAGCCGAATGCCAAGAAGATGTGTTCTACAAGGAGCCTGACATGTCAAGAGGTGTTGAAGGAGTGGATTACGAAATCCGCTATGGTGTCGATGACAACGTGTCAAACTAAGTACCCTAGTTAGTAGTAACCGACGGAGCCGAGCAGCACGAACCATATAGAATAAGCTGCTGAGCTCAACTCTTAGTTGGAGTTGTTACTTTTAAATTCCACTGAAACACTTTATATTTTGGTTTGTAAGTTGAATCTTTTTGAAGTCTTGAACTTCTGGTATTGTAATAATAATAATGTGTGAATGTTTGTAATATGGACCCACAATGTTTCTGTTGTACCACTCTGAGGGATGTGATATTTACAGAACGGTGTTCTGTGAATGTCATGTCAACGACTATAGTGTGCTACACATGCAGTGATATGCTGGGTCACCGCAGGAGGTGCATTCATACAGGTAGGTAAGCATAGCAGGGAATGAGAGAGGCCCGTCCTCCGTAATGTCAAACCCTGTTCACATCTCTAGGGACCGGCTTCGGGACTCGACCCGTTACTGCGGCATATCCTTAATGCGTGACTCATGGCTTGGCGAAAGCAAGGTAAATGTCGTGGTCAACCACTCTCTGTCGGCCTTCCAAGGAAGAGGGCTTATAGCTTGGCATTAAGAATCGGTTGGTACGTGTGGGTAAAGTTGTACACCCCTGCATGGTTAAATATTTTCGAAAAGTCATGTCCGCGGTTATGGACGACTTGTGAACGGATTCTATGATCACGGAGAACTATAAACTAATCATAAAACTTTGCAGATCAACGTGTGTTTAAGGATGCTTCCTCAGGGATCGAGGGGGTGATCCTAGTTGGTAGGTCAGCTGATAAAGATTTAGTGGATATCAAAAGATAATCAAAGCTAGAGATACCGCTCCCTTATCCCCTTTTAAAAGGTTATATTTAGTCAAGATTCTACTCCTCTTTTACAAAGAAAGTTGGCTTTATGCAAAATAACTCCACCAGCCATAAGTCTTGCGGAGTACACCCTGTACTCACCCTTGCTTCGTTGATACTTTTGCAGCAAAGTAAGTGTTACCATAGAAGATGAGTTCTTCTCGACATCGACATCGACGAGTAGCTTGGGGTTCCCAGTCGGCAGACCGGAATCTATGGATTGGGACGTGTTCATTATGCTTCAGGCCTCTTAGGCCATTTGTTAAGTTTGCTATACTTAGTAGCATAATTTGCCTTCCGTTGTTTGATGTTTGTGGTCAGTGATCTCTGTTTGTAATATTTGGCTCTTTGCTCAGTTATGAGCTTGTTGTAATAATTTTGTGTCGTAGGGTCACTGTTGTGTTACCGATTTTCTCTCTGTACGCTTTCGAGATTATGTTAGGCTTATGTTTTAGAGGAAGGTCTGAAATTTGTCTAGCCTTAATCCCGGAGGTATCATACTGCTCTAACCTAATCAACATCACGGATGTGGGAGGTGATGAATACTTGTATAATCATGTATAATATGATCATCAAAAGTGAGCATGATGATCTGAGTGGTTGATTTGTTGCCCTTTAAAGACTTAGGGCCCTCTTGCTGAGGTTGTTCATGAGGTGTCAAGGCTGATTTTGGTGCTTTACTAGAGGTGTACGATCAGCTGAAAAAGATCTCGTCGAGAATTTGTGCATGCTTAGAGCCAACAGCCTCCTGCTGCTTGATTTATTTTTATTTTTTATTTGTATAAATTATTGTGTGAACTACTTCCCTTGAAACAATCAATTTGTTGTGATAAACTAATAAACATGCTCCAATTGTGTGATGTTTTTCAAATTTGAACATTTTGATCTACAGCATGATCGTTGGGGGCGCCGGCATGGGACGGCTTCCCCAAAGTCACTACCAACGCGTTTGCCGGCGGGCGTAGGTGGAGATGCTCTAAGCGGATGTGTTGAGGCTGGAGATCAGCAGCCACTAGCAGCGAGAGGAGTCAGGTCGCATCTCAGCATCTTCCACCGGAAGTGCACATGCCACAGTTTCTCAAACAGGCAAATGACAGATCCGAGCCGAGGATGCCCAATTTTTCTATAAAAGGAGAAATTGTTCCTTTTTACAATTTCATTTCAAAAGTAAGGGTCGCCGATATACAGCCAAAATACAAGAGTTCAGTTGTATATATATCCTTGCCAGTCTGCAAGACCAACAGGCTAGATTTTTACAAGTTTTATACAGTACAAGAAACGGTCCTCTGAACGCACCAGGTGGCAGGGAGCGAACTGGTTCGTCGGGTTCATTTCAGCTGTCAGCGTACTCACAGTCGAGCAAGCGAGTGAGGACCTCCTGGCAGCTAGGTCGATCCTGGGGCTCTGCCCAGCAATCTGCGTCAAACAAAACAACTGTTGCTAAGCTCAAATTGAAGAGCGGAATAAGCCGACGACGGCTCAAGGTGAATCCACTCCAGACCGGTTCTAACGGAAACCTGGAATACGGAAAGGTCGCGCTAGAAAGCATCATTACCTGCAATTAATTTGCCAAGAGGTCCTTCAGGAATTTCAAGCCGTGAACCTTCATTAGCAACCGCGTAGACCACCTATCAAAGGCCAATTCACCAAGGTTAGTCAACAACTCGGAGCCAAGATATCCGCTTTGCGTACTAACATCTATATATAAGAACCATCAGGAAATAGGAATGTACCACACAAGATCAATGATCAATACGGTATAAAAGAACAGATGTGTCAATGCTTCAGTTAAGAGAATCTTTCTGGATATATTTCATTAATGTTGCAGACATTTTGATGTAAAGTGGATGAATGCTTACTTGAACGGGGGAGATCCCATCCCATGGGCGGCTCAACGTGCACAGCTCCCACATTATCACACCAAGGCTGAAAATGTCACATTTTTCTGAGAAGGGTTCGTTCCTTATGAGCTCAGGGGCCATCCATTCTGGTGTGCCAGCAGAGGAGTTATCAGTCATTGGACTATCTGTCATTGCTCGAGAAAGGCCAAAGTCACATATCTTCACAGTCCAGTGCTTGTTCACCAGACAGTTGGCACTTTTCAGGTCCCTGTGAACTATCTTCATACGGTGTATGCACATCAATCCCCTTTAACAAAATAATAATTCATTTTAGATGAACAATTAATGATAAAAGTTAGGAGCTGGAACAAGATTGGGCATTTATTTTTTCAAAATGCAGGCAAAACCTTCGCCTGATACATTAATTAAGAAGAAGATGCCCAGTTAATTAACAGAAACCGGGCTAAAACCAAAGATTGAGCATTTGAACTCCACATGACAAGAGAATTACATCAAACTGAGGGCGTGTTTTCTTAGAAGTGCCAGGACATTAAATAACACTAATAGATATGCATAGAGTATCATTTATCATATACAGGAAAAGATCTAACCTGCATATATCACGAATAATTTTCAGTCTCCTACGCCAGCTGAGCTTCTTTTTCTGACCACTCATATGGATGAGATAGTATAGTGATCCCATTTCCATATATTCAGTAACCATTGACAGGTGTGGAGGAACCATGCATGCCCCGAGAAACAATATTACTATAGAACAAAATACAGAAGTTGGTTTAAAAGCCATGTTCTAACATAGAGTACAACAGTTGATATCTAGAGTGACATAGTAGTTTCAGACTATACGTTGCATTGCTCAAAATGAACTCTTACCATTTGGATGTCGTAGCCGGCTGAAAGGAAATAATAAAATTATTAAAGCAATTATGAAAACCAGAAAGTTGTACAAATTACTCAGTCAAAAGTGTAGTTCCGGTACCTCAGGATATATATCTCATTGCAAAAATCTTCCATGTTTTCAGTTGTCAGATCCTGCTCTAGAAATACTTTGATAGCGACATCAGTGCCATTCCATATACCACGGAAAACCTCACCAAAGAATCCTGATGAAGAGTTTCAAAAAAAGGTTAGCTCCTTTGGTAAGCTAAACGCAAAAGAAAACACACCATTTCAAGCTTAGAGCATTTCCAACATGAAACAGAAGACTGAATATTATGATGACGATAAAATGGTGCAAGCAAGTCTTCATGTTTATCACCCTGCTGGTTAGCATGTGTACTCTTATTGTTTTTAACTATCAGTGATGAATAAGCTCCATTTAGTGCCCTCGAAAAATGGCATGAAAAGTTGGTGGTGTCGTTAAATTCTCAGAACGTAAATTGCTTAGTAGTACCAAAGTTCTCCCTGAATACTTGATTTAATTTGTTATAAAGCTCTAGTAAAATAATGATGAAACTTTATGAATAGCTTCAACAAAAGTCAAAAATATGAAGATAGATATAACAATATCAAGATGTAGTGTAAAATACTTGGGATATATTGAACTCGATTTCTTTGATTATCATAACCACTAATAGCTATTAAATACTCCCTCTGTCCCGTAAGATGTTATTAGAACCAATACATGAGTATATTGGTTGTAATAACATCTTATATTATGGGACGGATGGAGTAGATGCAGCAGAACATTTAAATGCAAGGAACACAAGCAACACAATACAATGGGGCAGGTGCGTTTTAAAAATAGGTATCAACAAATCTATAACAGTAAATTTGTCTGAGTAAGTTCGAGATGACTTGCCTATTCCAACTCGTGTACCAATTGTGAGCTCAGAGAAATCTATGTTCCACTCTTGAAAAGGCAACAAAGGCTTATTAAAAGGAGAGCTTTGCAAAACCTTGTTCCATGCAAATACCATCTTCTCTTTGCTTATAAAATCACAATTATCGTTTGTTTCAGAGATTTCACCCCCATAGTCATGAGGAGAAGTAGGCAATGACATAGCTTTCTGAGTAGAACCAGCTCGGTTTCTCAATCCATTGTTGGTTGCAACAGTTCTCCCAGATTTACCATCCTGAGAGTCAAAATGAGAGACCAAGCTGATGAAATTCAAATGGCAATTACATGCAGAAGAGATAAAAAGCTAACATATTAGAATTTATGACAATGAAACAAGCATGTACATCATTTGGGTCGTCATTTGCATTGCTTTGGTCCTCTCCAATATATGAGCATGAACCATCATTAACATGATCCCTTTGGAGACGATTCTGCTTTAGTGTTTCATTCATAGCCCGAACTGCCCTGTCAAAGATTTAAGATTTAAACAATAAATATCTAATGCTCAATGAGGATTATGTAACAGAATCCAGACACATGCTCTAGGAGATCTAGTATCTAAACAATCATGATCAAACTGTTCAGTGACTCTTGAATTGATATTCTGTCAGTGAAAGCAACAAGTACACCTACACAACTTCTGAGACAAACTATGCCAGCTTGAATCCAATCATATAGTTAGACTTACCTCACAATGTCATCTCCAATCTCAGGTGTGATGCTAATGCTTCTTCGTCTAATTCTCCGAGGGTTAGGTGTAGTAGTGCCACCCGGATCATCTGATCTGCAAGCGTGTAATAATTTATTAAAAATGGATTTGCTAACCAAACTATTTTAACACATGAAAAGAAGCTTTGCAAAATAGAAGTAAAATGAGAAAATATGATTTTTTTTCTTGACCCTTACAAGACTAATTTGGCTTCGCAAAAACCAACAAGGGATTCTAGTCCACAATCAGAACTTGCTAGAAAGCCATAACTGTGGACCAATTGGTGGAGATCAGAACTATAACAAAACCATCTACCAAAATAGTTTCAATTATGAAGAACACGTAGAAGTGGTATCAACACACCATGGAGAATAGTTGCGACAGCAAACAATTAATAAAATGTAACACAGCATCCACAAAAGTAACAGCTGGCAAACCTTGATGTAACTACATCTGTGTATTCTTGAAATGATTGCCTCTCACCACCAAGTATAGATCTTCCCTTTGCCCTCATTAATGGATGCTCAGGACTACACCAAGAGAAAAGTGATAAAAGTATCACGTGAGAACATAGATACCTCAAGAAAATGGGAGGCAGATGCAATGAAACAATCGACAGATGCTCGTAATTCCTATCATGTAAGAGAATACTCACACTCACTACTAGGTAAACATTTGGTAACACAGGAAAGCATACAAACTATAGACATGCAACTAACATGGTAATTCTAGTTATACATGGTAATACCAGTTACAAGTTTCACTAAATACATGGTAATACGAGTATGCAGCAATACAGTACTTAGTTACAGGTTTTAGTAATACTATAAACATGCAAATAGCATGGTAATGTTAGTTACAGTTTTCAGGAAAGGCATATATGCCTTGCAAATCCAACAAAAAAGGGTGTGTAATTCTACAAATGGAATCTGCCAAACCTAAACAAGGCATAGGACCTAAAAATCGGTAAAACTATGCCCCAGTAGCTCTCAACAATAAGGTTATAAACTTATAGGAAAAGAACTACGAAAAACAATACTAGATTATAGAATTTTACTAAAGCAGTAAATGCCTGGAGTTGAGTGGTAACCTTGAACTAGCACCACGAGGTTCTTCAGCAACTCCTCTCCTCTGGCTTCGCCTCCAAAAGGCATTTGCTATATTTGGCTCACTACATGAGGTGCTGTTTTAGAAAATAAAATTTTCTTAGAAAATGCAACAACAAGTCAATATTAACACAAGTATCAGATCATTACATAAAAATTCTGACAAAACAAACAAGAGATTTGCTTCTGTACACCCCCTTTCTGAACAGTTTATGAGTTACAGTGCAGATCAGTGGTGGGGATTAGAACTAGTCCACAAGTTATCGAACGTAATACATGATCAATTTCAGTTTTACAACACTACCCCCCCTCCCCATCCCCATCTCATCAGTCACCACCTGATCCCACCCCTCCATTGTGTTCTCCTCCATCCACCTCTGACCCCTGAGCGGATCTACTTCCTACTGCCGGACATTTTCCACAACATGTAAGGATCCTCCACCTACACGTGTCTGGCACCTCGTCTTGTGCCTTTTCCACGAGACCCTCTCTATGTAGCAAGGGCTAGCCCAAGCAAAGATGCCATCACGGCTATAAGATGCAGGTTTAACCTAGAGTATGAATCAAATGTTGGGTTTCAAACATCAACTTGCTTTAAAATTCTGCATGCAGGCATCATGCGGGCATATGTGCATTGATCCGTACATAACAAAGTATGTACTTTGCAATAATCAGTGAAAACAACAAAACTGTCCTTTGTAAATGACCGAGACTCAACAGCTAATTCTCCTAAGGGGTGTGTAAAACTAATCAGTTAGAAGTGAATAATATTTGTACTATTAGGTGATACCTTAATTTCCCCTCTGAAAATGTTCTTGATCTCAACATTGTATTACGCAATGAACGCCCAGACAGATTTGATGAAGCTTCAATTCTGCACTGAGATAGAGATGGTATGTTTTTATGTTGCTCAAATGTAAACTCAAGAAAGTTGGAAAAGAATTACAGAAGGATGCAAGCAACAGAAGGAATGAACCAATACGAATGGAAGGTGTTTTCCTTTCATACATGATATACCAGAGCATGTAATATCCGCAACAAGTATATGATTATATTACTAAAAATATCCATGACTGATTTTCCTCTTGCAATTTCTGTATTTGGCTAATGTTATCATTTATGAACTTCCCATGTAATATCTTCGAATATTCTATATTTTTCTTCATGTCAATAACCTATCTCAGCATCTATTGTTGAAGTTTGCAGATTCACTTCTGTAGCCACCATGCAATCATAATGCTCCAACCAACCAATCTAAATAAGCAAGGGATACATCACCATCCCTCTTACAAATTAGTTGGATTTTCAGCAAGTTTTTTTTAAAAAATTGGTTCGAAATGTTAGAGTTCTATTGCTGATCGTGTTTCAGTGAACTTGTAGCCTACCCAACAACAAAGGCTATCGCAGCTTTCATCCATCACTATATTGAAAATTTGTTAAATCAAGGTCCTGCAATCTGTTCGAAGGTTCAAGATAGAAATTGATCCATTAAAGCGTGTTGACCACTTGTTTTATGCTACTTAAATATTAGCAAGAACCGGCACAGTAACTCTCTATCATGATTCTCACCGAGATACTGGAAAATTAACAAAGAGTCCTGAATCGGAAAAACTTAATGCATAAGCATACCCTTCAGCTTCAACTTTATCAGATAGACCGTACAGAGGGCTATTAGGCTCCAGGGGAGAGTCACATGAGTCATTTTCAGCTGAATCACTCTCACCCGCAGCAGATATGTGTGATATGAAGATAGCCTTGGCTGAAAAAGGAATCAATTGGCCTGGAAATCTCATAAGATCAACTAGCAGCTCCATAGAATTCAGCGGAACTACCACAGACATATGTTTGTAGGAATCCACAAATCCAACTGCACCCTCATCAGGTAGACCCTACGAAAGACATGATACTAAGCATTTGAACTTAGGCTAAATGTATACTCCATATAACATGAAAAGGGATGTCAACGTACCACAACAAGTTTACTCTCAAGGCCAACAGCATCTGCAAGAACTTTAAATAGGATAGCTCTGGGTCGGCATGATCCATGTTTTATCTGTCCAAGAAGTTGTGGTCCTCTATTTCCAAAGAAATGGGCATCTTCGGCTGAAGCTCTTCCTGGACTTGCATCAGGATTTTGGCCCTTGAAGCAGTCAAAAACCTGTTTGAGAATAAGTTGCTAAGTGTTAGACATGCATCAAGCAATAAGCTAATACTTTCTGACTCAAACATTAATTCAGTAAGGACAGACGTGATGTAATTACTGCAAGGACTAACAAAAATATCAGTTCCAGATATTTCTCTATCCAAAAATTTAACCAAATTGGTGTTGCATGTAAGCATCAAAGTACCTAGAATCATATAATAACAGCGACCACTCAAGTTCCCAATGGGGAATTGCACATGGGAAAAATAGACAGTTGTATAACTTACCAAACCTGCTATCTTCTTTATCACTAAAGCTGGACTGTTCAATCCTTTCACAAGTGCACCGCTAAGCTGCTTCAGCATGAAAATTTTCTTATCCTTCTCAGCGTCTACAACTATTATATCAGGCTTAAGCCCATCCGCTTCAAGACTTTGAAGGTCATTTAGTGATGGTATTGTCGGGAAAATCTCCTTCAGCTTTTTATCCTGTATGAGTGCATCACAGGTGAAAAACATAACCATAAAGAACTGAAACAGAGGCATAACCACCCCTAAATCACCATAACTTAATAATCTGATTAAAAAGATCAGTAAAAGAGACTGAAATCGAAATTCAAATTCTAGCGCATTTTCGATGATCCATAATCTTTAGACCTAGGTACTCAGTTCCACATTTTTCGAGGAAATAACTTGATCCTCATTGGACAAAGAATTTTGGAAGGCTGAAATGTTTCATGTGCCAGAAAACTGTGACACATCATACCTGTATAAAATGTGATGGTCTGAAACAATATCGCCATTCGAATACATAGACTTTTTATTCCATTTTCAAATTTAGTGTTATCACAATGACACAATTGGGAAGTCCCAAAAACAAAAGGAAGAAAAGGACAACAAAAACTTTTCAAGTCGAGTCCACCTCCACTGTTACCAATTTGGATGGGGAATTAAGCATCTTCTTCAGGAAGTGGGTGCTTGACATGAAAGTGGTTACTTGACATGAAATTGGGAACATCTAACTCAAAAGCCACACGACGTACAGAAACGATCCAGTGTAGTTATTTTACAGGACTATGTCCAAATAACAAGAAAAAGTTTACTGAGAGGGGAAATCCTCACCGGGATGATTGAATAGAAACCATTAGGAATAAACCCTGAATAACTTCCTGTAGACCACAGTAATTGAGAAGCCTTCCAGGATGAGGACCTTGAATTGGCCAAACTGAATCGGGATTCTTTATCAGCCAAATCCTCTTGTTTTCTTGATAAGGCAACAGATTCTATCTTCTCCAAAAAGTCTGGCGGCCACCAGCTCGGTTCACATGAAGTAGCTTCAGACTGCCCCGAACTAGTTGGCGTTTCATCCATTTCTCAGATGGTGCAGTCCCTCATTCCGAACCCATGGGCACCATCTTTTGCATGCTAACATAAGCCATACAAGAAAACTTTGTATTCAGCAGACCACTGATCAATCTGGTTAATATCTGCAAAAAGAAGCACATTAATACAGATCTCAAGAAAATCATAAACCACTCAGAAGAAATTCTCCTGAGGAGGTTTAGTGGTCATGCGCTTTTCTTATATCTCATTATTTGGATAGGAGTTCTTTCACTGCATCTGCAGTACCACCAAAATTGGCAGCTCTGCAACAAAAACCAAATACTTTGATTTATCAACACCACATGGTATGCTTAATCTAAAGTTCTAAACCCATCTATACACTTTGTCCAGCAAAAAAATAATGAATTCATCGGTCTTTCTAAACAAAGTAATGCGCAATACATTAACAGATTATGCATAAGTACAGTAATGATTGTAAACTCCAGAAAAACAATCAAGAACTGGTTATTTTTCTAAATTCAAAAACCACTTGATAGTAACATCCAACTGAAAAGAGTGGGGACATGTGAACTGCGTGAGGCTTTGGCGTTGCCCACGAGAAAGGGCAACCTCAGTTGGTAGCCACTTGGTTTGTGGTGTACAATGAAGGATTATAGTGAATAAGAAGAAGTGGATCACGTCTCATCAGCTGAAGTGCATCCTGACGGAAATTAGCTTCCAAAAAAGAACCCAACCCACAATGTCATCACATGAAAGTTTGTCATGTCCCGTTCGTTAACCTGCAAGTCTGTTGCGACACCTGAATGATGCATACAGACAGACACGATCTACAATTCCAGTTACTCACATCTAATCCAACTAAACGTTATGAGCAGAGCACACTGTTAAAGGTGTCAGCAAAAATATGCAGTCAATGAACCTATCCGATTCACCAATGGAGTACTCTACCAGTACTGAGTGCTCCACGGTCTAGATCCAGGCCTTGTTTACCTGAATTTAGCAACTCGGCAGAAACCTTGGGTATAATAAACAGGAAAAATTATCGACACGTCATCATACAGTAACCAATAGTATGGTCCAAAATTCCATACACGGCCATACAATGGCGTGGAACTACTGCTCAAGCCTGTGCTCCGGCGGCTATTTATGACCGAAATGGGAAGAATCAGGGGCGTCTGCACCTGGAGTCCAATTCTGCGGGGGGTCACAGGACAAGAGCACCGTTGAGATCCTGTGCGCGCTGAACAACAGGAACCGAATCGTACGGGTGCACTGCGTACGCTAGTGGAGTACCAGCAAAGGAATCCGTAGCCGCAGCGAGTATTCCGGTACGGACGCATTTACACTAATTTGACTGGGCGTGGCAGATATATTCGGATTCGATTTCTCACGGTAAGTCCAGAAAAAAACAGAGTACTAGATCAGAGCGCACCGAATCCAAGCAAGTGAGAGGGCCGGCAGGCTTACCAACAAGAGGGGAAAACGTCCAGGTGGATCTCCTCTCCGCTTCGCCAATCCAGCAGCGCCGGAGAGCCCAAGGACGGGGACGCGGCGGCGGAGAGTCCAAGGTAGCCAACTTCGCCTGGGTGGAAGGTAGCGCCGCGCGTCCCGGCAGCGGCTTCGGATTTGGGAGAGGACACCGCCACGCAGCGCGGCGCAGGTTCGATCACGCGGGCGATTTGGTGGTGCGAGCGACAGAGAGAGACAGTGTGAGATAGAGGAGCGGTAGGTGAGCCGGTACGGTAGGTAGGCAGCGATCGAGCAGCGCGCGGCGCGCTCCTGGCGGTGGAGCGGGCGAGAAGGAGGAAGAGGAGGAGCAGGGAGAAGTAACTGGGAGTCGAGCGAGCGAGAGTTGAGGCCCGGGAAGGAGGAGGGGAGGGGGGCCGAGACGGCGAGAGGCGGGTGAGAAGATTAAAAGTACGGCGGCTCCAGGCTCCAGCTGTGGGGGAGGCGTCGGTACGCACTGGCCTTGTGCGGGGAATGGCAGAGCAGCCAGGAGGGAACCCTGCTGACGGGGGTTTTGTAGGAACTGTTTGCTGCTCGTGTGTGTGTGTGTGGGTGTGATGCGTATGGTTTTATTGCAAGTAAGTGTACTGCATTAACTGCGAGATTTACATTTAGAGCAGAATTAATGTTGAATTATTTACTGTATAGATTGTTCTACCGATACTTGCTTGGATCGAGTATGGCCATGATCCATAATTTTGGTTACTATCTCCTTCACGGTTTGCAGGACGTCTAATTAAATTTAAGTTTTTCTAAAACTACAATGTTTCTAGGCGTATAAGAATTAATTGTTAATTAATATGACACCTTTCCTCCCAACTTCTTATGCATGCAACAGTTTCCCACCAATGTATACGTCTTAACCGCTCACTAATAGGCTAATTTTCAGCCAATACGTACACACCTAAATCCGTGAGATTTTTATAGAGCTTCCTACAAACCGTGAAGGAGGTAGTGGTGCTTTTTTTTAGGAAATCCAAAATTTTGCTTACTTTATTCTCACATGCATAGGCGGACGCAGCGTCCCTGTAGCCTAGGCACGCGCCCAGGTTTCGGGCCCGGCCGGCAAGCCTAATTAATATCAATTAAAGGTGAAAATTAGTAAAATTAGCCTCTAAATTAAGAATTTGCCCGAGCTTTGGAAATTTTCTAGGTCCGCCACTGCTTACAGGTAAGAATATTTTCCTATAATGACCTCGATTTGGTGGTGGTGGCCCGTTTGATTTGCGCAACAAATTAAGGTGTGAGCATGTAAGTGATTTTGTTAGGATGCGTTTGGTAAGTTTCATTGTTTTTTGCCCAACCGGACATAGCTGAAGTTGGGGGTACTAGGAACAAACATTTATTGGGCTACTTTGTGTAATCCGTTTGGTATATTGCATGAGGGTGGTTGTATGGGTTGGACTACTATGTTCAAGTAATTTGATTGACTGTGTAATAATCTTTTGGTCCATCTTATGCAAACTACTCTTGTTTGGCTATTATTAGAGGCCCGCTACAATCATCTTCTTCAACCTTATGGTGAGCTTAGCATGAAGAAAACAGCATCACATACAGAACACGAAGAACACAAGCATAACAACACGAAGACACATGCATAAGAGGAGGAGCAAAGCCAGAACAAGAGTAACACAAGCAGAACACCAGGAACAACACGTCTAGAACAACAATCAGAACATCATGAAGAACACAATCAAAACATTAGGAAAAACACAATCAAGACATCAGGAAGAACGAAATCATAAGAATAGGAAGATGACAAGCATGTACCAGACATAACAAGCAACATATTACACTAACATGTCCATGCATGATCGTTGCCAAAAGGGGACCAGTTCATCATATCACCACCAGTTCACCATCACATAAGGGGTTACTATATACCACCTCATCAGAAGTTTCTAGGACATAGTTATAACATCAATGCAAGTAGAAGTCATCAATCATAGATTTCATTGATCTTCTTCAGCTTATCCTTGTTAGCCTCACTAGCTTTCAGCATATCAAAGATGGTGTACTCAAACTTCTTCTTTTCCTCCTTCAAAACCTACATTTCCTCATCCCATTTCTTCTGCTTGGCTTTCATCATCTCTTCTTGGGTTTTCTGCACCTTCTTTAGCATATCCACTTCAACATATGTTTCTAATTGGAGTGGGAGGGTCGGTCGCTCGTCACCCGTTCTCTCTCCCCTCCCTCTTCCCCTTGAGAGTCCGCCGCCGCCACCCGGGCCCTTCCTTCCCCTCTGTCGGAATAGCCGACCGGAGTGGGACTGGATGTGGCGGCGGAGTAGGATGTTCAGCTGTTTGCCGGAGTTGGGCTTTATGCCTAGTAGTTTGAGGCGGGCAGCAGATCTTGGCAGCCGGATCTGGTGCGTTGTAGGAGGCTTCTCCCTGGCCATGGTGCTCCTCTGGTCGGAGTCTATGGTGGTGGAGAGAGCCACCATCTCTTTCAATAAAGTTGTCTCTGGTGGAGATCTGGTGATGAAAGTGATGGTGCCTCCCCTGGACGGCCATGATGGTGAGGGAGGGAGGCATCTCATCGAGCGTGGTGGTGTTCTGGAGCTTCTCCCGGCCGGCCAACGTGGCGAGGGGGAGTGGGATTCCGATGAGACGCACTCTGTATCGACTTGGATCTTCATCTGGCCTCCTGCGGTGGCTCTAATCAGTTCTCCGGCTCTTCTGGTGCACCATGGTGGTGGTGAAGGGGAGAAGGAGACGGTGCTAGGCTGGCAGGTGGCGTCTTGGACTAGCATCGATAACGGCGAATTATCTTCTGCTACTGCAACGATCTCCTCTGCTCCTAGAGTTGTTGTGCTCCCTTCGAATCCTCTCCAGCGAGCTTTCAAGGTGGCTAGGGTGGTACTCCGGCATCAATCTGCTTTGCCAGAAATTTCCAAAGCCCCCTTCTTCAACCTCTGGCAGGAGGCCCTCCCATCCTTGCCTGTTGACAAGCGCGCGGCCAATGATGGTGGCAATTGCATCGTCGGCGAGATCAGAGTTTGCTTAGGGACTCGATGGCATTTTTTGCTTTATCTTTCTAGGTCCTTTTTAAAAATTGGAAGGACATGGTTGTATTTTTCCATTTATGTTAGGTCCTTCCTGCAGTATTGTAACACATTTGTCGTTTTAATGCTAGTTCTGTGACCTTCGGGTCCCTATCCTTGTTAAAAAAACCATATCCACTTCAATCTACAATGCTTTTGTATGCTTGTTCTTATCCACTGATTCCTCCTCGGCCCTATTAGTGGTTTCCCTAATCCTAGACAATTTCTCCTCCGGCACCTTTTTCTCAGTTTCATCCATGAATTTTTGGACATCAACTAGAAGACTTGAGTGTTTTTTTCTCAATCTTGTTCTTCTCATCATCTAGCTCCTTCACTAACTTTGCACTCTCAATCATCTTGTCAATTCTTGCAATGGTGTTGTCATGATACATGCCCTAGAGTCGACCTAATGCATATTTCGCTGGTTCTGGCCATTGCTTATCGAACCAAGCTACAAACCCATAGTTTGCAACTTCCTACGAAGCAGAATTGTGCACTCAAATCTAGTGGATGAGCTAGTAAAGGGAAAATCACAAGCTAAGAACTTACATTCTGCTCTTGGCACAGATAGAATCTGCGGCTAGTGTTGCTTCCTTCAAATGCAACACACTTGACAAGCTGAATCTTGTGGACACGACACACCTCTGGACAATCTAGTGCTATGTCATAGAATGTGGGATCTTCGATGCATTCAGGAGCATAGTCCATGTCCATGAGGTCCTAACATACCAAATCGAGTTCATCCAAGGCCTAATCAGAAATTTCAATTGCTAGCAAACCCTAACCCTAGGGAGGAATTGGGGAAATTGACATTACCCCTTGACACGATTGGTTCGAGCTCTTGCCGTCATTCTAGCCCAGCATGGCAACTGGAGAGAAGTCTCGATGAAGCGGAGGTTGTAGTCTTCACGGGATCACCGTTGTTGCCGTCGAACTGGAGATAAGGGAGCCTCCTGCGGCTAACCAACCAGGAAAGATAGCTCGATGAGGGGTGGTGGCTTTGGTCTGGACGGTGAGCGGGGTGAGAGTGTTTCGGTGGGAGGTGAGCGAATATCCCCCCCCCCACACACACACACACTTTTTCGCTAGAGTGGGAAAGCTCATGCCCGCGCCATAGTGGGTTGCACTCATGAAGGGGAGCTCCCCTTTTTCATCAAGTGGGTGCATGGAAAAATTGGCTCTCTGGAAACGCTCGATTCGAGCGTTGTCCATGAGCCGGGATGCGGGCTGCATTATAGTTCACGCTGGCGCAGCCCAACCTCCCATGCGGGCATCCAAATGGCCTATTTTCGTCGCGCACAGGCCAGGCTAGACCTCTTGCAGGCTACCAAAGGCGTCCTTATAGATGCATGGTAGCACCACATTTTCGTCCACATTGGTATCATCCTAGTGTTACGCATAGTTTATACTACTTCATGCAAGACCATCTATACATTTATTAGACAGCCTGAGTCTCCTGCTGAATATTGGGATCATTATATCCTAATAATTATGCATATAAATTGCTATCATGCTTATACTTGGTATTCAATTGTTGAAGCTCTACACCAAAAATATATATCCTAAAGATGTAAATGGATTACTACTTTTCACAAGGACATATATATAAAAATTTGGCATCTTGCCAATCTCATACCGGATTGTCAAACTCATACACATCGTTCGTCTCGGTGTTATGCGTTATGCTAGCGTTACCGTGATGGCACTTGATAGATTGGGAAAAGATAGATTATCCTACATTATTATTCGTTTATAACTTCGTGCAAGACCATTTGGGTTCATTGTCTAATATTGGATCACCATATCCTAATGAATATATATTATATTGCTACTATCATATTTACCTTGTATTGAACTGAGCGAGTTTCACACCAAAAATGGGTATTCTAAAGATGTGTATGAATTGACCTCTTGCTTATCTCATACAGGATTGAAAGACCCATACACATGGTTTCTATTGGTGTTGCATGCTCGCAACATGTCGTGCACCTTAGCCTCTTTATGTGGACGGTGTCTCGTGACCCTACATCATCATATATTTATTTTTGGTTCACCTAATTTTGAACAACAGAAGTTATCTAGATGACACACAAAAGAGATTGCGTCGAAATATATGTTAGCTTTCCTCATTTATCAAGAAAGTTTTCTTTGCCACCGTCCACCGATATAGTGTCATTCCAGATGGTGAAGGATAAACATGAAATTTTATATGTTCTGTAGGCACATAACAAAAATTGAAATGGAAGGCTAAAATAGCAAGTGTTTGTGCAACAAAAAGTTTTATATCCCATACAGTTGCATATTCTTCAACCTCTCATGTAACATAACCTTTCTCGAGTTGATTGGGACATGCATCTACGGTATTTTATGTTGGAAATTTTTCGATATGCTTTCCAAAGGACAAGATGCAATGCTCGGTGTGCACCATGGTGGTGGTGAAGGGGAGAAGGAGACGGTGCTAGGCTGGCAGGAGGCGTCTTGGACTGGCATCGATAACGGTGAATTATCTTTTACTACTGCAACGATCTCCTTTTCTCCTGGAGTTGTTGTGCTCCCTTTGAATTCTCTCCAGCGATCTTTCAAGGTGGCTAGGGTGGTACTCCGTCATCAATCTGCTTCCCCGGAAATTTCCAAAGACCCCTTCTTCAACCTCCGGCGGGAGGCCCTCTCATCCTTGCCCGTTGGCAAGCGCGCGGCCGATGATGGTGGCAATTGCATCATCGACGAGATCGGAGTTTGCTCATGGACTCGATGGTGTTTTTTATTTATCTTTCTAGACCTTTTTTGCAAATTGGAAGGACATGGTTGTATTTTTCTATTTATGTTAGGTCCTTCCTATAGTATTGTAAGTTTGTAACACATTTGCTATTTTAATGCCAGTTCTGGGACCTTGAGTCCCTATCCTTGTTCAAAAAAAAGCATATCCACTTCAATCTTCAATGCTTTTGTATGCTTGTTCTTATCCACTGATTCCTACTCAGCCCTATTAGTGGTTTCCCTAATCCTAGACAAGTTCTCCTCGACACCTTTTTCTCAGTTTCATCCATGAATTTTTGACATCAACTAGAAGACTTGAGTATTTTTTTCAATCTTGTTCTTCTCATCAGCTAGCTCCTTCACTAAATTTGCATTCTCAATCCTCTTGTCAATTCTTGCAATGGTGTTGTCATGATACATTCCCTAGAGTCGACCTATTGCATATTTCGTTGGTTCTGGCCATTGCTTGTCGAACCAAGCTACAAACCCATAGTTTGGAACTTCCTACGAAGCAGAATTGTGCACTCAAATCTAGTGGATGAGATAGTAAAGGGAAAATCATAAGCTAAGAACTTACATTCTGCTCTTGGCACAAATAGAATCTACATATAGTGTTGCTTCCTTCAAATGCAACACACTTGACAAGCTGAATCTTATGGACGCAACATACCTCAGGACAATCTACTACTATGCCGCAGAATGTGGGATCTTCGATGCATTCCGGAGCTTAGTCCATGTCCATGAGGTCCTAACATACCAAATCAAGTTCATCCAAGGCCTAACCGGAAATTTCAATTGCTAGCAAACCCTAACCCTAGGGAGGAATTGGGGGAAATTGACATTACTCCTTGATACGATTGGTTCGAGCTCTTGCCGTCATTCTAGACCGACATGGAAACTAGAGAGAAGGCTCGATGAAGCGGAGGTTTTAGTCTTCATGGGATCGCCATTGTTGCCGCCACCGATAACTGGAGATGAGGGAGCCTCCTGCGGCTAACCAACCAGGAAAGATAGCTCGACGAGGGGCGGTGGTTTTGGTCTGGACGGTGAGCGGGGAGAGAGTGTTTCGGTGGGAGGTGAGCGAATATCCCCCCCCCCACACACACACACTTTTTCGCTAGAGTGGGAAAGCTCACGACCGCGCCATAGTGGGTTGCACTCATGAAGGGGAGCTCCCCTTTTACATCAAGTGGGTGCATGGAAAATTTGGCTCTCTGGAAACGCTCGATTGAAGCGTTGTCCATGAGCTGGGATGCGGGCTGCATTATAGTTCACGCTGGCGCAGCCCAACCTCCCATGCGGGCATCCAAATGGCCTATTTTCGTCGCGCACGGGCCAGGCTAGACCTCTTGCAGGCTACCAAAGGCGTCCTTATAGATGCATGGTAGTACCACATTTTTGTCCACATTGCTATTATGCTAGTGTTACGCATAGTTTACACTACTTCATGCAAGACCATCTATACATTTATTAGACAGTCTGAGTCTCCTATTGAATATTGGGATCATTATATCCTAATAAATATGCATATAAATTGCTATCATGCTTATACTTGGTATTCAATTGTTGAAGCTCTACACCGAAAATATATATCCTAAAGATGTAGATGGATTACTACTTTTCACAAGGACAGATATATAAAAATTTGGCATCTTGCCAATCTCATACCGGATTGTCAGACTCATACGCATCGTTCGTCTCGGTGTTATGTGTTATGCTAGCGTTACCATGATGGCACTTGATAGATTGGGCAAGATAGATTATCCTACATTATTATTCGTTTATAACTTCGTGCAAGACCATTTGGATTCATTGCCGAATATTGGATCACCATATCCTAATGAATATATATTATATTGATACTATCATATTTACCTTGTATTGAATTGAGGGAGTTTCACACCAAAAATGGGTATTATAAAGATGTGTATGAATTGACCTCTTGCTTATCTCATACAGGATTGAAAGACCCATACACATGGTTTCTATTGGCGTTGCATGCTCGCAACATGTCGTGCACCTTAACCTCTTTATGTGGACGTGTCTCGATGACCCTACATCATCATATATTTATTTTTGGTTCACCTAATTTTGGACAACAGAAGTTATCTAGATGACACATAAAAGAGATTGCGTCGAAATATATGTTAGATTTCCTTATTTATCAAGAAAGTTTTCTTCGCCACCGTCCACCGATATAGTGTCATTTCAGATGGTGAAGGATAAACATGAAATTTTATATGCTCCGTAGCCACGTAAGAAAAAATGGAATGGAAGGCTAAAATAACAAGTGTTTGTGCAATAAACAGTTTTATATCTCATACAGTTGCATATTCTTTAATCTCTTCTGTAACATAACCTTTCTCGAGTTGATTGGGACATGCATCTACGGTATTTTACGTTGGAAATTTTTTCGATATGCTTTCCAAAGGACAAGATGCAATGCTCGGTAAAATTATATTTTTTTAATCTTATACCACACACACAATAGACACGTGTGCAGTCACACGCTGATTAGTGTGTACTTTTGCAGGAATCCATCTACACATCGTTTTTAGTTTAAATGAGAAATGAACCACTATTATCCTAAATAAAGTGTCTTGTCTATGATGTTTCAGATGCTACTAAGCATATACGAGTCTTTGTAGTGTATAAACATACTTTATGATTATTGATGTGACATTCTCACGGTTAGGCGTTCTGGCTACATGTAGTTGTCTTAATGTTGCATATTCATAGTATATAGTGTCACACAAACCTTTGCACGTTAGCGCGAAATAAAGATCTTCCACTTCACAGCAAAATCATTTGAGAATGAGAACATCGTAAGATTTACAGGATATGAAAGACTAGAAACATGGTAACAACCTTAAACGTATAGCTAGAAGTTTCGGTACAAGTTGAAAGGAGTATGTGAATAGACTATTTGTTTTTCTTATAGCAAATATTTTCCAGAAAAACTCTACCATCTCGTTGTTGTACTTGCAAGCTGAAAAGTTTAGCTGACCTTGGTAATATAAATCAGGGTAGTTCCTTTTGCACCCCACCCCCACCCTCCACACACACACAAATATATTATATACTATTTCGCCTGTATATGAGTATTTACAATTAGAGCATCTCTAGCGGTGTCCGTAAATAGCAAATCATAAACGTTCGAGTTCGGGACGCTGAATTCGCGATTCCTGCTTCGCGGGCGGCAGCGTCGAGCAGTTTCCGTAAACCAAAACCGCAAAACAGAATATGCGATGCGAATATTCTGTTTTGTGGTTTCGGTTTACGGGGACTGCTCGGCCGGATGAACTGCAAACAAAATCATAAACATTGTTTCGACAGCAAAAGACAGTTTGGACAGCAAATGCGACAATTGTTCAAATCAAATAATATAACACAAATAAATCATCCAAATTACAATATTCAATGAATCAAATTACAACAATTATTCAAATCAAATAATGTAACAAATAAATGAATGGTCCAAATTACACACGTTTTACAAGTACAATGAATTTTTTTGGGACATCACCTCTTGCCGACTAGCATCCAATGATGCTCGATGAGATCATTGTTGAGTTGGAGATGAGTGCTTACATCTTCAATGTTCTTATGTGTCTCAAGAAAAGCTTGGATGTGGTCGGGGTTTCTTTGTGGTTGCTCATGGGTCCCAACATTATCATAAAAGAACTCTAAATTTAAATTTTTTCATCTTCGATGATCATGTTGTGAAGAATCACACAATATGTCATGATGTTGCGCAACATTTTTTTGTCCCAGAAACGAGAAGGGCCTCGAACAATGACAAATCTTGCTTGTAAAACACCGAAAGCTCTTTCAATGTCCTTTTAGCATGCTTCTTGAGCTTGTGCAAAATTGGCCTCTTCTTGTTTGATAAGGGGTGGCCCGATCTTCTCGTTGAGCACGTCGTAGATGATGGTGGATGTAATGGAGATAACTTGTGGGATGTTATGAATCACCGGCTGTTCCCCCGCTGCCAATGCAACAGATCTCAATCCAGATGGTATTCGCAACTTCACACACTTGCGCACGTAGCCGCTGACCACGAAGCGGTTTGCAATCTACCAATTCCCAATGGAACAGCAGAAAACATGAAAACTTTCAGTAGCAAACTCCAGATCGAATCAAAGTGGAGATATGGTAGATATTCCTGATCGAATCAAAGAGGAACATATGATTTCAGATGAATGCTTGCAGCAGTTCAACGAAACAAGTATTGGTTTAATCTAAACGTGGTCTAACCCTAATTGCGACGGCTGCTAGGGTATATATGAGGGCTGGGGCGTCTTCCCTCATAATTGGGCCTAAAAACAGCCATAACTTGGCCCAAACTGACTCGGTTCGACTCAACTGATACATACCGACCCATAGATGGATTCGGTCTAATTGGCGTGCAGGCCAAACGTCATGGAACACCTCAAACATGTATTTCTGGGTGCTCCTCATCCCTTTCTTGATCATAGGTGATTTCCTCATTGTCTCCTAGTGCGCCTGCCTCCCTCTCCTCCCTCGCGCACTTGCTGATATTGGAAATCAGTGCTTGTTCTCCTTGTTGCAAATCTCCTTCTTCTCCACGTGCAACGCTTGTGTTATCAACAAACCTGATCATACAAAGATGCATAGACTTAGGCAGTATAAAGTTCTCATCAATTAAAATATCAGATTCAATTAAGAGTGAATTCACCTGTTGGCCTAGTAGCTTTGCACGTGCCCTTGTCATTGGTCCAATTCTGATTTCATTGGGCTTGTCTTGTGCAACAACATCATCATCATCATTGGGAGATAATGGTAAAGGACTAGAGATATCCTCATCATCCTCCCCCCTTCAAAAGGCGTCGACCTCGACGCTCCAAGGTCTTCTCCATCATATGGCGTCAAATCAGCAACATTGAATGAATTACTGACGCCAAACTCATCAATAGGAAGATAAATCTTGTACGCATTATCATTTATCTTGGCAAGCACTTTATATGGACCAGCACCTCTTGGCTGCAACTTGGACTTGCGCTGTTGTGGAAATCTGTCTTTGCGAAAATGCACCCATACCATGTCACCTGGCTGGAACAGCACCTCCTTTCTCTTCTTATTAACACGATCAGCGGTGTACTTTCCCTTCTTCTCAATTGCTTCCTTTGTCTTCTCATGTATCTTCTTCACAAAATCTGCCCTCTTGGATGCCTCCATGTTAACTCTCTCTTGAAGTGGAAGGGGCAGCAAATCAAGTGGGGTAATTGGTTTAAAACCATAGACCACTTCAAACGGACAAAGCTGCGTTGTTGAGTGGACCGCCCTGTTATATGCAAACTCCACATGCGGCAAATAGTCCTCCCACACACGCAGGTTCTTCTTGATCATTGATCGCAGCAACGTTGAAAGTGTGCGATTTACCACCTCCGTTTGACCATCAGTTTGGGGATGACAAGTGGTACTGAATAGTAACTTTGTTCCCAGTTTTCCCCAAAGTGTCTTCCAGAAATAGCTCATAAACTTCACATCAAGGTCAGAAACAATCGTCTTTGGTACTCCATGTAAGCGTACGATGTCCCTGAAAAACAGATTAGCAACATGCGACACATCGTCGCTTTTGTGGCAGGCAATAAAATGTGCCATCTTAGAAAAACGATCAACTACCACAAAAACTGAATCATGTCCTCTCCTGGTTCGAGGTAGTCCCAACACAAAATCCATGCCGATATCTTCCCATGGTGTAGTAGGAGCAGGAAGAGGAGTATACAAACCGTGAGGATTCAGTTTTGATTTGGACTTGTTGCAAGTAATGCAACGCTTCATAAATCTGTCCACGTCACGCCTCATATTAGGCCAATAAAAGTGATCAGCGAGCATGAGCAAAGTCTTCTCTTGTCCAAAGTTACCCATTAAACCACCGGCATGTGATTCCTGCAACAATAGCAAACGCACGGACGATTCTGGAACACACAGTTTGTTAGCTCAAAACAAAAATCCATCATGTATATGGTATTTTCCCCATGCTTTCCCATTAGTACACAAACCATATGGTGCTGCAAAATCATGATCGGTAGCATATAAAGCACGCAAACTCTCTAAACCAGGAACCTTTACATCTAAGTGTGTCAACAACATATTTTTCCTAGATAGAGCATCAGCAACAACATTATCTTTACCCTTCGTATGGAAAAGACTCAATAAATTCAACCCACTTAGCAAGACGTCTATGCAAGTTGGATTGAGCTTTTAAATATTTCAAAGCCTCATGATCATAATGTATGATAAATTCTTTTGGCCACAAATAATGTTGCCAAACCTCAAGAACTCGAACAAGCGCATACAATTCTTTGTCATAAACAGGATAATTTAACCGTGCACCACTCAATTTCTCAGAAAAATATGCAATTGGTTTACCCTGTTGCATCAGCACACCTCCAATACCAATTCCACTAGCATCACATTCAATCTCAAAGTGTTTATTAAAATCAGGAAGTGCAAGTAATGGTGCAGTAGTTAACAAACGTTTCAGTTCATCAAAAGCATGATCTTGGGCTGGGCCCCAAACAAATTCAACACCTTTCTTAGTAAGTTCATTCAAAGGGGCAGCAATAGTACTAAAATCTTTCACAAAACGCCTATAGAAACCAGCAAGACCGTGAAAGCTTCGTACTTGACTAACATTCATAGGAGTAGGCCAATTTTGTATAGCTTTAATTTTAGATGCATCTACCTTAACTCCATTTTTAGAAACAACATATCCCAGAAATATGACCTTATCTTTGCAAAATGTGCACTTATCAATATTGCCATAAAGCTTATTATCACGCAACACTTGCAAAACTTGTCGGATATGAGCACTATGTTCAGATTCATTGCGGCTGTAAATTAAGATATCATCAAAGTACATAACCACAAACTTGCCAATGAAATGCCTTAAAACATGGTTCATCAATCGCATGAAAGTACTAGGTGCATTAGTTAATCCAAAAGACATTACTAACCACTCATATAATCCGAACTTAGTTTTAAAGGCTGTCTTCCACTCATCCCCTTCTTTCATCCTAATTTGATGATAACCACTACGCAAATCAATTTTAGAGAAAATAGCAGCACCACTCAGTTCATCCAGCATATCCTCTAAGCGTGGAATAGGATGGCGATACCGAATAGTGATGTTATTAATAGCTCTACAATCTACACACATGCGCCATGTACCATCTTTCTTAGGAACTAAAATAACAGGAACAACACAAGGACTTAGGCTCACACGAATATACCCTTTGTCGAGAAGTTCTTGCACTTGCTTCTGAATTTCCTTCGTTTCTTCGGGGTTGGTGCGGTAGGGGGCTCGATTAGGCAACGATGCTCCTGGTATAAAATCAATTTGATGCTCAATACCTCGCACTGGTGGCAAACCTGCAGGTACCTCGCTTGTAAACACGTCGCTAAATTCCTATAATACATCAAAAACACCAAGAGAGAGAGAGGGGTCATGTCGTTAGAAACTAAAATTTCACCCTTGTACATAAGCACAAGTGGAACAGCAGTAGGATCCTCATGAAACTCTCTCAGATCAGATTTGGTGGCTAACATTACTAAGGAATGCACTCCCTCACCTTTCTTTTTTCCACTCATATTTGGCTTTTGGCTCTCACTCACCGAAGGTGTAGTCTCTCGTCTATCTACTCTCTCAGTTTCTTTCTCAAGATTCACTTCAATCTTTTGACGAGATTCATTTATAATATATTGTGGTGTCATGGGCCGCAAAGTAATGTCTCTACCATGCCAATTCAAATGATATGTGTTGGCTCTCCCATTGTGTTGCACACTGCGATCATATTGCCATGGGCGGCCTAACAACAAATGACACACGGTCATAGGAACCACATCAAATTCAATGGTATCTTTATATGGTCCAATCTGAAATTCCACACGCACCATGTAGCTAACCTTCATCTCTCCATTATCACTCAGCCACTGAATATAATATGGATCGGGGTGCGGTAAATACTTCAGTTTTAGCTTTGCACAAAGCTCTTTACTAGCCAAATTGCGACAGCTACCACCATCAACTATCACTTTGCACGCCTTGCCAGGACCAACAACAACCTTTGTTTGGAACAAATTGCATCGCTGACTTTCAGAGCTAGGCGTAACATTCAGGACTTTCTGTGAGCAAACAATGGTGGGATAGTGAGTCGCATATGCATCAATAGGACCATCGCTTGAATAACCTTCATCATCCAAAGCTTCAGACTCAGGGTCAGCATCATCACCGGTTTCATACTCGTTGTCGTCATTAATCAGCATCACTTTCTTGTTAGGACAATCCTTCCTAAGGTGACCCAAGCCACCACATGTGTGACAAGCCATGTCCCGGTTCCGTGCGGTAGATGAAGATGAACCAGTACCACTAGCTGCAGGTTGTGCTATTTTCTTTGCATTCGAAACAACAGTATCTGACCTGTTCGATGACGAAGCACGAAAACCTGAATTGGTACTTTGCGGGGGTACGCTACCAGCCGGTCGAGGTGTGAAACGACCACTAGCTGGAGAAGAACGAGCTTTATATTTGGCTTCTTCAGCCAACTGAGCTTCAGCTTCACGTGCATGATGTAATAGATCATTCATATCATGATATTGGTGATGCCGAACAGTGCGCTTGATATTATATGTCAAACCTGAGAGGAAACGCTGCAAGGTTTGTTCAGACTCTTCACGTACTCTAGCACGCTGCATAATCAACTCCATCTCCTGATAATAATCATCAACACTCTTCGTGCCTTGCTTCAAATTCTGCAGTTTATCATAGAGAGAACGAATTTAGTTGCGCGGAATAAATCTGTCACGCATCACTTGCTTCATAGTTCTCCATGTAATAATTGGGGGGTCACCTTCTTCTTGCCTTGTACGCACAAGATTATCCCACCAACGCAAAGCATACCCATCAAATTCAGAGGATGCTAACTTGATTTTTCTATCCTCGGTGTATTCATGCAAACGCCATAATTTCTCTATCTTCAGCTTCCATATAAGATACTCTTCAACATCATTAGAGCCCTCAAACTTGGGAAGAGAAAATTTTGGTTTCCCTAGCCCATCCTCTTGCTGAACCTCAGGATGAGCAACATTAGGACGTGCACCGAAAGGAGCAAAACCACGGCCATGAGGTATAGCAGCACCTCTTCCTCCATTGCCACGACCTCCATTGCCACGGCCTCCATTGCCACGACCTCCATTGCCACAGCCTGCAGGATGTGCAGCAGGAGCAGTTGCATCATCATCAAAATTTCCATGATTGTCACCATGAATACTTGCATCACCCTCTTCCTCCTCAGCATTTTGTTGCTGATTGTGCTGAAGATCAAAAGTTGCTTGCAACATAGTCACAGCTCGTGTTAAATCAGTGATAGAACGCTGAATTGCAGTCATGGTGTCTTGAGTGGTGGCAGCTGTTTCTTTTGCCTCTTTAAGTTTTAAATCAATAACACGCACATCTTCGTGTATATTGGTAACAACAACATCTATCTGACGTGTCAAGTGATCTCGCAAGGCTTCATATTTATTCCAATGCACCACAGCAGTAGGATCATTTTTCATCTGCACATTAACACTCTCAGACATGATTAGTAGGTTAGTGCAAACAAAAATAGGTGTATGGTGGAACTCTCACAACTCACTCGAAACTGAAAGAAAACAATGTATCTTACCGTTTCAAAGTGAATTAGGATAGCTTACCAACTTGTATGAGCAGAACGTGCACGGATGTGACGAAGCGAATACCGAGGAAAAGATTATCACACGACAACTAGGGGTATATAGTGGAGCTTGGTATGGATACCTAACAACACCAATTCAGAAATCCTAGTGCTGACCATATGACAAAGACCCACGGACACACACAGTGGAGATAAATGAGGCAATTGCAACTCTGAAAAGGAGCTCAAAATTAAGGTATATCGGAGTAATGCTCGTGTTGCAATGCACAAGAAGAGACGCTAGCAATGACTCAATAAAACGGGCACCAGATTGCTAAACTAAGCAGCCCGAAAAACACTAAGCATGCTAGTCTTCTAGGATAGTTCTAGACACCAAGAAAGGCTTACTAAGGCTCACAAAGATAGGAACACTATGTGGATTCAGTAATAAAAAAAAGTAATAATTTTTTTTTCACTCGCTCAAGCTTCACGTCGCACCTCAGAAAAGTCTGTGGTCGAGCGAGGGCGCGTCTGCGCGATTTTTTTTTCGCTCGCTTAGGCTTCACGTCGCACCTCAGAAAAGTCTGTGGTCGAGCGAGGACGCGTCTGCGCGAATTTTTTTTCCAGCTCACGTACAGATTGAAGTACACGATCGGGATCTATTTTTTTTTTCTTTCGAGATCTAGCAACTCTAACTCAACCAAAATAAAAATAGATCTACTAGAACTAATACTCAAGAACACGACGAACTAAATAGAAACAGTCTAAAACTCCGATTATGAGATAAACTTAGACGAAAACTAGGAAAAAATACTAGACAAAAACTACGACTCAGATTTAGAAGAAAGGCTACACAAAAAGACTACGATCAGCAACTAGAACTCACAAACAGTGTTATCTAGGCTATGGCAATACACTATGAACCCTAATATTTTTGTGTGGCTTTTTCTGTATAGGACTAAAACAACTAATCTATGGGGATGAATTGCTCACCGAGTAAACCTGAGAATCTGATACCAAGATGATAAGGGGTGACCCGATCTTCTCGTTGAGCACATCGTAGATGATGGTGGATATAATGGAGATAACTTGTGGGATGTTATGAATCACCGGTTGTTCCCCCGCTGCCAATGCAACAGATTTCAACCCAGATGGTATTCGCAACTTCACACACTTGCGCACGTAGCCGCTGACCACGAAGCGGTTTGCAATCTACCAATTCCCAATGAAACAGCAGAAAACACGAAAACTTTCAGTAGCAAACTCCAGATCGAATCAAAGTGGAAATATGATAGATATTCCTGATCGAATCAAAGAGGAACATATGATTTCAGATAAATGCTTGCAGCAGTTCAACAAAACAAGTATTGGTTTAATCTAAACGTGGTCTAACCCTAATTGCGACGGCTGCTAGGGTATATATGAGGGCTGGGGCGTCCTCCCTCATAATTGGGCCTAAAAACAGCCATAACTTGGCCCAAACTGACTCGGTTCGACTCAAACTGATACATACCGACCCATAAATGGATTCGGTCTAATTGGCACGCAGGCCAAACATCGTGGAACACCTCAAACATGTATTTCTGGGTGCTCCTCGTCCCTTTCTTGATCATAGGTGATTTCCTCATTGTCTCCTAGTGCGCCTGCATCCCTCTCCTCCCTCGCGCACTTGCTGATATTGGAAATCAGTGCTTGTTCTCCTTGTTGCAAATCTCCTTCTCCACGTGAAACGCTTGTGTTATCAACAAACCTGATCATACAAAGATGCATAGACTTAGGCAGTATAAAGTTCTAATCAATTAAAATATCAAATTCAATTAAGAGTGAATTCACCTGTTGGCCTAGTAGCTTTGCACGTGCCCTTGTCATTGGTCCAATTCTGATTTCATTGGGCTTGTCTTGTGTAACAACATCATCATCATCATTGGGAGATAATGGTAAAGGACTAGAGATATCCTCATCATTGTTCCTCGGAGTTTGGATAGTTTTAACAAATGTTGACCAAGCCGGGTAGATGCCGTCGGCAAGGTAGTAGCCCATGGTATAATCATGTCTATTAACCTTGAAGTTGCAAGTTGGGGCTTCTCCATTAGCTAATTTTCCAAACAACGGGTATGTAATATGTTTATATCATTGAGTGATCTTGGCAATCCAAAAAAGTAATGCCAAATCCACAAGTCCTGCGATGCCACCGCCTCAAGCACAATGGTTGGATCATGACTTTTACCATAATATTGCCCATGATATGCCTTCGGGAAATTCTTCTACCGCCAATGCATACAATCTACACTTCTCAGCATCCCCGGCCAACCTCTTTTATCATTTATCGCTAGCAACCTTTGCACATCTTCTTCGTTTGGGGATCGAAGATATTTGGGCCCAAAAACCCAGATCACCGTTTTGGCAAACATCCGACACTAGCAGTAGTGGTATATTCTCTAATGTAAAGATACTCATCCGTATAATCGGCCGGGATGCCATACACAATGACACGCATGGCTGCCTAGATTTTTTGGTAAGCACTAAAGCCCATGGTGCCGACGGCATTTCTCCGGCAAGTAAAATAGGGGCAATTTGCTTCGCAAGCTTGTACTATGCTCACGAACAAATTACGGCGCATCTGGAACCTTCTACGAAAGAGATGCGGAAGGTATATTGGTACCTCAACGAAGTAATCTTGCATGAGCATGGCGTTGCCGAGAGCTCGGTTCCGCGGGATGCAAGCACGGCTGAACTGCGAACCGCACTGTCGGCACATATGAATCCGATCTTGTCTTGGATCTGCTTGGTGGCGAGGATCATGACCATTATCTCCGTGTCATTATCGTTAAGCTCCTCAAGGTCCGAGTCGGAGGAGGACGACGACAAGTCGTCCATCAAGAACTCCATGGTCAACGAGGTCGACATCCCGTCACCTAACTCGCCAAATCCGGTCGCCTAGCTTGCCGAATCCGGTCACCGCGCGAGATCCAAGCTTCCGCGGACCCAGCGAGGTGCGGGGCACTCGGGCGTGGTGGGCGCGTGGCGGCTACGGCCTGAATCTATGGCGGTTGTCGGCAGCAGCAACGGCGTGGGAGAAATGGACTTGGGGAAGAGTTAGGGCGGAAGAAGATAGGACTGGCTAAAACTTCAGCGCGCCTCGCCCCACGCATCACAGGTTCCACGGTATTTAGCGTGCCCCGTATAACTATTTTTGGGGTCAAGGGTGTTTACAGGCACTGATCGGCGCCGATTTTTCTGGAAAACCGATAAATAACGGTCATTTTACGGTTTTAGGCTATTTACGGGCACAGCTAGAGATGGTCTAAGGAAATATCTAACCTTGCCTTTTTTCTTTCCTTAAAAAATCTAGCTTCTGTTTTAGAACCAAAAAAAAAAGAGCCGCGGAGGAGAAAAATTGGCTATGCATAACATTTAGCTCCCTTTAGGATCTCCCTGCCCAAGATACTATCGGTCGTGATGACCACTTGCGTACATGTTCGCATGTGTTTGTTTAAGCCAGTTTTTATGCTGGTTTCATGGCAAGCAGGGGTTTGACCTAAATGTATGGAGAGCAAGTGAGCAACGATGCCAAGTTGGTGTGAACCAGGCAAACGACCGACATGGACCATCAAACTCACGGGGTGTTTGACCCGATCGGCCATCACACGTCCTGGCCCCGCCATTCACGGCTCGGATTAATCAATGGCCGAGAGAGCCGGCGCGCGCGTACGTACGTACTACACGGGGTCCAAACTGGAGAGCCGGCGCCGTGTCGTGCTCCGTGTCGCTCGCAGAGCACGGACCGCGAGCAGGACCGTGCGCGGCCATCGGCCAGCGCCGCGGGGGCCGTACTCCGCTGTCCACTTCGCGCGCGGTGTGGTGCCGGCCCGGTCGCGCACACGCGCGGACGGATGGGACGGAAAGAAGCGGAGGGCATGCACGGGGCCGGGGCCGCATGCGCATGACCATGGCCGCGCTTTTCTTCCGATCCTGAGGCCGAGCGCGCTCTGCATCATTGCGTCACGCGCGGCGCTCCGCCCTTTTACTCCTCTCCTCACCGGTCGTCACGTGTGGACGTGGACGCTGTCTGGCGCGCGGGGCCGGGGCCGGGGCCGGAGGGGAAGCCGATTCGCCCAGGGCGCGGCGTGGGCGGAGGAAACTGTCGGTGTGATCGAGGTGAGGTGTAAAGGGCCACGGGGCCTGTGCCTGGGGCTGGCTGAGTCTCGGTCACGTGCGGGTAACCTTCCTTTTGGGCGAGGGGAACGTGGGAGATGATGGGGACGCTGTCCGTCAGCGGATTGTGCTCTGATTCGCGAAGCTACCCCTCAAAGATTGGAATGATTCTGCTGCACGTTGGCGAATGCCCCAAACAGAGCATGATCCCAAATTCTAAACCCAAAGAACGACAGATGTACGGTTACCCCGCTTGCATTTCCGTTTATGCTTCAAATTGAATGAACGAGTCGAACGGCGGAGACACTACGGTCTCCGACCCCCAATTTACCCTCTCTTTTTTTTTTTTGGAAATTTCACCGATAAGCATATCAACAACAGTGCAAATACCCTTAAAATTAATAAAATTATAAATACATCACTCTACCACCTAGCGATCACCGCAGATACTACCACGAGACGAAATCATGTCACTGCCCTCACCACTCCATCGCCTCGACACGCTAGGCCTTGTGGTTTGCATCGTGCTCAGAGGCCTTGCTCCAGTTGTGCCATGTTGTATGTCGTCGCGTCTCATCTCCTCTGTGCGCCGCCGTGTGCGCATAGCAGGCGAGAACACGGCACAACACTTGCTCCTCGGGCTCGGGCTCTTCCTCCGCGTCGTTGTTGTCGGCGGCCTACACCACCTCCTCAGAGGAGGAGGGAAGCTCCAATGTGTGAGGTGGAGGTGGAGGTGTGCGACCCACCATGGCCTAGGAGCTCTTCGCTCCGCTCCGGACGCGCGAAACCGCATGAAGTACGCCCTCGAGCCGCGTCGAGGCTGCTCGCGCGTTGTCCACCGCGTGATGGAGACAATATTTGTGCACGCGGTCGTCGGTGTTAGTGAGCTCGAGAGGGCGGGGGAGAATACTGAGAGGCCCTACGGCCTCGTCGAGCTTCGGACGAACCCCATCGGTTGGCGGCACTGTTGTTCAGTACTGGACACATTTTGTAGACTTGGTTGGGCTTAGCTGGATTTGGTGGCCGGAGGGAGGGAATAGAAGCGGAGGAGGAGGCGATGCGGCAGTGCGGGAATTGGCCCCGATTTGCCACACCACCCGGATATATAGTGGGAAGATGGGCCTATATCCGGGCACTCGATAATTTTGTCGAGGCCAGGTTATTTAGTGGATCTGTTTGGGGCACGAAAATGACATAAAACTGAAAAACGACAGGATTTTTTCGGTTTTGGGCCATTATCGGGTATATGCTAGAGATGTTCTTAAGCTGGCAATTTCAATCGGATTGGTCGGTTAGATAAGTATCTTTTGGTTATCTCTCCACGCGATCCGTTGTTTAGGCATAATCGATTTCGGGTGTGGGCTCCGGGTGAAAATCTTTAACCGCCGGTCTCAACGACGACGACTTGTTGTGTGGAGCACCGGTTTCTCTTGGCCTCGATTCAGTGTCATCGATGGACAAGTTTAGATCCTGTATCGAGACACTTCAGTGCTGGCAAGGGATGTCTGTGACAACTTTCTATCTTATACGCATGACTCTGTCTTCACCACTCTTCATCATGTTGTCCACTGGCATGATCGATGCTCCATGGCTCAGAGCGAGGGGGCATACGGCCCTCTCCGAAGACAACTTGGTGCCTTTGGTATAACTTTATCCGTAGTTTAATAGGGAGGCGTGGTGGCATCTCTAGTTAATAATTTGGTGCGTCATAGGGGTGTGGCTGTTAATAGTTTGGTGCGTCATAGGGGTGTGGCTATTTTTTTTCTTCGATTTGCTTTGTATAAGAAGGTTTCGTCATTATTATTTGTTTGCAAGGCACACGAAAGTCTGTTTTGGGACATAATCGCTGTGTGCTGCCTCGAGGTCGAGGGCAGTTGCGGCAAAGGCAACCAAGAAACCGAGCAGTGAAGAATGAACCCATCCAAGCCGGGACCTCCCGCAAAGCTGGCATCAAATCAACCAGTCATGCATCTTCTTCTCCTTGTTGTCGCGCGACAGCTCTGAGCACGCGCCGGTGTCTGACGGCCGGCTAGCTCGCAACGCATCCGCGCAGCGCGGATGTTACGAGGGAGATAGTAGTAGAAGAACAAGAACAGATAACGAGAGGCAGAGGAGCCCACTAGGGAGAAAAATGAAATTCCATGTACTAGTACAAAACTACAGACCGGAAATCGAGCTTGTTGTTATTCTGAGATTGGATCGGAACAGCACTGCCAACTGCTGGTCAGTGGTCACCCACATGCCATTGGAAAAAAAAAAGGGCAAAAGGGCTAGTCAACTACATGGTACACAAGGGCTCTCTATACACCAGGACAGACATGTACATGTGACAAATAATGTTCCGTGTGTGCAGCTACAAGACCAAGGGTACAGGCACTGTTGGACAGCTGGAAGTTTATACTACATGTCCTGCGTATAGTACTAGGAATCAGCCAAGACGTACGAGAGAAACAAGTACTCCTTGGCATAAAATACTATACCATCAAGAGATGATGGCAAATTTAAGTCCTAGTACACATCTACATCCGGGTGAAAAGTCCAGGGTCATAGTAAACGACTCACTGCATCCTGCTTGCCTTTTGCGCGATCTCATCGTCTTTCATGTATTTCTCCTGGAGTGCTGCTGTTGTAGCCACATGTCAAGGAAAAAGGAATGTGCACGTACTTGGATGGATGATGATGCATTACGAGCATCTCAGAACCAATATAAGTAACCAGTCATAGCAGATTTTACACAGTATGGACTCCAGCAGTGCCACATCTACATATTGAGCCTGCGATCTAGTCAGCATTCACTTGCCATAAAATAATATTCAGCTTATGTCAAAATTTATCTACTCCCTCCGACCCATATTAGTTGACTTCAATTTGGATGTATCTAGACAAGTTTTTGTGATAGATACATCCAAATTAGAGTCAACTAATATCGGTCGGAGGGAGTACTAGTCTCAACTTTGCTGGCATTGAAAACTAAAATGACAGGACCTGAAATGTGCGTGTACACGACACAGCTGAGAGGTGATTTAAATGGTGGTTTTCTTCCTACAACATTAAGGATAGCATATAAGTAATGAGACAAAATATACTTGTTTAAATGGGTTAATACAAGATGCATTAAAGGATATCTGTAGTAATCCCAGTCAAGAGGCGCAGCGGCAACTTTGCTCAACTCGATAGCACTGCTGTCTATAGAAGAAAATATATAGCCATTGCTCTTGTCGATCAACTTCACAAGATTACCGACGCTTTCCTTGCCCTAGAAGAAAATTATAAGAATCAAGACAATATGGAACTAAATTGAAACAATAAATTCTTTCCAATACAGACCTGGATGTCCAAAGTTGTAAAATCAACTAAGCTAAAATCATCAATCACATCGCATAACTCTTTGGTAAGTTTCCTGTCAGCAAAGTAAAAAAAGATTCTCAATAACAATGAGTGTAAAAATAGCATATCAACGCAATCTAAGTATAAGATAACCAACTTTGCAGGTTTTGCCGTGAACGGTTTCAAGGTTATTTCGTTTCAGGACTTATGACATTTGACGCTCCAAAAGCAACTTATGGAAAACAAATCCGGTGGAAACCACCATACGGTGTAAGGTGGAAAAAACCATGTAAAAATCATGCTTAAAAGTTTCAAAAAATCTGAAAAATATCGTATGTTGGAGGGGTAGAGTTCCATAAACACATATAATTTCACAATTCAAAATCGTTTAGGAGATATACAAAACCAGTTCTGTGATGAATAGTACTCCCTCCGTTTCCAACAGTATACTTAGTGCATATAACTCATATTATATTGGTCAAATAGATGGTCACAATTAGACTCAAAATACAAGGTGGCCTTGTATAAAGAAAAGGAGGGACTGCCAGAAAGTAAACACTACAATTCATCGCTGGATTTTTCTTTTATGTACCTATGAAATGAATATGAATTGGAACTTAAAATTTTACATGTTTCTAGAGCATCACCCTCCTAACATGCTGTAATTTTTTTGGTGACAACTTTTAAACATGGTTTCCACGAATTTTTTGCCAGTGTGGTTTCAGGTGATACATTCTCGTAGTTCGTTGAAGATGTGTGAGGTCCTCTAGCACATCCAAATGTAACCTTGTAAGTACATTACTGCATTAGATCACTATCTTACTGAACAGAAAGAGTTCAAGATTTCTTTTGCACATACATCAATTATAGCATAAGATTATTCCCGATCAAAAAGGAAAAAAATTACGTAATTGAAAAGGTGTTTAAGTGAACTGGAGATGCCTACTAAAGCACTACTTAGTAAATATTATTCAGTCCATACAAATTTATGGCTTTCAATAGGTGCAGCTCAGATTGCATCTACCCCTTTCTGAGGCACTACATTAGGTGTTGTCAAAATTCACCTGTACTTGGCAGAACGAGGATCTTGATCAAGATGGTATTGCAAATACGACAAGTCTTGGACATCAGTGTAGAAGTCAAGGTTGAATGCTGAGAATAAAGAAAATGAGTAAGAACTACATACAACATTTATTCAATTAAAATCAGCCGCTTATAGTGCAGTACCTAAATTTCCATAGTTCTCGATGAGGTCAATCTTTGAAAACACATAGATGTGTGGTAGCTCCAAGTGTAACATTGTTGATAGTGAAAGAAGCAAAGCACTCACATATTTCCCAGGATCACAACATAAATGGGCATCAACAAGGTGCACAGCAGTAAGCTGCATAACACCAAGAAAGTGTGGGTAATGCAATTGATTAGCACAATAAGAAATTTCAATAAAACTGAGAACACTCATGTACCTGCAAGTCTAGCTTTTTGATGAGCTTATTGATAATATTCCTTGCATTTGTGTGAAGGGAGAAAAGTTCCACTTGCCCCGGGAAATCAAATAACAGATAGTGATCTGCAGTAATCACAAACCTTCAGCAAATCCTACAGAAAAGTAATACAAATTGAGCAGTAATGGAGTGTAGCGGATGCACTAGCCTTGCTACTATGATTTTAACCTTTCAAAAACTAGCTCAAGAATCAGCAGGATAATACAACCCGGGGTTCCAGATTACTTTAGCAATTCTAATTTGGAGTAGCAAAAAGGTTCTGTCAAAGATCATAGGAAAGTGAGTGGAGCACTTAAAAGGCAGCTTAACTGGGATTTTCTACTTGTTAATTTATTTGTTGCTCAATAAAAGAACATTTTTCTATCAAAAAGTGTACAGAGGTTCCATGTTTTCTGGGAAGGTTTTTCAGTTCAGCCTATCTCCAAGCACTTGAAAGCCAAAATAGAATCTGGTGGTTTAGTTATGAGTCAAACTGGGGGTACATCATGTTTTCCTATCCATTAGGCATGGCTGCTTTAGAAGATATGAAAATTTAGGATCTTCTAGCCAACTGATATAATTCTACCTCCCTTTGGTCATCTAATCTGTCGTTTTGGATACCAACACGGTCTAAACTCAAACTTTTACTACTAATTTATGTTATAATATATTATAGAATACAAAAGTATTGTATTATTGCGGAAGTAATTTTCGAGACACATTCACATGTATGGCATTTAACTATCCAGTCTGAATATTCGTAAGGCCTTATTTGCGGGAGAGGTTTCTAGTGTTTTACTGAGTATTATGCCACGGGAATTGGGTGAAAACACTTGATTCACCCAATACTCTTCTTCACCCGAATCCCCCTGCCGATATCATACTTGGCTGTTTGGTAGACATGTTTGATTCAGCAAATATGGTTTCTTCTTTGTCCAGGAGATGGCAGCTGAGCGTGGCCTGATCAAGGGAAGAAGACAGCGCATGTGTTGAGAAACGGCTGAAAACGCGAGGGGGTACGCGTGTGTCTGATCCACTTTAACCCGACGAGTTTTCCGGGTATTGCTGGGGCTCAGCTCATCCAAGCCCGACCTACAAAACGATCCATGGAGAGGTTTTGAGAGTATTGGGTTGGCCCGGGAAATACACTACAAACCCAGCAAAAACTCCTGTGCAAAACGAGGCCTAAAGGTATTAGCAGTCAAAATTCAAAGGTTTTACTCTACCCTTGTCTAAAACAACAGCTTTTACAGGACTGAAGGGAGTATTACAAAGGCACTATGCACTCACCATCAATAAGAGGTTTCAATTTTTCTTCAAGCCAGTCAATATTCTTCTCCAAGTAATCCATGCAATACACAAGCCCTACAACGATATCAACAGCATAGGACAAGTAAGCAATGAAGCACAGAAACAAAACCAGTGCACTTAATTCTTGAACATTGGATGAACCTCCATTTGGACCAAGTGAATGCTCAGACATGGCATCACTAAGTTTTATGAGGTGCTCAATGTTGATGACACATTCATATCTAGGTACTACTGTCAAGGAACCATAAAAGAACACCGAAAAGATCATCTAAAGGCTCAAAGAGGAAAGGATACGGCAGTGCATCATTTGCAGGATCGAGATTGATAACAGCAACTTTCCTGCAATGAACAATCAAGCACATGACCTTGTGAATTAGGAAGATAAAAATCGGCACAGTTATAAGAAAACAAATCTCTGCAAACACCACTATGGTAAAACTGGGAGCACAGTTCATGCAAGAAAAATTATACACCTTGCCCCGTTCTCCATAATTTTACCTCCAATCCGAACAAAATTTTACTAGCACTAGTACTACACTAAACTGAACAAAACACAAGGTCAGGCGTATGAACAAAAGGAGTAGCATTGGAAGTCATCATGAAACCAACTTGTGATGAATGAGTACTAGCTAGTTCAGAGCAAAGGTGGGTAATTGAGTACCTTCCGATGAGGGAGAGAAACTGGGACATGCCGTTGCAGTAGGTGGTCTTGCCGGAGCCTGGTGGCCCGATCACCACTTGTCCGAACACCATCTCTTCTACAAACCAGACAGAATGCCCCTTTATACTGCACCTTTAATCCAGCGAAGATTGATGTACTCTGGCGAGAACACGCCCTACTCCGGCAGGAAATCGACAAACTACGGCGAGCAATCGACCTCCTCCAGCGAGAAAATGACGCTCCCCACGGCGATAAGGCAGGAGAGGCGGCGTAAGTAAGGGAGAAGGTCCAGCAATCGAAGTCGTTGCAGTGCCTCTAGCGCCGGCGGCCGGCGGATAGCCGGATAGTTGTCGACACCGCCAGCATTGTTGCTTGTTTGCTTGCTGCCGCAACCTGCTGTTCTCCCCGTAGTGGGCAGAGGTAAACCCTATGTCAGTGGGCCAACTGGGCCATATTGCTTGGCAAACCTTTCTTTTCCTTCCTACTTTTCCCTTTTCTCTAGGGGAAATAATTCAGGTCACCCGGACAATGGAAGCTCCCATCGTTCCGCTTTTCCGTGCTGACATGTGTCCATTTACTATAAAACATCTCGTATTTACTACATATGTTCCTGCTTTTGCTTTTGAAAAAAAAAGGTTCGTTTCAGAAATAGAACGTCTCGACGGAGACCTCACCGGCGATGTATCCGGCGAAGTCAGTTTTTTGCTACATTAGAAGAACTTTTTAGCTACAATCGTCTTATGATTTTGCTACAACAGTGCCAAGTACTCCCTCCATCCCAATATAGGATGCGTATAAATTTTTCACAGTTTTCCCAGATTAGGATGCGTACTAGGAAGAGCAGTGCAAAATGGACACTTTTACCCTCACTGCCAACGGCATGCATTAATTCCTGGCCAAGAGTTACGTACTGCTTCTTCTCTAGCTTCCTCGTATTCTCCCCGTCGCATTGCCTTCTCTTCCTCTTATTCTCTCTCACTCACCGGACGACGGCGGTGGCGGCAATGGACCCGTCGTGGTTCGTAGATAGCCAAGAGGAAGAAGAGGTCCAAGAAGAAGAGGTTCTCCGTCGAGCTCACGACCTCGTGGGCGAGGAAGAAAGGATGTGTGGTGAGCTGCGAGGCCGACGCAGCCAGAAGGAGGAGGAAGATGGAGGCGGCGAGATGCATGGTGGGCGAGCTGGACGGCAAGCCAACTTCTATGCCGAGCTTGACGGCAAGCGAGCTTCACCGCGAGCGGAATGGAGAGGCCGACAAGGTACGTGCCATGGTCTTGAGCGGAATGGAGAGACCGTCCTCTGCTGCCAGCTTATGGTACCGCGCGCTCGACCGGCAAGGCCTAGAGTTCGGCCGCGTCCCCGACCGCGTGCAGGTTCACCATGTCCCTGACCACGTCCCTGACCGCGCACAGGTTCACCGCGTCCCTGACCACTTCCAGGCTCCACTTCCCCGGTGCCACCACGACCATGCCCACGCCCGCCACCACCGCGGCCTAGCATGGCTTGCCCGCCTTGGCTGCTGCTGGTATCACCTCTCCCAGCTTGGCCACGACATGGCATGCCTCGCCCGCCTTGGATGCTACCAGGAACGCCTCGCCCAGCTTGTCCACGGCCCGGCATGCCTCGCCCCGCTTGGCTGTGGCCACGATCAGCTCGCCCCGCTTGGCTGCTGCCGTTTGAGCGCAAGTCTTCGACACGGACATGCTCAAGCTCAGGCTCCCCTTGCTCCTCTGCGCATATGTCAGACTACGAGTCAAAATCAGATTGCAAAAGATTGAATCAAACAAACGATGAACGAACAGCAACCTACCATCGTCGCTTTCTTCAAACACATAGGCATAGTTCAAGTCGATAGCCACGCCGTCGTACTGATCTTCAACGGCGTCCCAATCAATAGGGCCATCGGTATCCATGGGAGAGAAGCACAGAAAGGAATGGGAGGTGATGAGAATAGCACAATGGCGCCATGGAGTTATTTATAGACTGCACGAGTGAGTGGCTGCAGTTTTCATTCGAATTTTTCAACAACGGCGCCATGTTTTAGTTCCCTCCTGAGTGCACAGCTCTTTTCATGAAAATCAATCAAAATTTTCGCTGCTAATTCGCGCCAGTTTTTGCTTTGTTTGGAGCAGCCATGGAGGGAATGAGTTTCTTCGTGCGAAGAGAAGGGAGGGTGGAGACCGAAGCGCGTGCTGTTGGAGCTGGCCAATGCATGCATGCATATTAATGTGGAGAGGATGGGCAGCGATGCATGCTAATCAATCGAGTGTGGGGGTGTTTTCGTCCAAAACATTTCCTCAACAAATCTGCATGGGGCTCATTGGTATGTGGGTTGATGCTAATGCGCATCCTATATTGGGATGGAGGGAGTATTTGCTACAAGGTCTCCGGCGAGAGTCACCGGCGAATTTTTTTCGACGATGTTTCCGGCAAAGTCGGTTTTGCTGTATTAGCACAATTTTTTTGCTGCATGGTCTTCGGTGAGATCTCCGGCGAGACGTTCTATTTCTGAAATAAACTTTTTTTTGCTTCGGAAGCAAAAGCGGAAACATACGTAGCAAAAACGGGCCGTTTTGCAGCAAAAACGGGATTTGAAACGTTTTTAGTGGACACGTGGCAGCAGCTGGAGCAGGACGATGGGGCCTCCCATCGTTCGGGGGACGCGTAGGGCTATCCTTTCTCTAGTGAGAATCTGTTTTTTCTTTTACTCACTCTATCTCAGATGCCACAGCTTGACAAAAGATTTTGCATCGTGGGGGTAAAGTGATACCCCTCTAATTCATACTAAATGTCGCTGATTTAGTACGGCGAGGAGCTTTGGATCGAATGGCAGGCTGAAGCTCCGACACGACGATGACATTTTGCCAATCTCAATCAGGTCAGGCTTCCAGACGCTTGTCGGGGAGAACCTCTACGGCTATACTTATGCCTCACTAGGCATCAACAAGGCCAAGACGAGTACCAAGGAAAGATAGTGGACCAACCTGATTGGCTTCTTCGCATGTGTACACAAGACGGGTACACGAGCGGCTGATGGGTGGTTCCCCCGTGTCGCCTCTCCGTGGACTTTGGGGTTGATGGTTGTGGCAGGGAGAAATCCCCGTGTTGTTGCTCACGACAACGATGCTTGCGGGCACGGTCATCATCTTGGAGGCGTCGTTGTTATGCCCCTTTTTGAGCATCGGGGGAACCCTAGATTAGCTGGTTGGATCAGACAGCGACGACGCCTCAATGGTGTTACCTTCTTGGAGGCATTGCCGTGGTTGCTCGTGGAGTCCTAGTAGAGTCGGTGTTGGCCGCTACTCGGAGTGTGGGACTCCATGGCTCAATGTAAACTAGTGCCTACATTTCCTTGTTGACCCTTCTCCGTGTCTGATCGGTCGTGTCGTCCACTCGCCAACTCCTTCTAGGCGCTATGGGTGGGTTGATTCGTCGATGTGGCCTTCCAAGAGGGTATAGGGGTCAACTTGGGCCGTGGCCCACCCAGGATTTTGGCCGGAAAAACATTATGGACTAGGCCCATTAGCAATTTGTCGCTCATGTGCTTTGCGGCTGGCTGATCGACCAGGCTACAGGCGACTGGATTACGATTACCTTTTTTAGTCTGCTTGTGCTAAATATGCATGCATGTTACGAGTCTGCTTATGCTGCTCGAACAGCTGGCTGACGTGGTGCTTAGAACGTAGATGTATGGACACAAAAAGGTAAAAAAAACAGCCGAATATGCATAGCAACAAAACATTTTAAAATGCAGCCGAAAGTTCGAAATCAACTTGGAAGATTCAACTAGAATCGTAACTATCACTACTAATTGCTACTACCTCTCACCTAATTCTTTATTTGGTAGGACTTGCAATAATAATCACTCTAATTACTAATGGGGAATACACTAGTAGGAACGTCATTTTAGCACCTTGGACCAAATCATGACCACAATAGGAACAAAAATTTAGAGTAAGAGGAACAAAAAATTGCGGCTTCAAGCAAAAATTGGACCATATGGAATAAATTTTAGTGCCCAAGAAAAACAACACCTACAAGCAGAACAAAAATTGGAATATAATTTCAAAACAGGGAACAAATCATGTGTAACAACAGAAAAAATAGACAAGGTGAAACCAAACTTTAAACCACAATTTCAAAGTATTTGCGGATCATGACTACGAGTGAAAACAAAAGAACATCAATACAAGATCTTGTATCTTTGCTAGTGTGTTATTATCCTTTTTACCCAAATTTTATGTTAGCGGTTTAATAGCATGATTTTTCACTCAAATTACCCTCAAAATTCTTAGCTCGTGAAAAAATTCTTCTCATTTTCAGTTTGGCCCGCCCAACTATTTCTTTGAATCTTCGCCACTGCAAGAGGGTTGTGTTTTCAATGTGCCATGCATCGGTTGTGATGGAGCCTAGAGGTTCTAACTTCTCGTTATTCATGGAGTCATGTGAGTAAGTACTGCCTCCATACTGGTTTATTAGGCTAACACGAAGTTTAAGAAAAAAGTTGAATCATAAAATTTATTAATAAAACATGAGTTATATATCACAAAAATTATATCATTGCATTGATATTTAAAAGCTCTTTTCAATGATATATTTTTTGTGGCATATGATTCATATTTCGTTGGTCAAATTTATAGTCAAATATATTTTTTAGACTCCGTGTTAGCCTAATAAACCGGTATGGAGAGAGTATATAGTTCCTGGATCCGGTTTTTCTCATAAACTCTACTTTCTAATTAATGCCTTTCACACCTCTCCTGCTAAACCCCATTCTCTCTCTAAGCCCGTGACACCGAGCAGTTTATCTTGGATCTTAACTTTGCAAGAATATTCTCGAAACAGGCATACGCCCCGCTTTATAAATAAAGCAAATCCAGTTACAGACACGAGTACTCATACAACCACCCGACCGAGACCAACAGAAAAGAAAACGGACAACATCCAACTGGGGCCATAGCACAAGAGAGCCCAAAGAAAGCAAAAAAAAAATGGGCGGAAGAGGCCCTAGAGCCAAGGGACACCTAAATCAAGAGGTGGACCGTGGACAGGGCCGAGAAGGGGATGGCCGCCGTCCTCAACGCTCGAAGAATGACGTCCAGGTGCTCCCGATCCCGCTGTCTAGCTAGCGGATACCACTGCTGTAAGAAGGCAAGAAAAAAAAAATCGAGTCAGAGACGCGTCTAAGAAAGATCCTCTTAATCACCATCTTGTTCCGCACATCCAAAAGGTCCAAACCAGAGCCACAATCACCAGTCAGAAGAGGCATCGCCTTCTCCCTACTCGGTTTGCCTCGTCTATAGGAACTCTTCAAGGTCATGCGTCTGCCACGCGGGATCCAAGGCCTTCCGGACAAAGTTTCATAAAAACCGAGCCACAACACATGTTGAACATAATATAGAGACAACAAGATGGGTCATAATATCAGTCTACGAAACGTTGTACTAAGTCACTACAAAACTATAGTAGTGTACTTGGGACGATCGGTCAACACGTGCGATCGAGCTAGGGGCAATATCCATGCCGCATGCGCATGCACTGACGCATCAGGTACTACCTTGCATGCACTTCTTCTAGCAGCTGACATCACCATCCCAGATCCCCAAATAACGCCCGCCCAGCTCATCGATCCGCGTTGCAGAAACAGATTGAGCTTCAAGAACGGACAGCTCCATCTGCTCGAGTGACGCAAATATGTACTAGTACTCCCAATTGTAGCTGATTTAGTGTACTTTCTCCGTTTGGGATTATAAGTCTCGCGCGGATAACTAGGTTATCAATTTTAAAAAATGTTGGAGAGTCACTTCAAACTTGTTTTTGCAAAAAAGTCCTGAAACATTCAGAACGCATCAAATCGGGACTAAATTTCGAAATTCAAACAACGATCTTCACCTCCGTCCTCCTCGACGTCCGCCATCGACGGGCCCGACAAGCTCGAGCTCCAGGACCTTCGCGTCCACTGTCCTCCGCCCTCCTCCTCGAGGTTCCCGGCCTTCCACGCCCTTCTTCCTCCTATTCCAGTCGCTAGATCTCCGCGGAGCCGTCCTCCCCGCCCTCCGCCATCGACGGGCCCGACGAGCTCGAGCTCCAGGACCTTCGGGTCCTACGTCCTCCTCCTCCTCCAGGTTCCCGGCCTTTCGCGCCCTTCTTCCTCCTATTCCAGTACGTGCTGGTGCTCGATCTCCACGGAGTCGTCCTCCCCGCCCTCCGCCATTGACGGGCCTGATGAAGAAGTTCGTCGAGGACCTCCGCGCCCTTTGTCCTCCTCTTCCAGGTTCCCGGCACTCTGCGCCCTCCGTCTTCCTATTCTAGTACGACCGAGGCATCTCCTCCCACTCCGGGCGCTGCTTCCCCACTCGAATTCAACTCCGTCACACCTCATCAGGCTTCCCCAAGCCAGTAAAAAGCTTCAGGGTGTAATTCTAATCCTCCAGGAGCCTTTTCCCCTCGCGATTACTAGCTGATTTGCCTCGCGGCCATGGTCCGCTAGTGGAGCTCGCTGCTGCTTCTCCCCTGCTGTTTCTGAATAAGAATAAGAACAAGGTACAAGTTAGAACAGAGCTCAAATTCAGAGTTTCAAAAAATTGACTGAAATATGTTAGTACAGTGTTTACTGAAATATGTTTACTATTATTGGTCCATGCAATCAAAACATCTTAATCCGTCACTAGATTATCCTTGTATGATTACTGAAATATGTTTACTATCATTGGAGTATTTATCCTTGTATATAAAGACATGAGCTGTTGTTATGCTGTCATCATGCTAGTTATAAAATTAGAAAGCTAATGCATATTGGATCCTTGTTGATGTGGACATCCCTACTATTGATACAACCGTTGTACCTACAGCAACACACATACAAGGATCCATCACAAGATCTCGTGCCAAACAACTTAACTATCAGGTACCTTCGTTTCTTGGAACTATTCCTCACATACATGAGAATATGATGCTGCCTAAATCAGATGTATTTCTTACTCTTAGGAATGATGGACCAAGCATGGATGAGAGGGACAAGCATTGGAGCATGGCCATGCATGGAGATGGCAGCAAGCATGTGATGATCCAAGAGAAGGCCACGGATGACGATTTCAGAACTTTGAGGCCTCCATAATGAAGAAAGAAGGCTTGGACGAAATATTCAAGATCAATACTTTACGAATTCGTCCATAGCTTAATATGGTGCTGCGACACCTTTACTTTGGGTCAGGCCCATGTAATTTTTGCAGGATTTTAATTAGCCACTTTTTAGAGTCCATATTTGAGGGGAAAAGGACTTTTAGGGTTGGATTCGGCCACCACTTCCATGGCTGGCCGAAACCCCATCTTTTCGCCCTTAAATACTCCCCATAGTCGACCCCATAGACTCGGATTTTGTTTAGACATTAAGTTAGCCATAGTCGCAACTTCGCCAAGGCTCGAGCGTCGCAGAGGCCTCTTGTACTTCGCACCTATTCAGGATCCCACCTCTTCAATAAAGCTTTCCTCTTAATCCGCAATATCTTGATTGCATATTGGTTCTTACTTGTTCTCGATTTCAGGTAGGAATTAAGACCCTCGTTGGTCAGGCTGATCGTGTTCCCGCAGGATCGGTAACCTCCAGGAGATTGGCCTAGCGATTGCATTGGCGCTCGTGCTCGCACGTGTAGTCGGATCGTCAAGCCCGAACTCCACCAAATCGACTATCATCATCTCATCGAAAGATCGGACACCTTTGCCCTATCAAGTGGTATCAGATCTCAGGTTGCTCGGTGAGATTTTACTGTTTTCATAGATTAGATCTGTTTTTACCTATAAACCCACGAAAAAGCCAAAAACACAGTTAGAGTTTAGAACCATCCCATAACCAATCTACGCCTCGCATTATCTTTTCACGTTTTGCATTGTTGAATTTGTGTCTACATCGTCGCGTCGAGTTGCTGGTCTTAGTGTCTCCTCCCTTAGAGTTTCGAGTTCTGATCATAGTAGTCACCGCCACACTCGCCGATCACCGCCACCATATTCCACCACCATATTCCGCCGCCATATACCGTACCACCATAAACCCTAATACTCCGCCACCGCCTTCCTACCGCGACACAGATCCGATAAGTTTCCTGTCGTGGTACGAGTCCGAGTAGAGTTATTGTTTCCTCGTTATTTCTTTTTACTTTCCTTCTTTGTTGTTTCCGTGTTCAGCTAAAGTCCGTGTCGAGCTAAGAGTCCGGTCGTAAGTCCAGAAGGAGAGCAAAAAAAGTCTAGAACCGCCTCCGAAAAAAATTTCTGGCTATACTGTTTTTCGACCCCGGGGATCACTTTTCTCCATCAGCCCTTATAGCGATATTTTTTGGCGCCTGCGCGCTTTCTGGAGCAAAATAAAAAAAAATCGAAATATTTTTTTGGGGCTAACCTATTTTTAGACCCCGTAGATCAGTTCTAGACACTCGCCATCATAGTGATTTTCTGCATCTCGGTTCGCTTTTCAGGGTGCCATATCATCATACAGTGCTTGTTGTGTCGCGTCGTGACATCGTTGGTGATCTAGACTCGCGTCTCTAGTACGGTCTAGCCTAGGACCAGCATAGTACCGTCGTTGAGCATTCTTTCAACTTTTGCATTGCTGTTTTGATAATTGCTAACCCCCCTTGCTAAGCCTTCCCAGAGCTCCACAGATACTCTCCACGTGCGGTGTCTCGACTCCTGGTAATCGCTTGGTTCAATCTCTGGACCCACTGATCCTCGCGGTTGCACATCGTCTTTTCCTACTGTTTGGTAAGAACTTGTAAGAGCTTCGTATATTGCTTGACGGATTACGCGTGACTTTCACCATATTTCCGTACTATATACCTGTGCTTTTTAAGGACTAACCATGACAGATACTTCGCGGAACCCTGCCACAATGACGAACGAAGAACTACATGCCCACTTCTCCGCGCTCTTGGTCAGTCGCGCTGAAGACGTGGATACGCGCCTCGGGGAGTTTGACACCAAGCTCACCAACACCGTGGACAAGATCGATGGACTCGAGAAATCCTTCAACGCCAAGCTTGACGTTCGGTTCAAGGAGCTTTTGAACCGATTGCCCGCACCCGCACCGGCACCCACACATGGCGCACGGCGCATTCCGATCACGGGTCGGACTGCTGGTTCGGCTGCCGCCGCACCCCCGGCGGCTACTGCTGCGGCTGACGCTCCTCAGACTTCCGCCGCGGCTGCTGCTGCGACATTGGGGATAGACGACGGGTACTACTACGACCCCGACGACGACGATCTGTTTGACGAGGAGGTTGAACAACCTCCACAGGTACCTGCTGGTCGTCCCCGACATTACTACCGCAACGCTCGACCACCGGTACGTGATGATGATCATGTTGCAAAGCTTAAATTAAATATTCCATCTTTTGAGGGTAAATATAATCCTGATGCATATCTTACATGGGAGATGGAAGTAGAACAACGTTTTGCATGCTTAAAATATCCTGAGAATATGCGTGTTAGTGCTGCTACATGTGAATTTACTAAATTTGCTTCCCTTTGGTGGTCTGAGTATTGTCGTTTAAATCCTACTACTATTCCTAGTACTTGGACTGCTTTAAAAACTGCTATGCGTGTTCGTTTTGTACCTCCTACTTATCAACGTGATTTACTAAAGAATCTGACATGTTTAGAGCAAGGGAAAAATTCTGTAGAAGAGTATTATCAGGAATTGCAAACGGGGATGGTTCGGTGTGGTCTTGTTGAATCTAATGAACAAATGCTTGCACGTTTCTTTGGTGGATTAAACAAGGACATTCAGCACATCTTAGATTATAAGGAATATAATTCTATCACTCGTTTGTTTCATCTTGCTTGCAAAGCTGAACATGAAGTGCAGGATCGCCAAACACCATGGAGGAGGACTAATAATTCTGCAGGTCGCACATCCACTTGGACATCCCGACAATCAGCGCCTCCTCGTGATTCTCCACCAGCTACTACCACATCCAAGGCCACCACAAGATTTCCAGCTGCTCCTCCACCATCATCGAATGCTCCTGCTCGTAGTGCATCTTCTATGGCTTCCACGGGTAAGACAAAGGATATACAATGCCGCAAGTGCTGGGGTTTTGGTCATATTGAGAGACAGTGCACAACACAACGTGTGATGATGGTGCGAGAAGATGGTCAGTACGATTCAGCAAGTGACTTTGATGAAGATACACTAGCCCTTATTTTTGCTCGAGATGGAGACAATTCTGATGCTGATGAAGAGACAGAGGTAATGGGAGCTGAAGCTGCTGATCAATACAGGAGCTTAATTACACAATGTGTGTTGATTGTGCAATTGAGCAAATCTGAGCAAGATCAACGCCACAACCTGTTCCAAACACGTGGTGTTGTCAAGGATAGAGCTATACAGATCATCATTGATGGAGGGAGTTGTAATAATCTGGCTAGTGTTGACATGGTAGAGAAGCTTGCACTTCCAACAAGACAACGCCCACATTCATATTACATCTAATGGTTTGAGAGTTCTCGCAAGATCAAGGTAACAAGAACGGTACGCGTGCATTTTACTATTGGTACATATTCTGATTTTGTTGATTGTGATGTTGTACCTATGCAAGCCTGTTCTTTGTTACTTGGTAGACCATGGCAATTTGATAGAGAATCTGTTCATAATGGCAAAACTAATCACTATTCTCTTATGCATGATGGAAAGAAAATTGGTCTAAAACCTATGACTCCCGAACAGATTTTAAAAGATGATCTTGCTAGAGCTAGTAGAGATAAAACTGAGGAGAAAAATAAAATTGAGAATCAGATTGTTGCTGCAGATTTTATACCACCAAAGAACACTAAATCTGATTCTACACATGCTACTAAAATTCGTTTGAAGAGTCCATGTATGCTTGCAAATAAAATTGATATTGCTGAACTAGATGTAAACAATACTCAATGTTATGCAATTGTCTGCAAAGAGGTTCTGTTTTCATTTGAGGATATGCCTCCTTCTTTCCCACCCACTATTGCTAACCTTTTGCAGGAATATGAGGACGTCTTTCCCGCTGAGCTGCCACCAGGACTACCTCCTATTAGACGAATGGAGCACCAAATTGATCTAATTCCTGGTGCCACGTTGCCCAACCGCGCGCCATATGGAACCAATCCAGAGGAGACAAAGGAGATACAACGCCAAATTCAGGAACTACTCGACAGAGATCATATTCGTGAGTCCCTTAGCCCTTGTGCTGTTCCTATTATTTTGGTACCTAAGAAAGATGGTTCTTCACGCATGTGTACTGATTGTAGAGCTATCAATAATATTACTATTCGATATCTTCATCCTATTCCACGTTTAGATGACATGCTTGATGAATTGAGTGGCTCTACCATGTTTTCTAAAGTTGATTTGCGTAGTGGTTACCACCAGATTCGTATGAAATTAGGAGATGAATGGAAATAGCATTTAAAACTAAGTTCGGTTTATATGAGTGGTTAGTAATACCGTTTGGTTTAACTAATGCACCTAGCACTTTCATGAGATTAATGAATGAAGTTTTACGTGCTTTCATTGGATGTTTTGTGGTAGTCTACTTTGATGATATTCTGATTTATAGCAAATCTTTAGAGGATCATTTGAACCATTTACGTGATGTTTTCAATGCTTTACGTGATGCACGTTTGTTTGGTAACCTTGAGAAGTGCACCTTTTGTACCAATCGAGTTGCGTTTCTTGGCTATGTTGTTACATCACAGGGTATTGAAGTGGATCCAGCCAAGATTGAAGCTATTGAGAATTGGCCGCAACCCAAGACGGTCACACAAGTGAGGAGTTTTCTTGGCCTCGCTGGTTTTTATAGGCGCTTTGTCAAAGACTTTGGATCAATTGCCGCGCCGCTGAATGAGCTTACCAAGAAGGATGTGCCCTTTGTTTGGGGCGATGCACAACAACAGGCCTTCGTCATATTGAATGATAAGCTAACACATGCTCCCTTACTCCAACTTCCTGATTTTACTAAGACTTTTGAGCTTGAATGTGATGCTAGTGGAATTTGTTTGGGAGGGGTGTTATTACAAGAGGGAAAACCTGTTGCATATTTTAGCGAGAAATTGAGTGGGGCTAGTCTGAACTATTCTACTTATGATAAAGAATTATATGCGTTGGTTCGGACATTAGAAACTTGGCAACATTATCTATGGCCTAAGGAATTTGTTATTCATTCTGATCATGAATCTTTGAAGCATATTCGTAGTCAAGCTAAGTTGAATCGTCGTCATGCAAAGTGGGTTGAATTTATTGAGTATTTTCCTTATGTTATCAAACACAAAAAGGGTAAAGATAATATTATTGCTGATGCTTTGTCGCGCCGTTATGCTTTGTTATCTCAACTTGACTTCAAAATATTTGGATTGGAAACTATTAAGGAACAATATGTGCATGATGCTGAATTTAAAGATGTGTTGCAGAATTGTAGAGATGGTAGAACTTGGAACAAGTTCGTCTTCAATGATGTATTTGTGTTCCGTGCTAACAAACTATGCATTCCAGATAGTTCTGTTCGTCTTTTGTTGTTACAGGAGGCGCATGGAGGAGGATTGATGGGACACTTTGGTGTCAAGAAGACGGAGGATGTTCTTGCTACACACTTCTTTTGGCCCCGTATACGTCGAGATGTTGAGAGATTTGTGGCACGCTGCACTACTTGTCAAAAAGCTAAGTCTCGCCTTAATCCACATGGTTCATATATGCCTCTTCCTGTTCCTAGTGTTCCTTAAGAGGATATTTCTATGGACTTTGTTTTGGGATTGCCACGAACACAGAAGGGGAGGGATAATATTTTTGTTGTTGTGGATCGGTTTTCTAAGATGGCACACTTTATTCCTTGTCATAAAACGGATGATGCTGCGCATATTGCTGATTTGTTCTTTCGTGAAATTGTTCGTTTGCATGGTGTGCCAAATACTATTGTCTCTGATCGTGATACTAAATTTCTTAGCCACTTTTGGAGATGTTTATGGGCTAAGTTGGGGACTAAATTGCTCTTTAGTACTACATGTCATCCCTAAACTGATGGTCAAACTGAAGTAGTAAATAGAACTTTGTCTACTATGTTGCGGGCTGTTTTAAAGAAGAACTTAAAATTGTGGGAAGAGTGTTTACCTTATATAGAATTTGCTTATAATCGTTCGTTGCATTCTACCACAAAGATGTGCCCATTTGAGATTGTGTATGGTTTTGTTCCTCGTGCACCTATTGATTTATTGCCTTTACCTTCTTCGGTGCAACATAATTTGGATGCTACACAACGCGCTGAATTGATATTAAACTTGCATAAGACTACTAAAGATAACATTAAACACATGAATGCTAAGTATAAACTTGCTGGGGATAAAGGAAGAAAGCATGTTGTGTTTGATGTTGGCGATCTTGTTTGGTTACATTTGCGTAAAGATTGTTTTCCTGATTTACGCAAGTCTAAGTTAATGCCACGTGCTGCTGGTCCCTTTAAGGTGTTAGAGAAAATAAATGATAATGCATATAAACTTGAGTTTCCTGCAGACTTTGGTACGGTTAGTCCTACGTTTAACATTGCAGATTTGAAGCCTTACTTTGGTGAGGAAGATGAGATTGCATCGAGGACGACTTCAATTCAAGAAGGGGAGCATGATGTGGACATCCCTACTATTGATACAACTGTTGTACCTACAGCAACACACATACAAGGACCCATCACAAGATCTCGTGCCAAACAACTTAACTATCAGGTACTTTTGTTTCTTGGAACTATTCCTCACATACATGAGAATATGATGCTGCCTAAATCAGATGTATTTCTTACTCTTAGGAATGATGGACCAAGCATGGATGAGAGGGACAAGCATTGGAGCATGGCCATGCATGGATATGGCAGCAAGCATGTGATGATCCAAGAGAAGGCCACGGATGACGATTTCAGAACTTTGAGGCCTCCATAATGAAGAAAGAAGGCTTGGACGAAATATTCAAGATCAATACTTTACGAATTCGTCCATAGCTTAATATGGTGCTGCGACACCTTTATTTTGGGCCAGGCCCATGTAATTTTCGCAGGATTTTAATTAGCCACTTTTTAGAGTCCGTATTTGAGGGGAAAAGGACTTTTAGGGTTGGATTCGGCCACCACTTCCATGGCTGGCCGAAACCCCACCTTTTCGCCCTTAAATACTCCCCATAGCCGACCCCATAGACTCGGATTTTGTTTAGACATTAAGTTAGCCATAGTCGCAACTTCACCAAGGCTCGAGCGTCGTAGAGGCCTCTTGTACTTCGCACCTATTCAGGATCCCACCTCTTCAATAAAGCTTTCCTCTTAATCCGCAATATCTTGATTGCAATATTGGTTCTTACTTGTTCTCGATTTCAGGTAGGAATTAAGACCCTCGTTGGTCAGGCTGATCGTGTTCCCGCAGGATCGATAACCTTCAGGAGATTGGCCTAGCGATTGCATTGGCGCTCGTGCTCGCACGTGTAGTCGGATCGTCAAGCCCGAACTCCACCAAATCGACTATCATCATCTCATCGAAAGATCGGACACCTTTGCCCTATCACTTGTATATACAGACAAGGGTTGTAACTCAAGCTAATTGACATGGCATTATTATCAGAAAACTAAAAAGACATCCTCATGATGAGAAAGATAATACTGATGCAATTTACCATGTGCTTGTGTGTGTCCCTGTGTGTAGTTGTGTATGATATTTCTCCATATTTCTGAATGAGTAAACGTTATTGTGGAATGTCAAACTTTGGAAAATAAATTTGGAATTACAGAGCACCATGAATATATAAAGTGTGATCTGATCCTACATTAAGTCTCTTATCCTAATCTCATATGCTCTACGTGCTCACCTTGGTCCAACCCGGTGAAGTCTGGTGAGACCTTCTTCTAGCATTTGTTTCAAATCTTGATTTGTATGCTATTGCATTAAGAGAAAACAATCAGTACGTGCTTTCCACCATATTGACCAGATCATACATGGCATCAGCTCACCTTAAAAATAAAAGAAAACTCATTTGTTACTCCAGGCATGTCCCAGGCATTGAACCAATTCTGTAACTCATTTGCTGCTGCAAAATATGGGGAATTAATATGAATAAAGGATTGCAGACTACGAGTACTAGCAGTGCAAAGAATAACTGCACCAACATGGATAATTTTGAAAGTACTTTAAATCTTGAATACTACATCTAGTCTCCACAATAATGGTCACTGTTGTAACCATGTTTCCTGTTGAGCTAGAACATAATACTACTACTACTACGAGACAAGGTTAAAACAGACCAGGTCAGAGTCTAAGCATACCCAGGTCACAATAGACTATTAGATTACAGTCATATAATTTTACTTCCAGGAAAAAAAATACTACTCCAAGAGAATCAATGTATCCCTAGATAGTGGAGACCTAATTAAGCAAGAGAGGCAAAGGTGGTTCCTACATCCCAGAGACAACAAAAAACATAATCATCTTCCAATTGATCTACAAGGCACCCCAAGAAAGAATAGTTCCTTTTTGTGAAGTTGCCACCACCCCAAGAAAAAATCCCCTATGTATCCCACTCACTACCTTGATGAGCACAATCGTCCAACACCCAACACCATGACCCGATGTTTTTGTTTCTCCGCAAGAATCAGTTGATCAGAACATGGATAAGAATTAACTGATTTCTACTACCCAAGATGAAAAACACCCAGAACATGTAGCTTTCCTGATGCTTTCCTGATGCACTGAACATCCAGAATCAGTTGATCACAACACTGATAAGTTGATGTTCTTGACAGCTGTGGCGAAGCCAAGGTATAATGAAGTTGGAGAGGTCACGTTCGATGGAAAGATTGGTACTTGGGCCTTTGTTCAAGAGACACGGGCTCAAAAGAACAGTAAAACAGAGATAAGGGGACACTTGAATTGAAACCGGTGAAAGTTACACGTGATGTTATGAGGGAGTATCTTTGTCAGAAAGTAATTCCAGCAATCCAAGAAAGGTGGCCTGATGAGGATGTAGGAAGAACAATCTATATACAACAAGACAACGCAAAACCTCATCTCCTCCCTAGTGATGAGGTTTTTCGACAGGTAGTAGCCGAGACAGATCTGGACATCGAGTTGATACAACAACCTCCAAACAGTCTGGACATGAATGTCCTGGACTTGTGTTTCTTTAGGTCGCTCCAGTCCCTCACCGATACCAGAGCACCGACAAGTATCAAAGAATTGATAGAGGATGTAGAGGAAGAATATCACAACTATGATGTTGACAAACTATCTCGAAGCTTCATAACGCTGCAATACTGTATGGCTGAGGTTATGAAGGTAGGAGGAGCAATACGCTACGACCCCCCGCACAACAAGGACTTCCAACAAGAAGACGTCAGGCTACCAAATGCTATATCTATCACCGCAAAGCTACTTGCACAAACCAAAGCACTTATAGAAGGAGGAGAGATAGAAGCATGAGAGGTATAGGAGAGTATCTTTTATAGGAGAGGAATGTCAAACAATTGTATAGGAGAGTACAATTCCAAGTAATTGTTCATAATGACAATGTGTATCTATGTAATAGTTATGCATAGCACTATGACTTTGAAACTGCAGTATGACTTTGGAAACTGAATTTGTAATAGCTATGGTTTTCTTCTATATGCAAAAGTACTCAAGTACTCAATGCAGCCTCACTAGTTACAGTTATTTGCAGCAATATAGAAAATTTACAGGTTGTGATGTTTAATACCAGCTGCACAATGTTCAAGAAAATACTCCCTCTGTCACAATGTTGGCACCAGCTGCATTGGTAATATACTCACTAGTTACAGACTCTCAGTTCTGCCTCAGATTTGACAGCAAATCCCACGACAGTACAAGAAGCAAGAACTCACTTGGTTTCTTTATGAAGCCATGTAGCTTTGTAGCCATGAACTGTATTTATGAATACTTGGCAAGCAACTCAATGCTGAGAACCTAGGACTTCCTAGTTAATTTAAACTAGAGTGCTTCTTCTGGGGTTACAATGTTGAAACCTAGGACTTGCCCAATCATCAGATTTAAACTACTGTTCCTAGATTACTCTATATTCAATTATGATTACTCTATATTAAACAGCAAAAGCACAACAAAACCTACCTCATTAAGTGTCAAAGAACAAGATGGTCAATGAAAGCCTGCAGGACAACTGGGATTGGTTCTATATGACCTGCATACCAGACAAAAAACAAGTGTAAGTTATGACATCTTTCACTAGGGCCTCATATTGTCTGGAGATGGGATATTCTTACAAATATCCTACACCCAAAATAAATATTCTTGCAACTATATGTAGGTTGATGGAAACGTAGTATGGGCTGTCAGTTTGCCTGAACATGAAGGGTTTTGCAGCATAGTAAATCAAAAAAATTCTACGGATGCAAACGGGAAAACCAAGATCTAATCTAGGAGATGCAAACAACAAGGGGGGATAGATGAGATCTTCATACCCTTGAAGATTCTCACAGCGTAACGTTCAACGGAACATGGTTGATGTAGTCGTACTAGCTTCTCCTCCTCGCGATCCGATCCGATCCAACACCGCAAGTGGCGATGCCTCCGAGAGATTCACACATACGGCACCTCGATGTCTCCTCCTTCCTCGGTCCAGCAAGTATGGTGGAGAGATAGATTGGATCTACAACACTACGGTGTGGTGCAAAGGTGGAGAGTTTCTGCGGCAGGGCTTTGCCTACGTGCAGTCGGGAGAGAGAGAGAGATCTAGAGGGCAGCAGTATGGCGGCTAGGGTTGAAGGAGTGGGGGAGGAGGGCTGCGCCCCTGCCCTCCATATATAGGGGGCTGTCCGGCCCCCTTGGCCCCTCCTCCAAGCCCTAGGGCGGCGGCCCCAAGGGTTGGAGTGGGGGGGCAAGTTTTCCCCCTCCTTCTAGAAGGTTTCCCTAGGGTTTCCCTAGGGTTTTGGCCGGCTGGGCCTATGGGGCCTTGTGCCCCTGGCCCAATGCGGCCAGGGCACTCCCTCGTAGGCCCACGACCCCTCCCGACAAGTGGGGCCACGTTGGTCCCACTCCGGAAGGTTCTAGAAGCTTCCGGTACAATACCGAACAATCAGAAACAATTCCGAAATCCAAAAACTGTTTTCCCTTATGTGAATCGTATTCTCCGGACCATTCCGGAACCTCTCGTGACGTCTTGGATCTCATCCGAGACTCCGAACAAAAACTCATAAACCAATTATCCATTCTATCCTAGCGTCGAGGCAGGTTAAGTGTGTGACCCTACGGGTTCGAGAATATGCAGACATGATCTTCTATCAATAAACAACAGCGGGGTTTGGAAACCCATATTGACTCCCACATACTCATCGATGATCATATCGGATGAACCACGATGCCAGGATTCAATTAATCCCATATATATTCCCTTCGTCACGCGATATTTTACTTGCCCGAGATTCGATCGTCGGTATCGGCATACCTAGTTCAATCTCGTTCACAGCAAGTACTTTACTCGTTCCGTAATCCGATATCACTTTGTGATTAACTCCTTAACCACGTGCTTGCAAGAGGTGTTGATATCGAATACCGAGTGGGACCGAAGTATATCTCTCCGACTTGGGAGGGACAAATCCCATCTCGATACATACAACCCAACAGATACTTTCCGATCACCTGAGAGACACCTTTATGATCACCCTCTCATAGGATGACGTTTGATGACCTCAAAGCTTTCTTCCGATACCAGAGAGTTGCATTATCTCATGGTCTAAGGAATACAATATTTGACATAAGAAAAAGCTTTGCAAAGATGAACACGATGACACGATCTAATTGCTCTGCTTGATTTGGGTATGTCCATCATATCATTCTCCCAATGATATGATCTCATTATCCATCGACAACTCATGTCTATGGTTAGGAAACCTTAACCATCATTAATCAATGAGTTAGTCCATAGAGGCGTACTAGGGACACGGCGTTGTTCATAAACCACACAAGTATCAAAGTTTCCGCTTAATACAATTCTAGCATGGAATATAAACTTTATCATGAACAAGAATTATAATAATAACATCTTTATTATTGCCTCTAGGGCATAATTCCAACAGTCTCCCACTTGCACTAGAGTCAATAATCTAGTTTACATCTGGCAACAATCTAACACCCATGGCACTAAGGTGTTGATCATGTTTTGCTCGTGGAAGAGGTTTAGTCAATGGATCTGCGACATTCAGATCCATATGTACTTTGCTAATCTTCAGATCTCCATCTGTTATATAATCTCGAATTATATGAAACTTGCGGTTGATATGCTTGGTCTTTGGATGATATCTTGGTTCCTTAGCCAGTGCTATGGCGCCAGTATTGTCACACAATATCTCCAGTGGGTCCAAGGCACTTGGAACCACACCAAGCTCAGTGATGAAGTTCCTGATCCAAACTCCTTTACTTGATGCTTCTGTAGCAGCCATGTATTCCGCTTCTACTGTAGATCCCGCGATCACGCTTTGCTTGCAGCTTCTCCAGCTCACAGCTCCTCCATTCAAAATATAAACGTATCCTATCTGAGATTTAGAATCATCCTTGTCGGTGTCGAAACTAGCATCGATGTAACCTTTTACGACGAGCTGTTCATCACCTCCATAGACTAAGAACATTTCTTTAGTCCTATTTAAATACTTTAGGATGTTCTTCACGGTTGTCCAGTGTTCCACTCCTGGATCACTTTGGTATCTTCTCATCAAACTAAGAGCATTGGACACATCCGGTCTAGTACACAGCATGGCATACATGATAGAACCTATGGCCGAGGCATAAGGCACTTTGCTCATAGCTTCTCTATCATTTACCATAGCTGGACACTGAGACTTGCTCAACATCTTACCTGACAACATGGGCACTGAACCTTTCTTTGCCTTATCCATTCTGAACCTTTTCAAAACTTTGTATAGGTATGTACTTTGGCTTAAAGCTATTAGGCGTCTTTGTCTATCTCTATAGATTTTGATGCCTAATATATAAGTAGCTTCTCCTAGGTCTTTCATTGAAAAACATTTGTTCAAATAACTCTTCACATCGTTAAGCATATCAATGTCATTTCTAATAATCAATATGTCATCCACATATAGTACTAAAAATGTCACTGAGCTCCCACTCACTTTCTTGTAGATACAAGCTTCGTAGCAATTTGGAACAAATCCAAAGCTCTTGATCACTTGATCAAAATGAAGGTTCCAACTCCGAGATGCTTGCTTCAGTCCAAAAATGGAACGCTGAAGTTTGCACACCTTATCAGCATCCTTAGGATCGACAAAACCTTCGGGTTGCATCATATACAACTCTTCATCAATGTTGCCATTGAGGAACGCAGTCTTGACATCCATCTGCCATATTTCATAATCATGAAACGCAGCAATTGCTAATAAAATCCGAATGGACTTAAACATCGCTACGGGAGAGAAAGTCTCATCGTAGTCAACACCTTGAACTTGTCGAAAACCATTTGCGACAAGCCGTGCTTTATAGACAGTAAAATTACCATCTGCGTCCATTTTCTTCTTAAAAATCCATTTGCACTCAACGGACTTTCGGTCGCTAGGAGGGTCCACCAAAGTCCATACTTGGTTTTCGCTCATGGATCCCAATTCGGATTTCATGGCCTCTAGCCATTTCTCAGAGTCTGGGCTCATCATTGCTTCCTCATAGTTCACAGGTTCACTGCTGTCTACTAACAAGACAGTTAAGATAGGGTTGCCGTACCACTCAGGAGGGGCACGTGACCTTGTCGACCTGCGACGTTCAGTAGTAGCATCGTCTGAAGCTTCATGATCCTTGTCATTAGCTTCCTCTATCGTTGGTGCAGACGGCACTGGAACAACTTCAGGTGCTGCGCTACTCTCCAACTCAAGAGAAGGTTCAATAACCTCGTCTAGCTCTACTTTCCTCCCACTCACTTCTTTCGAGAGAAACTGCTTCTCAAGAAAGGATCCGTTCTTTGCGACAAACACTTTGCCTTCGGATCTGTGATAGAAGGTATACCCAATTGCTTCCTTAGGGTATCCTATGAAGACGCATTTCTCCGCTTTGGGTTCGAGCTTGTCCGGCATCAACTTCTTGATGTAAGCTTCGCATCCCCAAACTTTAAGAAACGACAACTTAGGTTTAGCACCAAACCACAGTTCATACGGTGTCATCTCAACGGATTTAGATGGTGCCCTATTTAAAGTGAATGCAGCAGTTTCTAATGCATAACCCCAAAATGATAACGGCAAATCTGTAAGAGACATCATCGATCGCACCATATCCAATAAAGTTCGATTCCGGCGTTCAGACACACCATTGTGCTGTGGTGTTCCGGGTGGCGTGAGTTGCGAAACTATTCCGCTTGCTTTAAGATGCGTGAGAAAATCATAACTCAAATATTCACCTCCACGATCGGATCGCAGAAACTTAATGTTTCTGTTACGATGGTTTTCCACTTCGTTCTGAAATTCTTTGAACTTTTCAAATGTTTCAGATTTATGTTTCATTAAATAGATATACCCATATCTACTTAAGTCATCAGTAAAAGTGAGAAAATAGCGATATCCACCGCGCGTCGAAACACTCATCGGTCCACATACATCGGTATGTATGATTTCCAACAAGTTCGTTTCTCGCTCCATTATTCCGGAGAACGGGGTTTTGATCATCTTGCCCATGAGGCATGGTTCGCACGTGTCAAATGATTCAAAATAAAGAGACTCCAAAATTCCATCAGAATGGAGTTTCTTCATGCGTTTTACACCAATATGACCTAGACGGCAGTGCCACAAATAAGTCGTATTATCACTATCTACCTTGCATCTCTTAGCCTCAATGTTATGGATGTGTGTTTCATCGCTTTCGAGATTCAGAAGAAATAAACCAGTCATAGCAGGTGCATGACCATAAAAGATGTCACTCATATAAATAAAACAACCATTATTCTACGATTTAAATGAATATCCGTCTTGCAATAAACACGATCCAAAAATAATGTTCATGCTCAACGCAGGCACATAATAACGTTTATTGAGGTTTAAAACTAATCCCGAAGGTAAAACTAAGGAGAGCGTGTCGACGGCCATCACATCAACTCTTGATCCGTTGCCAACGCGCATCGTCACCTCATCCCTTGCCAGCCGCCGTCTATTCCATAGCTCCTGTTTCGAGTTACAAATGTTAGCAACTGAACCAGTATCAAATACCCAGGCACTACAACGAGGGCTAGTAAGGAAAACATCAATAACATGTATATCAAATATACCTTTGATGGTGCCAGCCTTCTTGTCCGCTAAGTAATTCGGACAGTTGCACTTCCAGTGACCCTTGTCCATGCAATAGAAGCACTCAGTGTCCGGCTTAGGTCCAGACTTGAGCTTCTTCTCAGCAGGGGCAACGCGCTTGCCGCTGCCTCTCTTGAAGGGCTTCTTTGCACCCTTACCTTTCTTAAAGCTGGGGGGCTTGTTGACCATCAACACATGATTATCTTTCTTGATGTCCACCTCCGCAGCTTTCAGCTTAGCGAAGAGCTCGGTGATCGTATCAGTGGAACCAATCTGATTATGAGTAACTACAAAACCTTTGTAGGTAGGAGGGAGTGATTGCAGAACTCTGTCAATCTTGAGCTCCTCTAGAATCTTGCAGTCCAGTTGCTCAAGGCGTTGAGTGTAGCCCGACATCTTAATGGCGTGCTCACTAACAGAACTCCCTTCCTCCATCTCGCAGTTAAAGAATTTCTCAGAAATCTCATATCTCTCAAAACGGGCCTGAGTCTGAAACATAGTTTTCAGTTCCTCAAGAATCTCAAAGGGCCCGAGGAACTCCTCAAAACGATTTTGAAGGTCCGATTCCATAGCAAACAACATGGTGCTCTTAATCACACCATAATCATCCTTGCGCGACTGATAAACAGCTTTCTCATCAGCCGACGCATCTACAGCAGGGGCGTCACCTAGCGCTTTCTCAAGGACATAGTCCTTTTGTCCGCCGGAGAGAATGATTCTCAGATTGCGGAACCAGTTGGTGAAGTTAGACCCATTGTTCTTAAGCTTTTCTTTCTCAGCAAAAACGTTGAAGTTGAAGTTGGACTTAGCCATTTGATCTACAAAATTTACAAGTACAATTTAGACTATGTTCATGATAACTAGTTCAACTTAATCATATTACTAGATGAACTCCCACTAAAATCAACATCCCTCAAGTTGTTTAGTGAACATGATCCAAATTCACCACACCTAATCCGATCTTCACGAGAAGAGATGTGGTTTCAATGGTGGACAACAAAGTGTCGATCATATCATTCATATGACTCATGCTTAACCTTTCGGTTCGTGTGTTTCGAGGCCATGTCTGTACATGCTAGGCTCGTCAAGTCAAACCCAAGTATTTCCGCGTGTGCAAGACTGGCTTGCACCCGTTGTATGTGAACGTAGAGTTTATATCACCCGATCATCACGTGATGCTTGAACACGACGAACTTTCACAACGGTTCATACATGAGGAGAACACAGTTTTATCTTGATCTTTAAGTGGGGAATCATCTTATAATGCTACCGTCGCGATCTAAGCATAATAAGATACATAAATGGATAAACATCACATGCATATAATTTTATGTGACATGGTATAGCCAATCTCCGCGCAATGATCTTCATCTTGTGCGTGCCAGCATGATCTCCATCACTCCACCATGATTGCCTCCACCACGAATAGCAACTACAACTATTGCTAACTACTTAGCGATAAAGCAAAGCTATCACATGGCATATAAGAAGTTGACACACAGGTCATACACAATTATAAAGACAACCATATGGCTCCTGCCGGTTGTATACTCATCGACATGCAAGTCGTGAAACATTACAAAACATGATCATTGCATACAACATACACATCACATCTTGGGTCATACCATATCACAGAAACACTCCCTGTAAAAACAAGTTAGACGCCTCTACTTTGTTGTTGCATGTTTTACGTGGCTTATGGGAGTAACAAGCTAAGAACGATTCTTACCTACGGAAAGCCACAACGGTGATATTATGGTTGCCAACATCCGGTGTAATTCCCATGACAACTATAGTGAGAGAAACTGGCATCCACCAGTCGCATGTGTAGAACAAGCCACATGTCAAGTGCGGAGCCGGTCTCGCGAACGAGGTCGCGTAAAGTTGGCCTGGACCGCTTCGATCTCACTATCCTGCGTCATAATAAGTACATAAACAAGAGGCTTGCAACAGAAAACATCAACGCCCGCAACAAGCATGTTGCGTTCTACTCGTGAAACACATCTACGCATAGATCTAGCTCTGATACCACTGAAGGGTTTTGCAACATAGTAAATCAAAAAAATTCTACGGATGCAAACGGGAAAGCCAAGATCTAATCTAGGAGATGCAAACAACGAGGAGGGATAGATGAGATCTTCATACCCTTGAAGATTCGCACAGCGGAACGTTCAACGGAACGTGGTTGATGTAGTCGTACTAGCTTCTCCTCCTCGCGATCCGATCCAATCCAACACCGCAAGTGGCGATGCCTCCGAGAGATGCACACGTATGGCACCTCGACGTCTCCTCCTTCCTCGGTCCAGCAAGTGTGGTGGAGAGATAGATTGGATCTACAACACGACGGTGTGGTGCAAAGGTGGAGAGTTTCTGCGGCAGGGCTTCGCCTACGCGCAGTCGGGAGAGAGAGAGATCTGGAGGGCAGCAGTATGGCGGCTAGGGTTCAAGGAGTGGGGGAGGAGGGCTGCGCCCCTGCCCACTATATATAGGGGTCTGGACGGCCCCCTTGGCCCCTCCTCCAAGCCCTAGGGCGGCGGCCCCAAGGGTTGGAGTGGGGGGCAAGTTTTCCCCCTCCTTCTAGAAGGTTTCCCTAGGGTTTCCCTAGGGTTTTGGCCGGCTGGGCCTATGGGGCCTTGTGCCCCTGGCCCAATGTGGCCAGGGCACTCCCTCGTAGGCCCACTCCCTCTCCCGACAAGTGGGGCCACGTTGGTCCCACTCCGGAAGGTTCTAGAAGCTTCTGGTACAATACCGAACAATCCAAAACAATTCCGAAATCCAAAAACTGCTTTCCCTTATATGAATCTTATTCTCCGGACCATTCCGGAACCTCTCGTGACGTCTTGGATCTCATCCGAGACTCCGAACAAAAACTCATAAACCAATTATCCATTCTATCCTAGCGTCGAGGCACGTTAAGTGTGTGACCCTACGGGTTCGAGAATATGCAGACATGATATTCTATCAATAATCAACAACGGGGTCTGGAAACCCATATTGACTCCCACATACTCATAGATGATCATATCGGATGAACCACGATGCCAGGATTCAATTAATCCCATATATATATTCCCTTCGTCATGCGATATTTTACTTGCCCGAGATTCGATCGTCGGTATCGGCATACCTAGTTCAATCTCGTTCACAGCAAGTACTTTACTCGTTCCGTAATGCGATATCACTTTGTGATTAACTCCTTAACCACGTGCTTGCAAGCGGTGTTGATATCGATTACCGAGTGGGCCTGAAGTATATCTCTCTGACTTGGGAGGGACAAATCCCATCTCGATACATACAACCCAATAGATACTTTCCGATCACCTGAGAGACACCTTTATGATCACCCTCTCATAGGATGACATTTGATGACCTCAAAGCTTTCTTCCAATACCAGGGAGTTGCATTATCTCATGGTCTAAGGAATACAATATTTGACATAAGAAAAAGCTTCGCAAAGATGAACACGATGACACAATCTAATTGCTCTGCTTGATTTGGGTCTGTCCATCATATCATTCTCCCAATGATATGATCTCATTATCAATCGACAACTCATGTCTATGGTTAGGAAACCTTAATCATCATTAATCAATGAGCTAGTCCATAGAGGCGTACTAGGGACACGGCGTTGTTCATAAACCACACAAGTATCAAAGTTTCCGCTTAATACAATTCTAGCATGGAATATAAACTTTATCATGAACAAGAATTATAATAATAACATCTTTATTATTGCCTCTAGGGCATAATTCCAACAGAACATACAATTGCTTTCCTCTGTGGTGTGTTGGAACAAAGGGACGCCTAACTGAATGATCTCTCTTGTTCCCCTTGATCTGCTTGTTGAAGATATTTAGGCCTGAAAGAGTTAACTCGAATCAATTCAGCTCCTGTAGTTTAGAACTCAGTTTGAGTATTATTCAGTTTGAATATGCTAATAGTCACACTTGCATTTTGTACTATGGTCATGAAGCTTGACAACCAGCACATATAACCGTAGCTTGACAAATAGCACACACAACTACAGTGCTACTTCTCCTCTGCCTTGCTGCATTCATGTCTAAAATATTCCAGAATACAGTGACAGTAACAAATTTACTCCTGAATTTACTCAGGAATCAGTAACAAATTTACTCAGGAATCAGAATACAGTGACAGTAACAAATTTACTCAGGAGTACAAGACAAGGTTCAAATAGCTAATCATGTCTAAATTACTCAGGAATCACAAAGGCAGTCAATGAAAGAACAATTGTAATTCCTAGATCCTATGGATATGATTCACTTATTTATCCTCCTCCTCCTCCCCCCAGCACCCGCGCGGCGGCGCCACGCCGCGCCGGCGGCCTCCCCTCCCCGCCGAGCCCTCCCTCCCATAGTCTCTCCTCCCCGTCGCCGCTGCCCGGATCGTTGCCAGGCAAAGACCTAGGGACGTGGCGGCGGCGTCCCTGATCGTGATCTGGCGGGAAGGCGGTGGCATCCATCCCGGCTGGTTTGGCGGTGGTGCTAGGGCGAGTGGCGGTCGGTGATCCTCGGCCTAGATGGCGGCAGGCGGTGACGGGGATCTGGGCCTAACCGCGATCTGTCCCGTACATTGGCCTCGAGGCCGGCGCCCAGACGACCCGGGCCTTGTCCGTGACACTAGGGCGCTTGGGGCATCTGCCCCCGACATGGTGGTGGTGGCCTCCTTCTTCGTCGGAATGGTCGGCCGGGTGGTCTTGTCGTCTTGCGACAGATCCTGCTAGTTTCCAGCGGGTGGAGTGGGGTGTTGCTGGCTCGGTTTCAATAAAGGAGGTGGTCCTGGATCCCTCTCAAGCCAAGACGATGATCTGCCGGATATTGGTCTCCATTGATCTGGTTTCTGTGTTGTGTTCTGGAAGGCTCCGCCGGCGAACTCCATAAGTGCTATCATGCCGTGAGTTTGTTGGAAGGATTGAATTCGGTCGTACGCACCCATGTTTTACCCTGACCGTTTGGTTTCAGAGGGTGTGCTTCGAAGCTTTGTTGGCTGTTATTATCATGGGACATGTTCTCGTTCCATGGTGCTGACGAAGAAAGTCATGAAGACCGAGATCTGAGGACAGACAATGGTGGATCGAGTTTGGATGGTGATGAGGAATTGGCTAGGTGACTTGTGAATTGGAGCAGTGGCATGCAAGTGGGGGCGACTGCGCAGGAGAGGTTCATGGTCCTACCTCTCAGGGTGAAAACCCAGGGTCTGGCCTTAATTGGTTGTGCCTGACAATGGCCTTGTTGAAGGTATTGTTTTGAGAGCGCGGATTTTCTTCAGGGTGAAAACCTAGATCTTTGATCGTACGATGACGGTGTTTGTGCACTGTTCCCTTTTTGGAGGCGTCGTTTTTGGAGAAGCTGGACTTCTGGTGCTGTCTTGGTGGTGGTAGTACCGCTGTTTCAATGAATGAGTCATTATAGCGGGACTTTTCTTTTTTGTAATTCTTCTTTCTTTTTTGGTTGTGTGTATCCGTGTGGCCGCTAGGGCAATGTGTTGTTGCAGAGGCTGAGTGTAATTGGTATCATCTGATATTAATATATGCTCCTTTCTAAAAGAAGATCCTATGGATACTTAAACAGTCTTCGTCGTCCAAGATCCTAGTAATTCCTAAACAAGAAAATCAGAAATTATTACCAGGGACTATTACCTTGAGAGGAGGGGAGCTGTAGATGGAATCAGTTCCTGGATGGAATTGAGGTCGACTGGCCTTGAGAGGAGGGGAGCTGTAGATGGAATCAGTTCCTGGATGGAATGGATGAAGCACAGAAGGAGCTGAGGCGCGAGGGGCGCAGGAGGCGAGGGCTAACGACCCGCCGCCGTGTACAGGTCGTGAAGACCGCTGGGAGAGGCAGGGCGTGCGCGAGCCAGTTTGAACTAGGGGGCAGTACATGGTAGCTCGTCAGGGGCTGGGCCGCGCCGCTGCGTGTAGGTCACCGAGAAGCCCTGGGACGGAAGTAGGCAAAGGCGTGCCGTCGCGTGCAGACCATCCAGAAGCGCTGGAGAGGAGCTGGCGTGGTGGAGGCTATCTAGATGGTGGCTAGCCACAACCTCCATGTACACCAAAGGTAGTACCTTTGTCCCCAAGGTGGAAGCTTTGTTGGCCGCTAGGGATTACTCGAGGGCGAGGCAGCCAGGAAGGGAGCAGCGGCGATCGACACAGGCGGGGCAAGCGAGCGGAGTGCCGGCGAGCGGCGCAGGCGAGATCCAGCGGCGGGGAGCAGCGAAATCGAGCTCGGCGGAGTGGGGGTACAACGACGAGACAGAGGGAGGGGAAAGGGGAGGGAGGGATTGGTTTGTCGGGACAAGTGGTAGGTTCTTTTTGCAAATTGTACCTCCCGACATCCTTTTATGGACGGAGGGAGTACTAAATTAGCAAGGATATGAGGAGGCATACAATGGAATGACGTCAGTTTTTTCTTATAACTGTCATATTGGATATTTGCTTAGTTGGAGAAGAGAGAAATAAGAAAGATAAAGTGGTCTTTTCTTAGCTAAGGGATGATCTCTTAAAAATAAGAAAAGGCTAATTTCTTGGTTATATCATATGTCGTTCCTTAGCAAATCATTTTTTTTACTAAAAATAGACAATTCTCATTAATTAATGAAGATAACACTAAGAGATAATGCATTATACGACTTATCTCTATGACTTCTCTGATATAAAAGACTATGCTCTCATGCCCTGAGAGAGTACACCTTTGTTAAATCAATATCCCATATGGATGTGGCCCCAAATTTGGGTCCCCTGCGAACCGAGATCCTGGGAGATCTGGGCAACGGTTATATAGCCACGAACAAACTACGTTCCCCTAGGGAAAATGATACAGATCCCCCGGAAATAATGCGGGTCGTTGCCTCGCGCGTGACAACGTGGGTGGGACCCAGACCTTCTTCTCTTCTTTTACCTTTTCTCAAATCCTCTTTCCAGATTAGCAGAACACAACCAGCCTCGCCGCCTGCTGCTTGCCGCCTGCCGCCTGCAGCCCCTCCGCCTTGGGTCTCCCCATATCCGCATATGCTCCGCCATGGGCAACGGTTCTGGCCGCCGACGAGCTGTACGTAGAGATCGAGCGCCACCATGGCCACGACATCGCCCCCCGTCGCCCCGTGCAGCCATGGCCACGATGTCGCCCCCATCGCCGTGCCTTGCCGTCGCCAGAGATAGTGGCCACGACTGAGGCGCTCGCCGTTCTCTCCTCTCTTGAGCTCACTGATGAAGGCAGTGCGTATGTGGCCTACTCGTCAGCGACGATGCTGCGTCTAGTGATGCTCGACGGCGGCGCTGCTACATTAGGCGTCGATGTTTGCTACATGGGGCCAGCGGCGCTTCTACCTATGATATGGAGATTTGCTACGACAGTGGGCTATCGGCGACGATGCTACAAGGAGCGTCAGGTCTGCTACATACGAGTCGACGCCGTGCTACAAGGGTAGTCGAGGTTTGCTACATGGGGTTTGCTACCTGCGACCAGCGGCGCTACTACAATAGCATATTTTTTGCTACAAGTTTTTGCTCCGACGATGTCTCCGGCAAAGTCGTCTTTTGCTACATTAGCATAATTTTTTTGCTATATCAGTTTTCTAAATTTGCTACAATAGCGCAAACTTCTTGCTACGAGGTTTCCGGCGAGATCTCTGGCGAGAGTCTCCGACGATGTCTCCGGCGAAATCGGTTTTACTACATTAGGATATTTTTTTGCTACACGGTCGTCGACGAGGTCTCCGGCGAAATCTCCGGCGAGATCCAGTCTGTTTTCTATTTTCTGGACTGAACCGTTTTTTTGCTACAATATAGTAAAAGCGGGGCAAATGTAGCAAAAACGGGACAAAAATAGCAAAAACGGGATTTTGAATAAAAAAAGGACACGTGGTTGACTGGGGACTCGAGAGATAGAACGCGTAGGGCTGCCCTTACCCTAGGCCCTACCAGGAATCTTTGATCTTTCCCGCCGGTCAGCTACGCACGCAGTGGTGGCTGCAGGTGCAGGCTCGTGTCGGGACCGTCCGTCCAAGTCGCCGGGTGTGACTCTTGACCCAGCAAAGTTACATTGACCAGGAAGAAGAACCCAGCTCCTATCGGTGACCTCTCCGCCAAGGCAAGGCGGGACCGGACAGGAGCGCGCGATATCCGCAGGTACAGACCCCTCTTCCAAGTCTTCCCCGCCGTGCTCGCGTATTAAAGCGGGGCAGTCGGGCACGTCCCCTCCAGCCAGTCCACTGCCTGCTCAGTCTGACATACTGGTCCGACGATCCATAGCTGTAGCCATGCTCGCGAGGAGGCAGAGAGGCGGAGGAGGGTCGTCGCCGTCCAAGCCCCACCACGCGGAGGACGCGGTGGGCCTCGCCGCCGGCGCCACCCACGGCGCAGGGCAGGAGGCCATCACCGTGTCGCGGTTCGACGAGGCGGCTCGGGAGAGGCTGGACCGCATGAGCCGGAGGCTGAGGCTGCTGGAGCAGCAGATGGAGACGCTGGAGGCGGAGGTCGGGAGAGCCAACAGCGCGGACAGCTACGAGCAGTAGTACGTAGCTTGGGGCCTCCGTTCTCTTCTCCTTTCTTGCTGATGAAATAGGAGTAGTAGCACGTGCGTACCGTGATCTCAGTGTTTCTTCCTGAAGCTCGCTTCTGGTACGGTTTGGGGTTCTTATCTTCGATCGATCTTTCATTTGCTTGCTTCCTTGCTTTGTGTGAGAGGTTTGACTCTCAGGCTCGTTTGGAAAACGTGTGTACAGCGATGAGTTCATCTTGTCACTTTCGTCTCCCGTGGAAAATCTCAAGCATGCATGCTTGGACCTTGACTTGTATTTCGGATAGAAAGGAGCTCACTGAAATGATCTTTAACACCGTGTAGCAGCTACGTTGGCCGACTTAAATTCCTCACTCCCTCTGTTAAATTCCTCATTTCGAAGGGACTACTCCCTCTATTTTAAAATATAGTCCCTCTATTTTAAAATATAAGATATATTAACTTTTGTAAAATGAATGTATTTAAACATCTTTTAGTGTATAGATTCAGAGTGAACCTACACATTAAAAAATATCTACATACATTCGCTTCACAAAAGCTAAAACATCTTAAAATATAGAAGGGAGGGAGTATACAGATCATCTGTAAAGCTACTGCAGCAACTTAAAAGATTTCATAGCAGATTTAAGTTTCTTCTTTCCCACCCATGACCTGTTTGACATCCAGCGACACACAGGCTCAAAAGGCTTCACCAAGACAGCAAGACCTCCTGCCGCCGGATTTTCGTTTTCAGTTCTGAAAGCAGAACTTTATTGAACACAATTTCACTTCTTAATACAAAATCCATTCAACGAACCATATATTCCTTATACAAAAGCAAGATACAGATAGTACATTCACATCCAAACTAAAAGAAAAAGAAAACAGAAAAGAAGAAGATGACAACTCAGCACATGCATCCACTGTCACAACCACATGGTAATAGGTCGAGCAACACCATATTGCTATTCACAGGCTAGCTTGGTACCGAAGCTGCTGAGGCTGATGGCAAACGCTTGAAATGCTGACAGTGGCTGCCGATAATCCATCGTGAAGACGTCATCATCGACCTTACCGAATTGCAGCAGAACCGTCTCCTCATCCTTGGAGCTAGTAGGGTCGTTGAGGTCAGCAGCAGCAGCAGGAGCAGCAGCCAGCTGGAAATTCTTGACAGAAGCAACTGTTACCCGCCCATGGAAGTTCAAGCACCAGCACTGCAGGTGTTCGTGCCAACGGGGAGCTTTGTTTCTTAAAACCGTGGTCCCCATGGACTTTCGGAACTTTGACTTGAGCAAGTTTTCCCAGGTCTCTTGAGTTGAAGGGCACTCGAGTGCACAATACATCCTCCTGGGGCCTCTGGATTTGAGCAGGTTGTATTTGTAAGAAAGCTGTCCAACCTCATAGTTGCCCGATGATACTTGGGGACTTATTCTTCTGCTTCCAAAACGCCGACTAGATCGGCTACTTGATGCTTTAGCGCCATCATATGGTGCCTTGCTATCATATACTTTGAAGTTTGTTCCCCAGAAATCAGATCTAAATAGGGTACACAAAAAGCACAATCATATCACTTGGTAAAACACCAAATAAGCATGAAACGTACATATAATTAGTAACCGAGATTGTCTGCATGACCTAGTGAAGTGACATAACCTAACCAAGAACACTAAAATGGTGAATTCAAATTCCAAGAAGCTGGCAAATTAATAGCCTTGACACCTTAGCAATCAGTTAGAAGAATATGAAAGATTATTTTATATAAAATAAAAATGCCAATAGGCAAGGACCATACTACATACTTACTCCCTCCAAATATCGCGTCTGTCTGAATACACTTTTGTTAGTAGTACTACATTTTTCCATCTCACTTTCTGGGCTGAGTTCTGTCTTGATCGGGGTGATAATTACTTATCACTCGTGGTTGGCCCAAGCCTAAACGCCAGTAACCAAATGTATTTCGAGATGGCCAATCAAGCCATTCATTAAGGGTAACACTAATATGTGCCTCTGATTACTACTTCTAGGCGCAAGCTGGAAGTCTTGCTCTTTATAGTCTGGCAACAAGAGGAAGTAGACACACAAGAGGCCAGGGTAAGAGATAGGGCAGACAGTGGCATGCAGAAGGGGGCAAGAGGGAGATAAATTTTGGGGAAGCTCTCTTCCCCCACATCGACCACGCAAGGAAGATGAACAAGAAAAGGGAGTGATCGTAGTTGTAACATGTAGGTGGCAGGTGAGAGAAGAGATAGTTATCATACGTAGGAGATATTGCCTTCAGGTTGTGTTTGGTTTATGCCCAAACCCACCCACATAATTTTTTTCGCTAGCCAGGGTTTTGCTTGCCCATGATTTGGCCAATGTTGGCGACAAATGAACTGAGTGCAGTGGGCAACGGGGCATGGGAACGCAAAAAAAGACATCTTCAACACATATACATTACCACCTTCAAAATCAGCTTCAGAGGGTTAAGTGATTCAGTATTCAAAATTGGCCAAATAAATTTTCAGGGGGTTACGGACGAATGCTATACTTGAGAAGAGTAAAACAGATTTTTTTCCTTAATGTTATTGCAAAAAGTTGGAATTAAAACAGAGATCCACAGATGTTGAAGTATGTGTGGATTGCTCAACCTTCTCCATCAGTTCGGGGTTCTGCTGGTTGGTCCATGAAACCTAATATGGTATCAGAGCCAGATGTCTTGGGTTCAAGTCTCGGCTTTCGCAATTTAAAAAACAAATTACCTGCCCTCTTTCTATTCACGTGTAGGCCTTATTGAGCCACAAGTGAGAGGGGTGTTGAAGTATATGTGAATTGCCCAACCTTCTCCATCAGCCGGACTTTGGTTCTATTGGTTGGTGCATGAACTTAAAATGGTATCAGAGCAAAGGTCTTGGGTTCAAGTCTCGGCTTTCGCAATTTATAGAAAAAAATGTTTGCCCTCTTTCTGTCCATGTTTAGGCTTCATTGAGCCATAGATGTGATACACCCTTTGACCATCGGATTATATTAGTAGCACAAAGTGAGAAAGGGTACTAACTGGAAGTTTGGAACTCCAATGTCCTCTAATATCTAATGGTTGTGTTCTTATATGGTCCTAGGTGTGCTTCATAAATCATAATCCATTTTGTTGACTTCAACCAATTTGAGCACTTAGCAGAATCAATAAAAAATAACATGGAAGATTAAAGCGCCATATAGAACCTCACCTCAGTTTCCCGAGATATGCATTGCTCCCTTGTGAAACATCTTCAGCATCAAGGGATATAATGTACTCAGTATGGGGACCACGCCTAACCCTTCTCGCGGCCATAAGAAACTTCCCTTTATCTACAGTAGCTGCCGGACACAAACGATACGTCTTAAAATATTAATCGTCGCACATATTTAATAGTGAATATGGTTAAATGACATTATGAAAAGTATAACATTTAATAGTGAAAATTTTTAAATGACATTATGAATGGTATAACAGATTATATTGGACATCCCATGGTAACTGGTAGAATACTCATTCAGGAAAAATAATACTCTCTCGGTCCCGAATTAGATGTCACAGGTTTGTCTATATTCGTAGGTATCTAGACATGTTTTAGTGATAGATACATGAGAATCAAGACAAATCTGCGACATCTAATTCAGGACAAAGGGAGTAGTGGCATACAGCAACACAACATACTTTATCCTTGAGCACACGGGATTTGGTTGAGAAAATTGCTGCTCATAGTACATTAACAGCTGGATCGACTACTCTAGGAGAAACAAATGATATTTCCAGTTAAAGATTTAAAGCCTTAAGGAGGGAGATATAAAGGCAAGTTATGCAGAGAGAATGTCGCTGTATACAGAAATAATAGATACCGAGAAGGCAACGTAGCAGTCAAAGGGAAAACATGACATGCGCCTTATTTTGAGATGAAACAGAACAGAGTGAGTGTCCTAATATAAAGTTCAAATTGATATCTATATATATGCAACAAAAAAATGTGAGGAAATAAAGAGAATACACGCATCAGATAGACCTACCAGTAGTCAAGCCGAGGTAGAGGTAGAACGTGGAGTTCTTCTTATTCCTTTTGATAAAACACTGCATTGGGGACTCCCTTGGCCCTGGCTGTTTGACAACACGGTGTAAGAAATTTCTGCACTCAGTCCTAACAAACTAAAAAGCACTCCCGAAAATAGCTTCAACATACAAATTAGTAAACTATGCTAACCACAACACGCAGCCAGAAATTTTTATTGTGGAAGATTTGCCATGAATATCCCAAGTAATTGATTTCCTCTAACTGGGCATGACAACATATGCAAGCCTATCTGATTATCAAAAATATGCCAAAACCTGCCAACATGTCAAGCTTCATTGAAACCACCCACCAAAATACACCTAATTTAGTCTCCCCTAAACCAAAGGTACAGATTTTTTTATTGTGGAAGATTTGCCATGAATATTCCAAGTAATTGATTTCCTCTAACTGGGTATGACAAAAGCCTATCTGATTATTGAAGATATGCCAAAACCTGCCAACATGTCCCCCTAAACCAAGAATGAGGACACGGCTGTACTTTAGACCAGCACACCTTTTATACCTAAGATGGTATAATAACCCATTAAGGGCCTCTTTGATTGGCAGGAACCTATCCACTTTCCTGCGGGAATTGAGCTGTTCCCTGTGAACTTCATGTGAATCTAAGAGGCATTAAAGTGGCAAGTTACCTTCAAAAGTAAGCTAGGACTAGTGGGAAACTATAGGCAGATTAATTAACGAACTACAGAAAATAAAGCACTTATATTTAAAGTCAAAATCGCACGAGTAAGCGATCTCAGAATCTACGGAAAGAACTTATCTTAAGGGCCTAATGTATGAAGGCGCAAAATTTGTGAGATCAGGTTTCACAAGGAAGTCATAATTGCCTTAATCTGATGCCCCCAAACACATCGAAGAGAGGAAACCTTATTACGGATCGAAATGGAGGAAATCGCATCACGGGTCCTCTTAAAAATCGTGAGTTTGGAATGGGGATTCCCACAGCCTTACAGGCCTAGACCACCAGTCCACCACACACCGAAACGGAAAGATCGACCCCTACCAATCGACGGGTATGAGACCCAGGCGCAGCTCCCGTTCTCACCTGCTTGAGCGAGCACGGAAAGGTGATCTTGCCGGACACCACGGGCGGCCCCACTACGGCGACGGCGGCGTCCCTCCACCGGCGGCAGACGCAGGCGCAGGCGACGACGTCCTTGCGGGCCGGCCAGCGCTCGCCGCCGGACGCCTCGACGCGCCGCACCACCTCCGCGAGGAGCTCCGGCAGCAGCCGCGCCCACCTCTCCTCCTGCTCCTCCGCCGGCCCGTCCTCGGCCGGAGCCTCCCCCATCTCCACCAACTCCGGGGCCTCGGCGTGCTCCGCGGGCGGCTTCTCCCGAGGCATCATATCTTCCGCGCACCACTGTACTGCCTGCCCACTAGGTCGCGGGGTTCTTTCGTCGGTTTTGGTTTCTTCTCTCTTTTCTTTGTTCCAACTGTAATCAAAACCGCGTTTCCCGAAGATGGAGTACTACTTCTACTTGTCCTGAAAAGTGGATCTGGCGGACAGGTGCTGCCACCACTGCGGTGCGTACGTGGCCTTTTCTTAATTTTCTTCCTTTTTCGTCTCGTCAAATTGTGAAATGAAATAATCACGGTCAGCGGCGGAGCTTCACTCGAATTATAGTGAGAGAAAACCGATCATGACATCATGTTGTGATTGAATTTTTCTCCCCGGAGAACGAGAGAGTTTTTTCTTTTTCGAAACCGGAGTGTTTTTTTTTCAAAATTCCACCCATCTATTAATTATCAACAGAAGTATATTTTTTTCTAAAAGAAATAAAATTATAAATAAATCATTGGACCATGTACCAACGACTATAGATATTAGCACGAGACGAATGCGCGTCGTTGTTCTTGTCCCTCCATTATTAGAGCCGGACAAAACTTGTCATAGTGGAGCTTACGTAGTAGACAAAGCGTGAGTCATCGTGCTAATATCATAAAAGACCGACGCATCAGAGCAACAACCATCACCGAAGATAACGACCGTACGTAGATTGGAAGATACTGCAAACCACGCAGAAGGATATGAAAACCAACTGGATCTAAGGGATCCGTCGGACACACGACTCTACCCAGCCTCCGCCTGCGCTACATGTACCACCGGAACAAGGATTGGACGGGGAAGAGATTATTCTGACTTATTCATCCCTCAACATTCCAAAGAAAAATACTAAAATAGTTTAAACAAAAAACATAAACCCTCCCGCCAACGAAAGATCATGGTTCGCCACACCTCCAAGGCCACCGAAGGCGGAGTGGATCAACAGCGTCACCCGACAAGGGAATGAACTAGATGGGATTTAGTCTATTGCCTCCTGCTCACCTATGTGTTTTTGTTCAAACACGAGAGAGCTTATTGATAAATTAGAAAGTCGTAGCAATTCTTTCTAGCAAGCATCTAAACAGCACATCCAAAGAGACGTATCGGTCCGCAAATGCAAGTCTAAGGCTTATCATAGTCATCTAACCATCTCAATTTTCTTTGAGATTCATGCTACCGTTTCACAATGATCACCCTAAGTTGTATTTATTTCTTGTGAGCGAGCCACTCATGTTTTGTTCCTATTTGTATATGTACGAGTGAACCTTCTCGCCATCGTCCTTCCCTTCGATTGAAGGAGACCGGTGTGGGGTACGACTCGGGGCGGCAACATGGTCTGGGATGCCGGATCATGCGAGGTAGGTTGTCGCTCGAGTGCCGCCGAAGGAGGAGGTGGATGGGGGAGAGAGGAGGTGGCAGTGCGGTTGGTTCACGAGGGAAGACAGGTCAAGGGTTGGGGATAATTGAAGTGTAGGTGGTCACTTTGCTTTCTACAAGGATGAGAAGATGTACAATGTCCACGACGTAGATGTAAATATGCAAACATGAATCTTCAAGCTATTGTGACCATAGTATAAGGCAACGATACTCACGTATGTGTAGGAACACTGCGTTGGTCATAAACCTCCAGAATAGACAATGTATTTCTTTTTTCATATGTTGTCTTTGGATGTAGGAAATTGGGCTCGGAATCATCCTTCTGGAGTTAGATGGTCCGAATTCATATGTTTGGGTGGCCAAAGAATTCAGGCATAGAAACTAGAGGCAATTCCAAGAACCACTTTAATGTGTGTCCAGCTGACTCGGAAACGCCCACCCGCATGCCCTTCACGACATACAAACACAAGCTCGACCCGCGAGCTCCTCAAGCTAGCAGCGTGGCTTTGGTGAGTCTTCCTCTACCTCTCCTCTTCCCTGCCCTTCTCTTCCTCATACCTTCACATTCCATGGCCTCCTAAGAGGAGTTCTCGTTGAAGTCATATGTCCCCTCCACAATGGTGCAAACTTACTCGTGAGAAAAGGTGCTCTGTTTGTGGCCGCAGCCCACACTCATTTATATATGCAGTAGGTGAGGGGGCAACTAGGGTCCCTTAGTCCATGACCTTAATCTTAGTCGGAGTGGGTCCTAGACATTGACATGTGTCCCTATCTAGATAAGTCTTAACTTATCCGCCTTGTGAGGTTGGATATCATCCGTGTGTGACCCTGCAGAACTCTTGTTAAGCTAGACACAGTTCGATTCATACTCAAACTGATAGGCGAAAGTGGCTTCTAGACAAACTTGCCGCCCCCCGAAAGCTGATGCTACTTTCATTAGAACTGTCCAACAAACTGTTGCATGGTCAAATTTTAGGCATCTATTTGTTGATGAGATGTTTATTTACTACCTTGTGGTGCATGGAGAACTAGCTAATGGTGCATTTTTATGTAGTATTTTGTGTAATAACATAGCTGACCGTGATGGTGCCTTTTGTGTGATTTTGTGTACAAGCATCATCTTAAAACTAATATATATATATATATATATATATATATATATATATATATATATTGTGTAATAACATAGCCGACCGTGATGGTGTCTTTTGTGTGATTTTGTGTACATGCATCATCTTGAAACTAATATATATATATATATATATATATATATATATATTGTGTAATAACATAGCTGACCATGATGGTGCCTTTTGTGTGATTTTGTGTACATGCATCATCTTGAAACCAATATCCGCGCAATGATCTCCATCTTGTGCGTGCCAGCATGATCTCCATCACTCCACCATGATTGCCTCCACCATGAATAGCAACTACAACTATTGCTAACTACTTAGCGATAAAGTAAAGCTATTACATGACGTATAAGAAGTTGACACACAGGTCATACACAATTATAAAGACAACCATATGGCTCCTGCCGGTTGTGTACTCATCGACATGCAACATATACATCATAGAAACACTCCCTGCAAAAACAAGTTAGACGCCTCTACTTTATTGTTGCATGTTTTACGTGGCTTATGGGAGTAACAAGCTAAGAACAATTCTTACCTACGGAAAGCCACAACGGTGATATTATGGTTGCCAACATCCGGTGTAAATCCCATGACAACTATAGTGAGAGAAACTGGCATCCACCAGCCACATGTGTGGAACAAGCCACACGTCAAGTGCGGAGCCGGTCTCGCGAACGATGTCGCGTAAAGTTGGCCTGGACCGCTTCGATCTTGATGGGGATATGCCTACCGGGGTATACCCGGCAGGGCATTTCCGACCGGCCCAGGAACTGGCGAGTGGGCCTGCAGGACGGCGACTGGATCAAGACCTGGCGTAGATTCAAGCGACTGGAAGCTGAAGGCCCAGGAGAGTAGATATGCCTAGTCGGATTAGGTTAAACGATTGCTGAAACCTTAACTGATTCGGTTGAGATCTGTAAACCCTAGGAGGGTGAGTCTATATAAACCTCCCTAGAGGGCGTGTAGAAGATACGTTCCATTATCCACCCAAGCGACTCGCTGCCTAGCTGCCGAGCTTGCCCCATTGTACTCTCATCATAATACAATCTAGCAGGAGTAGGTCTTTACCCTCCGGGGGGCCGAACCTGGGTAAAACCCTGTGTCTCCGCCCTCATCTCGCACCGCAGATGGCTGGCCGCCCTTGCCCCATGTTCTACTACTCGCTGCCGATTGTAGCATCTGCCGTGGTCATTCCCACGACAGTGGCGCCCACCGTGGGGCCTGGCCGGTGTTCTGCGGCGAGATCCAATCTGCCCATCAACGAGTCGATCGCTACCGACCGCATGATAGCGATCGGCGAGATGCTCCAAATCTTGCCGAGCAGCTACGTCCCGGCGGCGCGACCCATCACGCACAGCATGATCCTGCTGGTTGGCACGATCAGTCTCTTTGTCGGCCTCACCGACATCATCGTCTCGGAGGACTCGGCTCGCATCCGCGAGTCGCCGCCACGCGATCCGCTCTCCGAGAGTTAGGTCCGCACGATCCACCACCTCGCCTCCGAGTACGACCCAGCCCACAGTGATGTGGCTGAAACCACCGCGGCCGCGGAAGACGCGGCCCTCAACGATGACGCCGACTCGGCGACCCCGACGTCACTCGCCGGATCCATCATCGCGGCTTCGCCCGCGGGATCCATCACCCAGGTCTCCAACATTGGAGACTTCGAGGATCCCTCCATCCTTGGGATCTTCGACTTCGACTCCGGGTCGGAAAACTCCGCCGATCTCCGCGACGGGACCGGTCGCCACGCCGCGACCTACATGGCGACTGGCGCCGACCCACCGGAGGATCCCTTCTCCACACTGATCCCTCCCAACGCAACGGCAACAGAGGTCGAGGAACTCCACCTGAAGCTGGCGGAAGTAGTCCGCAAGGAGCAAGCCGAGCGCGAAAAATTTCGCCTCGAGCAGGTGACGGCGCAGGAGCTGTCGCGCTACCACCAGCAACGAATCAGGTCGCGCTTGAACCCCACCGTCCAGGGGCGCGCCCTGAACTTCGACGATGAGAACGACCCAGCCCGCGTGGCCGAGCGCGCGATCTGCGAGAACACGCCACCAGGAGGAAGCGCCCGGCCCCCACCAGGGTCGACGGCGAATGGCGCCCCACCTCCACCCAACCGCGCACCCCCCAGGGACCAGCCGCGGATCGTGGTCTCCTCATGGGAGCGAGACGCGAACGGCCTACCACTGTTCTCCACCCCGATGGACAACCTTGTGGCAGGCCGAGCAGCGGCCGACAACATCACGACCACCGGTGACGGCGCCCTACAGATCCAGTACGTCAAGGCCTTGCTCGCAAAGGCGGTCGAGTAACAAAACGCAGGCGTCGACTCACAGGGTCGGATGTACTCGCGTTCATCGGGCAGCAGAGCGGCCTCAAGCGGCCGTCCATTGGCGGCAAACACCCTCAATTGCCCGCCACCCGAACCAATGCAGCTCCAACACCGACCCGTGAACACGGCACTCTCCACCAACGATCCCAGGCCGGCGACCAACTTCGTCGCTGCCAACGGTTAGCCCGTCGACGCCCGCACCCATATCATCAACAACCAGAGCTGGCGCGCACGCCAGCCCGACGACCTGCGACATACCCTAACCAACCGCCGCGACGGCGAGCCGAGGGGGTCGCTAAGTCGACTCGGGCCCCGGTGCTTCGGACCAATGATCCGAGGCGAAAGATACCCGGCGAACTTCAAAGTGCCGAAGGAAATAGAGAAGTACGACCCCACGTACGATCCCTCCGTGTGGCTGGACACTTACCTCATGGCAATGGGGATCGCCGGCCACACCGATCTACTCGCCGCCCGCTACCTCCCCCTGATGATGGGGGGGCGTGCAGGCAGTGGATCAACACTCTCCCCGTGGACAGCATCGATTCCTGGGAAGAGATGCGCGACGCCTTCGTAGGCACTTCGAGGGTTCATACACCCGCGCCACCACCATCGAGGACCTAGAACGATGCGTCCAGGGACCTCGCGAGTCGACCCGCAGCTGGGTCCAACGATGGCAAGAACTGTGGTACAACGCGATCGGTATCCACCCAGACACCGCAATCCACTGCTTCAAGACCTCGTGCCGCTACGAGCCCCTGGTTGCCAAGCTCAAACGAGCATACCGCACACTCGACAACATACCGGACCTCCTTGAGATCGCCAAAAGATACTCGTAGGAAGACCCAAACCAAGAAACCGACGACGAGTCGGGAGGACAACGCCGCATGAGCGGCAACGACAACGGACGACGATCCGATCTACGCTACAGCAACACTCACCTCACCGGCAAGCGCCGCAGTGATGGGCGAGTCGACTTCGTCGCCAACGCTGGGCACGCGCAGCGCGAGCCCAAGAGCTTTCGCCGCGACGGGGGGCAACGCCGCGATGGCGGTAACTACAAGGCGAAACCAAGGTTCGACCCCGCGGCCCTCCTTAACCAACCTTGTGCATTTCACAGCAGGGAAGGAAAGCCCGCCACACACACGACCACCGACTGCCACTCTCTCAAGGAGATCGAGAAGGCACGGCGAGCGCGGGAAGACCCCGACAACAACCCGCCAAACGGCGGAAAATTCGGCAGTGTGGCTGGCTCACTCCACACCTTCACAGGCTTCAACACGAAGCACGAGAATAAGGTCATCGGCCGCGCCGTCGCCGTCAACGTGGTGGCCTAGGTGGACGTTCCCCAGTTCCTCAACTGGTCGGAGCAACCCATCACCTGGAGCCGCCAGGACCACTCGCCACGCATTGAGTACCCAGGCCGAGTCGCCCTGGTAGTCAAGCCCAAGGTGGGAGACTACTGGCTCCCCAAGACATTGATGGACGGCGGCAGCTCCATCAACATCCTGTACCTGGACACCTTCAGGCGACTGCGGCTCCCGCAGTCGATGGTCGAGACGACCTACACCATGTTCCACGGCATCGTCCCCGGTCGGAAGGCGTACCCGATCGGCAAGGTCACGCTGCCAGTCACCTTTGGCACACCGGCAAACTTCCGCACCGAGCGGATCGTCTTCGAGCTGGTGCCCTTCGACAACCCCTACCACTGCGTCCTGGGGCGCAAGGCGTTCGCCAAGTTCATGGCGGCGCCCCACTACGCGTACAACGCGATGAAGGTCCCCGGACCGCGTGGCGTCATCACCATCCACGGCGACCCCGACATGGCCGCCGTGTGCAAGGCCAAAGGAGCCGAACTCGCCGACGCCGTCATCGCGGCAGAGGCCAACCACGCCGACGAGCTTGCCAAATACGCGAGCGGGGTCAACAACGACGACCCCACTATACTCAAGAAGCCCAACTCGGAGGGCGGCAACACCTCAGCCTTCGAGGCAACGACGCATACCCGCACCGTCGAGCTGGTCCCAGGCGACTCCAGCCAGACGGTAACGATCGGGACGGGCATGAGCCCAGCATAGGAAGGCGCGCTCATCGAGTTCCTCCATGAGAACAGGGACATCTTCGCATGGAATCCCTCTGACATGCCTGGTGTCCCTAGGGAACTCGCTGAGCACAAACTCAACGCCGACCCCAAAGTGCGACCTGTCAAGCAGTCGCTGTGGCCCTTAAATGAAGAGCGTCGCCGAGCCATCGCCGAGGAGGTGCAGCGTCTACTCGCTGCAGGCTTCATCCGGCCAATCAAATACTCCAAGTGGCTAGCAAACCCAGTCCTGGTCGAGAAGAAAAATGGGACCTGGAGGATGTGTATCGACTACACAAACTTAAACAGCGCCTGCCCGAAGGAACAATTCGTCCTCCCGCGGATCGACCAAATAATCGATTGCACCGCGGGCTCGGAGTCACTATGCTTCCTCGACGCCTACTCTGGATACAACTAGATCAAATGGCCGTTGAGGACGAAGAGAAGACGGCGTTCATCACTCCATTCAGAGCCTTCTGCTACACCGCCATGACCTTCGGCCTCAAGAACGCCGGGGCGACCTACCAGCGGTGTATGCAGGAGTGCCTTGCGAGCCAAATTGGCCGCAATATCCACGTCTACATCGACGACATGGTAGTAAAGTCGGCTCGCCAGGGCGACCTACTCGCCGACCTGCAGAAATACAAGATAAAGCTAAACCCAGGCAAATGCACCTTCGGTGTACCAGCAGGGCAGCTACTGGGATACGTCGTTTCCAAGCGCGGGATCGAGGCGAATCCCACCAAGATCGACACGATCGCTCGGCTCGGCAAACCCGAGTGCCTGTGCGACGTCCAGAAGCTGGTCGGGCGAGTCGCGGCTCTCAGTCGCTTCATCCCCCGATTGGGCGAAAAGGCGATGCCCCTATACCGCCTGATGCGCAAAAACCCCACCTTCCAGTGGGACAAGGAGGCGGACGATGCGCTCCGCGACCTCAAGAAGGTGCTACTCGCAGCACCGCTACTCGCCGCCCCCGTCGACAAGGAACCCATGCTGGTCTACGTCACGGCTTTCGAGCGCGTCGTCAGCGCCGTCATGGTCGTCGAGCGACCATAGGAAGGAAAGGAGCGCCCAGTGCAACGACCAGTGTACTATATCAGCGAGGTCTTCACCGAGTCGCGCCAGCGATACCCGCAATACCAGAAACTGGTATACGCGGTCTTTAGAGAACAACGGCGACTGCCACACTACTTCCAGGAGCACCCGATAACGGTCGTATCCTCAGCACCGTTGCAGGACATCATCCGCAACCGCGAGGCGACCGGGCGAGTCGCCAAGTGGGCCGTCGAAATCGGCGTCCACAACATCAAGTACGAGCCGTGCAAAGCGATCAAGTCGCAGGCTCTCGCGGACTTCATCGCCGATTGGGAGGAGGCCCAGCAGCCAGAAAAGCTGCCATACCTCCACTACTGGAGTTTACACTTCGACGGCTCCAAGAATGCGGACGGTGCAGGAGCAGGGATCATGCTAACCTCTCCGAAGGGCGACAAGCTACACTACGTCCTCTGCCTCGACTTCACCCCCTGCACCAACAACATGGACGAGTACGAGGCACTACTCCACGGCATGCGAGCCACCAAGGAGATGAATGTCAACCGCCTACGCTGCTATGGAGACTCCGACCTCGTCGCTGGGCAAGTCGCCTACACCTGCGACGCCGTCTCCCCCACCATGGCGGCATACCGCCAAGCAGTGGACAAGCTGGGCGGACACTTCGCAGGCTATTCCATCAAGTGGATCGATAGGCGGAAAAACGAGGAGGCCGACGCACTCTCTCGTATCGGCTCGGCTCGACTCGCACCACCCGCTGGCATCTTCCTCGACACCATCACCAATCCTTCCATCTCTCCCCCAAGGGAGATCGACATCGGAGTCCCGCTGCAACCAGAGGCAGCCCTGGTCGCACTCATCACCGAGCCAGAAGACTGGACTACGGTGTACATCGCCTACCTGGAGGGAGGCACCTTGCCAGCAGACGAAACAGACGCCCGGATGATAGCGCGCCGCTGCAAATTCTTCGTCATCATCGACGGCGAGCTCCATAAGCGCAACGTGACCGGCGTGTTCCAACATTGCGTCCAACCCGCTGAAGGACGCAAAATCCTCCACGACATCCACTCCGGCGACTGCGGCCACCACGCCGGCGCCCGCTCTCTGGTCGCAAAGTCTATGCGGCACGGTTTCTATTGGCCCACCGCACACGCAGACGATGTCGACATCGTCCAGCGGTGCGCCGGGTGCCAGAAGTACACCAACCAGACCCACGTGCCGAGCTCGACGCTCAAGACAATCCCCATCACCTGGCCATTCACCGTGTGGGGTATGGACATGGTAGGCCCTTTCAAAAAGGCCCCCTCCGGCTTCACTCACCTCCTGGTCGCGATTGACAAATTCACAAAGTGGGTGGAGGCCAAGCCAGTCCAGAAATGCGACGGGAAGACCTCCACCAAGTTCCTACGCGAGCTCATATATCGCTACGGGTTCCCAAACAGCATCATCACGGACAACGGCACCAACTTCGCCAAAGGAGCCATGGCCGAGTTCTGCGAAGAACATCACATCCGACTCGACCTCGCCTCGATTGCTCACCCGGAGTCCAACGACCAGGCGGAACGGGCCAACCAGAGCATCCTCCATGGCCTGAAGCCACGGCTCCAAGTACCACTCGAGCGCACCGCCGGGTGCTGGGTCGAGGAGCTACCCTCCGTCATCTGGGGCATCCGCACCTCTGTCAGCAGGTCGACAGGATTCACACCCTTCTTCATGGTGTATGGCGCCAAGGCAGTCATGCCCACCGACCTAGAGCACGACTCGCCAAGGGTTGTCCACTACACGGAGGCTGCAAACGAACTCGCACGCCAGGATGGAGTCGATCAACTCGACGAGGCACGCGACCTAGCTCGCTCCCGAACTGCCATCTACCAGCAAAGACTCCGCCGCTACCATAGCCAGCGAGTGAGGACTCGCACTTTCCAGGAAGGCGACCTGGTGCTACGCCTCATCCAGGACAAGAAGGGCATGCACAAGCTCCCCCCCGTGGGAGGGACCATTCTCCATCGGGCGAGTACTCGGCAACGACGCCTACTACCTCACCGACGTCCTCGGAGACGGGAAACTCAATGTCAAGCGACTGTGGAATGTAAACCTCCTACGGAAGTTCTACTCCTAGAACTCCATACATGTACCCTCCACCCGCTATGAAATAAAACATATTGGCCACCGCAAATTGCGTCTACTCTCCGTGTCTTGTGCCACTTGCACTCGTAATAACAGCGTCAAGCTAACTGCAGAAGTCAACCTCTGGTACAGTGACCGGCACGGCCAAGTAGTGCGTTACGAGGGCACTGGGTTACCCCAGGACTCGTAACGTCCACGAAAAATGCCTACCTGGAGCCCCATTGGAGTCTCCTAGCTCGATTGGCTTAACGAGCCAAGACAACTGCCTTCGCTCCTCACAGCGACCATGATCCTTCGCATCCTCGACACAGCGACTCGAACGGCCAAGTACCACGCTCGGGGACTGATGACCAGTTAAGCACGAGCGACTAGGGAAAAACGCCAAGTATGAGAGCGTGCCCAGGACTCGCCATGCGACTGAACCTACGGATCAGGCAGGAGTGATGCGCTTACTCTAACGCGCTCAGTCCTCACCCACCCTAGAGCCGCGACTAGAACCACCAAGTACCACGCTCGGGGACTCAGCCACCCGACCTCGTTCGTGCAAGGGAAAACGGTCAAGTAAAGAGCACTCATGGGAGTCGCCCTGCGACTGGCTTTCCAAGCTCGGGCAAGTCGACCTCAATAACAAAACAACTGACAAAACGTTCAAAACCACAAACACATAACAAAACGAGGTAAACCCCATAAAAAGGGCGGACGCGCTCGGGGACTCGTCCAATCAGCAATCAAAATTGCAAGACAATTCACAAAATAACACGAGATTCCATTACAGCAGAACAAAGTCGTTCCAAAATACAAGTCAAGCCCAATGGCCAATTGCTACTAACGCCCCAGGGCACAATGTTTCTATTCCGCAGGCTTCGACGTCGACTCACCGCCATCCCTGCGGTTGCGAATGAAGGGCATGTACGGGTTCGACGGGTACGTCGTCAACTCACCCGCCATCACCACATGAAACGGCTGCTCGACCTTGAAGTCCTGATGCGCCGGCTCGGGATCGTTGGGCGCGACAGTCGTCTCCTGATAAGGGAGGAGGTCGCCCATCGCCCAGACGCGGTCGGAGTATACCGCGGCCCGGTCCGTCAGCTTCAGCACCTCGGCGATCTCCACCGAGCCCTTTGACGAGGGGTAACCACTCGTCACGTCGTCAAGGTCGAAGTCCTCCGGGAAGTGGGCAAGCCCAAGGCTAAGCGTCGTTGCCGCCCCGCGCCGGAACGCCGACCGCGTCATGAACTCGACGACTGACAGCGCCTTCTCCAGATACCGCCATACTTCGACGAGGTCGCTGGGAATCACTTTCGTAGGCGATATCTCCTGAAGATACGCCCGAATGCAAGCCACGGACAACGTGGCCGAGTCGACCAGAGTGGTCACACACTGCCGCGCGTCGTACGACTGCGCCTCCTCCGAGCTGTCGATAATCCGACCCATGGGCAGAGGGCGGCAGTGAGTACAACAAAGATTACATAATGCATCTACTACAGGCAGAGGCAGGAAGTTTACCAATTAAAGGACGGCAGAGGCCCCTGATGAAGCTTTGAAGCAAGGAGAAGTCGTTCTGCAGCCCAATAACGAGGGCGTCAGAGACCTTTCGCTCTTCAGCGGCAGCCGTAACAGCAGCTTTTGCTCGCCCATCCTCCGCGCTCGCCTCCGCTTTCTCTTCCTTGAGCTCGCGCTCCAGATCAGAGATCCGTTTCTCAGCCGTACTCAACGCAGACTGAGCCGCTCTCAGTTCACTCGCCGGGACAAGGCCCTGGCGGACCTCCTCTGCCTTGGCAGCGATCGCCTGGAGTCCCTTGTTCGTTTCTTGGACGGCAACAAGTTCCTTCTCCGCGCGACACTTCGCAGCAAGCCGATCGGCTGACTCACGCTGCAAGCCCTGTGCACAAATCAAACAGTTAACAACAATGGAATCCTAAGTGCCCACCCGCTGAAATTCAGCGACTGGATACTCGGGGACTGGAGATCAAAAATTCTAAGTGCCCACCCGCTGAAATTCAGCGACTAGACACTTGGGGACTGGAGATAAAAAATCCTAAGTGCCCAACCGCTGAAATTCAGCGACTAGGCACTCGGGGACTGGGTGCTACAAATAAAAACAAACACCAAAAGAATCTGACCACTGAAATTCAGTGGCCCGATCCTCGGGGACTGGATATACCTGGATGGCTGCGCCCAGCATGCCATGGAGCTGTAGCGCGTCCACAGATGCGAGAAGAGCCGGAGTGTGTCCGCGACGCTGCTCGACCCCCGTTTCGGCGACCCCAGGCGTGCGGCTCGATGGCGCTATACCACTCGCTGTAGCCGCTTTGGCCATAAAGTGGGGGAAGGTCGCGGTGGATGCTCCAGTGCCACTAGGAGCCGTCTCGGCCATTCCAGGTGAGGAAACATCCTCCTTGGTCTTCACGGCCACCTCTGTCACAGTCGGAGTATCACTCGGAGCAACCGTCATGTCGTTAGAGACCGTGACGACATCGTCGCCCTTGGCCTTCTTAGCACTGTCTGTGGGGGCAGCGACCTCATCAGCTTTCCTCTTCCATGAGGGGTCCTCTTCGGCGACGACTGGTGGCACCTTGGCCACGGAAGGGTGGCCGATCTTCTTAACTCTAGTCCTGTGAAACAACGATATGAGCAAAATTGTCCGAGTACAACGAAAGACAAGCAGATGGACAAAACTTACTTGGCGGCTGGTATGAACCGCAGTCCCGTGCGGATACTGGCCGGCTTCTCTAGTTCGGGGCCCAGTTTTCGACTGAGGCCCATCTCCAAAACATCATGTGCCCAAGACACGGAAGGCCTCTTCGACGAGGCCGCGACAGGAGCCTCCGAGACGACGTCGGCAGGAGCTCTCCTGGGAGGTGAAGCTGCTGCGGCTGGAGCAGCCCCCAACCCAGAGACCGGGGCGAATAGGGGTGGAAGCGAGGCCAGAGGTACCTCATCCAGGGCGGCAGCAGCATCCGGTGCTGCTGTCGTCTGCGGCGCTTCATCCTTGGCCAAGCTGGTGGCGTCGGAACTACTCGCCAAACGAGGCGGAGATGCCTGTTTCGCCGGCTTCGTCTTTCTCTTTGGTGGAGCCTTCACTTCCTTCTTCTTCTTCTTTTTCGACGGTGTAGCCTCACGACGCGAGGTGTGCTCGGGAAGCTCGTCATCGTTGTCATGACGTTCGAGGCTTCTACTCGCCTCGAGCTCGCGCTGATGTTGCCCGCGAGTTTTGCGAACCATCGGGGCGGCGTCTTCCCTGGGCTCATCATCGTCGTCGTCGTCATCACTCGCGTCGCTCCCGACGCCGCCCTTGGCAGGAGGCGTCTCGCCCCCATCCTGGACGGACGAGCTCGAGTTCTTGTCGTCCGCGGGTGGGAGCCTCCCTTCCACCACTTGGAATAACTGCAGCAGGCACGAGACAATATCAATATAACCGCGAAAGCATCAACTACGACTGCGAATGGTAGTGAAAACAGCGACTTACCGTCGGAGCTGGATGCTTCGCGGTGTAGGGGGCGACCCCAGCCTTCGCGTCCAGATATGCTGACTGGGTGATCTTCTTCAGCGCTAGGACATAGTCTTCGAGTTTCCACTCGGCGAGGCAGGATTTTGTCGAGTCTTCCCTGCCCGTGTACTCGTACATGTAATGGTCGCGGCGGGCCAAGGGAACGAGTCGCCTCCTGAGCCAGCAGTTGTACAAGTTGATGGTTCGGAGGCCCTTCTTCTTTAGGCCGCAGATGGTTTGAAGCATCTCGTCCACGACCATCCGCTGGTCTAGTGGGAGCTTGCCGACCTGGAGTCGGCGTAGTTCGGGTCGGTCGGCGGAGTACCTTGGGATCGCTACCTCGCCGTCTGGAGTAGCCTCGGTGACGTAGAACCAGGACTTCTTCCACTCGCTTGCCGCCTTGGCAGGCAGCATCAGGTCGAAGAAGGAGGCCTTCGACTTCAACTGAAACGTCAGGCCACCCGCAGCCAGCATTGGGCCGCCTGATTCTTCGCGACTGATCCTCCCGTGGAACAGATCTTGCCACAGGGGGAAGTAGGGCCTGCAGCCCAGGTAGCACTCGCAGAACGCCACGAAAATGGCGAGCTGCTCAATGCTGTGCAGGCCCAGGTCCGACGGCTGGATTCCGTAGAAGGCGCAGAAGCGCCGGAAGAAGAGAGACGTGGGAAACCCCAGCCCCCTCTCTAGGTGGCTGGTGAAGCAAATAAATTCTCCCTCGCGCGGGTCCGGAGTCACCTCTCCGGCCGCGGGGATGCGCCACCTGCCGGCGCGCAGGATCCCGGCTTCCTCGAAGGATGCCAGTAGCGCCCTGGTGCACTTGGACCTGCCCCATGGTTTGGTGGAGGGGGCCATTGGCTGAAAGGTTCGCGGAGGTTGAGGCTTTCTGGATCGATTGGATCGCGATGCGGGGGAAAACGGAGATGGGCGAAATCGGAGGAAAGACGAAGGAGTGTTTTCCCGATCGCCTGCCATTTCCCTTATATAGCGGTTGCTACCCGCCAATTTCGGGAGCCGTTACTACGCGGTGATTACGCCAAAGTTACCGTTGGATTACCCCAACGGCTAGTTTGACCTCATCTGACGGTCCAACTTCATCCATTCGACTCGCCGACCCGATCACTACAACAGTGACTGAACGTTCGCCGACTCGTTCGCCGAGCTGCGACCCAACTGACCGCTATCATTGCGACTAGAATAACTGTTTTTTCCTTTATTCAGGAGTCCACCGCCAATTCGACTGGGCGTCCGCATTGGACCCGTATACTCTGACTGCCAACAAACACCTGCGACCAATCAACGACGGCCTCGGGGACTACTGATGGGGATATGCCTACTGGGGTATACCCGGCAGGGCGTTTCCGACCGGCCCAGGAACTGGCGAGTGGGCCTGCAGGACGACGACTGGATCAAGACCTGGCGTAGATTCAAGCGACTGGAAGCTGAAGGCCCAGGAGAGTAGATAGGCCCAGTCGGATTAGGTTAAATGATTGCCGAAACCTTAACTGATTCGGTTGAGATCTGTAAACCCTAGGGGGGTGAGTCTATATAAACCTCCCTAGAGGGCGTGTAGAAGATACGTTCCATTGTCCATCCAAGCGACTCGCTGCCTAGCTGCCGAGCTTGCCCCATTGTACTCTCATCATAATAAAATCTAGCAGGAGTAGGTCTTTACCCTCCGGGGGGCCGAACTTGGGTAAAACCCCGTGTCTCCGCCCTCATCTCGCACCGCAGATGGCTGGCCGCCCTTGCCCCATGTTCTACTACTCGCTGCCGATTGCAGCATCTGCCGTGGTCATTCCCACGACAGATCTCACTATCCCACGTCATAAGAAGTACACAACAAGAGGCTTGCAACAGAAAACATCAACGCCCGCAACAAGCATGTTGCGTTCTACTCGTGAAACACATCTACGCATAGATCTAGCTCTGATACCACTGAAGGGTTTCGCAGCATAGTAAATCAAAATTTTCTACGGATGCGAACGGGAAAGGCAAGATCTAATCTAGGAGATGCAATCAATGAGAGGTATAGATGAGATCTTCATACCCTTGAAGAAATCGCACCGCGGAAACGTTCAACAGCACGTGGTTGGTGTAGTCATACTCGCCTTCTCCTCCTCGCGATCCGATCCGATCCGATCCAATGCCGCAAGTGGCGGCGCCTCCGAGAGATGCACATGTACGGCACCGCGACGTCTCCTCCTTCCTCGGTCTAGCAAGTGGGGTGGAGAGATAGATTGGATCTATAGCACGATGGCGTGGTGCAATGGTGGAGAGTTTCTGCGCCAGGGCTTCACCTACACGCAGTCGGGAGAGAGAGAGAGGTAGGGTAGCAGCTGGCGGCTAGGGTTTTGGGGTGAGGGGAGGGTGCGCCCCCTGCCCACCTTATATAGGGGGCTGGCCGGCCCCCTTTCCCCCTCCTCCAAGCCCTAGGGCGGCGGCCCCAAGGGTGGAGTGGGGGGCAAGTCTTCCCCCCTTCTAGAAGGTCCCCTAGGGTTTTGGCCGGCTGGGCCTATGGGGCCTTGTGCCCCTGGCCCAATGCGACCAGGGCACTCTCTCGTAGGCCCACGCACCCCTCCGACAGGTGGGGCCACGTTGGTCCCACTCCGAAAGCTTCTAGAACCTTCCGGTACAATACCAAACATTCCGAAACAATTCTGAAATCCAAAAACTGCTTTTCTTTATATGAATCTTATTCCCCGGACCATTACGGAACCTCTCGTGATGTCCTGGATCTCGTCCGAGACTCCGAACAAAAACTCATAAACCAATTATCCATTCTATCCTAGCGTCGAGGCACGTTAAGTGTGTGACCCTACGGGTTCGAGAATATGCAGACATGATCTTCTATCAATAATCAACAGCGGGATCTAGAAACCCATATTGACTCCCACATATTCATCGATGATCATATCGGATGAACCACGATGTCAGGATTCAATTAATCCCATATTTATATTCCCTTCGTCACATGATATTTTACTTGCCCGAGATTCGATCGTTGGTATCTGCATACCTAGTTCAATCTTGTTCACAGTAAGTACTTTACTCGTTCTGTAATCTGATATCACTTTGTCATTAACTCCTTAACCACGTGCTTGCACGCGGTGTTGATATCTATTACCGAGTGGGCCCGAAGTATATCTCTCCGACTCGGGAGGGACAAATCCCATCTCGATACATACAACCCAACAAGTACTTTCCGATCACCTAAGAGACACCTTTATGATCACCCTCTCATAGGATGACGTTTGATGACCTCAAAGCTTTCTTCCGATACCAGGGAGTTGCATTATCTCATGGTCTAAGGAATACAATATTTGACATAGAAAAAGCTTCGCAAAGATGAACACGATGACACGATCTAATTGCTCTGCTTGATTTGGGTCTGTCCATCATATCATTCTCCCAATGACATGATCTCATTATTAATCGACAACTCATGTCTATGGTTAGGAAACCTTAACCATCATTAATCAATGAGCTAGTCCATAAAGGCATACTAGGGACACGGTGTTGTTCATAAACCACACAAGTATCAAAGTTTCCGCTTAATACAATTCTAGCATGGAATATAAACTTTATCATGAACAAGAATTATAACAATAACATCTTTATTATTGCCTCTAGGGTATAATTCCAACACCCCCTACCTCATGACTTCGTCGACTGAGAATAGCACGTGCATCCTGAGTAGCTGACCACGTCAGGCTAACGAAAAGGACACGTAAACAAACAGAGCACCACATGCTACACAATAATAAACCTTGACAATACTAAAGGGCACAACACGCCCAGTTGAATATATACAAATTTTACATCTACCTTTTTTACAGGTTCTACCTATTATGCACAATAGCCTATGTACGCTGCTCAAACAGGTCTACAATCTGTTCAGCATACTGCCTTACAGCCGCATAATGTGGTCGCATATCCCATTCACCACCATCCGGACGAAGAGGCGGCCCATCCGCTATAACAGAAAGATCCACATCGGGACGATGCAACCACACAAGGGAAAGTGCGGCCTTCACCCCCGCAACAAGCTGATGTCGCACCAGTTCCTTGACATGGTGAACATTCCAAAACTTCGTCAGTAGGCCAGAGAGAGTCGACGGTGCCCTATCCAGCGGATACATCACATGCAGAACTGACGCCAACAAAGACTGCACCTGACGAAGCACCAGCGATACCTGGTGGACACGATCCTGCATTGTCGCAAGGACCATGGCATGATCCCGGTCCATCCAGAAGAACCCGCCGGCCTCCATATCCTGCTGGGTCAAACAGTTAATCCGAACAGCAACACGTTCCTTTTCCTCCTTCGGAGAAAGGTTCGCACCTGCAATACTTGCAAAAGTAAGATGCAAGGCCAACAGGCGCATCCGAAACAATGAGCAGTTGTAACATCCCTAAAATCATGTTTCAAAACTCGTGCATATCATCCATGCATCCATCATCATTTAGGGTTTCATCTCAAAATCATTTCAAAAACAGGAGCATATGTTGCTCATCATTTGATGTATGAATACTCTAGCCTTTGTGCTACTTGCTAAAGAGAAAGGTACTATTATTTATTCAGAAATGTTTTGAGTTCAAACTTAAGTGATTTCAAAAGCTTGAGCAAAGTTTCAAAACAAAGTATGAAATAGAACCAAATTTATGCCTATTATTATATCTCCTAAAGGCTTGGTTTTATTTTTTATTTTCAAATGACCCAAGTAGGTTTGAGTGAACAGAGGTGTTTGACACTTATTTGAGTGCAAGGTACACTGTACAAAAAGCTAGAGAAGGTTTGGATTCAAACTTATTTGAATTGGAGGTTGAAAAAAATTCCTAGAAAATCAAACAGAAAAAGAAAAGGAGTAAAGAGGAAAAAAATAAACAAACAGCCAATCTGGCCAACCCAGCCCAACTCGGCCCAGCTAGCCCAGCAGTCCCTCCCCCGCGAAACATTTTCTTTCACTCGCCCCCGCACCCACTAGCTCGCTGACAGGCAGGACCCACTCCCTCTCCTCCTCTCTCGCTGACAGTCACGGCCCACACGACCTTCGTCGTCTCCACCCCCGCGACTGGTTCATCCCCAAATTACGCCGGGTGTTTCCTGGTTGATTTTGCCGCTTCAATTCGCATCAATGCTCGAGTAAATCTCGCCCGCATCCTTGCTACTTAAACCCCCTCTGCCCCCTCTCCATTCTCCCCCAAACCCCAAGCACAGAGCGCCCCAGGCTGCGAGAATTGCTCACCGCGACCTCGCTGCTCCGACGAACCGCAGCCACAATTCCGGCCAACCCCGACCACCCCTCTGCTCCTGGTTCACACAAGCAGGATCCACTTCACCGAGCGCACCTCCCAGTACCACTAGCTCGCCCGCGCGTGACCCAGAACATCGGCAACGCAAGCAACTGAGCGCCACCGTCTTCGGCTTCAACTCCGACGATCTCCAGTGGTAATCTCCGACCGCCCCTTTCCCTCTCGTTGACACCCACGTGACTAGCGTCATCTTGCGCATCTGACCCACCGCTCCTTTTGCCTTGGCATGATCTGCACCCTCGCCAACGTCGACGAACAGCAGCATCCGTCGCTAGGGACTACTCCGACGAGCAATCAGCGACGACTCCGAGTGCCCCTTCACCAAGCACATGTTGAGCATCTCCTTGTCGCGGTGATTCCGGTGAGCCTCCTCCCACCTCCCCGTGCGACCTAGTTCGCTGGCTCCGCCACTGACTGAGCGCGCCGCCGCCTGTCACCGCCGCTAGCGCCGCCACTTGTTGGTCCTTTGCTTAGGATCGTTCGATTTAGATCCAGTGGACACGATAGATCCTAGCCGAAGGGGTATGGATAGATCTGAGCCGTGCAACGATAGTTAGATCCAACGGCGCGGAAGGATGATCCGGTGCGAACCGGTACGCACCAATAGAAACTTGACGCGTGTCTAGGGTTGGATTCAAAAATAGAATTCAAATCAGATTTAAATCCAATTTTCAAAGGGCTATAACTTGAGATTCCCACGTTAGATTTTTGCAAATTTTATACCGTTGGAATCAGTGATTCAAGCCCTTTCTGATTCTGCAATGTGTTTAACAAAAAGTTTCTGTTAAAATGACTTTTTAAACAGAAACATATTTAGGACCATTTTGAGTATAGAATTTGTTTAGCAAATTGTTTTAGGGCTAAATAAGTTTAGTTAGCAAACTTTTTGACTTGGTTATGTTTCTGTATCATACACTTGCTTGGTGGAGTTTTCAAAAATCATCACTTAGCATTTTCTTGCATGCATGCATTCATATTTTTGTTTGTATATGAATTGTGTGTAAGTTTGTGCTACAAATTTTTGTGTAGATTTTGCTAGTGACTGTGATTGTGAAGAGTGCTACTCTCCCCATTACCAAGGCAAGTGGTACTTCATGGTTATTTTCATCCCTATATTTTGTATAGCATTAGAAATATTTTGCTAAGTCTTGCATGCTACTTTTGCCAAATGATATGTTGGGAAATCCTAAGTAGATGTAGAATTGGTAGAATTGCTAGGAAAATTCCTAAGTTAAGTTACTATGCCATGCTTAGCCTAGCTAGTAGCAAACAAAGGTTGGTAAATTTTATACATGCTATGTTGAAAATATTTCTAAGTCATGAGACTTAGGTTTTTCTTAATAAAACAACTAAGTCAATGAACTTCCTGGGTGGATTGGGACTTGAGTTGGTGGTTTTTGTTTGAGTGGTTACACAAGGCCATGGATATGGCTTGTGTATCTCACTTGTGGTATGCCACCCAGGCACAAAGGGATTTGGAGGCCAAGTGTTGAGAAGCTTATAGTGCAACCACTTGGCAATATGGGCTCTGCCTTGATCATATAGGTTGCTAGAACTTAGTCATTTGGACAGTTGGTGGTAGTGGGATGATAGGTTGGAACGCGTCCATTTGGCTAAGGGAAGGCTTCTGAAAGGTCCTGTCTTGGGAAACCAAGTCTGGTGGGGAAAGTGCACAACCTCTGCAGATGGAAAATCTAAGTACTTAGCCGAGTCCATGGCAATGGACAACTTGAGCATCAAGACATGGAAGCTACAAGAATCTCATCACTCCAACTTCTAAGTAAAACTTGTGGGTGAACAAGGGTGAAGGACCCCAATGTCTATTGGTGGTTTCTTGGGAAAGTTTTTGACAAAGAAAAACTTAGTGATTTCAACTAATAGGAAAAACCTATTTTGAGCAAAGCAAGCCAAGCTACACTTAGCCAAAATGCATATAGTAATATAGTCCACCTAAAAATTTACTAAGGTATCACTTGCCAATACTATTCCAAAGTATTGACCCACTGTGGCTATAACTTGTGATGTTGCAGGTTACTCCGATGAAGATTAGGAGTCATGAGTCTACACTCAACATGCTTGCCTGTGGCACATGAAGATGAAGACTTATGTTTATTTACTTATTCCAAAAACTCTTGTATTAGGCCTATGGCCCTGAGTTGTAAAATACTATGTTTTATCTCTGGAATGAATGTAATAAATGACCTTTGTATCTGTGTACTTCATCTTAAACTGTGGATGCTAGCAATGATCCAGGGACTAGCATTGCAATCACAGGGATCCTTTTCCTTTACAAAGGAGGGATCTTACAGATGGTATCAGAGCACTGTGTTGCCTATAGGATTATGACCCTAGGATTGGAAACCACTAAGGAAAAAAATTCAATTACTTCTACACTTGTCTATTCTTCTAGTAAACTTTTCTAATCTTCTCATTCTCATATCTATTTGTAGATGAACTCCATCAACGAAGCCGTGAAGAAAGGACCACTCATGACCATGACCTTGGAGTGTGAGACTGAGTTTCCCAAGATTCTCAAGGACCTCATGGTGGCAATGGAAATACATGGTGCAGCTGTGTACAAAGGCTTTCCAGTGATGGATGAGGGAGTTGAGTACTGGTGGGTGCAACTTCACTTGTACAAAAGCAAGGAAGACAACCACAAAGAAAGAGGATTCTGCATGTACACCAACACTGTGGTGCACACCACATTCTTTGAGTCAGCAAGAGAAGCAGCTTGGAGGACTATCAAAGAACTTAGTGCTAGAGTCAAGTGCAGAATGCTCAACCTCCAAAAAGACTTAGAGAAAGAGAAAGAGCATACCCAAGAGTTGGAAGCCACCAACCAAACCTTAAGTGGAGATATTATAGACTTAGTGATGGAATCATGTGAGCAAGATAGGCTGATTGCCTCTAGGAACATTGTGTTAGCCAACAGATCCAGTGAGATAGGATTGTAAACGCACTTCGTTAGTTGCACCACCACCTATCACCTTATTTTCCAAAATGATACCTTAAATAAGTTTGGACTTTGATTGATGTAATGGATTCATGTATGCATGACTTGTGTGATTTTGTGTTCCAAGGTTATGTATGAAATGTTTGTCTTGTTTTATCTTAAATTGTGTTGTCCTAACTTTTCTATCTTATAAATAGATGCCTATTACCATCAGCACTGTTGAGGAGTTCCAGGTTACCCGCTTTGGTCCTCATATCGTTGAGCTTACCACTTTGCTCAATCTCCCTCTTCCCACCATCATGGTGCATCCACTCACCAAGTTCGAGAGGAAGGACCTCTGGGGCTTCAAGGTGAACCAGCCCGGATGCCAGACAGAGCCTACTACGGAGGCCATCGTCTTCAAGCTTATGCATGATGACAGGGAGAGAGGCATGGAGGTAATCATGCAGGACCTGATAGGACGTCTGCTAGGCCGTCACTCCCGACAGGTTAGAGGCACCCACTTCCACGTCTTCGGAAGACGTGATGATGACAGAGAGTCCATCGACTTCGAGGACGACTCGAGGGACGCAGCAGAGCCAATACGTCTCTATCTCCAGGACTTAGAGTCTCTCATTAGGCACGTGGACACGGACAAGACCAATGTCATGCTCAACAATGACGAGCTCCAGGTGCAGCTTCGCGAGAAGGACAAGCTTTTCACACAGCAGGATGAGATAGTCAAGGAAATGGAGGCGAAGTTCGAGACCCAGGACCGGAAGTTCAAGAGTCAGGAGAAACGCGTCTAGGATAGGAACAAGAAGATCCGGGACATGACTGAAGAACTGAAGTCCAAGGATTTCGAGCTAGAGCAGCAGCAGATGGTGATTGAGAGGCTTCGTTCCCAGAAGAGGGATCTCAAGGCCAAGATCGAGTCCTTGACCACTACTATTGAGGAGAACAAGACCGCGATGGAGAACGCAGGTCTTACCTTTGTCGAGGAGGAGATTGATGCTGATGAGTAGACTTGACTACTCGTTTATCTTTTATTATCGTACTTGCTATTTGTGAACTTGTTATTGGACCATCCGGCATGTGGATGGCTTGCCACTTGTGTGTTTTACTTTGAGAACTTGTTATCTTGTTGTTGAACTTTTATCTTTGTGTTGCATGCTATGTGTTTGCTTATGTGATGTAATGTGCATAAAACATCTATGGGTATCTCATTCTTATCTCTACTTGAACAAACCATAGATGCCTCCCCGTCGCGCAAACCCCAACCCCAACAACATCACTCCAGAAATGCAACAAATGATGAATGCTCAAACTCAGCTTATGCAGATGATGACAACATTCATCCAAAACCAGAATAACAACAACAACAACCCCAATAACAACAACAATAACAACAACAACAACAACCCTCCGGGTTTTGATATGCTCACCAGATTTCTGCGTTTGAGGCCAGCTAAGTTCTCGGGGACGACTGATCCCATGGTGGCCAATGATTGGCTACGTTCTGTGAACAAGGACTTAGTGACCGTGGGCTGCACGGATGCTGAAAAGGTCAGGTTCGCAGCATATTTGCTGGAAGGGCCAGCCGCCACTTGGTGGGACAACTTCCAAATCACCACTCCTATAGATGAGGTGACTTGGGCCATCTTTGAAGATGGTTTTCGCACTGCTCATATCTCATCAGGAATGATGAGCCTGAAAAAGGAGGAGTTTCATAACCTGAAGCAGCGCCACCGCAGCGTGGCTGAATACATTGAAGAGTTCAACAATCTGGCGCGTTATGCACCGGACGAAGTTGACATAGATGCCAAAAGAAAGGAGAAGTTTCTGGAAGGCTTGAATGATGAGCTGAATATGCAGCTGGCTGTGGCATATGTTCCCACTTATCAGTCGCTCTGTGACAAGGCTGCTATATTGGAGAACAAAATGAAGCAAGTCGAGAGTAGGAAGAGGAAACACTCCGACAAGCACAGCTCGGGATCGTCTCACAAGCGATCTCACTATGATGACAGTGGAAGCTTAGGATCCCATAAGCATGGGAAATTCAACAAGCACCACAACCACAACCGTCATGACAACAAGCATCACCACAGTCATGAAAATGACAAGTACAAGAACCACAAGAGTGGACACAAGAGCCACCACAGTGGGAATGGTAATGGAAGTGGAAGTCAGCCTGCCAAAAGAGACATCAGTCAGGTTGAATGCTTCAAATGCAAGAAGCTGGGGCATTATGCAAATGAGTGCCCCGAAAAGAAAGTTGAAGGACCTGTCAAGCCCAATCCTTTCCAGAAAGGTCAGGTGAACCACATTAATGTGGAGGAGGTCTATGAGGAACCTGACGCTGTTGCTAGTAAGTTCAGACTCAATTCCATTCCAGCATTTGTACTCTTTGATACTGGTGCATCTCATTCATTCATATCAAGAGCATTTGTTGAAAGAAATGAACTACCGGTAGAAACTATTGGGTGTCCTATAAAAGTAAGTTCTCCTGGTGGAGAAATGATAGTGAATTCAGGATGCCATGACCTAGTCATAGAATTCGGAAAGTATAAGTTTCCCGTTAACTTGATAATATTAAACTCCCAAGGTTTGGATGTCATTCTGGGAATGGACTGGATGACTAAGTACAAAGGAGTGATAGATTGTGCCAGTCATACTGTCTCACTCACAACTCCGAATAATAAAAGGATCAGATTCAAGACCAGCTTTGGAGCAAAGAAGAGTATGCTAAATTCTCTTAAGGGGGTTAGCATGGACAGTGTGCCAATTGTATGTGAGTATCCGGATGTGTTTCCGGAAGAATTGCCAGGAATGCCACCGGATAGAGATGTGGAATTTCTGATAGATTTGGTACCAGGTTCTGGACCAATAGCAAAGAGACCATACAAAATGTCAGTTGATGAACTGAAAGAGCTCAAGAAGCAACTAGGAGAACAGTTGCAGAAAGGATTCATACAACCAAGTTCTTCATCTTGGGGAGCCCCAGTTTTGTTCGTGGAGAAGAAAGATAGAAGCCAAAGGTTATGCATAGATTACCATTCACTCAACGAGGTAACTATCAAGAACAAATATCCTTTGCCTAGAATCAATGACTTGTTTGATCAGCTAGAGGGAGCATGTGTGTTCTCGAAGATTGATCTCCGGTCAGGCTATTTTCAACTCAAGATAAGAGAGCAAGACATACCTAAAACAGCATTCACCACAAGGTATGGATTGTACGAGTATACCGTAATGCCTTTCGGCTTAACCAATGCTCCAGCCTACTTCATGAATATGATGAACAAATTGTTCATGGAATTTCTTGACAAGTTCGTTGTCGTTTTCATCGATGACATCTTAGTCTACTCCAAGAGCAAAGAAGAACATGAGGGACACTTGCTCTTGATACTTGAGAAGTTAAGAGAGCATAAACTTTATGCCAAATTCAGCAAGTGTGAGTTTTGGTTAGAGGAAGTTGGTTTTCTTGGTCATGTTATGACAAAGGATGGTGTAGCAGTTGATCCTGCTAAAGTTTCAGCTGTGACGGAATGGGAATCTCCCAAAAATGTAAAAGAAATTCGCAGTTTCCTTGGCTTAGCAGGTTACTATAGAAGGTTCATCGAGAATTTCTCTAAAGTAGCTAAACCCATGACTGAATTGTTAAAGAAAGACAAGAAGTTTGCTTGGTCTGAAAGTTGTGAAGTCAGCTTTCAAGAATTGAAGAAGAGACTTGTGACAGCACCGGTTTTATGTCTGCCAGATTTGGAAAAGGATTTCCAAGTATATTGTGATGCGTCTCATCAAGGTTTGGGTGCCGTACTTATGCAAGACGGTAAAGTTGTGGCCTATGCCTCGAGACAACTCAAAACTCATGAAGTAAACTATCCTACTCATGATTTGGAGTTAGCCTCTGTCGTCCATGCACTCAAAACATGGAGGCATTACCTTTTGGGAAAACGTTGTGAAGTGTTCACGGACCACAAGAGTTTGAAGTATATCTTCACCCAGAAGGAAATCAATATGAGACAAAGAAGATGGTTAGAGCTTATCAAGGACTATGACTTAAGTTTGCAATACCACCCTGGTAAAGCAAATGTTGTAGCAGATGCTCTAAGTCGTAAGGTATTTGTGAATGGCCTTACCAAAGGAGAATTGCCGGACGAATTGTGTGCCCAATTCAAAGAACTCAGATTGGAGATTGTGCCAGAAGGACATCTCATGTCTTTAGATGTTCAACCCACTTTGTTGGACAAGATTCGAGAAGCTCAAAAGACTGATAAAGAAATTGAAGAGATTAAAGAAAGGATTAGCCAAGGGAAAGCTAAAAGTTTCCATGTAGACGAACAAGGTACTTTATGGCACGGGAAACGTGTTTGTGTTCCACAAGATCCGGAGATGCGGAAACTGATTCTACAAGAAGCCCACAACTCTCCGTATTCTATTCACCCGGGAAACACCAAAATGTACATGGACATGAAAGAAAGATTTTGGTGGAACAATCTCAAGAGGGACATCGCCGAGCATATTGCTTTGTGTGATGTGTGTAGTAGAGTAAAAGCGGAGCATCAGAAACCAGCAGGTTTGCTTCAACCACTACCTATTCCTGATTGGAAATGGGACAAGATTGGTATGGATTTCATTACCGGATTACCAAGGACCAGATCAGGATATGATTCCATATGGGTAGTAGTGGATCGCTTAACTAAAGTGGCTCATTTTATACCCGTGAAGACAACTTATACAAGTGCCAAGTTAGCCAAAATCTACATGAGTAGAATAGTATGCCTTCACGGTATGTCTAAGAGTATTGTGTTCGATAGGGGAACCCAATTCACTTCCCATTTTTGGAGACAGCTACATGAGTCATTGGGAACGAGGTTGGAATTCAGTACTGCTTTTCATCCTCAAACCGATGGACAAACAGAAAGGACTAATCAAATTTTGGAAGACATGTTGAGGGCATGTGCCCTAGATTATGGAGAAAGTTGGGACGAAAGTCTGCCTTACGCAGAATTTTCTTATAACAACAGCTATCAAGCCAGCATTGAGATGGCATCGTTTGAGTTTCTCTACGGAAAAAAATGTACCACCCCATTGTTATGGAATGGTGTGGGAGAAAGAAGTTTATTCGGGCCAGATCTTATCAAAGAAGCCGAAGAGAAGGTCAAATTGGTTAAGGACAGGTTGAAGATAGCACAGTCCCGACAGAAAAGCTACGCAGATCCTAAGCATAGAGAAGTCACCTACGAAGTTGGTGATAGAGCCTATCTTAGAGTATCACCACTCCGTGGAGTGAAAAGATTCGGAGTCAAAGGAAAGTTGGCACCAAGATATGTTGGGCCATTCAAGATTCTGAGTCGCAAAGGCGAAGTTGCTTATGAAATTGAACTGCCAGCATGTCTATCAGCAGTCCATAATGTATTTCATGTGAGTCAGCTTAAGAAATGTCACCCAGAAATGGAAGAATCTTCTTTGAAGGATACCATACCTTTGGAAGAAGTTCAACTAGAAAGTGATCTCACTTATGAAGAAAAGCCTGTCAAGATTCTTGAGACTACAGAAAGAGTTACTCGGACTAAGACTATCAAATTCTGCAAAGTTCAATGGAACCATCATTCCGAAGAAGAAGCAACATGGGAAAGAGAAGATGATCTTCGGAAAGACCACCCTCACCTATTTGCTAGCCAACCCGAATCTCGAGGACGAGATTCACCTTAAGGGGGTTAGATTTGTAACATCCCTAAAATCATGTTTCAAAACTCATGCATATTATCCATGCATCCATCATCATTTAGGGTTTCATCTCAAAATCATTTAAAAAACAGGAGCATATGTTGCTCATCATTTGATGTATGAATACTCTATCCTTTGTGCTACTTGCTAATGAGAAAGGTACTATTATTTATTCAGAAATGTTTTGAGTTCAAACTTAAGTGATTTCAAAAGCTTGAGCAAAGTTTCAAAACAAAGTATGAAATAGAACCAAATTTATGCCTATTATTATATCTCCTAAAGGCTTGGTTTTATTTTTTATTTTCAAATGACCCAAGTAGGTTTGAGTGAACAGAGGTGTTTGACACTTATTTGAGTGCAAGGTACACTATACAAAAAGCTAGAGAAGGTTTGGATTCAAACTTATTTGAATTGGAGTTTGAAAACCATTCCTAGAAAATCAAACAGAAAAAGAAAAGGAGTAAAGAGGAAAAAAATAAACAAACAGCCAATCTGGCCAACCCAGCCCAACTCGGCCCAGCTAGCCCAGCAGTCCCTCCCCCGCGAAATGTTTTCTTTCACTCGCCCCCGCACCCACTAGCTCGCTGACAGGCAGGACCCACTCCCTCTCCTCCTCTCTCGCTGACAGTCACGGCCCACACGACCTTCGTCGTCTCCACCCCCGCGACTGGTTCATCCCCAAATTACGCCGGGTGTTTCCTGGTTGATTTCGCAGCTTCAATTCGCATCAATGCTCGAGTAAATCTCGCCCGCATCCTTGCTACTTAAACCCCCTCTGCCCCTCTCCATTCTCCCCCAAACCCCAAGCACAGAGCGCCCCCAGGCTGCGAGAATTGCTCACCGCGACCTCGCTGCTCCGACGAACCGCAGCCACAATTCCGGCCAACCCCGACCACCCCTCTGCTCCTGGTTCACACAAGCAGGCTCCACTTCACCGAGCGCACCTGCCAGTACCACTGGCTCGCCCGCGCGTGACCCAGAACATCGGCAACGCAAGCAACTGAGCGCCACCGTCTTCGGCTTCAACTCCGACGATCTCCAGTGGTAATCTCTGACCGCCCCTTTCCCTCTCGTTGACACCCACGTGACTAGCGTCGTCTTGCGCATCTGACCCACCGCTCCTTTTTCCTTGGCATGATCTGCACCCTCGCCAACGTCGACGAACAGCAGCATCCGTCGCCAGGGACTACTCCGACGAGCAATCAGCGACGACTCCGAGCGCCCCTTCGCCAACCAAGCACACGTTGAGCATCTCCTCATCGCAACGATTCCGGTGAGCCTCCTCCCACCTCCTCGCGCGACCTAGTTCGCCGGCTCCGCCACTGACTGAGCGCGCCGCCGCCTGTCACCGCCGCTAGCGCCGCCACTTGTTGGTCCTTTGCTTAGGATCGTTCGATTTAGATCCAGTGGACACGATAGATCCTAGCCGAAGGGGTATGGATATATCTGAGCCGTGCAACGATAGTTAGATCCAACGGCGCGGAAGGGTGATCCAGTGCGAACCGGTACGCACCAATAGAAACTTGACGCGTGTCTAGGGTTGGATTCAAAAATAGAATTCAAATCAGATTTAAATCCAATTTTCAAAGGGCTATAACTTGAGATTCCCACGTTAGATTTTTGCAAATTTTATACCGTTGGAATTAGTGATTCAAGCCCTTTCTGATTCTGCAATGTGTTTAACAAAAAGTTTCTGTTAAAATGACTTTTTAAACAGAAACATATTTAGGACCATTTTGAGTATAGAATTTGTTTAGCAAATTGTTTTAGGGCTAAATAAGTTTAGTTAGCAAACTTTTTGACTTGGTTATGTTTCTGTATCATACACTTGCTTGGTGGAGTTTTCAAAAATCATCACTTAGCATTTTCTTGCATGCATGCATTCATATTTTTGTTTGTATATGAATTGTGTGTAACTTTGTGCTACAATTTTTTGTGTAGATTTTGCTAGTGACTGTGATTGTGAAGAGTGCTACTCTCCCCATTACCAAGGCAAGTGGTACTTCATGGTTATTTTCATCCCTATATTTTGTATAGCATTAGAAATATTTTGCTAAGTCTTGCATGCTACTTTTGCCAAATGATATGTTGGGAAATCCTAAGTAGATGTAGAATTGGTAGAATTGCTAGGAAAATTCCTAAGTTAAGTTACTATGCCATGCTTAGCCTAGCTAGTAGCAAACAAGGGTTGGTAAATTTTATACATGCTATGTTGAAAATATTTCTAAGTCATGAGACTTAGGTTTTTCTTAATAAAACAACTAAGTCAATGAACTTCCTGGGTGGATTGGGACTTGAGTTGGTGGTTTTTGGTTGAGTGATTACACAAGGCCATGGATATGGCTTGTGTATCTCACTTGTGGTATGCCACCCAGGCACAAAGGGATTTGGAGGCCAAGTGTTGAGAAGGTTATAGTGCAACCACTTGGCAATATGGGCTCTGCCTTGATCATATAGGTTGCTAGAACTTAGTCATTTGGACAGTTGGTGGTAGTGGGATGATAGTTTGGAACGCATCCATTTGGCTAAGGGAAGGCTTCTGAAAGGTCCTGTCTTGGGAAACCAAGTCTGGTGGGGAAAGTGCACAACCTCTGCAGATGGAAAATCTAAGTACTTAGCCGAGTCCATGGCAATGGACAACTTGAGCATCAAGACATGGAAGCTACAAGAATCTCATCACTCCAACTTCTAAGTAAAACTTGTGGGTGAACAAGGGTGAAGGACCCCAATGTCTATTGGTGGTTTCTTGGGAAAGTTTTTGACAAAGAAAAACTTAGTGATTTCAACTAATAGGAAAAACCTATTTTGAGCAAAGCAAGCCAAGCTACACTTAGCCAAAATGCATATAGTAATATAGTCCACCTAAAAATTTACTAAGGTATCACTTGCCAATACTATTCCAAAGTATTGATCCACTGTGGCTGTAACTTATGATGTTGCAGGTTACTCTGATGAAGATTAGGAGTCATGAGTCTACACTCAACATGCTTGCCTGTGGCACATGAAGATGAAGACTTATGTTTATTTACTTATTCCAAAAACTCTTGTATTAGGCCTATGGCCCTGAGTTGTAAAAGACTATGTTTTATCTCTGGAATGAATGTAATAAATGACCTTTGTATCTGTGTACTTCATCTTAAACTGTGGATGCTAGCAATGATCCAGGGACTAGCATTGCAATCACAGGGATCCTTTTCCTTTACAAAGGAGGGATCTTACAGCAGTAGCTCGAAAAACTCACATTCAAGCTGTTTGGCCAGACGACGCAACTCCCCCATCAAAAATTCCTCTCGGGCGGTGCCTCGCTCCGCCTTCGACTTCCAAACATCAACATGGCCACACACTCCAAGCAATTCCCTCTCAAGACTACGAATGCGGTCTCGAAGAAACACAAGCTGCGATGGACCATCCAAGGATGGCCGCAGCTGTGATGCAGATGAAGTGTCAGCGGGATCATCAGCCGAAGGATCCTAGAGTAAAAGAAGACAAAGATATGAACAAACAGACAAATGAACTCAGAACTCGGACATTCATTATGTACAGCAAAAAGCCACTATGTGGCGCAGGGATTGTTAATAAACATAGTTACAAAAGCTGGAAACAAAAGGTATACTACGACTAGAAGATCTAAGAGGCTGCATCCTGAGTAGCCTCGGATCCGGACTGTCTCCCCTTGGCCTCTCCTTGCTGCTTCAACGCGTACTCAGCCAGCAGGTCAATCAATTTCGGCCCGTAACACTTACAGCGAGCAGCATAGATGGCGAAGGCTACCTCGGATCCGTCAGCAGCCGTCGGCATCCAGAAGGTGATCTGAGGAAGATCCAGCTCAGCTCCAGACGCCAAGGCCATGGCCAGCCCGACGGACGCACCAATAGCCTTCTGCTTGCGCTTGTACGCCGCAGGTGCTTCGGCTGACAACGCCTCCGCCAAGGCATCGACATCTTCAAGGACGACGCCCTTGGGGACGAGCTCCTTGTAGAAGCGCCCGAGAACCTCCTTGGCCTTGGCAAGCGAGCCGACCACAGTACCGCAGCGGTCTTCGACCGCCGCAGCAGCATCATCCAGAGCACTCCCGTGCCCAGAGCACCGCGATCAAACTCGATGCCCGCGACATCTAAAATAACAAAGGAAGCAGCATAAAGAAAACCACTACAAGGAAAGACAAGGAAGCCGAAAGGGGAAGACGAAGAAACCCACCCGAAATAGCCTTGGCAGCTGCCATCAGCCTGCCGTCTACCTCTCTCTCGCGCGAAGCCGTGGCAGTGGCGATCTGCTCCTCGCGGTCCGTAGCTTCCTGCTGCAGGCGCTCCTTGGTCTCGGCCGCATTGGCCAGCTCCAGCTCGAGGCGCTCCTTCGCACCAACAGCGACCTCGGCTCTCTTCTCCGCTTGCCCAAGGATCTTTTTGAGAGCATCAAGCTCACGTAGAGAGGTATTGTGGTCCTCTGCAGTCAGCAACGCACCTATCAGATCGAAGGATAGAAATACAGGAAGAAGCAAAAAGACCAAGTCATAAACATACCTTGAAGCTGTTTGAAGCTGGCCTCCAATGCCAGGTGCTACTGCACCAGCTGGTTGGCGCCTTGCACAAAAGGCTGCAAAAAGAACCACTGGTCAAAAGAACGGCTCGGGGGCTGCACCCAAAAGAATGCACAAAAACAAGGTACACATACGAAAAACGCTCGGGGGCTCCTCCCGAGACTCGAAGGAAAAACAAACAACAAAATACCCTACAGATGCTCGGGGGCTCCCCCCAAGGCACGAAGAAACATTGATCAACAAATCATCCAAAAAGGCTCGGGGGCTCCCCCTGTGGCAGAAAACAGAATTACTTACATGGATAGACGGCGACTCCGAAGGTTCTCCTGCAGTCTTCTGAGGGACCACCACCAAAGCCTCCTACGGAGAAGACCTCGGAGCAGCACCCTCAGAGGTGGCCACCGTTTGAGGAGGAGGAGGGGAAGGAATCTTCGACTCCCCCACCATCTCTCGAGCGCCATCGCTGGAGGAGCTGTGAGAAGAGTGGTTGCAATAGAAAAAACGTCAGCCTAGAACAATCAAGCGAAATCAAGAGACAACAAAAAGGAACTGAGGAAGCTTATGAGTGAAGGTCGCTAAGGTCAAAAACAGGAGGGGTCTTCTTGCCCTTCTTCTCTTCCTTCTTTTCTTCCTTCTTCTCTTCCTTCTTCCGCTTCGTCGGTGGGTGTGGTTCCACAGCCCGCACAGGAACGACAAGAATCGGAGAAGAAGAGCCCCCATGCCCATCACTGTGACGCTCAAGGCATAGCGGGTTCCTAGGCGTTGACGGGGTCGAGGCATCTGATGATTCGCTGGAGCTCCTCGTCCGCTTGCGAGTGTGATACTCGCTTGACTCGTTAGCCTCTTCAGCCGGAGATTGCGCCGACGGCAGCTCGGACATGGAGTCCACCACGTCATTGTCCGGAGCATCCGGAAATACTTCGGGCAATGGAGGCGACATGCCTGGCACCTTGAATTCCTGTGAAAAAAGATAGCAAAAATTTCAGCACAAAGGTGGAAAACCAAACGTAGTCGAAAAATAGCGCTACGCGCACATCACAGTTCTACACCTGCGGAACCGGACGGGAAGCAGAGAACGGAGAAGTCAGCGACTTCCCCGGAAGATCCTCTCCAGCCTTGAACTTCAGCAGCGGACGAAGGATCCCGTCGAGATCCCCCTTGGAGAATTCCTCAGCCGAAACCCTAGTCGGATCACGGCGACCCGAATAAAGAAACATCGGGTGCGCCCTAGCCTCGAGCGGTTGCACCCGACGTTTGAGAAAAGTGCGGATGATATCCACACTGTTCACCTCCTTATCCTGGGTCAGCTGGAGATCCTGCACCTGATGATAGAGCCTCTCTATCTCCACCACCTCGCCATCCAAGATCTGGTTCTTCCAGGACCTCTTCGGCTCGATCTTTTGGGAGGGGTCGAAAGGAGCAAGACCAAAATCCTGCCCAGCCACCGTAGAGTGCGGATGTAAAACCGTCGCCTCCGCCAGTACTGGACAGATTCAGACATAGAAAAGGAGAAGAAAAGAAGATTGGATCAAAGGGAAATGATGCAACCCCCAATGGGATAGACACCATTAGAACCAGATTGCCTCTTCATGGAATAGAGCTTCCGGAAGAGGCCAAAGTGCGGCTCGATACCGAGCCAGCACTCGCAGAAAGTGACGAAACAAGCGATATGAAGAAGAGAGTTGGGAGAGATATGATGCAGCTGAATGCGGTAAAGAAAAAAGCAATCCACGAAGGAAATTGTGGACTGGGAAGGAAAAGCCCCGAAGAACAAAAGCGAGGAACATAACCCGAAACCCAGCAGGGGGACGGGGAATTACCTCGTTGTCAGGGAGTTTGACGGCCTCCCTATCCTGCGGGATCAAGCCCCGCTCACGGATCTTGCGGATATCACTCTCCCGCACCTCCGATCGCCGCCAACCAATGTCGGTGACACGGGCAGCGGTAGAACCTTTCTTGCCACCAGCAGCGCTGGTGCCAACTGCAGAAGAGGACTTCTTCGGCTTCCCCATCGTGGTGCGGCGGTGCCGGCGGAGAGAACGTAGGATCAAAGAAGGAAATGCTCGAGGATATTCCGGCGCAGCAAGAAAGCTCAGAGCAGATTGGAGCAGTGAAACAAGAATGGTTGCGGTGAAAGAAAATTAACTTTTCCCCAATGATTATAAGGACGAAGACAACACATGATGACCGTCCATCGGGAAGACCTAGAGCCAACAGCAAGATCTGTCCATCCACGTGTAAGCACAACAACGAATCGTCGCTCACACGCCGTCCACTATGCGCAGAAATCGAAGCGACGCCGTAATTATCTCCACGTCGCGCGTGACCAGTCAACTCAAGGTCAGAAGGTGGGACCCATGTTCGTCCAGTCAAGTCACCTCTAGCGCCGCAGACGCGTGAGGTCACCGATCGTCAGCACTGATGTCATCAAAAGCTATACTAGCGACGGTTACAATTCTTCGGCTACACAGCTAAGAATAATCACTCGAATCTACGATTCGATTAATTACCCGGGGGCTACTCCTATCAGGAGCGCTGGCCGCACACCCGAAGCATAATCAAGATATCACACCGCAAAGCTATTCTTCGAGTCCTACGTCGAGTCTACGACTCCACTACGGACTTGAGGGCTACTCCCATAGGGAGGATGGATTCAAGCATCCGAAAAATTTGTGTCCTATGGACCTGGAGTCAAACAACGGCTAAGTTAAAGTATCTGCTCGAGTCTACGACTCTAACAGACACTCGGGGACTACTCCCGTAGGGAGCGCTGGTCGCGCACCCTATGAATTCTTCGACTGCGATCCTTCGGATCAGCACGTAAAAACTTTTCGGCAACTCTGCCCCAATTAAACGCTAAGCGAGTAACATCCTCCTTGGTCACCCGAAACACCTCCGCGGTGATAAAATTCGGATGCTGTGTCTCTGACACAAAGATAAGACCTACATATATCATCGGATGGCCTGGCAACGCACACGACTGCGCTCTGCTAGTGAGAATCGGTGCCAGCAAGAGCGATGAAAATCCAGACGGACGCGTTGGGTACATCATTTAAATTTACTGGAATTCTACTCCTGTAAGTCCTCCGCGGCCTGAGTCGAATTACGCCAGCATCTGTTCCGGATTCGAGTCGAGGGACTCGAATCTAAAGAAGATCGTGTTGTTTTTTCCTATGACAGTTAACTGACCTTGATCCGTCGAGAGAGTCAGGCACACGCATCAACAATCCCTACACACTCAATATCACTTCTCAAGCAATCAGAGATAGCCGCACCCGAAAGAATGAGGAGTCCTCAGCCGAATCTACGATTCGACTGAACACTCGGGGGCTACTGACATGGTTATACCCTACGGGTACACGACCTTAGCATACCTGGTCCAGCCCAAGGAAGGCCCATGACAAATATACGTCGGCCCATGAAGACTTTCGGGTGGCCAGGGCCCATGACGCCTTCGGATCCTTGGAGAGCAAGACTAGAGTAGATAGAAAATTCAAAGGGGCAAACCCTAAAACCTGTAACCGACTCGATCTGTGCCTGGGACCTGCCTCTATATAAAGGTCAGGAGGGCACGACGAGGAGGCTCTCTTACAATCTCTCGCATACCACCGCATACATACCTCCACGCCAGATTGCATCTGCGCACCCCTGTAACCTTTGGTTCCACCATAATCAGAGTAGACAAGCAGGAGTAGGGTTTTCCCTTCGGGGGCCTGAACCTGGGTAAACCTCGTGTCCCCGTGTTGCTTGTTTGCTAACCGTTCCGCGATCTCCAGCATCCCCATCTTCTCCAAAACTCAAGTCCATAACAATGGGCATTGACGAGATTAAACCTCGCTAGCCCTGCTCACGCCATGGAACCTCTCCCCTTTGACCCCATCGGTCCAATGATAGTGGGTAGAACCTGCCTGAGTGAGAAAATCCTAGACTAATTGCAGATTCAAAAATAATTTGAGAATATGAATATATTCAAATAATTTATATCTTTGTAAGACCCCACCTTTATAAGGTAAAGGCCCCTGTGATTGCAATGCTAGCCTTGGATCAAATGCTAGCATCCACAGTTTAAGATGAAGTACACAGATACAAAGGTCATTATTACATCGTCATTCCAGAGATAACATAGTCTTTTACAACTCAATAGCCAAAGTCTTAATACAAGAGATAACATAAAGTAAATAACTATAAGTCTTCATCTTCATGTGCAACAGGCAAGCATGTTGAGTGTAGACTCACAACCCTATTCTCCATTAGAGTAACCTGCAACATCATAAGTTACAGCCACAGTGGGTTAATACATTTGGAATTCTATTGACAAGTGATACCTTAGTAGAATAGTAGTAACTAACATCTATATGAATTTGGCTAAGTGTAGCTTAGGCTTGCTTTGATCAAAATAGGTTTTTCTTATCATTTGAAAACACTAGGTTTTTGTTTGTCAAAAACTCCCAAGGAACCACCAATAGACATTGGTGAACCTTTACCCTTGTTCAACCATAAGTTTTTAACTTAGAAATTGGGATGAGGAGATCCTTGATAGCTTCAATGTATTTGATGCTCAAATTGTCCGTTGTCGGGGACACGTCTAAGTAGTTAGGTTTTACCCCCTCGAGAGGTGGTGCACTTTCCCCACAAGACTCAACATGCATCGAGACGAGACCTTTCAAAAGCATTCCCTTAGACCACCATGGACGCGTTCCAACCTATCACCCTACCACCAACTATCCATCTGGCTAAGTTATTGCAACCTATATGATCAAGGCAGAGCCCATATGCCGTGTGGTTGCACTAGAAGCTTTTAAACACTAAGTATCTCAAATCCCTTTGTTCCTGGGTGGATTTCCACAAGTTAGATTCACAAGGTAAACCATAGACATGGGCCTTATGCAACCACTCAACATCATCCATCATACCATTCCACCCAGGTGATTCATTCACTTAGTTGTTTTATTAAACAAAACACAAGTCAAAGACTTAGCAAAGTTTCCATAGCATGAATATATTCCACCCTTGTTTGCTACTAGCTAGGCTAAGCATGATAACACAACAAGTATCTTAACTTAGAGAAAATTCTACCTAGACTGCAACTAATAGGATTTCCCAAGGCATGGCATATATATATATACTTAGCAAAAATTCCATGCAAGCCCTATTCAAAATATCACTAGTGCATAGTCAAAATAATGGGACAAACATACATGAAGCACCACTTTCCTTGGTAATAGTTGGGGGAGTAGCAACAATCCTCACACTCACAATCACCACTAGCACAAAAATCTACACATAAAATGATAGAACCATATTCACATACAAATATTCAAGCAAAAATAATATGAATGCATGCAAATGCAAATGAAATGACTTTTCTATACTGAACAATTCAAACTACATAGTACAGAACACAAAGTATCTACTTTAAGTCCAAACAAACTTAAATTTTCTTTAAAATCATTTTATAAACATTTTATATAGTCAAAATAGGCCTATAAAGTGTTCTACATAAAATCCAATTTTTCCAGAAGCAAAATACAAATTTAAGCCCACAATATTGTAGGATTTATTTTTATGAATCCAATGATATATTATTTGCATTTTTTTTGGATAAACAGAACAAAAGAAATGAATTTTACAAGTTTAAATTCCTAATAGATTCAAAAACAGATTTTAAAACAAAATCACAGACACATGGCTGTGTCTGATTGGCCCGTACAGGTTCGGTTGGATTGATCAACGAGAGCCGCAGGATCTAAATGAAATCGCACATGCCAGATTGATCGATAACGATTCGTTAAGTGATCTGTTCTATGCCTTTAGATCTAGATCCAACGGTGCTCGATCAAGCGACCATGGATGGGCGGCGCAAATGGCCACTGGCGGCGGCAGCGACGCTATTGGCGACAATGCTCCGGCGATTCCAGAGGGGGGCTAGGGGTTGTGGTGATGCTTACCAGCATCGCAAGGTCGTGAGGAAGCTCAAGGTGACTTTGGCTTGGACGGGGGCGAGCTGCTGCGGTGGCTGGAGCTCGTCAGAGTTGCGGGTAGCGTCGGGCTCGTGTAGACAGTGATGGAGGTGACGACCTGGGTCACCCTAGCACAAACCAGAGGCATCAAGACGTGCGCAAGGTTTAGGTGAACAAGTTAGTTTGGTTCAGAGGCCAAGGGGCGGTCGCATCTTACCGGGATTTCTCGTCAGATATGGGGACGGCGTCGGATGGTCACGGTGCTCGACGAAGCCGACGTTCTGGGTCACGAGCAGATTAATAAAGGGTATGAGAAGAAGCTCAAGATCAAAGGAAGCACGATAGCATGAATGAGAGGGGGCGGGGTGGACGGTGCTCACCGGAATACCTCACTGGAGACGCTCGGGCAGCAGCGACGCAAGCGCAAATACGGCCAGCCTGGGGGCGCTCTGGTGCTGGTGGTTGGGGGGAAATGACCGTGGTGGTGTGGGGATTAAGTAGCCGGCGAGGGCGAGGGAATTACGCATAGAATCAATGGCAATTAAGCCTGAAATCAACGCGGCGGTGATGGAGGAAATGGCGGTGGTGACGGGGTCTGCATGCGGGGTTTGGGGGAGACGACGCTGAGCTAGCTCGGGCCCAGTAGCAGTGGATGTGGGGTAAGGTGAGCGCGGGTGAAAGAGGGGGGGGGGGAAATGGCTTGGTTGGGATTTTGGGCATGATGTGGAGCTAGGCTCAAAGGTCAGCGCCTGTTTTATTTTTTCCTTTTGCCTTTTTTTTCTGTTTAATTTTTCAGGAATGGTTTTCAAACCCTAATTTAAATAAGTTTGATTTCAAATCTTCTCTAGATTTTTGTAGTGTGATCCTTGCAGTCAAATGTGTGTCAAACACTACTGTTTACAAAAACAAACCTTAGTCCTTTGAAAATAAGAACAAAACCATGCCTCATATGAATTTAAAGTGGGCATATAAATGGTTTTGTTTGAATTCAAACTTTGAATTTTTTGTGTTAACTCTAAATGCTATGACAATATGAATGCAATGCATGCGTTTAATATTCATGATTTTTGGGATGTTACAATCTTGCAAATGAATTTGAATACACTTTCTATATGAAATATAAATCATTTATCTATACCTAATAATAAAGAAGGCAGCGTTTCTGTCAATGGTACGTTTTGGACAATTTTGCCCCTACATCTTGGTGATATTTACCCACCAATGCCACCCTAAAGTCAACTTATCAACTTACCCGTTCGAAAAAAAACCCAGCCGACCACGATCCAAATCCTGAGCGAGCGACCGTCTCCGGCCATGGTGCTCGGTCCTTTCCAGTTCCACGGTGACTCCCCTTGATCTCTCTGTCTGTGGCCTCCCTCATCGCCGCCCAGCTCGGGGGCTGACGGCCGTGAAGGGCCTTCTTCTCCGCGAAGGTGTTTCTGGTGCACACGGCGCTCATGGGGCCGTCGGCACTGCTCCTGGTTGTCGTCACCGACCAGAGCGAGGTCGTGTGCCATGCCCCGCTTTGGCGAGGTGGTCACCGCCGGAAGGATAACCTGGTACCCCACCGCATCGACAGACCAAGCCCCAGTCACCGGCCCTTCCAATCCAGGTCGTCAATCTCCTGCCCTCTCTCACTAGATCTCTCCCCTCCAGGGTGACTATGATTTGCACGAGCTCTGTCCCGTCCTCATAGGTCATGGCTACCTAACTACAAGAGGAGGAGGCGATGAGCCCGGAAATAGCCTGACCGATGTAGACTACCAACGCTAAGTAATTAAAAGAATTGTGCTCTGCAATTGAGGGATTACACGTGGTACTCAGGATTGTGCTCTGCAATTTGACAGAATATGTTTATAGTCAAGTTTCAGTCTTAATTTTTCTGGACTTGTACTTGTTCACTATACAGAATTGTGCTCTGCAAAATGCAGACAGTGAACTTATTTTTTCTAGACCTTTTGCTTGTCGTTTTCTGAACTCAACCGAATTGTTGTTGTATGCTAAACTAAACTAAATTGAACTGATGTTGTTTGCTAAACTGAATTGAGAGTGTTTGTGCATTTTACAGCCTTGTTTTTTTTGAACTGAATTTTACAGCCTTGTAATATTTTTGTTTTGCAGAAACTCTGTTGTTTTACTAAACTGAACCGCTGTTTTGCTGTTGAACTGAATCTGTATTGTGTTAACTGAACTATCCTTAGCTCTGCGTGTTCTCTGCCTGAGGAAAATTTGTGCCGTGAATCGTTGCTTGGCTACTGGCTACAAGTGGCAATGTGGACGTCCGTGTTGAGGAGTCAGAAGGGGCCAGCCGTTGCTCTTCAGATAAATGCTTCTCTGTGATTTTTTTCCGTTTGTGCCATGGCCCATGGGATTGACAGCCAAGAGTGTTCTCAAGGGCAATTTGCAACCTGGTCCATGTATATTTTGACAACTACAGGGATATGACGGCCGCACTTAGTGTTGGAGATACAAACCTGCCTTGTTCCACTCTTTCTGCAAGGTGATGTACAAGAGCTCCTATTCGTGGCTTGGTTTGCTAGATAACTTGGACATGTGCGTAACTAGGGTTTTCTTAGATAGATGCACTCCCCACCCGAGTTGCCGGATGAGGCGCTTCGGTCCGGCCTCGCTTGCGTCAGCTCCGCCCTAGCATTGCCCGTGCTGCCACGACGCACGTGTTCATCGATTTCCTCGTCACCATCGCCCCTGACGAGACCAGTGCACCGGCGGAGACGGCTGTACTTTAGCTCGCAGCCGACCACGACAATGTGCTTACCCTGGCACGCCCAAACGCTTCCTAGGCATTCGGGTCGACATCGTCGGCCATGAAGGGCAGCATGGCGCGCACCACGGCCTCTAGCTACACCCGCGGCACCCCCGCCATGGCCACGAACGTAGTGCACCACATATGCCGCCTAGCCCGTCTGCGCGCCCGTGCACCGCCCATCTCGCCCGCACACTGGTGGTCTACGCGCCTAGCCTCGACCCACGGGTGTGAACCAATAACAATGGTAGTTCGCGTGGATTGACCCTTTTTGGTTTACATGAATTGTCATGTAAAACTTTGCTACTTTTTCTGATCTTTGTTGTTGAACACTGTGATTTTTCGTGTTTCACAAACATTGTAATTGTATTTAACGTGACGCCGTTGCAACGCACGGGCTTTGTACTAGTGTATTCAAATATTTTCAGCGTTGACTCTATCTAGTCAAGCCTTTTACTTTGACCCTAATTTGAATTGTTTTGCATTTAATATTGTTTTAAATTCATATTTTCTAATAATACAAATGATATATGTTTCTAATTATAAAAATATTAGGAATATGAATATGCTATTTAAAATAAATTTTGGCATTTAAAATTTTCAAGTTATTAAATGCTATTAAATGCCTTTATCTTAATAAATTCATAACTTTAATTCCGTAACTCCGAATTCGACAAATGATATGTCTAAATTGATCAGCACGACGAGTCCTTTCCAACTATGCATTCCATGATATGAGTTGAAGCATGCGTCATACGAATATTTAATATACAGCAAGGTTTATGTGAGTAACACATGACTAAATAATTAATAGAAATGCTTTATTATTGTTCCTACACCTCACCCTTGCCATGCTATGTTATATCATGTAATTGTGCATCATTATATCATGTCATACTTTGTTTTGCTTGTTGCATATGTTTCATATGATTGCACTTTATTTATTATGGCCCTGATGACCCACAAGTATAGGGGGTGTATCGTAGTACTTTCGATAAATAGGAGTGTCGATCCCAACGAGGAGCAGATGGTGCTGAACAGTGGTATGGAGCAGGAAATCCCAATGAATACTTAGCAAACAGATTTTTAGTGGTTTTCTGACAAAGCAAAAAAAACAAAGAGCAAGTAACAGAAGTAACAAACAAACAGAGCGAGTGGCCCAATCCTTTCTTAGCAAAGGACAAGCCGGTGGAAATACTTATAAGGACCAAACGTTCTCGAGGACACATGGGAATTCTGTCAAGTGCTTTCACTTCAAATAGCTGAGTACTCTTCTCTGGTGTTCGTAAGTGTTGTGTGGGTGAACTTGTGCTAACATACCGCCCTTCCTAGGACTAATACATACTGTTGATTAAACCCCTTGCAAACATATGTAACTACAAGAAAGTAATTAAGATATAAATCTAACAAAAGCCTTAAACTATGAGATCCTACGCTCCCTTGTGCAAAGGTGTCCTAACGGGGGTTCATGTTTCTGTCACTCCGGCAACCCCACAATTAGTAGCCAAATACACAATGCATTCCCCTAGGCCCATAAATGGTGAAGTATCATGTAGTCGACGTTCACATGACACCACTACAAGAATAGCACCACAACTTAAATACTAAACCATTGAATAATAACTCATCACAGATTCACTACTAACAAGATGACTTCTCCCATGTCCTCAAGAACTAAATGAACTACTCACAAGACATCATATGGATCAAGATCAAAGATGATATGATAATGGATAACAAACTGAACATAAACAATAATCCAATGGTTCCACTCACAAGCATCAACTACAATAGTAATCAACACCGAGAAAGTTTCCCCTAAGAACTAAAGCAATATCCAACACAATTGTTACAGCGGGACGGAGTGGTGGTGCTGGTGCTGGTGGAGATGATGGTGTGGATGATGATGATCCCGATGAAGCCTAGCTTTATGACGGTGTTGATGGCGATGGTCTCCCCCTCCGGGAAGGAATTCCCCCGCTAGAGATCTGTCTGCCGGAGAGATCTTTCTCTCTCGGTGTTTTCTGCCCCTAGAGGCGGCAGAAATCTATCTGTGGTCGCTCCCCTGGTATTAGGGTTCCGTAGGGAAGATATAGGCGAAGGGGCGGGGTTGGAGGCCGGGAAGGTGGGCCACACCTGCCATAGGCGCGGGGTCAGGTGGGCCTGCGCCTAGGGCGGTGTGGGCCCCTGAGGCCCAACTCCGTCCCTCCTCCTGGCTTCCTTCGTCTTCTGGTAAAATAATATGTTTCTATATTTTTCTGGTATTTTTCTGATCTTCGTGAAATTGCACCAAAACGCCTTCTTTTCCATCAGAATCTAGACTCCGGCAGTCCATCCTTCAGGAATCATCCAACATACATAAACAGATGAAAAGCCATAAGTAATACCTCATAATAAGACAAATATCAGTGAACAGAGGTAAATTATGATATAGAAAGGTGATGCAAATTGGGCGTATCAACTCCCCTAAGCTTAGACTTCACTTGTCCCCAAGCGAATATTGAGCTCAGTAAACATTTCCACAGGTTTATGGAGTGAAGTGTCGATAAAAGAATGCGAACAAGAAGCATCACACTTACCATTGCACAACTCATAGAAGAAAGCAACTCGCCATTATATAACTTAGCTTGCAACCAAGTACATCAGTCACAATAGAGATGCATAAAGATAAATCATAATTGGAATTGGCAAACTTGTTCTTGGTCAGAGAACACCTGGCAAACAGTTTCACAAAAGACTTCTGTAGAAGTTTCAAAATAGGAACACTCTTTGCTCAAAAAGGTTTTTTTCACAAGTGGAGGCTTTCAAAGTAATACTCCATAGATAAGAGTTTTGTGCAAACAAGGAAGATGAAGAACATGATTGAATAAATCACCATATGAATGCTGGAAACACAACAACTCAAAATCTTGCTGGAGATAGAGAGGAAGTAGGTTTACTGACTCAACTTGGAAGTGGGAGAAAGGTCCCTTCTTAGAAGGTAGCAGGGATTACAAGTCATAAAGAGCTTCCAAAAGATTATGGTACTTACTATCTTTGAGCCCTCATTGCCCCTATCATAAGCATCTTTAGATGATTAAGGTTAAAGTGAACAAAGATGGAGTATATTCTTGATGAAATATAAGTTGGCAATCTCATGTCCCTTGAATATGAGGGCCACTCCTCATGCATACTCAACTTTGGGTCCCGGTAAGTTCTTGTCATTGTAAGTATTTTCATATCATTGAGAACCACCAACGGGGTACCCCTTGCACATGGTACAAGAGCTTTCTCATAACTAAAATGACAAGGCAAGCAGCCAATAAGCATCTCAGCGATCTTTTTATTTCCTATGCATATAGTTTTTTATTGAGGATGCTTCATAGATGACTTACTATGGTGATGTTGTAAGTTTCCACCATGATTAAGCATGGCTTAGGCTAGTGGCCCAGGCATTTCTCTAACACAGAATACAAACTCCATGGACTTACAAGTTCCCTCTTTATTTCACACCGTTGACATCCATAGACAAAAGAGCATGATATCAACTGTGCACAGAGTACAAGTGCAATGTTGAAAACGTTCCCCGTGACAACACGGTTCTGCTAATCCCAAAGTATAGATGCAAGCATATACAACTTCGATGCTCACAATGGTTCAAGTCTATTAGGGGCAAGTAATTAAGTGTGCCATCAAGTTCGTGAGAGCTTTACTAACTAGTTTTCACATAACAAAATACTTTTTAATTCGAAAGGTAGATGAAGCTTGAGAATTTGCTAGGAATAGCAAAATCTACAAGGTAGATATGGTGGACACAAGTGGCAAAAGTTTTGGGTTCAAATGATTTTGGAAACATGAGAAGTATGCCTTCTCAAAACAGTTTTTTGGCTAGCAAGGCTGGGTAGCAAGCAAGAGAGTTGAAAGAAACAAGCAAACATACAAGTAATAAAGCCAAAGATGCAATCTTCCTTGAAGACACAAAATAATCTTAAATAAAGAATACTAATCTTATGAGCCAACAAGAAAGAAAACAAATGATACCTAATACATGTAAGCTTTTTCTTTCTTTCTTTTTTCTTTCAAACTAATGCCACTGACTAGAACTCGGTTTGCCAAAACCAATTTAGATCCACTTGATGATCCCAGAGTGGTGTTGACATGGTTATACCCTACGGGTACACGACCTTAGCATACCTAGTCCAGCCCAAGGAAGACCCATGAGAACATACTCCAGCCCATGAAGACTTTCGGGTGGCCAGGGCCCATGACGCCTACGGATCCTTGGAAAGCAAGACTAGAGTAGATAGAAAATTCAAAGGGGTAAACCCTAAAACCTGTAACCGACTCGATCTGTGCCTGGGACTTGCCTACCTCTATATAAAGGCCAGGAGGGAACGGCGAGGAGGCTCTCTGACAATCTCTCGCACACCACCGCATACACACCTCCACGCCATATTGCATCTGCGCACCCATGTACTTTTCGGTTCCGCCGTAATCAAGAGCAGACAAGCAGGAGTAGGGTTTTTCCTCCGGGGGCCTGAACCTGGGTAAACCTCGTGTCCCCGTGTTGCTTGTTTGCTAACCGTTCCGCGATCTCCAGCATCCCCATCTTCTCTAAAACCCAAGTCCATAAAAATGGGCATTGACGAGATTAAACCTCGTCAATTGGCGCCGTCTGTGGGAATTGGGGGCGCTGATTGTGCGATTGTGACGGTCCCAACCAAAGCGATCTACAATTCTGCGGCGACGGAGAGTCATCTCCTCTTCGGCGCCTTCGACTTCACCGCCCACTCGCCGGCCACCCTGAAGAACTTCGAGCCCGTTGGCGACGGACTCAAGATCCTGTTCGGGAGCTTCTGCTTCCAGGTGGGGCAGACCGGCACTCTCCGCCTCCCAGAGCGGGTGCCTCTGCCATCGATCAGGCATGCTTCATGGGCTCCACACCCCTTGCTACGCACATCACCATCGACAGATGAGTCCTATGACAGCAGCAGCTGCAACTCAGATCTGTGCGATCCACCATCGGATGAAGGGACCTACGGTTCCGGATCCGAAAGCTACGGCAGCAGCAATCCGATCTACGAGCGCTACCAGTGCGCCGCGGTCATCCAGAGTGACGTGGATCAGGAGCACAACCCACCACCCAACCCGCAGGGTAGAAATGGTGGAAACAGAAGAAGCCAGTCCCCCCACCCAACAGGGACAACACTGATCGGGTCATCCACCTCAGCGAGGAGGGATGGGCTCAAGCACGCGAAGCCTTAGCAGGCAACAAGATTTTGCCTGCAGATGCCTCACGGGACCTGCTGATGGCATACCACATGCTCCTCATCGAGGAGCACAAGAAGCAAGTGAGGATGCAAGAGGTGCTTGACAAACGCAAGCAAGCAGCTTCGGAGTCCAGTGCACGGCGAGCTGCGCTCTCCGCCATGGGCATCGGCTCCAGTTCGCATGGGAACCATGGCAACAAGCACCATTATCGCACGGAGAACATGGATCCCAAAGCACGTCGTGAGGTGACTAGAGCCCTCAACGCGTCCTTCATGGAGATGGATGCCGACGACAACGTCATCCCGAAGACGCCGCAAGCTGCGATCATGGCAGCCATCGCGTACCTCGCGTCCCATCCACCTCAGGAGGGGGACCCGAAAAGGGCCATGCACAAGTCCGCACTCACCAGACTCGGACTCGTTGGACCCGCGCTCCACGGAGAAGCTCCTGCGGAGCCAAAGAAGAAGGCTGCGGTCAGGTTCAACCGTAGACCCACGGCCTCATCCGATGACGAAGAGCACGACCTTCCTCGAAGGCATAAGAGCTCGCGCCGTCGCAGCCGCGACTACGACGCTCGAAACGAGCTAACACAGTGCAAGATCGACAAAGCGCGCGCCAAGCGCGTATGCTCGTCTGAATCCGAGGAGGATGACGACGAAGGAGAACTCTACAGAGACCGATGCTTCAGCAGATCCGTTCGGCGGACGCGGATGCCGTGAAACTTCAAGCTTCCTTCGGACACTCCGAAGTTCGACGGTACACAGGACCCCAAGGCATGGCTCAGCGACCACCTGTCATCCGTCAAACTACACGGTGGGAACAAGGAAACCGCCATGCAATGCCTTCAGCTGCAGCTGACAGGTGCAGCCCGGATCTGGATCAGTAGCCTATCCTCGGGATCCATCCGAAGCTGGGAGGAGCTGGCATACGGTTTCGTCCGAAACTTCAAGGGGACCAGCAAGAGGCCTGCCTCGATCGAGGAGCTGCGGGCCTGCACCCAACGAACGGGCGAATCCATTCGCTCGTACATACTGCGCTGGTCCAACACCAAGAACTCCGCGGCGCATATCTTCGAGGAGAGAGCTATCGACTCCTTCAAGGACGGCGTCAAACGCCAGGACTTCAAAGAAGAACTTGGGCGCGTCAAGCCCAAGACACTCGACCACCTCATGGACATCGCCAACAGGTGGGCCGACGGCGAGGACTCCGTCCACCGAGCGCACTCGGAGGAGGAAGACGACTACGGTCGGCGACGTCAACGCCGTAGCAAGAGAAGATCGCGCGTCTACGACGATCGCGATGGACCCGACATGGTCGCGGCTGGCTACGCCGACCGCCGCAGCAACGGCAACCGTAGCAACGGCGGATAACGTGGAAGCAACTTCCGTGACGGAGGACGCCCAACACAGTCATGGCAACGCCATGGCCGTGACGACGGACCCTCAGCATACGACAAACTGTCGGGTCCATGCACCATCCACTTCTACATCGACAAGCAAGATGGCAAGAAGAAGGCAAGCCACATGATCAAAGACTGCCGCGAGTTCCAGAAACTCAGCGAGAGCATGGCTCAGATGAGGCAGCAAGCCCCGAACCCTGGATACGGGAACGCACCCGCACCAGGCGAGATCGCACATGGAGCTCCTCCACCACCACCCGCAGGACCTCCAAACCTCCCAATCGCACCCGTGCAGAATAATGGTGGGCACGGGTACCCCCCACCCAAAGGATCACTGATGATCCAAAAAGGACGCCCAACGAATAGGGTGCAGAAGAAAATCACACGTCAGATCAACCTGGCTGTGACCGCTCCATTCGCCATCCGTGAGTACCTCAGCGGATCGGAGTCCTGCATCACGTTCAGACCACCCTTGCCAGGTCCCTCGCCCAGGTCATGCTGCCCTGGTGCTCGAGACGCAGATCATAGGGTTTGACATGAGCCGCGTCTTCATGGACAGTGGCAGCGGCATCAATCTGATGTTCGCCAGTACCTTAGCAGCAGATCCCGCTGTGCATCCTAGAACAATCCGACACAATGTTCCACGACATCGTCCCACGGAAGGGCATTTTCCCCCTGGGAAAAATATGGCTCGATGTCATCTTAGGCCAGCCCGACAACTTCCGATACGAGCGACTCGAGTTCGAAGTGGTGGGCTGGCCATCACAATACCATGCCATCCTTGGGCGTGTAGCATTCGCACGATTCCTGGCAGTACCACACTATGTGTACCTGCTACTCAAGATGCCAGGACCCAAGGGAGTCATCACGGTCCACGGGAGCTTCACCCGATCGGGCCACTGCGACAGGGACTTCAACAGAATCTCCCAATCATTCGGCATGCAGGAGGAGCTCGTAAGGCTCCACGAGGTGACGGACAATGGGGCACCCCTAGTCGCACGACAGAACACACCAGATATGTCCTTCGACTCCACCGTCAACACAAAGAAGGTGTAGGTCCACCCGACGGATGCCTCCAAGACGACGTTGATCGCCAACGACCTCAGCTCCGCATAGGAAAGCGCGCTCGTAGAATTCCTCTGTGAGCGTTGGGAAATCTTTGCCTGGTGTACTGCGGACATGCCAGGAGTTCCCAGGGAATTCGCCGAGCACGCACTCAAAGTCTTTCCAGACGCCAAGCCTGTCAAGCAGTCCATCCGACGACTGCCCGAACCACGGGCCGAAGCAATCAGAGTCGAAGTCAACAGACTACTCGACGCAAACTTCATCAGGGAGATCAAGGAGAGCGAGTGGCTCGCCAACACCGTAATGGTCCCCAAAAAGGACACGGACATCCTGCGGATGTGCGTGGACTTCACATCGCTGAACAAGCACTGCCCGAAGGATCACTTCCCTCTCCCTCGGATCGATCAGATCATCGATTCGACTGCAGGATGCGAAAAACTCTCCTTCCTCGATGCCTACTCAGGCTACAACCAGATTCGACTAAAGGTCGAAGATCAGGAGAAAACGGCGTTCATCACGCCGTTCGAAGTGTTTTGCTACAACACAATGCCCTTCGGGCTGAAGAATGCAGGCGCCATGTACCAACGATGCATGCAGGCATGCCTGAAGGACCAGATCGGCCGCAACATCCAAGTCTATGTCGACGACATAGTCATCAAAACAAGGGAGGCCAAGATGCTCATAGACGATCTCCGCGAGACGTTCGATAACCTTGATCGATACAAGATCAAGTTAAACCCAGAAAAATGTGCCTTCGGCGTCCCATCTGGTCAGCTGCTAGGCTACTTCATCTCCCAGCGAGGGATTGAAGCGAACTCAAAGAAAATCCGGGCCATAATGGCCATGGAGAAGCCGAAGAACCTCAAGGGCGTCCAGCAACTCGCCGGGCGAATCGCGACACTGAGCAGGTTCATCAGCCGCATGGGCGAAAAAGCCCTGCCGTTCTATCAGCTGCTGCGCAAGGTAGACAAATTCGAGTGGACGCCCGAGGCGGACGACGCATTCGAAGATCTAAAGCGGCTGCTCTCTACCTCGCCCGTCTTGGTCACGCCAAAGGATTGAGAGCCTTTACTGTTGTACATAGCAGCCACACATCAAGTGGTAAGCACCGTACTAGTGGTTGAACGACCCGAAGAAGGCAAGACCCATGGGGTCCAACGCCCAATATACTACCTCAGCGAGGTATTGATGCCGACAAAGCAGAGGTACCCTCACTACCAGAAACTCGCCTACGGTGTGTTCATGACGGCTCGTCGGCTGAGGCACTACTTCCAGGAGCACCAGGTGATGGTCGTCACTAAACAACATCCTGAACAACCCGGAGGCCCCAGGGCGCGTGGCCCTATGGGGCATCGAGCTGTCACCTCTAGACATCATCTACGAGAACTGACACGCGATCAAGTCTCAGGTCCTGCCGGACTTCCTGGTCCACTGGATGGAGCTGCAGCTGCCAGACACACCGGACATGACACAGTCATGGACGATGCACTTCGACGGCTCCAAACGCGAGGCCGAAGCAGGAGCCGGGGTCATACTGACCTCCCCGCAGGGCGACAAGATGAAGTACGTCCTCCGGATGAAATTTCTAGCTTCCAACAACGAGGCTGAATACGAAGCCCTCATCCATGACATGAGGATGGCAAAGATCTGCGGCGCAACGCGCCTGGTCATCTACGGAGACTCGAACCTCGTCGTCTAGCAGACGATGAACGAGTGCGACACACACGCCGCCAACATGATCGCGTATCGCGCACTCTACAGCTCACTCGAAGGAGACTTCGACGGCTGTGAGCTTCGACATGTTGGGAGAGAAAGCAATGAGGAGGCCGACAGACTTGCCAACATCGGCTCCACCTGTGCACGGGTGCCACCAGGCGTGTTCCTCGAACAGATCTGCGTGCCATCCATCAAGCAGAAATTCCCAAAGGGATCACCCGAAGAAGCAGAGCACTCGGGGGCTGCGCTACCCGAAGGGCAGGAAGGACCCGAAAAGCTTGTCACAAAGGTCGTAGTGGTCAACCTAATGCAGGTCATGGCAGTCGAAGAAACTTGGACACAACCATAGCTCAGGTACCTGATAGACGGCGAACTGCCAGATAGCCCGACAGATGCCCGACGCATATCTCACCGGTCAAAGGCCTTCACCATCATCAATGGCGAGTTGTACAAGCGCAGCATTTCGGGTGTACTCCAAAGGTGTGTCACCATCGGTGACGGCAACACCATCCTCCAAGACATCCACGAGGGCATATGCGGCCATCATGCGGTCAGCCGCGCCCTCGTCGTCAAAGCTCTACCAGCCGGATTCTACTGGCCAACGGCCATGAACGACGCCAAGGACATCGTCCGAAAATGCAACGGGTGCCAAAGGTTCGCTGATAAACCGCACGCCCCTGGATAAGATCTTAGGCCCATACCTTTGGCCTGGCCCTTCACTCAATGGGGCCTTGACATGATCGGCAAACTGCAAAGGTCCTCGAAAGGAGGTCACATTTACCTCCTGGTCGCAGTCGACAAATTCACCAAGTGGATTGAGGCCATGCCCGTCACTAACCAAAAGGGCAAAACTGCCGTCAAGTTCTTTGAATCCATTGTCTACAGGTTCGGCGTGCCGCATAGCATCATCACCGACAATGGGTCGAACTTCATCTCCAAAGAATTCCAGGACTTCTGCGAAGACCTCGGAATCAACATCACATACGCCTCCGTGGCGCACCCGCAAACGAACGGGAAGGTCGAGAAGGCCAACGGCCTCGTTGGTGCTGGCATCAAGAAGCGCCTAATAAGCCCACTCGAACGACTCGCAGGAGCCTGGACACAAGAGCTACCCTCGGTCCTGTGGAGCTTGCGCACAATGCCAAATAGCTTAACTAGCTACACGCCTTTCTTCATTGTCGTGGTATTGCCGACGAGTACGCCATGGATGGGTCCTCACAGTGCGTGTTTAGAGACGTGGGGGAAGGTGGACGATTGATGGGTACGAGGTAACATAGTTTACCCAGGTTCAGATCCCATGATGGTGGCGGAATCCTACTCCTGCTATAAATCACTATAAGGGCAATATGCCGAGTTACAGGGATTGGTTCGCTGTGCGAGGTTGTATGAATCGATACTAGGTTGTGCCCTAAAGGCTCCCATAGGCCCGACTTATATAGTCTCCAGGTCCTAGGGTTACAGGGAAAAGTCCTAGCTGGACAGGTTACATAGTCCTACACCGTCTATTACTAGTCTTATGTATCTTGCACTCCAAGGCTCCGGGTACGTCGGTGACTCCAATCGTAGCCTTCCTTTATCCGGCATGGGCCTCCCTTCTGGATCCATATAACTGGGCCACCCAGCAGGCCATAGGCCATGCTACCGACTATGGGCCACCCGCATTATCCGGATAAGTGACATGCTATGAGGATACCCATATAGCATATCCCCAACAGTAGCCCCCGGAGAACTCCGAGATCTTGCGCCGTCTTGCCTCTTGAGATGAACGCTCTGTCTAGTTGGATGTTGGCAAATCGTCAAGCAATATCTTGTAGTCCTCCCAAAGAACCTTGCAAAACTTTCTCCGTCTTAAACTTGTAAGCCGGAAAAATGTTGAATCTTCCGTTGTACTCTTCCATAGTCGGATTGAATCCGTCTATGTCGGAATCTTCAATGTGACGGCTCATCTACCCATGTCAGCTAGGACGACGTAGGCTTAGGTCAGCGACGCCTCGTAACTCACACATGCAGAGAACGCAATCATATCCGATTTTCCCGCGCGAGCGATACGAACCGTTGGCGACGACGGTTGGAGACGTGGCAAAATTTCCGCGCACGTTCGCAAACACGTCGTCTACGTGGCAACCGTCCGATCAAGCTGCACGAATCTTGACGCCGAGGATGATAAATAGTAACCGTGGGGAAATCTCCACTTTTTACCTCATTCTTCTCGCATCATCTTCTTCCTCCAGCCGCGCGTCTCCTCGAGCTCTCCGCGAGAAACCTCGAGAAAACCCTAGCTCCCATCTGCACCAGTCGCGCCTAACCTTCACCCCATGGCTAGCAGCAACACCTCCCCATCAATGGCGGCGTCGGGCGAAGCTGCGGCGAAGCCTGCGAGCTTCGTCGTCGTGCCCCCAGAGGGCTTGGTCATCCCCGCATCTGCGGTGATCGAGTCCACCGACGGCGACCAAAATTTGGCGGCGCTAGAGCCACTGGAGGAGGAACCAGATTCGCACAAGGGCGACTGGCGCTGCTCGGACATCACCGACCGCGATATCCAAGAGATGGTCGCCAAAGGCTACCTCCCCGTGACGGAGGAGCTTGCTTGGCGGGCGGCGCCGGCCGGCGAGGTGACACCTTCTCCCCAAGATGGAGAAAAGGTGTACCTAAAAGCTCAGCTGGTACGCGGCGTTTCCCTACCTATCTCCCACTTCTTCCTCTCCGTCTTAAACCACTATAGGGTCCAGCCCCACAACCTTTCGCCCAATAGTATCTTAGTGCTTAAAACTTCGCGCACTTTGCGAGGGATATCTAGGGATAAGGCGTAGGTTAGACCTTTTTGTGTACTTCTTCACCGTCAAACGTGAAGCCGGACATAGTAAGGAGGAGCTTAGGAACTGCGGCACCATAAGCTTCAAGATTCGACCTGGCCGGCGGTTCCCCGACATCGTCGGCCACGAGTCCTGCAAGAATTGGCAGCGGACGTACTTTTACGGCCCCGACATTCCTCTGGCGGGCCGAGAAGTAACGTACCCGGACTTCGTGGATGGAGCCGCCGCTGAAGTTTCCACATGGAGATCCCAAGCTTCCCTTCCCTCCGACCTCGACGCTTCTCGCGCTATAAGGCGGATCAAATGGTTTGTAGAGACGGGTTTGACCGGCTTGGACCTAGCCATGAGCTGGTTCATCAGGCGAATCCATCCTCTGTAGCACCGCGCGAAGTACATGCACGAGTATACCAGTGATAGAAGGGATAGTCTTCGCATCTCCGTGGACAACTTCTCGAGCGACTCCGTCAAGCTCCGCCTTAAGGACATCGTCAAGGTGAAGGATAAGAAGCGTGGCTTCACCATCACCTACGACATGTTCGCAGACGGCAAGTGCCCAAATGTAGGTTTTTATTTTCCGTGCTTGACATATACTCCAGTTCTTCCGTCTTGCAAATGTCATTTTGTCTAACATGGTGACTTCTTACTTAACAACTTAGCGATCTAGAGGAGGGCAACCTGGCTGCTCAAATCTACGATCCAAAGATGAAGGAAGTCACGGTCGTGTCCGACGACGAAGTCTCGTTGGCGCGAAAGCGGAAGAACTCCACCTCTGACGCTGCCGATGGAGGCAAGAAGAAGAAGACGGAGGGTGGAGCCTCCAAAAAGACTACTGCCGCCCTGGAGGCCGAAAAGAGAAGAACCACCGGGTTTTTTGCCAAAGCACCCCCATTAGTGTAAGCTTCTAATTCGCCGACATTGTCTATTTATCTGTCTTGCTCCTGTACTTATGCATTTTGCACGTTTCAGGAAGAAAACCACAACCAGCCTCAAGAAGACCTCCAAGACACCGGGGGCTTCTCGAAATATCAAAGATATGCTGCATCACGACGCCTCCCCCGCCATCGCCCCCGCTACTCCTGCCGTTAAACCCTTGTCTGCCCCGACAAGCTCACAAGCTAAGGAGGTATCAGGCCCTTCCGCCATGGAAGTGGACTCTGGCGCCTCTACCAAGCTCGCAGTTGTCGGCGAGCAGGCAACGCAGGAGAGTACCGCTCAACAAATGGCTGAAGCTCCGGCTAAGGATGCCATCGGTGGCGGCAAGGCGGTGGTGGAAGCTGGTACTTCTGCCGAAGGCGGAGCCCTTGCTCCCCAGAAACCATTTGAGTTCCCGAAGATAGTCTACCCGGCACTTACGCCGAGTAGCACATATGCGGTTCCTAGAGCAGCACCGACATCTCCGACGTGCGGTCTTGAGGAGCTCCTCCGTCAAGCAGACATATTTCAAGGAAACAACATCTCCTTTGGCAAGCTGCTGGCCGAGAGCACTAAAAATCTCAAGATCATTGCACTTGTAAGTTTTACTTTGCCTTTTGCATTTCATATGAGTATCCCACTGTAGCCCCCGAGAATATAGACGGAAAACCATAGGTTTTGCATCTATATGCTCTAAGAGTGACTAAGTTAGAAAAAACTCTCACTATAGCCCCCAAGCATTTAGATGGAATGAACTATTCCGACTAGATGCTTTAAGAGTAGCATACGCATTGTTTATAATTTTTCAATACTGTAGCCCCCAAGCCTCTAGTTGTAACTGAATTAGTTCCGACTAGATGCTTAAAGAAAAGCTAAGCAGATTCCGAGTTAAAAACTTTATACTGTAGCCCCCAAGCTTCTAATCGAGAACTGAATTAGCTCCGATTAGATGCTTAAAGGAAAGCTAAGCATATTGCTAAGTAAAAAACTCTCGCTGTAGCCCCCGAGCATCTAGGTGGAAAGTTTCCGACTAGATGCTCCAAGTAGACTAAACAACGGTTTAACTTTTTTCTTTTTTCCACAGAACGAGAATGCTCGGAGAGGCATGACCAACGACAAGTACCAGAAGATGCGCGTAGATCTCGAAGCCGAAAAGGGTAAAACTGCCATCTTGAAGGAACAGATCATCAAAAACAAGAGTCTGTTTTCTTTTGGCGCATTCCGTCTTGTTTTTGTGCCTATATTCTCCGAGTACTCACTGTGTACTTTGCTTTCTCCGACTTTGCAGAACATGTTGCCAAGGCCAAGGACATTGTTGAGCAGTCCAAGCACATCCAGCAGCTGGACAGCGAGAACAAAATCCTTAAAAAGGAGAGAGAACACATGCTAAAAATGCATGAAGAATCAATGAAGGCCTTGCAGGACTCCACCGCCGAGGAAATCAACCGCTTGAAGGAGGAGATCGCGATCTTGAAAGATCAAAAGCATGCTGCCGATGAGCAGAATCACCGCCATGTCGAGGCGTACAAGCTCCTCCAACAAGAGAAACAATCCTTGGTGGACACCCTCTGGCAAGCTGAGGCCAGCATCTTCAGTAAGATTTCTCCGCCTTGTATTTCTGTAGTCTGGATACTTTGAATTGTTGAACTCATGCGTTCCTTATCGGAATTTCCAGCTCCTATGGGTTTAACCAGATCTCCTCCTCCAGCCAAGGAATGCATGGTTCTTGCCGGCAACTTCATCAACACCGCCATCACCCAAGCCAAAGAGATTGCCAAGCCCCTACAGATACACATTAAGGCCTCGGACTCCATGGCGAAGTACTCGGAGATTCTGCGCCGAGCCCCCGAGCGCATCACAAGCTGGAAAGCTTCATGTGCAGGGGCTGGCGCAAGGATGGCGCTGTCAATGGTGAAGGCACACTACAAAGGTGCCGACATCGATACGGTGACCTCTGGTATCCCGACATTGATGATGACGGCAAAGAGATTGATCACGAAGCCATCTTGTCATCACTCGCGGGTTATGACACCAGAGTTGCCGAGTTGGTGGACATCGACGTCTTCGTGCCCATGAACACCATCGACAACGTCAAGCAAGACTCCTCCGAGTCCCACCACAGTGCCGATGTTGAGGGTGATTCTCCGGCTGGTGATGATGCTGCTTCCAAGTCTCATGTTTCAAAGAATGAAAAGCAACTTTGTAATACTTGTTTCACCTTTGGTGTATGCGCGGGAAAAACTTGTTGATGTAACTTAAGGCAGAAACAATTGGTTGTTATTTCCTGCTACTTAAGAACTAGTTTCCAGCATGTATATTTTTTAAGCAAGTGCTGGCTTATCCATTACTTGGTTCTTATGCTTGACCTTTCGTGAGTCGGAAGACTCGTTGTCGGAACCATGCGCTTAGGTGATGATGCCCAATGGCACCGTCAATAACCTGAGCACAAAATCGCCGACAATAAGTGCCAAAAGTCACTACTCCAGAATCCACATAAAAACGACAAAGAACATGTAGACCAGAAAACTTAAGCTAACGCCCGTAGGCGGAATTTTCACAAGTGCAAATGCAAGACTTGTGCATAAAGGTTTTACATGATCCAAAAATGAACACTAAAGGAGGTAAAAGACTCAGAAATATGAGTGAACCAGAGATCTTTATTTCATTAATCATATAAGAGATACACAATTAGATAAAAATGCTAAGTGTATAGAGGACGTAGCTGTGCTATGTTCCATGGCTGATCAAGCTCCGGGTAGTCATCATCCGGGTCACGTCGCTTACGCTTATGATCCTCGTTGGGTCTATACTTTAGTTCACGATTGTCAACAAGGTAGTAAGATCCATTGAGTAGCGCCCTTCTTATGATGAACGGTCCTTCCCATGGCGGGGATAATTTGTGTGACTTCTTCTGCTTAAGTCGGAGCACCAAATCCACTTCCTTAAACGAGCGATGCCGAACGCGGCGACTATGGTAGCTGCGTAGCTTCTGCTGGTAGATGGAGGATCTTTGGCATGCCAAAACACGCTCTTCCTCGAGAAGGTCCACATCTAGGCGTCTGGATTCTTCAGCGTTATCTTCGTCTTAGGCGGCAACTCTTGGTGCATCATGAAGGATGTCGGAAGGCAAGATTTCTTCTGCTCCATATACCATGAAATAAGGGGTGTAGCCGGTGGATCTGTTGGGTGTAGTTCGCAAACTCCACAGTACAGATGGCAATTCTTCCGCCCAGGCTCCAGCTGCTCTATGTAGCGGTGCCTCAAGACGTGGCTTGATTCCCTGCAGAATTAATCCGTTGGCTCGCTCAACCTGACCATTGGACTGTGGGTGTGCCACAGATGCAAGGTCAAGTCGGATGCCTTTCTCCCAGCAATAAGCCTCCACTTCTCCGAGTGATAAATTGCTGCCATTGTTGGTGATAATGCTATGTGGGAGACCAAATCTCACCACTAGATCCCGAACAAACCTGAGGGCAGTTGCCCCATCGAGCTTTCTAATGGTTTTAGCTTCTATCCATTTAGTGAATTTGTCAGCTGCTACAAGCAGATGCGTAAACCCACAAGGTGCCATCTGTAACGGTCTCACCATGTCCAGCCCCCAGACCGCAAACGGCCAAGTTATTGGTATTGTTCGCAGTTCTTCAGCAGGAACAAGTGGTTGTCGGGCATAATACTAGCATCCCATGCATGTCTCAACCAGCTTGTCGGCGTCCGCCTTTGCGGTCAGCCAGTAAAAACCTTGCTGGAAGGCTTTCGCGACCAACGATCAAGGAGCGGCGTGATGCCGGCAATCTCCGAGATGGATTTCGCGTAGGATTTCCATACCTTCTAGCTGGGAAATACACTTTAGGTATACACCAGTAGTGCTCCTTTTGTAGAGTTGCCCATTGATTATGGTATAACCCTTTGCTCGCCGTACTATTTGTCATCTTTCGACTTTGTCGTCGGGCAAAGTTCCGTGTTCTAGGTATTCCATGAACGGTTTTGTCCAAGCCGGAGGGACCTTAGTCACCATGTTGAGAAAAGAGTCGGCTCTATCCGGGTTGTCGATGTCGGATCCCTTCACGGATGGTGCGCAGGTGCTCTAGGAAAACTCCTGGCGGAATTCGCTTGCACCCTGATCCAAGCTTAGACAGCAGATCAGCCGCCTTGTTTTGTTCCCTAGGTACATACTTAACTTCGTAGCCCAAGAAGCTCTTGGCTATCTCGTCCACTTCGTCTCGATATGCCGTCATCATAGGGTTCCGCGCATTCCAGGTGCCAGCCACTTGCTGGGCAACCAAGTCGGAATCTCCACAGCAAACTATGCGCTTGATGCCAATATCCTTGGCTACACGCAGCCCGTGAATGAGTGCTTCATACTCCGCCATGTTGTTTGTAGCCTCGAAGTGGATCTGCAGAACGTAGTGTAGCTTGTCTCCTGTTGGTGGCTGTAGCAATACACCAGCCCCCGAGCCGTTGAGCAACTTTGATCCGTCAAAGTGCATCACCCAGTACTCTGGTTCTGGCAACGGAGTAGCATCTGGTATCTTCGTCCAATCTGCAACAAAATCCGCCAAGGCTTGTGACTTGATAGCGTCGCGTCTCTTGTAAGTGATCTCGAAGGCGGCGAGTTCAATGCCCCACTTCGGGACCCTTCCTGTAGCGTCTCTGTTATTGATGATGTCGGACAGTGGAGTCTTGCTCACCACTGTGATTGGGTGCTCCTGAAAGTAATGCCTCAGCTTTCGAGAAGCAAGGAATACTCCATAATCTATCTTTTGATAGTGCGGGTAACATTGATTGGACTCCGTCAAGACCTCGCTCACATAGTAAACTGGTCGCTGAACTCCGTGCTCATAGCCTGGTTCCTTCCGCTCTACCACGACGACGATGCTGATAACCCGGTTGGTTGCCGCCATGTAAATTAACAGGGGCTCACTAGGCTCGGGTGCTGCAAGGATGGGCGTTGAGGAAAGAATCTCCTTGAGCTGCTTCAATGCTGCATCTTCTTCGTCCATCCATGTGAATTTGTCCGCCTTCTTCAGCAACTTGTACAACGGCAGAGCCTTCTCTCCAAGTCGGCTGACGAACCGACTAACTGCTGCAATGCAACATGTTAGTCGTTGAATGTCCTTTAGGCATGTCAAACGGTTTATGTTTAAGATGGCCTTGATCTTCTCCGGGTTGACCTCGATTCCGCATTGGGAAATGATAAAGCCCAACAATTTGCCGGCTAGAACCCCGAAGACGCACTTCTTAGGGTTAAGCATCATGTTGTATTTTTTGGAGATTATCAAAGGTTTATTTTAAGTCGGAGATTAAGTCGTTTGACTTTTTAGACATCACCACGATATCGTCCACATAAGCGTGAATGTTCCGACCAATTTGGTCGTGGAGAGAATGTTGCATTGTCCGCTGGTAAGTAGCACCTGCGTTTTTCAACCCAAAGGGCATCGTGACATAGCAAAATGTGCCGTATGGGGTAGTGAACAAAGAGGCCAATTGGTCCGACTTCCTCATCTTGATCTGGTGGTATCCTGAGTATGCATCGAGAAAACACAAAAGCTCTGAGCCAGCCGTCGAGTCAATGACTTGGTCAATGCGAGGCAAAGCAAACGGATCTTTGGGACATGCTTTGTTCAAGCCGGTGTAATCAACGCACATTCTTAATTCATTGGTTCCCTTTTTGGGGACAAGTACAGGATTGGCCACCCATTGGGTGTGAAGGACTTCTCGGATAAATCTAGCCTTAAGTAACCTAGCTATCTCTTTGCCAATGGCGCGTCTCTTCTCATCTCCAAAGCATCGTAGAGGTTGTTTCACTGGTTTACATTTTGGGTCAATGTTTAAGCTGTGCTCAGCAAGTTCCCTAGGTACACCTTTCATGTCGGCAGGTTGCCAGGCAAAGATGTCCCTATTCTCACGGAGGAACTCGATGAGCACGCTTTCCTATTTGGGATCCAAGTTCGTCCCAATGGCGGTGACCTTGGAGGCATCGCCTACCACAAGTTCCACCGGCTTGGTCTCGATGGCGGCCTTGAACGCAAGAGCGGAGTCGGAGATCTGCTTCTTCGACGCGGGCATCTCTGAGTCATCGACCTTGCTCTGGATCTCCTTGAATTCTTCGCTATAGAGGACAGCTTCTGCAACGGCTGCTTTGTTGATCTCGCAGTCCCTTGCCTTGGTAAAGCTTCCGGATACGGTGATGATGCCGTTTGGTCCGGGTATCTTGAGTTTGTTGTAGACGAAGCATGGCTTGGCCATGAACGTGTGGAATATGTCGCGGCCGAATATGACGTGGTACACGCTCTTGAAGGGGACCACCTCAAAGGTCATGCGCTCTTGGCGGTAATTATTAACATCGCCAAAGGCAACCTAAGTGTAATGCACCCAAGGACCGAGCCTCCCGACCAGGAACTACGCCGTGGAAGATGGTGTTGGTCTGCCTTATGTTTTCCTCCGTCAAGTTCATCTTCTGCAATGTATCCAGGTACATGATGTTGATGCTGCTTCCACTATCCACCATACACTTGGTGAACTCCACGCCGTCAATCAAAGGGTTGATGACCATGGCGTACTGGTTCTCCGTGGGTATAAGGTCTGGGTGGTCCGTCCTGTCCCAATTTATTGGAACCTCCGACCAGCGCAGGTACTGGGGAACTGGGGGGAGAGTGGCCATCAGGATCCTCAGCGAGGTCTTCTGTTGTCGCACGGTGGGGGTGCCAAGGAAAGTGTGGTAGACTGGGGCCTTCTTTGTGAAGGGGTTCTTGCCCTTGTCTTCGCTCTTGGCGGCGTGCTTGGGGTCAACGTCCTCGTCCATGTCACTTGAATCCTTGGACTCCTCCCCCTTCTTCTTCCCCTTGCCCTTGCCTCGCGGTCTGTTCTTCCGACTTTGCTTGTAGCCGGACTCCGGGTCTTCCTTGAGGTCGTTGATGAACTTGCAGTGTCGATTGGTATGGGTGGCCTTGCCGTTGGCTTCAAGGTGTACGAGGCATGGCATATCGCGGTACTCCTTGTAGGTTTGGGGAACACGGAGCGGCGCTGAGGTGGTTTCACTTCCTCGCTGCTTCCCACGACCAGCTCCCCTTCGTTGGCCACATTGTCCGCCTTCTCCTCGTCCTGCAAAAGTCATAGCGACCATGTCGGTAGATTGCTTTTCTTCTGGAGCGGTTTTCCGCTTTGTACTACTGTTCCTCCGAGCTTGAGTTGGAACGGCCATTGCCATCAAGGATCCACGAGCATCGTCGTTGGCAGCTGCGAACTCACTAGCCAACTGAATCATCTGGTTCATGTCAAGCTGGTGATTGTCCTGCAAGCGCTTCAGCTTATGTCGGAGCAGCGTGCCTCTTTCCAACCCATCTATGAAGGCGGCCATGGCGGTCTGAGCGTGCACTCCTGCGCATGAATTCTTCATGTCCATCCAGCGGGAGAGGTAGGCACGAGATGTCTCGTCTTTCTCTTGCACGCACCGTTGTAGATCGCCCATGGTGCAGGGACGCTTGTATGTACCCTCAAAGTTCTTGGAGAACGCTTCTTGCATGTCCAGCCAGTTGTAGATAGATTTCTCCGGCAAGTCGTCGATCCATTGACGGTCCGTACCCGCCAACATTAATGGGAGGTACTTGACGACGACGTTGGGGTTGCCTCCGGCAATCTCCACCGCGTTGTCGTAGTCCTGCAACCATGTGGCTGGTTTGGCGGTGCCGTCATAGGGCTTGATGGTCTTGTCAATCCAGAAACCTTTGGGGTAAGTTACGGACCGCATTGCGGGTCCAAAGCAACGTGGTCCCAGATATGGTCCTTCCCGGGCCTCGTGGATCTTATCGATCCGTGAACTTGGATCGTATGGCTCCAGGTTCTTCTTATTTTTGTCAACAGGGGACGGGCTGTGTGAACGACGCGGGCCCCCTCTGCCATGGTGACTGCTTGGTGGTGACGGAGGCGGAGGTGGCGGTGGGTTAGCCTTCTTGAAGTTACCCTCCTGCGACGCCTCACGCCTGTCACGGTTGCTTGTCGGACACGGAGGGTCATGGCGTGACCTGCTCTTGTGTCCTTGGTTGCGCTCTCCGTCATGACGAGTCTGCTCCGTGTTGTCGCGGATGACGATGCTGCACTACTTTGGTGGGGGCATATCCATACGATGGTGAGCCTTGTAATCTTCGCGATGTCGGGGAGATCGGGGTGGTGGCGATGGGCGACGAGGTCGGGCCTTTTCTCCGTGGTTGGAGGATATGGGGATGGCATCCTTCCTGTTGCGCGCATCCCTCCGTCTTCGCTCTGATGAACCCGTCTGGGACCCGACATCAAGAGGAGATTTGTCCATTGGCGGCTTATACTGGCTTGATTGGCAGAGCACTGGGTTAGACTCAAGCCTCTGAGAGGTGACCTTTTCCTGCTGCTTCACCGCCTTGGCCACTAGGTCATAGACCTGTTCCACTGCGTCAGGCGATCTATCCTACTCCAGAAGGGTCTTGGCGACGGCGAGGTTAAGGAGTGGGGTGGGCATCACCTGCTTGCCTTCACTGTCAATGTATGGTTTGGCCTGTGCCGGCTTCGAGGGAGCCCATCCTAGGTTGCGCCGTACACCAGGATCGTTGATGACGCGAGCCAGAGCTTTCTTAGCCTTCTGCTGCTGCAGTAAGGTCTTGTACTCGGCCTCCATTGCTCTAGCTTTCTCTATGGACTTCTGCGCATTGACCAGATCTCGATCTAGTTTAGCGCCTTGCTCCGCGATGGCTTGCGCCTCCTCCAGCAGCTGCTGGCGCTTCTCATCAAGCTGGGTCACGTTCCGGATATGAGCAACGGTCAGTGGCTCGACGAGGAGATTGCCGTACATCACTCTATCAGCTGGAGTAACTTGGGCTGCTGCAGACGTAGACGCTGGAGGCGGCAAGTTTGCGGTGTTGTTGTTGCTCGGGCCGGTGCCGAGTTCCTGCGGCTGCTGCATTGGTTTAGGCGGAGGAGGCATGACTTTTGCGCGATCATCGTCAGTAGCAATAAGCGGCCCCTTCCCCTTTTCCAGCGCCGTAGGCGGTGCTCGTCCGGGTTGATCTTCATCCATCGCCGTCCCGATGGTGACGAACACTTCTCTGGACATGACGGTATTGTTGGCTTGCTCGTCGCGCGTGTACTCCTCCTCCATCTCCTGCATGGCGGAGTCTAGTTCCTCTGGACTGAAATCTATCGCCTCTGAATCTGCACTGAAGTCGGCATAAAGCGCGTCAATGACAGAGTCGGAGGGTGCCATGACTTCCTCGATGATGGGCGGTGGACGTGCAACAGCAGCTACGATGACTGGAGGTGGTGGCGCAGCTGCGACGATGGCGGACGGAGGCGGTGGTGGCGGTGGCTGAATCGGAGGGGCTCCGTCAATGAGTGCAGGTGTTGTCTGAGCTGCCGCTTCGGCCTCCGCGTAGTTGTTGACAGTGTTCACCATGCCTTCGAAGGTAAGGCGTCCTGACGCCTGCTGCCGTCTTAGAGAGTGTCGGAGAAGCGTGCCATGGTCCAGTCCTTCCACAAAGTGATACATAGCTTCCTCATTGGGGTAGTGGGCCAGATCGGCTCGTATACGGAGCCACCTGGCTAGGTAATCGCGGGGGTTTTCGCCCTCTCTCTGAACACATCGCGCCAGATCGAAGATGGTAACCACACCGACGAACTTGGATCTCTGCTATCCAGACGCACGGACGAAGCCGGCGGATTTGCAGTGATCTTCCACCTTTATATCCTGCACAAGGGCGGTTTGGGTGGGCCTTGAATATTTCCAATCTTTGCTGGCAAACTCCAAAGAGAGATCCGACATCGATCCTTCCGCGAACGTATCCTGCCCGTAGGCGGTCCATGCGGGTCTTGATGCTCCTCCGACTCCCAGGGAACTAGTGCCCGAGTCGGTTTCGCCTATGAAGAAGTGGATGTCTCCGATAGGAACGATCGAACACCACGTAGGGTTCGTCTTCGCCGGGATCCAGAATTCGTCAGGGGGGCGATTGGAATGTTGTCGGAGAAGAGAACGCGACCGATGGCTACGGTTTCGCCGATTCCCGCGAAGATCTTGGTCCTCGCCCGCTAAAGAGCCTGAAGCACCTCTAGCCCCACGATGGGCGCCAACTGTCGTGGTATTGCCGATGAGTACGCCATGGAGGGGTCCTCACAGTGCGTGTTTAGAGAAGTGGGGTAAGGAGGACGGTTGACGGGTACGAGGTAACACAGCTTACCCAGGTTCAGATCCCACGACGGTGGCAGAATCCTATTCCTGCTATAAATCACTATAAGGGCAATACACCAAGTTACAGGGATTGGTTCGCTGTGCGAGGTTGTATGAATCGATACTAGGTTGTGCCCTAAAGGCTCCCATAGGCCCGACTTATATAGTCGCCAAATCCTAGGGTTACAGGGAAAAGTCCTAGCCGGACATGTTACAGAGTCCTACACCGTTTATTACTAGTCTTGTGTATCTTGCACTCCAAGGCTCCGGGTACGTCGGTGACTCCAACCGTAGCCTTCCTTTATCCGGCATGGGCCTCCCTTCTGGATCCATCTAACTGGGCCGCCCAACAGGCCATAGGCCATGCTACCGACTATGGGCCACCCGGGTTATCCGGATAAGTGAGATGCTATGAGGATACCCATATAGCATATCCCCAACATTCACGGTGCACGGAGCCGAAGCCGTGCTGCCAGCAGAGGTACGCCACAAGGCCCCACGGGTCTTCGCTTACAACGAAGCCGAATCGACAGCCGCACTCGAAGACGCCGTCGACACACTCGACGAGGCGCGTGACATAGCATCAGCTCGGTCAGCGGTGTACCAACAGAGTCTCCGCAACTACCACAGCCGACGGCTACGCCCAAGGTCCTTCGTCGAAGGAGACCTAGTCTTGCGACTCAAGCAAGAGTGACCAAAGAAATTCGAGTCATTGTGGGAAGGACCCTACATCATCACTGAAGTCATCCCAGGTGGCGCCTATCGCCTCAAGCATGTGGAGTCTGGAGTCGCATACTCCAACCCATGGAACGTCGCACAACTGCGACGCTTCTACCCTTAGCTACCCCCTCTTTTACTTTCAATAAGGCTATTCAGCCAAGGCTACTCAGCCAAACAATGTACCTCCTCCTTACGATATGAATAAAGCTAAGTGTCTCGCCCCAAATTTTTCGCTTATTATCTGCATTTTCACTCCATCTTACAACACACTCGGGGGCTCCCCCTACCTCACGACTTCGTCGAATGAAAAGAGCATGTGTACACCTGAGTAGCTAACCACGTCAGGCTAACGAAAAGGACACGTACACAAACAAAGCACCACGTGCTACACAAAACCTTTACAAATAATAAAGGGCACAACACGCCCAGTCGAATTTATACAAATTTTAGATCTATCTCTTTTACAGGCCCTACCTACTCTGAAGAATAGCTTGCGCACGCTGCTCAAACAGATCTACAATCTGTTCGGCATACTGCCTTACAGCCGCATAATGTGGACGCATATCCCACTCACCACCATCCGGACGAAGAGGCGGCCCATCTGCTACAGCAGACAAATCTACATCGGGACGGTGCAACCGCACAAGGGAAAGCGCGGCCTTCACCCCCGCAACAAGCTGATGTCGCACCAGTTCCTTGACACGATGAACATTCCGAAATTTCGCTATCAGGCTAGAGAGAGTAGACGGCGCCCTATCCAGCGGAAACATCACATGCAGAACTGACACCAACGAAGACTGCACCTGACGAAGCACCCGTGATACCTGGTGGACACGATCCTGCATTGTCGCAAGGTCCATGGCATGATCACGGTCCATCCAGAAGAACCCGCCGGCCTCCATGTCCTGCTGGGTCAAGCAGTTAATCCGAACAACAACATGCTCCTTTTCCTCCTTCGGAGCAAGGTTAGCACCCGCAATACTTGCAAAAGTAAGATGCAAGGCCAACAGGCGCATCCGAAATAATGAGCAGCAGCTCGAAAAACTCACATTCAAGCTGTTCGGCCAGACGACGCAACTCCCCCATTAAATATTCCTCTCAGGCAGCTCCTCGCTCCGCCTTCGACTTCCAAACATCAACATGGTCACGCACTCCAAGCAATTCCTTCTCAAGACTACGGATGCGGTCTCGAAGAAACACAAGCTATGATGCACCATCAAAGGATGGCCGCAGCTGTGGTGCAGACGAAGTGTCAACGGGATCATCACCCGAAGGATCCTAGAGTAAAAGAAGACAAGGATATGAACAAGCAGACGAGTGAACACAAAACTCGGAAATTCATTATGTACAGCAAAAAGCCACTGCGTGGCGCAAGGACTGTTCATAGGCATAATTACAAGAGCTGGAAACAAAAGCTATCCTACGACTACAAGAATTAAGAAGCTGCATCCTGAGTAGCCTCGGAGCCGGACTGTGTCCCCTTGGCCTCTCCCTGCTGCTTCAACGCGTACTCAGCCAGCAAGTCAATCAACTTCGGCCCATAACGCTTACAGTGAGCAGCATAGATGGCAAAGGCTACCTCGGATCCGTCAGCAGTCGTTGGCATCCGGGAGGTGACCTGATGAAGATCCAGCTCCGCTCCAGAAGCCAGGGCCATCGCTAGCCCGACGGACGCACCAATGCCTTTCTGCTTGCGCTTGTATGCCACAGGTGCTTCGGCTGACAATGCCTCCGCCAAGGCATCGACATCTTCGAGGGCGACGCCCTTGGGGACGAGCTCCTTATAGAAGCGCCCAAGAACCTCCTTGTCCTTGGCAAGCGAGCCGACCACGGTACCACAGCGGTCTTCGACCGCCGAAGTGGCATCATCCAAAGCACTTCCCTGCTCCAGGGCACCGCGGTCAAACTCGATGCCAGCGGCATCTAAAGAAAGAGAAGGGGCAACATAAATAAAAGCACAACAAGGAAAGACAGGGAAGCCTAAAAAAGAAAGACAAAGCAACTCACCCGAAATATCCTTGGCAGCCGCCATCAGCTTGTTGGCAATCTCCTTCTCGCGCGAAGCGGCGGCGGTGGCAAGTTGCTCCTCGCGATCCGTAGCCTCCTGCTGCAGGCGCTCCTTAGCCGCAGCTGTGTTGGCTAGCTCTAGCTCGAGACGCTCCTTGGCACCAACGGCGTCCTCAACCTTCTTCTCTGCTTGCCCAAGGCTCTTTTTGAGAGCATCAAGCTCACGGAGGGCGGTATTGTTGTCCTCTGCAGACAACAGAACACATATCAGATGACAGGACAAGAAACAAAAGAGGAAGCGAAAAGATTAACCCACGTACGCACCTTGAAGCTGTTTGAAGCTGGCTTCCAACGTCAGGTGTTGCTGCACTAGCTGGTTGGCGCCTTGCACAAAAGGCTGCAAAAGACACTACCCGTCAAAACAAAGGCTCGGGGGCTACGCCCAGAGAACGAGCAAAACAAGCTACACACACGAAAAAACGCTCGGGGGCTCCCCCCGTGACTCAAAGAAAAACGATCAGCAGATCATCCTACAAATGCTTGGGGGCTCCCCCCGAGAAAAGAAGCAAAAACAGACGTGATCAACATACCAACCGAAAACGCTCGGAGAGTCGCCCTGCAGCAGAAAACAGAATTACTTACATGGATAGACGGTGACTCTGAAGGTTCACCTGTAGTTTTCTGAGGGACCACAACCCGAGTCTCCTGCGGAGAAGACCTCGGAGCAGCGCCCTCAGAGGTGGCCACCGTCTGAGGAGGAGGAGAAGGAATCTTCGACTCCCCCACCATCTCCCGAGCGCCATCGCTGGAGGAGCTGTCAGAAGAGTGGCTGCAAAAGAAAAACGTCAGCCAAGAACAATCAAGCGAAATCGAGAGACCGCAAAAAATGAACTGAGGAAACTTACGAGTCGAGATCGCTCAAGTCGAAGACAGGAGAGGTTTTCCTGCCCTTCTTATCTTCCTTCTTCTCTTCTTTCTTCTCTTCCTTCTTCCGCTTCGCCGGCGCTGCGGCGCTACAGCCCGCACCGAAACGGCTGGAAGAGGGGAGGAAGAGCCCCCATGACCCCCGCTGTGATGCTCAAGGCATAGCGGATTCCTAGGGGTCGGCGGAGTCGAAGCATCCGATGATTTGCTGGAGCTCCACGCCCGTTTTCGAGTGTGATCCTCGCTCGACTCGTTGGCCTCCTCAACCGGCGATCGCGCCGACCGAAGCTCAGACATGGAGTCCACTACCTCATTGTCCGGTGCATCTGGAAACACTTTGGGCAACGGCAGCGACATGCCCGGCCCCTTGAACTCCTGCGTAACAGAAGTAAATTTGTAAGAACACAGTCAAATATAAGGAAAAACACAGTCAAAATAAGTGCTACGCACACGCCCCAGATCTACACCTGCGGAACCGGACGAGAAGCAGCGAATGGAGGGGTTAGCGACCTCCCTGGAAGATCCTAGCCAGCCTTGAACTTCAGCAGAGGACGAAGGATCCCGTCGAGACCCCCTTGGAAAACTCCTCAGCCAAAACCCTAGTTGGATCGCGGCGACCAGAATAAAGGAACATCGGGTGCGCCCTAGCCTGGAGCGGCTACACCCAACGTTTGAGAAAAGTGCGGATGATATCCACACCGTTCACCTCCTTATCCAGAATCAGCTGGAGATCCTCCACCCGATGATAGAGCCCCTCTATCTCCGCCACCTCGCCATCCAAGATCTGGTTCTTCCAGGACCTCTTCGGCTCGATCTTTTGGGAGGGGTCGAAAGGAGCAAGACCAAAATCCTGCCCAGCCACCGTGGAGTCGCGGATGTAAAACCATCGCCTCCGCCAGTACTGGATAGATTCGGACATAGAAAAGGAGAAGAAAAGAAGATTGGATCGAAGGGAATTGATGCAACCCCCATTGGGATAAACACCATCAGAGCCAGATTGCCTCTTCACGGAATAGAGTTTCCGGAAGAGGCCAAAGTGTGGCTCGATACCGAGCCAACACTCGCAGAAAGTGACGAAACAAGCGACATGAAGAAGAGAGTTGGGAGAAATATGATGCAGCTGGATACCGTAAAGAAAAAGCAATCCACGAAGGAAATTGTGGACTAGGAAGGAAAAGCCCCGAAGGACAAAGGCGAGGAACATAACCCGAAACCCAGCGGGAGGATGGGGGATTACCTCGTTGCCAGGAAGTTTGACGTCTTCCCTATCCTGAGAGATCAGGCCCCGCTCACAGAGCTTGCGGAGATCACTCTCACGCGTCTCCGATCGCCGCCAGCCACCATCGGTGACACGGGTGGCGGCGGAACCCTTCTTACCACCAGCGGTGGCGCTGGTACCAACTGCAGAGGAGGACTTCTTGGGCTTCCCCATTGCTGCGCGGCGGTAACAGCGTTGAGCACGCAGAATCAAGGGAGGAAAGGCTCGAGGAAATTCTAGTGCGCAGTGAGAACACTCAGAGAAGATGGGAGCAGTGAAACAAGAATGGCTGCGGTGAAAACAAATCCACCTTTTCCCCAATGATTATAAGGACGAGGACGATGCACGACGACCGTCCATCGGGAAGACCTAGGGCCAACATCAAGATCTGGCCGTCCACGTGTCAGCACAACAACGAACCTTCGCTCACACGACATCCACTATGCACGGAAATCGAGGCGACGCCATAATTATCTCCACGTCACGCGTGACCAGTCAACTCAAGGTCAGAAGGTGGGACCCATGTTCGTCCAGTCAAGTCACCTCTGGCGCCGCAGACGCTTGAGGTCACCGATCGTCAGCACTGACGTCATCAAAAGCTATACTAGCAACGGTTACAATTCTTCGGCTACACAGCTAAGAGTACTCACTCGAATCTACGATTCGATTAATTACTCGGGGGCTACTCCTATCAGGAGCGCTGGCTGCGCACCCAAAGTATAATCAAGATATCACACTGCAAAGCTATTCTTCGAGTCCTACGTCGAGTCTGCGACTCCAGTACGGACTCGGGGGCTACTCCCATAGGGAGGATGGATTCAAGCATCCGAAAATTTTGTGTCCTACGGACCTAAAAGTAAAAAACGATCGAATTAAAGTCTCTGCTCGAGTCTACGACTCGAACAGACACTCGGGGGCTACTCCCATAGGGAGCGCTAGTCGCGCACCCTATGAATTCTTCGACTGCGATCCTTCGGATCAGCATGAAAAAACTTTTCAGCAACTCTGCCCCAGATAACGCTAAGTGAGTAACACCCTCCTTGGCCACCCGAAACACCTCCGCAGTGATAAACATTTGGATGCTGCGTCTGCGACGCAAAGATAATACCTACAGATACCATCTGATGTCCTAGCAACGCACACGACTGCGCTTTGCTAGTGAAAATCCGTGCCAGCAGGCACGATGGAAATCCCGACGGACGCGTTGGGTACATCATTTACATTTACTGGAATTCCACTCCTGTCAGTCCTCCATGGCCTGAGTCAAATTGTGCCAGCATACATTCCAGATTCGAGTCGAGGGACTCGAATCTGAAGAAGATCGTGTTGTTTTGTCCTAAGACAGTTAACTGACCCTGATCCATCGGGAGAGTCAGGCACATGCATCAACAATACCTACACATTCAAATCATTCTCTAGCAAACAGAGATAGCCGCACCCGAAAGAATAAGGAGTCCTCAGCCGAATCTACGATTCGACTGAACACTCGGGGGCTACTGACATGGTTATACCCTACGGGTACACGACCTTAGCATACCTAGTCTAGCCCAAGGAAGACCCACGAGAACATACGCCAGCCCATGAAGACTTTCGGCTGGCCAGGGCCCATGACGCCTACGGATCCTTGGAAAGCAAGACTAGAGTAGATAGAAAATTCAAAGGGGTAAATACTAAAACCTGTAACCGACTCGACCTGTGCCTGGGACATGTTGACTAGAGTAGATAGAAAATTCAAAGGGGTAAACCCTAAAACCTGTAATCCTTCTCTACATTGTTAGAACAACGCATATCCCAAACCGAAGGCAAATTTCCTTTGGGCACATGTTGATATTGATATTCATGTATATGGAAGGGTGTCTTGTTACGTGGAGGAGATGGCTGTGGATTGTAGAAGAGACGTGGAGGTTTCCCTCCTGTAGACATCCATGTTGTCTTCTTAAGCTTGGTCGGTAGTGCCACCAAACCATTGCTTGCAACGATAGCGCGGGTGTCCGTTTTTTTGTCCTCCTCCATGTCTCCTTCATAACAAACCGGAATCTCCTCCTCCTTGGGAACTTGAGGTTCTTCTTCCTCGGGCTTCTTGCCTTTGTCATTGGAGGAGGCCATGGTGCTCTAAACTTAGGAAGTTTTCCTGACAGAAACAGATCAAAACGAAACACGACGAGGACATGATGCACGAACCTCGGGGGATCCGGGGGGTTATATATTACGAAGTTTCAATGCATAATGAAGGTTTTGACATGGAAACGAGGTGGAGACGGAGTTCGAGGGTGGAACACCCCCCTCAGGTGCGGCTAGGCTGGGCCCGCGCCTGGGGTGGGTTTGTCCACCCCGGCTCTATTTCCTCTTCAATTTCATCTCGTAACTTCCCTTATGTATTAAAAACATCAAAAATACAAAAAGATTAAGGTTTCACGAACCTTCTGTTTTTACCACTTTTACCTATTCAAAGACGAACTCTACAAATTCCTTCTCTCCTTCTCATGCGAATTTCCTTCATACAAAACTTTTGCACAAACTCAAAGACAACATTAGTGTAAGCAAAAACAATAAACCTTTGGTAAACACTTCAAATGAAAACCCATCAAAACAAAAGCTTCTGTAAGAGGCAAATGCAAATGATTATTGAAATCTGTCAAAACAGACCAGCAGGTAAAGATTGATTTTTTCGAAGACCTTCTGTTGCTCAAATAAAAAATTGCAGAACTAATGAAAGTTGGACAACAACTTGTAGAACAAGCTCAGAAAAATTCAGCTCCATCCGAATTACTGAGCTCCCTCACGAATTTTTACAATACAACACAAAAATCTGTCCCAGGACAGCCACTTTTCACAACTCTACTTCACAAAAGTAGTTGAACTTGACACAAAAACCAAAACAAAAAGGATAAGGAGCGTTATTACAGAGGTAATAACTTCCAAGACTCGACAAAACTCTTGGGTTATCTCCCAACAAGTATTTTTCTTTAATGCCTTTAAGTTAGGCTTGAAACTTCCAAAGATGCTCACATAAGATATATATATATCTGGAGTGAAAGAGAGCATCAAGGAGCAAATAACCAACACACTTGAGTCTAACCCACTTCCTATGCATGGGGGTATCTTGAGAAAACAAATTGTTGAAACAAGAAGCCAGAATCATAGGAAGACAAAATAGATGCAACTTTAAAGCTTTTAACATAAAACGGGGAAACTTAGCATCATTGAGATGCATAGAACCATGTTTTCCTCTCTCAAAATAACTTTCAGTAGCATTTTGAATAAAGTTGACAATATAACTATCACTGGTAACAACTTTATCATTAGAATAAGCATACTTACAGTCACCAAAAAGAGGTCCAAGGTCATAGACTGGATCAATAAAAGCAAGTTGTTCCATCCTGAAATCTTTATTAGGCAAGCTATTTTCACAAGGAGCTTTAGCAAATTTGGAGAATTTAAACTCATAAGAATCTCCAGCAAACTTAGTTAAAACTTTTTCCTTCTTACAATCAATAATAGCTCCACAAGTGTTCAAGAAAGGCCTACCAAAAATGATAGGACAAGTTTTGCTAGCTGCTGAATTAAGCACTAGAAAATCAGCAGGATACTTAATCTTACCACAAAGAACCTCCACATCTCTTGCAATACCAATGGGGCAAATGGTCTCCTTGTTAGCAAGGTGAATAACCACATCAATGTCCTCAAGCTCAGAAGGACCAATATCATGCATAATTTCCCTGTAAATCTCATAAGGAATAACACTAGAACTAGCACCAATATCACATAAACCATAGTAGCAATGATCACCAATTTTAACAGAAAGCACAGGGACACTAGCTTTTCTAAATTTACCAGGGTGAGAAATAATATTAGAAGCATCTTCATAGAATACAATGTGCTCATCCTCTATATTTCTAGTGACAGTGTCTTTCACAATAGCTACCACAGGTTCATCACTCAAATGCTTACCAGGCTCCATAGTTTTCATTGTACCTTTGCTATTTGCATTAATAATCATAGAATACTCCTTTACCTTAGCTGGGAAAGGCATTTTATCAACATGGGGTCGGGCACAATATGATTAGTAGTACAAACTTGAGTACTTCTAACAGGAGCATGACTAACAATGTCTTTATAAGGAGCATGGTACTTATTCCACTTCTTATTGGGAATTTCAATGTAAGAGGCAAAGGCCTTAAAGTAGCTGGAAATACTTTGGGAATCAAGACCAAACTCATTGCTAATATCACGGAAGCTATCAGTTCCCATAAAAGATTTAATGCATTCATAATCATAATTTATACCTGACTTTCTTCCTTTGTCATTCTCCCAAGCTTCAGCGTTCTCTTGAATACGGTCTAGAAGATCCCATTTAGCTTCTTCCTTCATACGTGTGAATGATCCAGCACAAGAAGCATCTAGTAAATCTTTATCATAAAGAGAAATCCTAGCATAAAAGTTATTGAGAATAATATTGTCAGGGAGTTCATGAATAGGACATTTAAGCATTAGTAACTTCAATCTCCCCCAAGCTTGAGCTGTACTTTCTCTATCAAGAGGCCAAAAGTTATATATAAGATTTCTATCCTTATGAATCTCACTGGGAGGATAAAATTTAGAGTAAAAGAGAGATGACATCTCCTCCCATTCCATGGATTGTCCATTCTTTAGCAGCTTATACCATTCTTCAGCTCTCCCTTTCAAGGATATGGAGAGTAACTTCTTCTTAACCTGTTCAGTTGTGATCCCTGCACACTTAAACAACCCGCATAATTCATGGATAAAAAGCAAGTGATCACCGAGATGGACAGTTCCATCCCCAAAATAATAATTATCCATAACACGATTAACAATACTTGTAGGTATCTTAAAAGGATCTATCTCATTAGGAGGTGGTTCATCTACTACCCTAACAGTGGTAATAGTTTTCCCAAACAGAAAACCAAGTGGGTTATCCATATTGGAAACAAAGTAACAAGCAGTAACAAGAGCAATACTCATAGTGAAAGTTTCCCTTACCAGTTCCACTCTTCAATAGTGCTTCACTCCCCAACAACAGCGCCATAAAATAGTCTTGATGACCCACAAGTATAGGGAGTGTATCGTAGTACTTTTGATAAATAGGAGTGTCGATCCCAACGAGGAGCAGAAGGTGCTAAACAGGGGTATGGAGCAGGAAATCCCAGTGAATAGTTAGCAAACAGATTTTTAGTGGTTTTCTGACAAAGCAACAAAACAAAGAGCAAGTAACAGAAGTAACGAACAAACGGAGCAAGTGGCCCAATCCTTTCTTAGCAAAGGACAAGCCGGTGGAAATACTTATAAGGACCAAACGTTCTCGAGGACACATGGGAATTCTGTCAAGTGCTTTTGCTTCAAATAGCTGAGTACTCTTCTCTAGTGTTCGTAAGTGTTGTGTGGGTGAACCTATGCTAACATACCGCCCTTCCTAGGACTAATACATACTTGTGATTAAACCCCCTGCAAACATCCGTAACTATAAGAAAGTAATTAAGATATAAATCTAACCACAACCTTAAACTATGAGATCCTACACTCCCTTGTGCAAAGGTGTCCTAATGGGGGTTCAGGTTTCTATCACTCAGGCAACCCCACAATTAGTAGCCAAATACATAATGCATTCCCCTAGGCCCATAAATGGCGAAGCATCATGTAGTCGACATTCACATGACACCACTAGAAGAATAGCACCACAACTTAAATACTAAACCATTGAATAATAACTCATCACAGATTCACTACTAACAACATGACTTCTCCCATGTACTCAAGAACTAAACGAACTACTCACAAGACATCATATGGATCAAGATCAAAGATGATATGATAATGGATAACAATATGAACATAAACAATAATCCAATGGTTCCACTCACAAGCATCAACTACAATAGTAATCAACACCGGGAAAGTTCCCCTAAGAACTAAAGCAATATCCAACACAATTGTTACAGCGGGACGGAGTGGTGGTGATGGTGCTAGGGGAGATGATGGTGTGGATGATGATGATGATCCCAATGAATCCTAGCTTGATGACAATGTTGATGGCAACGGTCTCCCCCTCCGGGAAGGAATTCCCTCGGCAGAGATCTATTTGCTGGAGAGATCTTTCTCTCTCGGTGTTTTCCGCCCCCTAGAGGCGGCGGAAATCTATCTGTGGTCGCTCCCCTGGTATTAGGGTCCCGTAGGGAAGATATAGGCGAAGGGGCGGAGTCGGGGGCCGGGCAGGTGGGCCACACCTGCCCTAGGCGCGGGGTCAGGTGGGCCCGCGCCTAGGGGGTGTGGGCCCCCTGAGGCCCAAATCCGTCCCTCCTTCTGGCTTCCTTCGTCTTCTGGTAAAATAATATGTTTCCATATTTTTCTGGTATTTTTCTGATCTTCGCGAAATTGCACCGAAACACCTTCTTTTCCATCAGAATCCAGACTCCGACAGTCCATCCTCCAGGAATCATGCAACATGCATAAACAGATGAAAATCCATAAGTAATACCTCATAATAAGACAAATATCAGTGAACAAAGGTAAATTATGATATAGAAAGGTGATGCAAATTGGGCGTATCAGGCCCTTGTGTGTTTGGTTTTTATTCCAGATAGACGCCGAGCAAGGGAGTTATCAGGAGTCTCAAGAGTACTACACGGATCCCGGTTACCCTTCTACTGAGCTACCAGGCAAGCCTTTCCCCATACTTGCACTATATATAGTACATATTGCATCTATCTTATTCCTGCATCATAAGTCGCGCTCCGAATTAAATTACAGTCTCAAGTACTACATAGCCTTTACTTTTAAACCCCACTGAAGCTTGTACCCTCAATCCTATCTGCCATTACTATAGGAGTTTTTTGAGCCATGTGAGTCGTAGAACTGCATGTGTAGGGTTTGTGTAGATGGATAACGAGAAACCTAAACAACTAAACTGTATAGTAATGGGATAACTAAAGAAACAGGAACCGGTGAGCAATAACTGTTATTTGGTTTTTACCCGCTCACTTGTGTCCCGTAGGACCCGAGTACTTGATTCTTATTCCTTGACTATCGCATTATCCACATGTGGGACAATGAATCCCCTTATCCAGAGCTTGATTTACATATTATTTCTTGGGACCATAATTAGTTTGGGGCATTATTACTATATTGTACTTATGCCATGCTTTACTGCTTTATTTAATACTGTTGCTCGTGGAGAGCGTTTATTACTTTACTGTTTTGGAACAAATGCGGAATGTTTATGTGCCATCGACAAGCTCAGTCACACTTTCGGGTTCCCAATTGTTTACAGCCATTGTCACAAACCCTTTGGTGCATCGTGGAGCCCTGATATGTCGTAAACGTATCTATAATTTTTAATGGTCCATGCTTGTTTAGTATCCACTTTGCCATGCTTTGTCTACACTTTGAGGTATTTTTATACATTTTCTGGGACTAACCTATTAACAAGATGGCATAGTGCGAGTTGCCTATTTTTTTGCTGTTTTTGGTTTCAGAAAATCTAGTAAATAAATATTCTCGGAATTGGATGGGACAAAATCCAAAGTCAATATTTCACCGAGTAGAACACAGAGACCAAAGGGCGACCGGAGGGGAGCCACGGGGTGGCCACACCCCCACGCGTGGTCCCACCCTGGGCCGCGCAAAGGCAGGGTGTGGCCCCCCTGGCTGCCCTCCTGCCTCGCCCCTTCACCTATAAAGTCACCCTGATGCCAAAACCCTAAGTACCCGATCAGATCTCCACGAAACAGTCCGTAGCCGCCGCCGCCACCATCGTCCCTAGATCGGGGGCATCTGAAGCTCTTCCCGGCACTCTGCCGGAGGGGAGAGATAATCCTGGAGGCCTTCTTCATCACCATGCCAGCCTCTGGTATGATGCGTGAGTAGTTCCACCTTGGACTATCGGTCCATACAGTAGCTATATGGTTGTTTCTCCTCCTTTGAGCTTTCATGTCTAGATCTTGTGAGCTTCGTTCATGATCAAGATCATCTATTTGTAATCATGCATGTTATGTTTGCAAGGATCCGATGGATATTGATATTACTATGTCAGATTGATTAATGATTCTATATTGTCTTTATGATTATTGATTCTATCATGTATGTGTTGTTTGAGATCTTGCATGCTCTCCGTTTCTAGTAGCTATCTTGGCCACGTAGATGCTAGTAACTCCAAGAGGGAGTATTTATGCTCGATAGTGGGTTCATGCCTCTATTGAATATGGGGAAGTGACAAAAATCTCTAAGGTTGTAGATGTGTTGTTGCTACTAGAGAGAAAACAATAATCTCTTGTTCATGAAACAATTGTATTGTTTACTTTACACACATTGCTTAAAGCAGTTATCCGTTGCTTGCAACTTAATACTGGAGGGGGTTCGGATGATAACCTGAAGGTGGATTACTAGTCATAGATGCAGTTGGATGGTGGTCTATGTATATTGTTGTAATGCCGAATCAAATCTCATAGGATCATGAATGTATAGTATTGCATTGTTATGCCTTGCTCTGTCCTATCAATTGCACTATTGTAATTTGTTTACCCAGCATGTTATGTTGTTTATCTTAAGGAGAACACCTCTAGTAAACTGTGGACCCTGGTTCAATCTTTACCATTGATACATATTCCACTATTACTGTTTACTTTCTGTAAGCTATCATTACCTTCCACACCATATGTTTAATCCTTTGTTTTCAGCAAACCAGTGAGATTGACAACCTCATTGTTCGTTGGGGCAAAGTCTTGAGTTTGTGTTGTGCAGGTTCCAAGTTGTTAGCAACACCTTGGGGTCGTTTCCTTCCTCCTACTGGTTCGATAACATTGGTTTCTTACTGAGGGAATACTTACTGTTGTGCTCATCATACCTTCCTCTTGGGGTTTCCCAACGAATCTCTACAGTGACCTGAGCCGCATCAAGACGTTTTATGGTGTCGTTGCCAGGGAGTTAAGGATGGTTTCTCAAGGGGAGTCCTTCACAACCTTTCTCTTTACTTTGTTTTTGTTTCGCTTAGTTTCTTTTGCTTTGTTTTTCTTGGTTCTTTATTTCAAAAATTCCAAAAAAATAGTTTTGTTTGGTTTGCCTTTTCTTATCAAAAACACAAAAAATTAGTTCCTACTCTAGTTGCTACTGTTGTTGGCTTGCTCCACCTTTGCAAAAATGAACTCCGCTGAGAAGACCAAGTTGTGTGACTTCACCAGAACAAACAACAATGATTTCTTGAGTACACATATTGCTCCACCTTCTCCTGATGCTACCAAACCATAAGAAGCCCCTGTTCCTCCTACAACTATGCCTAAACCCAATAAGTCTACTACATGTGATGCTAAGTTTGATTTTGATCTTGATGGTTGCAATATCTCTGAAGTGATTATGTTGCTACAAAAGCTTGCTAGAAGTCCTAATGCTAGTGATATGAATATGACTTTTACAAAACATATTATAGATGCTCTCATTAAAATTAAGGAAGAAAAGTTGAAACACAAAGCTGCTATTCCTTGGAAAGTAGAAGATAGTTGGGAATCCATCATTAATATGCAAGTGAATGACTTTGATCTCAAAGCTTCATGTGACCTTGGTTCTAGTGTCTCTATTATGCCTAGGAAGATTTATGAAATGCTTGATTTGCCACCTTTGGAAGATTGCTATTTGGATGTCTCACTTGATGATAATGCTAAAAAGAAACTCATGGGGAGTGTTAATGATGTTCTTATTATGGTTAACAATGATTATGTCCCTGTTGATTTCTATGTTTTGTATGTTGAATACAATGCTTCTTGTCCTATTACTTTGGGAAGACCTTTTCTTAGAACTGTTGGTGCCATCATTGATATGAAATAATGCACCATTAAATATCAATTTCCATTCAAAAAAGGTATTGAACACTTCCCTATGAGGATAGATAAGTTACCTTTTGCTCATCCTTTGAAAGCAAAATTTGATGTCAATGCTTATTCATTTGAAAATACTTGATTCTTGCTTCTTGTGCCTAACTTAAAGGCGTTAAAAAAGTACTTCTTGGGAGATAACCAAATAGTTTTCTTGAGTATTGGAAGTTATTACTTCTGTAATAACCTATACTTATCCTTTTTGTTTGATTTTTGTGCCAAGAATAACCTCTAATGAGAGGAAAGTAAGATTTGCGGAGTTCCTGTCCCAAAACATATTTTTGTCCTCCATTGTAAAAATTCTTGAAAAACCTATGTAAGTCGGATTAAGCTGTAATTTTCTGAATAAATCCCCCAGGTTGTTAGCTAACTTTCTTTAGTTCAACACGTTTTCATTTGAGCAACAGAAGGTCTTCGAAAAATCGGTTTCTACCTGCTGGTCTATTTTGACAGATTTCTGCTATTATTTGCATTTGCCTCTTTATTGATTTCTTTTTGGGTTCTCTTTGGGAAATTGAACTTTTTGAGGGAATTGCTACAGTAGCTGATGTTTTTAATGAAAGTTTTGCTGTTTTAAAACTCAACCCAAAGGTTTATTATCTTTTGAATGCACTAATGTTGCTAATGAGGATTGTGTGAAGTTTTGTATGAAGGAAAAATTTCAGGTGTAAGGGAAGAATGATGTAATGAGATGAAGAATGGACAAAATCTCAAGCTTGGGGATGCCACCCCGTGTCACCCCAAGAAATATTCAAGAGGTACAAGAGTCAAAGCTTGGGGATGCCCAAGGCATCCCCTTCTTCATCAATAAAAATATCAGGTCTTTCTAGACACTTCATTTTTATTGTTTCATGCACAGTTGTGTTGTTCTTGGAGCGTCTTAGTTTTCGTTTTTGGTTTTCGTTTGTTTAGTTTTCTTGAATAAAGTAGTTGGACCCCTGCTTTCGCTGTGTTGTTTCAAATAAGTTGATTGGTGTTGGAAAGGAGTAGGAAGTTCTTGCTTTAGTAGTACAAAAGGGAGCTTGCTTTGACTATGGCCTAGACTTTATCATGTCATGCTAGAAGTTGTTTTGACCTTATGCTTAGTGATTATTGTTGTAGCATGACTTGTTCCAAACAATTGAGATTGCTTAATGTGCTTTGCAAGAATCATGCGTTGTTTTAGCATACAAAAGCATAGTATTGTGGTATTCTCATTTGATGCTTTGTTTGGGTTGACTTGGCACATGCTCACACCATGTTATGACTATGAACCAGTCACCTTAGCCTCTATGATCATTTAGTCTTTGACTTGTGGTACCAATTTATGCTTTGATTGGTAAAGTTTTATCACTTTGCATGATTATGGCAATTATTGCTCTCTTAGTTGGTCGCTCCCAGTCTTTTGCTAGCCTCCACCTGTATTGAGTAAGCTCTAATCATGCATCCAACTCACAATAAACCAAGTTTTTCCAAAGTTTCCACTATAAATTCCTATGCATGGTGTGTTACACCATTCCAAGTATATTCTTGTTTTATCTATCTTCCAAATTAAACTTGTTATGAGAAAAATTAGTGATTAAAGCTCTCACAAACTTGATGGCACACTTTTTTTCTTGCCCCTAATAAACTTGAACCATTGTGTCTTCTATGTTGTATATGCTTGCATTTATAAGTTGGGAATTAGCAGAACCATGCTGTCATGGGGAACGCTTTCAACATTGCACCTGTACATGTTACCCAGTTGATATCATGATATTTTGTTTGCGGATGTCGTCAGTATGAAATAAAAGGGGAGCTTGTAAGTCCATGGAGTTATGTATGTGTGTTAGAGAAATGCCTGAGCCGCTAGCCTAAGCCATGCCTAATCATGGTGGAAACTTGCAACATCACCATAGTGAGCAATCTATGAAGCTTTTTTCTTATAAAAAAGAGAGATTGAGAAAAAAGAAATGAGAAAAGAGGAAAGAGAGAAAAAGCACCATTTTCCCATGGTAAATAAGAAGATTGCTAAGATGCTCATTGTCTGCTTTCCTTGTCATTTTGATATGGGATAGCTCCTGTATCATGGGGCAAGGGGTACCCCATTGGCGGTTCTCTATGATACACATGTACTTACTATGATAAAACTTACCAATAACTAAAGTTGAGTAGCATGAGGAGCGACCCTCGTATTCAAGGGACATGAGATTGCCAACTTATACTTTGTCAAGCATATACTCCATATTGTGTTCACTTTACCCTTAATCACTTCAAGATGCTTATGACAGGGGCAATGAGAGCTTAAAGCTAACAAGTACCATAATTTTTGGAAGCTCTTTATGAAACTTAAAATCCCTGCTTCCCTATGAAGGGCCTTTCTTCCACTTTTATATTGAGTCTCCACCTTCTATCCCTAGGCACCAGCTAAGAGAGCATAGTTGCCATTCTTAGTTCTATGTGCATTGTCCCAAAACTTATTGATTGATTCATATTGTTGATATTGCTTGTTCTTGAACTATTTGTATCTAGTCACCCTTATGAACTTTGAAGGTGTCCTATGCATTTATGTTTTTCTACTCCATGAGGGACAAGCTGAATGCCACTATGCTATGTTTTCTGTATGTGAAACAAACAAACATATTTCAATGCATTGTTATTCATGAATCTTTGTTTGTATCCTTTCATGTTGCAGCATAGTTACTATGTCTTTTGTTAGAACTTCATCTTTTATGCTTATGTTTAGAGTACTTTGATCCCAGCTTTCAATGCTTGCAAATAGTTTGATCTTGATTTTGATGGTGCATGTCACCTCAAAAATTATTCTTTTTATCACTTACCTACTCGAGGACGAGCAGGAGTTAAGCTTGGGGATGCTTGATACGTCATAAACGTATCTATAATTTTTAATGTTCCATGCTTGTTTAGTATCCACTTTGCCATGCTTTGTCTACACTTTGAGGTATTTTTATACATTTTATGGGACTAACCTATTAACAAGATGCCACAGTTCCAGTTGCCTGTTTTCTGATGTTTTTGGTTTCAGAAAAGCTAGTAAAGAAATATTCTCGAAATTGGACGGGACAAAATCCAAAGTCAATATTTCACCGAGGAGAACACAGAGACCAAAGGGCGACGGAAGGGGAGCCACGAGGTGTCCACACCACCCATGCATGGTCCCACCCTGGGCCACGCCTGGGGAGGGTGTGGGCACCCTGGCCGCACTCCTGCCTCGCCCCTTCGCCTATAAAGTCACCCCGACGCCAAAACCCTTAGTACCCGATCATATCTCCACGAAATAGTCCGTAGCCGCCGCCACCATCGTCCCTAGATCGGGGGGATCTGAAGCTCTTCCCGGCACTCTGCCGGAGGGGAGATATCATCCCAGATGCCTTCTTCATCACCATGCCAGCCTCTGGTATGATGCATGAGTAGTTCCACCTTGGACTATGGGTCCATACAGTAGATAGATGGTTGTTTCTCCTCCTTTGTGCTTTCATGTATAGATCTTGTGAGCTCCGTTCATGATCAAGATCATCTATTTGTCATCATGCATGTTGTGTTTGCGGGGATCTGATGGATATTGAGATTACTATGTCAGAGTGATTAATGATTCTATCTTGTCTTTATGATTGTTGATTCTATCATGTATGTGTTATTTGAGATCTTGCATGCTCTCTGTTTCTAGTAGCTATCTTGGCCAAGTAGATGCTAGTAACTCCAAGAGGGAGTATTTATGCTCGATAGTGGGTTCATGCCTCTATTGAATCTGGGGAAGTGACAGAAATCTATAAGGTTGTAGATGTGTTGTTGCTACTAGGGAGAAAACAACAATCTCTTGTTCATGGAACAATTGTATTGTTTACTTTACACACATTGTTTAGAGTAGTTATCCGTTGCTTGCAACTTAATACTGGAGGGGGTTCGGATGATAACCTGAAGGTGGATTACTAGTCATAGATGCAGTTGGATGGCGGTCTATGTATATTGTTGTAATGCCCAATCAAATCTCATAGGATCAAGAATGTCTAATATTGCATTGTTATGCCTTGCTCTGTCCTGTCAATTGCCACGCTGTAATTTGTTTACCCAACATGTTATGTTGTTTATCTTAAGAAGAACACCTATAGTGAACTGTGGACCCTGGTCCAATCTTTACAATTGATACATATTCCACTGTTATTGTTTACTCTCTGCAAGCTACCATTACCTTCCACACCATACGTTTAATCCTTTGTTTTCAGCAAACCGGTGAGATTGACAACCTCATTGTTCGTTGGGGCGAAGTCTTGAGTTTGTGTTGTGCGGGTTCCAAGTTGTTAGCAATACCTTGAGGTTATTTCCTTCCTCCTACTGGTTCGATAACCTTGGTTTCTTACTGAGGGAATACATACTGCTGTGCTCATCATACCTTCCTCTTGGGGTTTCCGAACGAAGCTCTACAGTGATCTAAGCCGCAGCAAGCCCGGCCTACTTCATAGCGGGTAGCTTAGTGGGATGGCCACCTGAAATCATTTTTGAATCTTGTGAATGCTTTGTCGTGATGCCTCGTTAATTTTTATTTGGTTCTTCCTGGGGTTCATTATGCATGTGTTACTATTTGTGCACCCCTGTAGGGTAAATCTTTCTAAAAGTCGTGTTCGTGTTTATGGACTACTTGGAGCACAAATTCTCAATCATAGACAACTATAACTAAAGTACCATCTTTAAATTGACTAGACCTGACTAGTAATTAGTATAATCTCCATAGAATGATTAATAAAACTATCAATGGATGGGATGTTCTTTCGCCTTATCGTCTGTTAAATGGGAAGGTGGGTGAGTGATGTTTATTTATGTTGCTATAACTATTGGATAATTAACAAATGTTTATTTAACGAACGTTCGTCTATCCTTGGTTAGGCGGATGTTGTAGCGTGTCTCTATAAAACTGTTTAGATATTTATCGTCACCCCCAGGTTAATCCCTTTATATGCATAAAGACTTTCCGAGTGCCCTTAGGGTCTCACACCATAAATATTGTTCAGATTGTTAGGGATATCCACAAGGAGGTTACTATGTCGATGAGGCCGATAATATATGCAATGACCCTCTTGCATATTATCGGCCTCATCAACATAGTAACCTCGTTGTGGATGATGTTGACTTCGAGACTTGCCTTCTCCTTCTTGGGCAAGCTTCCCTTGACTCGGACTCGCCTCGCGTGACTCGGCTTGACCTTCACCTACACTTAAGTTACGTAACAGCGGTATGCCGACATAACCCATATGTCTGCCGAGTCAGGTCTTAACTACCTGACTCGGAATAGGTCAGACCTTATTCGGCAGACTTCTACATGATTCGGCCGGATCATACCATGATCCGGCTCTAAACATGAAGGCTCCTTTCTTTTCTTACTTATCTTGACCCTACCTGGGGTCATTCCCCCACATTAGTCCCCGAAGCTAGTGCGGTCCTGCCGAATACCTCGGCCGGACCACATCAGTTTCCAGATACTCAGTCTTTTTATACTTTTCTCTCCGGATTATTATTTAGTTGGCGCCTCTCTCATTTTTTCTCCTCTTTGCTCACCCTCTTTTTCCGAGGCGTGACTCGTTTTTCGAGTCAGTCTCCCTCGTACGAGGTATCCTCATAGCTTCTCTAGTAAGCTTCGTCCTACGTGTACCAATCATTACCCTTTGTCTCATTTTTGTACCGCTATAGTGTATCCTGACTTTGCTACATTAATTACTGTGGCAGTCTTATCGACGCAGTGACTCTTCGATCACCACAACGGTCATGGCGGCTGGATCTCCTCCTGCACCATGTGATCCTAGTTGTGGCTCCAATCACTGATCAGGAATGCACGGTACACGTCTTTTTGTGGTTACCGAGGCACATTTGCGATCCCACTAACTCTCACCACGCACGGCTATAAATAGGGGGAGTGGGGAAGGGGTTGGTTCACTTTCCCACTCCCACTCTCCTCATCTTCTTTCCTGCGCCGCCTCCGTTGTGCCTCCGTTCCCGCGACCACACCGCCATGATCCTCCTCACGCGACATGTCGCTGCTGTTTGGCCCTTCCTCACCGCGCTTCGCCTCCACGTCAGGCTTCTGCAGTGGTTCTCCTCTTTCGCCGCTGTGCTCATCATCGCTACGACGGGGCCTTGGATTTCGAGGCCGCTCCCTCCCGCCCGCGATTCCTCCTCTGTTGGCTCCTCCGACGAGCCCATGTTGAGCTCGCACATCGGTGCCATCATGGGAGAAGAAGATCTCATGGTGGGTCCAGAGCGTGGATCATGGTAAGGGTCCACTATCACTCGTCGAGAAATCGAGTGGGTCCGCAAGACTTGCCGTGTTCCTGCCGAGGTAAAATGTCGCTTACCCGGCAAGGAGTCTTCCCCCGTAGTTGAGGATGGCGAGTATGTAGTTTTCATGTCGCATTTTGCCAGAGGATTTGGCCTCCCTCTTAGCGACTTTGCAAAGGGTTTCCTTGAATTCTTCGGCCTTCAGCCTCATCACCTGCCGGCTAACGCCATCGCTTCTCTATCGGCTTTTATCTCGGCCTCAGAAGGATACTTCGGCCTCTAGCCTTCTGTAGATGTCTGGTCGAAGTTTTTCGAGATCCAAGCTAACGTTGTGCTGGATAAATCTCTCCATCCCTCCGAGAAATATCTTACTTGATGTGGGGCCGCTTCGATTACACCCCGGAAGAATTCTTTGTTCCCCCGAGTCACAAGCCTAGAGTCTTGCAAGAAGTGGCATAGGTTGTTTTTCTATGTCAAGAACACTGGAAAGGAGGACAAGATTCGGCTCCCTGCCTTCTCTATTGGTCCTCCTTCTAAGCAGAATTGGAAGTACAATTCGAAGAAGACTAATGCTCTTGGCGAAGCGTTCGAGCTTCGATTGAAGGAGTTGACTCGGGCGAGGCTTCACGGCAAAGATTTGATGGCCGCATTCATCAGTAGCCGAATCTGCCCTTTCCAACTCCGCTCTCATAAACTCTGCTATATGAGCGGTCTCTGGATCCCATCCGAGTCTCTACGGTTGAGCTTGACGATGTTCAGATTCAGAAACGCGTCTAAGCTATCTTCAAAACCGAGATGCCCGAGGAATGGGTGTGGGGAATGAAGCCCTTTTCTCGTGATAATCCCCCTCCTCAGGTAATTCGAACTTGAGTTGCCCCATCTGAGTTATTTTCCATCGATTATTCTGCTAACTTTTGTCTGCTCTTCCTACAGAAATTTGCCGAGCAAGTTTCAGAAGATGCCGAGGTGTTGGCTCTTCCTTGGAGTGCTGATTGCAGCACCCTGGATAATGGAGAACCAGACCCGGAGTATTTTATTCCTAAACCCGAGGCTGCTCCCGCTCGTACCCGGGGTAAAACCTCGGCCCGCACCGATGAAGGTGATTCGGACGATGTCCAAATTCTCAAGGAAGTTGCCGCGGTGCCTATCTCTTATGCATTTCCGGCTCCTTCTTTCCCAGCTAATCCGGCTGGCCAGGTGCACGAGGTCAAACCCCTCGCTTCCGAAGCTCCCGCTTTGTCGAAGAAGCGTGCTGCTTCGAACGATCCTTCGGACGCGGGTCCCAAGAAGCAAACTAAGAAATCCTCCCAGCATATTCTGAAGCGCAAAACCATGCCCGGAGTCTCTGGGTAAGTTTCCTTGCATATTTTAACTTGTATTTCTTGTTTCTCTCTTTCTATTTCTGAATTAGTCTTTATCTTTATCCTGGTAGTGCTCCTCATTCTGCCAAACCCAGTGGTTCGAGCATGACCTCGCATGTTACTCAGCCGCTTTCGTCGTCGCCTCCAGAGGATGTTCGAGTTTCAACTCGTCTTCGCGACAATTCTCCTCCCATTCCGACTAACAGACCGCCTCGGCGAGACGAGGCCGAATTCCCCCTGGTGCTGATGCTGATGTGATTATGCCGGATTGCTCAATTGATCCGGCAGTTTCTTCCAAGGTCTCCAAAGTTTCCCCGTGAAACCCATTCCTACCAAAGTTCCTGCTACTTCGACTGCTGTCAAAGTTGCCGCTACCTCGGCTCCTATTGAGGCAACTGCCCCTTCTGCCGCAGCGGTTATTACTCCGAGTATGATTCCTCGCCCTAAGTCCTTGCCTGTTACCGAGGTTCCTGCCAAGACCAATAAAGATGGCCCTGCCAAATCAAACCCAGCTCAGAAAGGTAAACCTGATTCCTCTCAGCCGAGTGTCGCCGTCATGCTCCACAAAGGAGTTTCTGTCGCAAAGACTGGGTCTGCCTCTATTGCCGACACACAACTCGTTCTTCATAAAAGCCTGGCGGCCGAGATAGCTGCATAACAGGCGGGAGAAGCCAAAGGCAAGGTTTTGATGCGCATAGAGAGCAGAGAAAGCCTCGGGTCGTTGGTAGAATATGCCAATAATTGGAATGCTGCCGATCAGATTGAGGGCAACCCGAGTAATCAATCCTTCCAGCTTTCCGACATCAGCAGCCGTTTGCACATGGCTGTTAATGTTGTGCTTGAAAGTGACAAGATGAACGAGGTATGTGCTTCAATCTACATTTTATCTTTTGCGCACAGTATACTATATGCCCGCTAGTCCCCGAGCTTGCAACCGAATAACTTGTTATTCGTTTGGAAGCTTCCCTTGCTTAAAATATAGTTTCCTGCTTGCGTAATAAATAATTTTTGCTGTGTACATTTTGGATTAAAACGCATCTAGCCACCTAGATCCGAGTTAAGTTTTACTTGATTTGGAACTTTTTTAAGTTTTAGTTTTGAATATCCAACCACCTAGATCCGAGTCAAGTTTTAATTGATTCGGATCTTTTTAAGTTTTAGCTATGAATATCCAGCCACCTAGATCTGAGTCAAGTTTTACTTGATCCGGATCTTTTTAAGTTTTAGCTGGCAATATCCAGCCACCTAGATCCGAGTCAAGTTATAATTGATTCGGATCTTTTTATGTTTTATCTTTGAATATCCAGCCACCTAGATCCGATTCAAGTTTTACTTGATTCGGGTCTTTTGCATATATTCCCTATATAACTCGCTATTATTTTAGGTTGCTCACAATCGGCGTACAGCCGAATTCTAGAAGCTTCTCTTCTCGCATAGGAAGCTTCAGGTCAAGTTTGACAAGATGGTTCCCATTCTAAAGAAAATAGGTAAATCATTTGGCTTTTGCACTCAAGTCCTTTGTACGAGTATATGCTTCCTAATTAATTTGCGATTTATCCTTACTCAGCTAACATTAATAATCAAAATACCCGGCTGACAAAAAAGGTTGTCGGTCTCGAAGGTTAGTTGACCCTCCACTCTATACTCGTCCATTTTTCTAGATAAATTTCGAGTATCTTATAGTGCTCCATCTTCGGCTCAGCCAAATTACAAAGATTTGTAGCGTCGCATCAAGAGTGCACACCCATGCCTGATATGATGCTGCATTTTTTAGAGCAAGCAGGAACTCACTCGGCGCAGCTCAAGGAGAAGGATGACGAGATAGCTCGGCTCTGTGTTGAGGTTGAGTCCTTGAAATCCTCTCAGAAGTCCAAGCTGGAGAAAATTGACCAAGAATTTTCCGGGAAAAAGAATCGGTTAAGTCTCCAGCTTCAGAAGGACAAAGAGCTCCTTGATGCGGCCGAGCTGAAAAATCAGGCGATGACCGAGGAGATTACTCGGTTTGAGAATAAACGGGTTGGCTGGGCCATGTATCTTGAGAAGATGCTGCGATATATCCATCGTAAGGTTATTTTCCGGGTTTTTTCCTCTTGGTTCCTGGCCGAGTCATGCTTTGCCCATTGTTCCTCTTGATTTATGTGATGTTTTGCTTTACAAATCACTTTCCAGGAGCCGAGCCCGTGAGTACTAAAGCCGTGGTTGCTGCCCGTTCCCGCTGAGGTGTCCCCAATCTCCCGGATCAAGAATATTATATTGAGGATCTCTTGGTTTCTATTGTTGCTGCCATTGAGCCGATGAAAATCATGGGAAGATATTTGGTGAAAGCAGCAATTCGGGATTTCAATGTGCTCTGGACGAATGAACCAAAAATCACCAAGGTGGAGTACTCGTGGTGAAACTGATGGATTCTCAAACTCGGTTGAATCTCTGGAGAGAATCCGCCAGGCGAGCTGGGCCTGACATGGAACTTACTGCCGTGCTATCTTGGTACAAGGACATCTCCCTCGACACATTGATGAATCTGCATACTGGTTCTCCTTGGGTCGAGAACCCGGATTATGTTGCATGTCGCTAGGCTTGTTCCTACCAACTCATCGAGTATGCAAATGTGCATCAATGGAATGAGGGGCCTAGCTTTCTCCCAGACGAGGCTGAAGAGAATGTTGACGCTGTTGATGATGAGTTTGACGGATATTCTGGTGATGAACGTGACTTAGATGAAAACACTGGAAGTTCTGATGAGTCGAGTGGCAGTTCGGGAGGAAATGCTAAAGCTTGGTCCTCCTCCAAGGGGACTGAAGCTTCCCAAGCCCAAGGTGGAGCTTCACGTCAAACGTCCAATGCTCCAGATTCCGTGGCCACTTCGATTCATGCCGAGGTAACTTCCGTGGAGGTTCAGGAAACTTCAAAGATCCCTGCTCCTGAAACCATTCCTTCCACAGGGGACGAGGTACCTTCGGTCGTAGCCGAGGAAACTCCTCCCACTGTCGTTACCGCTCCTGCCGATGATTCGGCTGCCCTTAATGCCTGAGCTGAAAAACTCTTATTTGCTAAGTCCCTGGTATGCCGGGTGTATGTTGTTTTAGGACAATCTGCCTCTTTTGATACTATTTCATCTGTATAAGTTCAGAATCTTTCATATTCTATTGTAATCGTTCTGGTTGAGTTTATTCGACGTGTATCTTTGTTCGCAAATTTTAGTTCGTAAGTTTGAATCAAACTTTCGTGCGTTTGATTCTCCGTTGGCTCTTATTTTATTTATCATAAGTTTCTCTTTAGACCGTGAAAGGTCAAGGATGTTGCTTCCGATATCCACATGTTACTCAGTCGGATGGATATACGAATCGTCCGACATATCGAATATGTACGGGTAAGATAGATAATATGGGGTAGTCCCCTATTCACCGCTCGAGTCGCCGAGGTCTCATTCATATCAAACACATAATCATAGTGATAATTAATATGGGGCAGTCCCCGATTCACTGCTCGAGTTGCCAATGTCTCATTCATATCAAACACATAATCATAGTGATAAATAATATGGGGCAGTCCTCGAGTCACTGCTTGAGTTGCCGAGGTTTTATTGATTCATTCATAACACAATAAAACGATAAATAATAATATTGGATACAGTACACTTCCTCTAAGTGTAAAATGCACGAAGTAATGCTACATTGCATGGTCTTTTTGACTCGTCTCCGGACTTATCCGCCTTGTTCCTTTCTAGTGCTTGAGCATCTATGAGGTAATATGCATCGTTGTGCAGTGCTTTGCTCACGATGAATGGGCCTTCCCATGGAGGCGATAGCTTATGCATGCCGGCCGTGCGTTGCACTAGCCGAAGGACCAAATCTCCTTGCTTGAAGACTCTGGGATTTACCTTCTTGCTATGGTAGCTTCTGAGGTCTTGTTGATGAACAGCTGATCTGGACAGTGCTAATTCTCTTGCTTCCTCTAGTAGATCCACATCGTCTTGCCGAGATATTTCATTTACTTCGGCGTTCGTGTATTGGGTGACTCTGGGCGATCCATGCACTATATCGGCTGGGAGCACAACTTCTGCCCCATATACGAGAAAGAATGGGGTGTACCCTGTTGATTTATTCGGGGTAGTTCTTAAACTCCATAGAACCACTGGGAGTTCCTCAATCCAACAAACTGCCGACCTCTGGAGTCGTTCTATCAGCCGATGTTTTATTCCAGATAACACGAGTCCATTCGATCTTTCCACTTGCCCATTTGATGCCGGATGTGCTACCGAAGCAATATCGAATCTTATGTGATTTTCTTGGCAAAATCGAGCAAAAGCTCCTTCGGCAAAATTTGTGCCATTGGTCGTAATGATACTATGTGGGTAACTATATCTCAGAATGATATCCTTGAGAAATTTCACTGTTGTGGGCCCATCACATTTTCTTATTGGCTTTACCTCTATCCATTTTGTGAATTTGTCCACCATGACCAAAATGTGAGTCATGCCTCCGTGATCCGGCTTAAATGGACCTACCATATCCAGGCACCATACTGATAATGGCCAAGTGATTGGTATTGTTTTTAACTCGGATGAAGGCATATGTATCTTGCTGGCATATCTCTGGCAGCCATTGCACCTTGCTACCAATTCTTTTGCTTCCTTTAGCACACTTGGCCAATAAAATCCGTGTCAGAATGCTTTGTCCACTAGGGATCTTGACGAGGCATGGTGACGACATTATCCTTGATGTAAGTCCAAGAGGATCTCTTGTCCTTTTGCCGGGTCAAAACATCGTTACATCACGCTTGTTACGCTTCTCTTATAAAGCTCATTATTTATTATTGTGTAAGCTTTCGCCCTTCTTACTGTCTGCCTAGCAAGGACTTCATTATTCGGCAGGGTCTCATTTTTAAGGAATAAGAATATGTGTTGTGCCCATTCCGGTACGTCCTGCTCCGGGATAACCGTGTTATCAATTTCCATTACTTCTTCTGACATAATGTTTGCCGAACTTTCCCGATAATATCTCCGGTTATCTGAATCAGTCCCCGGGTTATTCGGCTGATTTCCTTTATCAATTTCCATTGGGACACACTAAGATTTCTGATCTAATGAGAGGCGAATTGATTCGGACTCTGGTGAAGGTATGATTGATGGCTTTCTCAGGTGTTCTAATGCGATACCAAGTGGAATTGACTGTCTGGTTGATCCGAGCTTTAACAGGGTACCAGCAGCGTCGTTTTCCACCCGAGGTATGTGATGAAATTCACACCCGTCGAAATAGCCACTAATTTTCTGTACATGAAACCGATATAAGGCCATGTTTGCATCCAATGCGTCCCAATTTCCTGATACTTGCTGCACTACAAGGTCTGAATCTCCGAAACATAAAATCCGACATACGTCGATCTCTTTCGCCATCTTTAGGCCATGGATAAGTGCCCCATATTCGGCTATATTGTTTGATACGACGAAGTGTATCTGCAGTACATATTTCAGTTGATCCTTCTTTGCAGAGGTTAACACTGTTCCTGCTCCTAACCCATTCCTTAATTTGGATCCATCAAAATGCATCATCCAATAGTTCGGATCAGGTAATGGGGGGTTCATACTGTATCTCGGCCCAATCGACAAAAAAACCGGCCACTGCCTGAGACTTGATTGCATCTCGTCTATCAAATTGTGGAGCATAAGGGGATAACTCAATAGCCCATTTTGCTATTCGTCCGCTAGCATCTTTGCTTCTCATTATCTTGGCTATTGGTGCCTCGCAAATCACCTTTATGGGATGTTCCTCAAAATAATGCTTGAGATTTTTTGCCGACATATACACTCCATAAGCCATTTTTTGGTAGTGTGGATAGTTTTGCTTTGACGTTGATAATACCTCGCTTAGGTAATAAATGATCTTTGCACCGACTTACCTTACTCATTACGCTCCACAACCATCATAGCGCTCACAACTCGGTTCATTGCTGCTACATACAACAGCATAGGCTCTTTTAATAGTGGGGAAGCTAAAATTGGCGTTGTGGCCATCATCTTTTTTAACTCATGAAAAGAGCTATCATCCTGAGGTGTCCAGGTGAACTTATCGGATTTTTTCATTAACTGATACAAAGGCAATGCTTTTTCACCTAGCCGATGTAGGGGTTCGTAGCATGGAAAACAAAAAAATTCTACCGCATGCACACAAACAAGCCAAGATCTATCTACAAGATTGTAGCAACGAGTCGATAGAAGCACTCACCCTCGAAGATTCCAAAGCGGTTAACGAGAGCAGATTCTCGTGGGTGATGTAGTCGTATGCTTGCCGACCTCAAGATTGCGTAGACGATCCTTCCGGCGTTGCGTTTCGGCAGTGCTTCCGCAGTCGGTCACACGTTTGGCACTCGACGAAGACCTTCCTCTCCCTTGTTCCAGCAGGCAGCGGAGGTTGTAGTTCTCCCCTCGCGATTCCGGCAGAACAACGGCATGGTGTCGGAAGTAGAGGGAAGATCCCGCAGGGATTCGCCTAAGCCGATGTGAGTTATGGCGGATCTAGGGTTTCCCGGTGATCTAGGGTTTAGAAGACTGGGAGGAGGAGGAGGTGTCGACGACGGCTAGGGAGACGACGACGGGCCGACGGCGGCGCAATGCGGCGGCTAGCGGCTTGGCGGCGGCGGCGCAGCGTGTGGGAGGGCTAGGGCTTGGTGTTCGGGGCAGCCCTCCCCCTCTATTTATGAAAGGGGGCAGCCTTGGGAGGGGTGGGTTTGAATCCAAACCCAAACCCAAGTTGGATTGAGAGGACTCTTTTCTTCTTCCACTAGGAAACCATTGTTCCAGTTTGACTTTTCAAACTTCCCGTTTGACATTCAATTTAGAGCTATAATTCTCTCTTGCAAATGCCCAAACCAAGTGACCTAGGATATGATCCAATCATTACACTTATCCATGACACATTCATGGTCCATTCCCCTTCCGGTCCGGTGAACCTTTTAGACCCTTCTAGAACCTATCCGATGAAAACATCGAAATCATTCCCAAACTCCGAAATCAGACTTTCCTTATATGAATCTTATTCTCTGGACCATTCCGGATCTCCTCGTGATATCCCAGATCCCATCCGAGACTCTGAACAACATTCGGTATCCCTACTAGCATTCCATATCTACTAAACAACATCGAATCCTTAAGTGTGTCTCCCTACGGTTCGTGAATTATGCGGACATGACCGAGACACTTCTCCGATCAATAACCAATAGAGGAATCCGGAAATTCATATGGCTCTCACATATTTCAACAATTACTTTGCGATCGAATGAACCACTTACATACGATACCAATTTCCCTTTGTCTCACGATAGTTTACTTATCCGAGGTTTTGATCATCGGTATCTCTGCATACCTAGTTCAACCTCGTTACCGATAAGTACTCTTTTCTCGTTTCCGTGATATGTGATCCCTTGTGAACCAGTCACATGCTTGCAAGACAATTGGATGACATTCCGCCGAGAGGGCCTAGAGTATATCTATCTGTCATATGGATGGACAAATCCCACTCTTGATCCATTTGCCTCAACACATACTTTCCGAACACTAAATGCCACCTTTATAGCCACCCAGTTACGGTGCGGTGTTTGATGTTATCAAAGCATCCTTCTGGTGATGGTGATTAGCATGATCTCATGGTCGAAGGAATGAGGTTACTATGTATCAGAAATCTTATAGCAAATGAACTATTGAAATGACTTGATCTTAATGCTACGCTTATCTATAGGAGTATGTCCATCATACTATTCTCCTAATGATATGATCTTGTTGTTAACAACATCTCAATGTTCATGATCGGGAAACCAAGATTATCTATTAACCAATAAGATAGTATTACAAAGAGGCTTTATTAGGGACTCTAATTTAGTTTACAAATCACACAAGTATTAATGTTTCCGGTTAATACTATTATAGTATGAATGTAAACATTTATCATAAACACAAAGATATAATAATAACCACTTTTACTATTGCCTCTAGGGCATATCTCCAACAGCCGACTCACGAACCGACTTAAGGATGCAAGGCATCCTATAAATTTCTGAATATCATTGAGGCATTTCGGTAGTTCCATCCTTTCAACTGTGCGAATTTTAGTCAGATTTGCCTCTATACCTCGGCTGGATACGAGGAAACCGAGTAATTTTTCGGCTGGTACACCGAAGGTGCATTTTTCCGGGTTAAGCTTCATTCGGAATCTCCTTAGGTTCGTGAATGTCTGTCGGATATCTTCTAGAAGCGTATGGCTCTCTTTGGTTTTTATAACCACATCATCAACGTATACTTGAACATTTTCTCCAATCTGATCATGCAGACATTTTTTGCATACATATTTGGTATGTGGCTCCTGCATTGGGCAGGCCGAATGGCATGGTGCGATAGCAATAAGCCCCATACGGGGTGATAAACGCAGTTTTTATTTGATCAGCCGGGTTTAACGGTATCTCGTAGAAGCCATAATACGCGTCTACAAATGATAATAGTTCACAACCTGCGGTTGAATCAATAACCTGGTCTATCCTAGGTAAAGGAAAAGGATCTGTAGGACACGCCTTGTTAAGGTTCGTGTAATCGATGCACATACGCCAAACGACAGCTACGTTTGGGTCATCCTTTTTCTTTTCTACCAACACCGGGTTAGACAGCCAATCCAGATGAAGTACTTCCATAATGAACCCGGCCGCAAGGAGCCGACCTATCTCATCCCCTATGATTTTTCTCCTGTATTCGGCAAAGAGGCAGAGAGGATGCTTCATCGGCCTCGCTCCTGGCCTTACATGCAAAGAGTGCTCAGCCAACTCCCTCGATACTCCTTGCAGGTCTTGCGTAGACCATGCAAAGATACCCCGATTCTCACGGATGAAGTTGGTGAGCTCTCTTTCCTATTTATCGTTCAGTCCGACACCAATGGTGATGGTGCGCTCTGGGAACTGATCATCAATCTGGATTTTCTTTGTCTCCTTAGTCGGCTGGAAGGACACACTTCCATGCGGGTTAGAAAGTGCCCGCATGGTAAGCTGTGCTGACTGAGCTAAAGCTGCAACCTCCTGAATTCTCCTTTTCTCCCTTGCAATTACTAAAGATTCGGCCAGATTTGATCCGGCTGAAGCACATTCCATTGACTTCATGTAGTCTCCTGCTATCGTTATCACCCCCTATGGTCCTGGCATCTTCATTTTCAAATAACCAATGTGATAGCTGCTCATAAATTTGGCCAATGCCGGCTGTCCGAGTAATGCGTGATAACAGCTTTCTAGATCCACCACCTCAAATTCCAAATTCTCTGCTCTGCAATTCTCTCTTGTGCTGAATAAGACGTCTACTCGGACCTTCCCAATGGGCTCGCATGACAGTCCTGGCACTATCCCATGAAAGGTTGTCCTGGTCGACTGTAGCATATTCAGAGATATACTGAGCTTATGCATTGTATCCTTGTACATAATGTTGATGCTGCTTCCATTATCTATCAGCACCTTTGAGAATTTCACATTGATACTGGGCCGAACAAATGTTGGGTCTGATACGTCGGAAACGTATCTATAATTTTTGATGTTCCATGATTGTTAGTATCTACTTTGCTTTGCTTTGTCTACACTTTGAGGTGGTTTTTACATGTTTTCTGGTACTAACCTATTAACAAGTTGCCACAGTGCCAGTTGCCTGTTTTATGTTGTTTTTGGTTTTAGAAAATATAGTAAAGAAATATTCTCGGAATTGGACGGGACAAAAGCCAAAGTCAATTACTTTCCGTGGGGAACAAGAAGTCTAGAGAGGAGACGGAGAAGCATGCCAGGCGGCCAAACCCCCCTAGGCGTGGCCAGGGGTGGGCCCGCGCCTGGGTAGGGTTTGACCCCCCTGGTCACCTCCTCGGCCTTCCACTTCGCCTATAAGAAGCCCCCCATGCAGAAATATTCTATCATGTATGTGTTGTTTGTGATCTTGCATGCTCTCCGTTGTTAGTAGCTATCTTGGCCAAGTAGTTGCTAGTGACTCCAAGAGGGAGTATTTATGCTCGATAGTGGGTTCATGCCTCTAGTTTCCAAGGGAAGTGACAATAATCTCTTAGGTTGTAGATGCGTTGTTGCTACTAGGGAGAAAACAACGGTCTCTTGTTCATGGAACATGTGGACTGTTTACCTTACACAGTTTTCTTAAAGCAGTTGTCTGTTGCTTGCAACTTAATACTAGAGGGGGTTCAGATGATAACGTGAAGGTGGACTTCTAGTCATAGATGCAGTTGGATGGCGGTCTGTGTATATTGTTGTATTGCACAATCGAATCTCATAGGATCTTTCTGACTAGTAATTGCATTGTTATGCCTTGCTCAGTTCCTGTCAATTTCCCTGCTATAATTTGTTTACCCTTCATGCCATGTTGTTTATCTAAGGAGAGCACCTCTAGTGAACTATGGACCCTGGTCCAATCTTTACCATTGATACATCTTCCAATGTTACTTGTTTACTTGTTGCAAACCATTACCTTCCACACCATACGTTTAATCCTTTGTTACAACAAACCGGTGAGCTTGACAACCTCACTGATTCGTTGGGACAAAGTCTTGAGTTTGTGTTGTGCAGGTTTCCACGTTGCTTGCAACACCTTTGAGACGTTTCCTTCCTCCTTCTGGTTCGAGAACCTCGGTCTCTACTGAGGGAAACTTGCTGCTGTGCTCATCACACCTTGCTCTTGGGGTTCCAACAAAGTGTCCCACGTCAACACTAGGTGCACGCATCAAGATTTTTGGCGCCGTTGCCGGGTAGGCTAAGGACGTGTTCACAAGGGGAGTCCTTCACTTCCTTTATCTTTACTTTGTTTTTAGTTTGCTTTGTTTCTTTTGCTTGGTTTTGTTTGCCTCTTTTCAAAACCCCCCAAAAAAATTAGTCTAGTTTAGTTTGCTTGCTTTATTCAAAAACACATAAAACTTAGTTCCTGCTCTAGCTGTTGCTGCTGTTTTTGGCTTGCCCACCTTTTCCAAAATGAACTCTGCTGAGAATACCATGTTGTGTGACTTCACTAGCACCAACAACAATGATTTCATTAGCACACCTATTGCTCCACCTGCTCCTGATGCTACCTTTTATGAAATTAAGCCTGCTTTATCGAATCTTGTGATGAGAGGGCAATTTTCTGGTGCTGGTTCTGATGATCCTGCTTCCCATCTCAATAGCTTTGTTGAACTTTGTGAGATGCAAAAATATAAGGATGTAGATGGAGACATTATTAAGCTCAAGCTTTTTTCCTTTCTCCTTGAGAGGAAAAGCTAAAGAATGGTTGCTTTCCTTGCCTAAAAATAGTATTGATTATTGGACTAAGTGCAAAGATGCTTTTATTGGAAAATACTATCCTCCTGCTAAGATTATATCTATGAGAAGTGACATTATGAAATTTAAAAAACTTGATAGTGAACATGTTGCTCCAGCTTGGGAAAGAATGAAGTCTTTGATTAAGAATTTCCCTACTCATGGACTCACTGCTTGGATGATTACCCAGACTTCTTATGCAGGTTTGAACTTCTCCTCAAGAAATCTGTTGGATTCAGCTGCTGAAGGTACTTTTATGGGCCTCACTTTGGTTGCTGCAACAAGGCTCCTTGATAGTGTGATGGTTAACTACTCTGAATGGCATGTTGAGAGAGCTCCACATGGTAAGAAGGTAAATTCTGTTGAGGAAACTTCCTCTTTGAGTGAAAAGATTGATGTTATTATGGCTATGCTTGTTAATGGGAAAGCTCCTCTAGATCCTAATAGTGTTCCCTTAGCCTCTTTGGTTGCCCAAGAAGAGCAAGTTGATGTGGACTTGATTAGAAACAACAATTTCAACAACAATGCCTATAGGAATAATTTTGGTAGCAACAACAATTATAGGCCTTATCCTCCTAATAATGGAAATTCCTATGGAAGCTCCTACAATAATGCTAGAAGTGCCCCCTCTGAACTTGGAAGTCATGCTCAAGGACTTTATTAGTAAACATATCACTTTCAATAAGACTATAGAGGAAAATCTTTTAACTATTGAGAAAAATATATCCTCTTTGTCTGAAGCTCAGTCTTCCTTGGTTAATAAAATGGTTGCTAAACCTGAAACTATGGAAAATACCTTTGCTACTGCTCATGCCATACAAGTTACTATTTATGAAAATTTTAGGCTGTTAGCTCAACTTCATGCTAAGTGGGAAAGGGAAGCTAAAATTGATAGAAACAATAGTGTGTGCACCATCACCACTAAACCACAAGTAGTCCCTATTCCTCCACCTACTATGCCTAAGCCTATTGAGCCTACTACTAGTGATGCCAAGTTTGATTTTGATATTGATGGTTGCAATATTTCTGAAGTGATTATGTTCCTACAAAAGCTTGCTAGAAGTCCTGATGCTAGTGATATGCATGTTGCTTTCACTAAACACATTACATATGCTCTTGTTAAGATTAAGGAAGAGAAGCTAAAACACAAAGCTTATATTCCTATGAAAGTAGAAGATATTTGGGAACCCATTATAAATATGCAAGTGAATGACTTTGATATCAAAGCTTCATGTGATCTTGGTACTAGTGTCTCTATTATGCCTAGGAAGATTTATGAAATTCTTGATTTTCCACCATTGGAAGATTGTTATTTAGATGTCCCACTCAATGAAAATGCTAAGAAGAAACTCATGGGGAGTATTAATGATGTTCTCATTATGGTTAACAATGCTTATGTCCCTGTTGATTTCTATGTTTTGGATGTTGAATACAATGCTTCGTGTCCTATTACTTTGGGAAGACCTTTTCTTAGAACTGTTGGTGCCATCATTGATATGAAAGAAGGCACCATTAAATATCATTTTCCATTCAATAAAGGTATTGAACATTTCCCTATGAGGAGAGATAATTTGCTTTTTGCTCCTCCTTTGAAAGCAAGATTTGATGTTAATGCTTCCTCATTTGAAAATACTTGATTCTTTTTGCTTCTTGTGCCTAGAATGACCTCTCCTTATCCTTTGAAAGGTACTGGGCCGGACAAATGTTGGGTCTGATACGTCAGAAACGTATCTATAATTTTTGATGTTCCATGCTTGTTAGTATCTACTTTGCTTTGCTTTGTCTACACTTTGAGGTGCTTTTTACATGTTTTCTGGTACTAAATTATTAACAAGTTGCCACAATGCCAGTTGCCTGTTTTTTGCTATTTTTGGTTTCAGAAAAGCTAGTAAAGAAATATTCTTGGAATTGTACGGGACAAAAGCCAAAGTCAATTACTTTCCGTGGGGAACAAGAAGTCCAAAGGGGAGACCCTCCCTAGGCGCGACCAGGGGTGGGCCCATGCCTAGGTAGGGTTTGACCCCCTGGTCACCTCCTCGGCCTTCCACTTCGCCTATAAGAAGCCCCCCATGCAGAAACCCTAAGCACCCGATCAAATCTCCATGAAACCGTCTGTAGCCGCCGCCACCATCGTCCCTAGATTGGGGGGATCTGAAGTTCTTCCCGGCACCCTGACGGAGGGGAGATCATCTCGGAGGCCTTCTCTCCGGTATGATGCGTGAGTAGTTCCACCTTGGACTATGGGTCCATGTAGTAGCTAGATGGTTGTATCTCCTCCTTTGTGCTTTCATGTATAGATCTTGTGAGCTCCGTTCATGATCAAGATCTAATCTATTTGTAATCATGCATGTTGTGTTTGCGGGGATCCGATGGATATTGAGATTATTATGTTGGTTTGATTAATGGTTTTGTCTTTATGATTCTATCATGTATGTGTTGTTTGTGATCTTGCATGCTCTCCGTTGTTAGTAGCTATCTTGGCCAAGTAGTTGCTAGTGACTCCAAGAGGGAGTATTTATGCTCGATAGCGGGTTCATGCCTCTAGTTTCCAAGGGAAGTGACAATAATCTCTTCGGTTGTAGATGCGTTGTTGCTACTAGGGAGAAAACAACGGTCTCTTGTTCATGGAACATGTGGACTGTTTACCTTACACAGTTTGCTTAAAGCAGTTGTCTGTTGCTTGCAACTTAATACTAGAGGGGGTTCAGATGATAACGTGAAGGTGGACTTCTAGTCATAGATGCAGTTGGATGGCGGTCTATGTATATTGTTGTATTGCACAATCGAATCTCATAGGATCTTTCTGACTAGTAATTGCATTGTTATGCCTTGCTCAGTTCCTGTCAATTGCCCTGCTGTAATTTGTTTACCCTTCATGCCATGTTGTTTATCTAAGGAGAGCACCTCTAGTGAACTATGGACCCCGGTCCAATCTTTACCATTGATACATCTTCCACTGTTACTTGTTTACTTGCTGCAAACCATTACCTTCCACACCATACGTTTAATCCTTTGTTACAACAAACTGGTGAGCTTGACAACCTCACTGATTCGTTGGGACAAAGTCTTGGGTTTGTGTTGTGCAGGTTTCCACGTTGCTTGCAACACCTTTGAGAAGTTTCCTTCCTCCTTATGGTTCGATAACCTCGATCTCTACTGAGGGAAACTTGATGCTGTGCTCATCACACCTTGCTCTTGGGGTTCCAACGAAGTGTCCCATGTCAACACTGGGTGCACGCATCAGGGTCTAGCACCAAGGCATATGACCCGGGGTTCGGCATGATCTTTGGATGATCTCTAATGCTCCAAGTTATCTCTTGATCTGACCATGGCATATACCTCGGAACTGCCGGCATAACTGCATTTACTTCCATGTGTCGGCGTTGTACGCTCTGTTTGTCCTGCTATTCCGTGGTGAATGCACAGTATGATTGGTGGTGCTCCCTGTAATCATTGCATCCATTATTTCCGGGGTTTCCTCTGCCATCTTGGTTCTGATTTACCACATGGTGAGCTGCATCCCTCCGGTCCTGATTCTCATACCTCGGAGGTGGTGGAGGCAACATCAACTGTTGTGCGTTTCCTCCTATAAGCTGTGGCTGTTGTGGGTGGTGTGTTTGCTGTTGTGGCGCTTTCATTGCTGTCGGGTTCCCCATTTCACTCTTCATCCAAGCGCATTGTCGAGTTGTGTGGTTGGCTGGTTTGGCCGGGTTAGACGTGTGAAACTTACACGATTGATACAACATTGACTCAAACATGTACTTCGGCCTCTCTTGCCATTGTTTCTTCTGTTCTGGAGTCTATTGTTTCTTCCCATCATTCCTCGGCGTCCACTGTTGAGGACCGTTCTTATGGTGTTGATTGCTTCCTGCACCCGGCTGATCTTGTACAACTGTTGCAACCTGATTCGAACTATATCTGTAATCCAGTCTGTCATCTCTTCTCCTACCTTGGAACTCATTCCGCCGGGACGAACCTGCACCATCATGACCGTAATGGTCGTGCTTCTCCAGGTGTTCTGCCGACATAAGCTCGGGTTGAGTCGGATCACCCAATGCATATGAATCTGCTATTATGATAGTCTCTGCCAACATAGTCGGCATATCTATTTGTAACCTTTGCCACAACACACTTCCGTATCTGCATCCTTGTGCAAACCAATCAATCGCTTGTGATTCAATCACTCCTTCATAGGAGTTTCTGAGATTACACCATCGCTCCATCAGTATCATTCGGTTTCTGTTTGCACATGGCCAGCTGTTGGGGTCTGTTCGGCCTCTTATAAGTACTGGTGAAGTTAGTGACAAACATCTCCTCGAAGTCCAACCAACAGTTGATACTGCCGGCTGGTAAGTTATTCAGCCAGACCCTGAGCGTCCCTTCCAACATGTGGGGCACATATCTCACAACCCATCTCAAATTACCTCCTGCTATCTTCACTGCAGTGGCATAGTTAATCAGCCAATCTTGTGGCTTAGTACTTCCATTATATGTTTTTGTGCCTCTTGCCAACTGGAAGTTTGGGACAGGTGGATCGCCCATGATCTGAGGTCCAAAACACGTCGGACCAGGTGGGCCTTGCTCTTCCAATAACTCGGACCGATATAGCCTATCCAGTTTTAATCTTGCGTCATTCGACGACAAGTTTCTGTACATAGCTCTTTCTTGCACCCCATAGTGGGTTTTCCCAACGTACCCGACATTTTCCATTTCCGAATAACCATCATTATATCTGTCATGTGCCTGGTTATGTGGAACATGTCCCGCTTCTCTCTCCTGCCGAGGTTCATGCCTCTGCTGATGATCTTGCAGGTGGTACCGTCTCCCTTCAGTCGAGTTATTATTCTCGGGGTTTCCCCTTCCGAGATTCCCATGCTCTCTATTGCCACGACCGGGGTTTCTTTCACCGCTGTTAACTCGGCTTCAGTTGCCTTTATTCTCATTAATTTTCCTGGTCACCGCCGGGGTCATATGGGACAATCTGTTTGTTTATTTTTCCTGAAGTCACCGCTTTATCTTTCCGTGCTCCATTTCCGGGTGAGGATGCCGCGGTAGCTGATAATGTGGGGACAGCCCCAGCCGAATGAACCATGCACGAAGCTCCTGGCTTCGCCGGGTTAGCTCTGAGTATATCCTCATTTTGCTGGTTGGCGATGCGTACTAGCTCATTTACTCTTTCCTGCTGCCTCTGTCGGGCTTCCCCGGTTAATCCCTCCAACTCTGAGGCTACTACATTTGCCGCCCTGAGGTTCTTTGTCGGGGTACTATACCTCGGCAGCCCAGGGTCAGCCAAATCACCCTGTTGAGATTCATGTTCTTTATTAATATCACGAAGGAGGTTCTTCCCTTTCATCCTTAGATCATCTATTCCTGTGGGAGCCGTATCTAGCTTGTTTGCCCTAGCATACTCTCGCAAGGTCCTATTGAAGGATTCCTGCAGCGCAGATACTTTCTTGGCTTCTTCTAACATTCTCAACCTAGTCTCTTCTAGTTCTGCCTGTGCATTTGCTGGGTTAACTATTGGTGCTACAGGTGTTGTTAAGTTATCTATGACTGCTTGCAAGATGTTCTCCGGTGAAAGGGCATTTATTTTTATAATCACTTTTGGTGTTTGTTAACAACAAGTAGATCATTTTACAGTTTGTCATTGTCCACAGGTTGGTATTATGATAAATGAAAAGCACCCTCACTCTTGGGAAAATACCACACTCTTGTGTCACAGTTCTGGAAACTCCAGACTGGAGTCTCCGGTCTGCCAAGACCGGAGTCTCTGGTGTGGTCTGGAGTTTCCAGATCTATCTCCGGTGGTGACTTTAGGTTCTGGGCTGGAACATTTTGTATGGGGGTCCGGAGCCTGCTCTGGAGGATATTCCAGAGTCTACGGTGTTGGATCAGTCCGGAGTCTCTGGTGTTGATAGACCGAAGTCTTCGGACTAGTTGGGTCATGGAAGTGCTAGGTCATTCAGATGGGCGGTCCGGAGGCTGGTCTAGAGATTGGCCGGAATCTCCGGTGTCTACAGACCGAAGTCTCCGGTCTGACTTTTCTCCAACGATCAGAAAACGGTTCGTGGAGGGGGCTGCCTATAAAAGGGGACCCTTATCTTCTTCCTCCAGCAGCTCGAGATGCTCAATAACACCAACCCCATTAGAGCCACCAAATCTACAAGATATCTTCATCCAACCATCCAAAGTCATTGATCTTTGGAGAATCGAAGGAGGAGGCCTTGATCTACATCTTCACCAAGAGAGATCTTCATTTCCCCCTCATTCACTTGAGGGCCCCCAAGCTCTAGTGTTTCATTGGAAACCCGAACTTTGATTTGGTTCTTACAAGCTTGTCTTTGATTTGTCTTGACAGCTTGCTTGTATTTGGGAGCCTCCAATTAAGTTGTGGATGTGTGCCCCAAACTTGTTGTAAAGGTGATGGCTTCCACCTCAAAGGTTGCCGATATAGTGGAAGGTGGATCGAGCCCGTTGGGGTGAGGTTCATCGGAGAACAAGGGAGGCCTCTCATGGCGTTGGTGGTTTGAAACCACCCCCTCTCCATTCGTAGACGTACTTCCCCTCAAAAGGAAGGAACTACGGGAAACAAATCCTTGTGTCTCCGCATCCACTCCTTTGGTTACTTCTATCCTTTACCGCACTTTACTTACTTGTTCTTGCTTAGTGTTGTGATAATCATTGCATGGTTGACATATAGGTAAATTCACCATAGTTGCATAATCTAGAGAATTTACCTTTCTTGTCAAGCCCTAGTTTGAAAAAGAAGAAAATTTGAAGTAGCACCTATTCACCTCCCCCCTCTAGGTGCCCATACGATCCTTTCAATTGGTATCAGAGCCTCGGCTCTTTATTTGGGCTTTACCTCCTAAGAGAATATGGGTAGCCAAGATGGGTAAGGTGATGGTGAGCATACTACGGTGACCATGGAAGATCTCAAAAACTTGGAAACAAGATTGATCTCTTCCTTGGTCAACGAAGTCAAGAAGATGCTTGACCAACTTCTTAAAGACAAAGATGGCTCATCATTCCCTTCTCCTCAAGGGGATCCTCCATCCGTTTTACCTAAAGGGGATACTCCCATATCCCCCGAGGATAGAATGGTTAGGGGTAAACAAGACAACACTAATTCCTCCACACAAAATGATGGTCGGAAGGGTGAGCACCGTGATTCATGGTACTCTCCCGACCCTCCAATCCCTCACCCTCATGTATACAATAGAGGTGACCCACCTAAGCTTGAAGAATTTGCTACATTTTCTCAATGGCAATCACTAATGAGAACTCATGTGCGCAGCTCTTGCATTGAACTATGGAACATCATCGAGCATGGACTCTTTATTGGGGATCCAGACAACTTGACAAGAAGGGAGGTCGTCAATAGTCAACTCAATGCCACTGCCTTGCACATGATTCAACAAGGTTTAGGTACAAAAGATTATCCACAAATTGAGCACTTGAGCATTGCTAAGGAAGCTTGGTATGCCCTCACTGTTTTGTTTGTTGGAAATGAGAGTATGAGGAGGAACCTATATGATGCTCTAAGCAATGAAGCCGAAGAATTCTACATGAAAGAAGGTGAAGATCACGAAGACATGTACCGAAGGCTCAAGACCACCTCCACCGCTTTTAGAAACGTGGGTGCCTCACATGTGGATGATGCATGGATAAAAAGGAAATATGTGAGTGCACTCATGCCTTTCGAGCCCACCGACTTGAAGAGTCTACAAGGAAGACACAACTACCATCTCGTGACCTCAAATGAAGTTATGCAAGAGATGTCCGCCTTCAAAGTTGGCGCCAAGAATGCCAAAGATGCTCGTGCCCGTGCCCTTGGTATGAGCAACGTTGTCAATGTTGCTTTGAAGGCCAAAGTTGTGGACCATGGGGATGAAGATGATAGTGATGAAGGGCTCTCCATGGACCACCCCGATGAAGTCAAGATTGCTCATAGTCAATATATGGCCTTCTATGCAAAGAACTTTTGGAAGAACCCCGCCAAGGCCAAGATGGAAATGCAAAGAAAAAGCAACCCAAATGGGAAAAGAGAAAATACAACTAGATTGAGAACTTGCTTCAATTGTGGTGACCGCTATCACTTTGTAGCAAGTTGTCCCTATGAGAAGAGAGAAGATTATGGGGGTAAGCTTGTGTTGAAGAAGACTCTCAAAGCACCTTACAAGAAACCCTTCATCAAGAAGAATCCCATCAATAAGAAGTCGGGAGAAATTGTCTTGATCACTCATGAAGAATACTCCTCCGACAATGAATATGATGAAGAAGAGGAAGAGGAAACGTCTAATGGTGTGGTGGCTCTAGCTACTACCTCTACTCTGACATTCTCTCTCTTCGATTCTCCAAATGAGAATTCTCCCATCAAGAACGTCACTTGCCTTATGGCAAGGGGAACGGAGGTATCATCATCATCTCACTCCACTCCCTTAGCTAATGATGAAACCGATGATGATATGTCTCTTGATGTTAAAAAGGAATTAATTGCTTTTGATGAGTTCATGACTAAACTACAAGGGGACGCTAAGATACATTTTGGTAACATACTAGATCAACTTTCCCACAGACAAGAGCTCCTATATGTAAGATGTAAACTTGGGCATGAACACATGATTGAACTAGAGGCTCTAAACAATGCTCTAGAAGAAGAACAAGAGACTAGGTTGTCTCTTGAATTAAAACTTGAAGGGCTTGATGAGTCAAACAATGTTATTGTTAATAAACTCATCAAAGAGCGTGATCATGCTATTGCTAAATACAAAAGGGATAAAAAGGACAAGGTTGAGTTTGGTGTGGTTCATGAAAAACTTGCCGAGGACTTTAGTTTACTTAACAAGGCTCACAAGGCTTTGAAAAGTGAACTCTTGTCACTCACAAAGTCCCATGAAATGCTTCAAACTCAATTGGCCAATATTCCTTCACCTAGTAACTTGATTCCATCTAGTAGTACAACTATTCTTGAAGAGAATGCTAGGTTGAAGGGGGAGCTTGCTAAGGCCACATTTCCACAAGGCAACAAGTCCATTGATGATCTTTTGAGTAAGCAAAGGCCTATTGGTGATAAAGGGGGCATTGGTTTTGTCTCCAATACTAAGAAGAAGAAGAACAACAACAAGAATAAGAAGGCCAAGCCCACACAAGAAACTAACAAGGCCATTGTGGGTGTAAGACCACAAGTGGTAAAACTATGTCTCATGATGACTTTGCGGGTAGTGCTAACCCTCACTATGTTCTAATATGTGATTATTATGGTGATGTGTATGCACAATATGTTGGCCCATATGATGGTTATATTGCTTGGTCCATTTGGGTTCCCAAGACCCTTGTTGCTGACAAAAGAGGACCCATTGAAAAATGGGTACCTAAAAATTAGCTTGATCTTTTGTAGACATATGCTTCCGGAGGGTAAAAGTGGGTGCTTGATAGTGGTTGCACAAGTCATATGACCGGAAGCTCATCTATTGTCAAGGACTTAAAGCCAAATGATGATCAAATCACCATGACATATGCCGACAAGTCAAATTCTAAGGTAATGGGTTTCGGCAAGGTTGTGGTTGCTCACGACATTACACTCGTGAACGTCATGTTTGTTGAGACCCTTGGATACAATTTACTTTCAGTCCGTGCTCTTGGAAAGATGGGTTTTGCCGTCTTTGTTGATGATGATATTGTGGTCCTCATGTGGATCAAGTCTCTCAAGGTCGCTTTCGTTGGGTACGTCGAACATGACTTGTATGTGGTGGACTTTTCGGGGAAAGACACTATAAGTGCGATGTGCTTATTCGGAAAGGCCGATGTGGGTTGGTTATGGCATCGCCGACTAGCCCATGTCAATATGAGAACTTTGCAAAGTCTCCATAAGGAGGGCCATATTGTTGGACTAAAAGAAAATGTTTCCTTTGCCAAAGATCGTGTTTGCAGGGCATGTGTTCTAGGGAAGATGCATGATGCTCCTCACAAGCATAAGAACCGCATCAAGTCCACCAAGATCTTGGAGCTCCTCCATGTGGACCTCTTTGGTCCTCCATCTCATGCAAGTCTTGGTGGGAAGAAATATTGCTTGGTGATTGTTGATGATTTTTCAAGATACTCTTGGGTTTATTTCTTCAAGTTGAAGAGTGAGACTGAAAAGACCTTCATCGACTTCATCAATTTGGTCCAACAGCAATACAATGTTCCTGTGTTGATTATAAGAAGTGACAACGGAATCGAGTTCAAGAACTACACCTTAAATGATTTTCTTAGTGATGAGGGGATTAAACATCAATATTCCGCTACATACACCCCTCAACAAAATGGTGTGGCCGAAAGGAAGAACCGGACTCTTATTGAGATGGCTAGGACCATGTTGGTGGAATTTAAATATCCATATAACTTTTGGGCCGAAGCCATCTCCACCGCATGTCATGCTTCAAACCGGCTCTACCTCCGCAAAGAAATCAACAAGACTCCATATGAAATACTTACCGGTAACAAGCCCAACATATCTTACTTTCGGGTGTTCGGTTGTAAGTGTTTCTATCTCATAAAAGGTGTTCGTTTGTACAAATTCGAGTCTAAAGCATTAGAGGGTATTTTTTTGGCTATGGTCTCGAACCTCACACTTATAGAATCTATGATAAGCTCTCCGGAGCCGTCATAGAATCTTGTAGTGTGACCTTCGAAGAATATGATGGTCCCCAAGGGGGGCGTGTCGATGCTTGTGATGCAGATGATGAAATGCCTCAGGATGCCATAGGAAGAATGGGTGTGGGATATATTCGCCCCATTGAGGAACCCCTTATGGCGGATCGAGAAGAACTATGCTCCACTCAAGTGGAGCCCTCATCTTCACAACATCAACAAGCTCCATCCACCAAGGAGGACAATGACTCAAGCCAAAGACAAGATGTAGGCCATCAACACGATGATCATTGTGACAACTCTAGTCAAGGGAAGCTTGATTCTTTCGCCTGGGTGTCAAGTGGTGCCAAGGCAATTGCTCAAGGAAGATCCGTACAAACTGCTTTGAAACAAGCTCAAATTGATGCTAGAAGAGCACTTGATCATGACCAAGGTCAATCTTTGCCTCTTGATGAAGAGGATGATTCAAATGATGATCAAGGTCAAGTTAATGGTCAAGACGAGGATCAAAATGATGAAGAGGGTCCCCCAAGAAACAACACGGAGATCCACGCTCGTCGTGAAGCTAGAAAGGAAAGAATGTTGGAATTAAGAGACCACTCTCTACAAAATGTAGTTGGTGATCTAAGGAAAGGTATTTCCACAAGAGCACAATTAAAAAGGTTCGGTGAACACCAAGCACACATTTCCATGATTGAACCAAAGAAAGTGTGGGAAGCTCTTGAAGATTCGGATTGGTTAGAAGCTATGCACAAAGAACTCAACGACTTTGAGAGAAACAAAGTATGGAAGTTAGTAGAGAAGCCAAAGGATTGCCGCAATGTTATTGGAACAAAGTGGATATTTAAGAACAAGCAAGATGATCATGGAATCATAGTAAGAAACAAGGCTAGATTGGTTGCACAAGGGTTCTCTCAAATTGAAGGCATTGAATATGGAGAGACATATGCACCCGTGGCTCGCCTTGAGTCCATCCGTATCCTTCTTGCTTATGCGGCACATCATAACTTCAAGTTGCAACAAATGGATGTAGAAAGTGCATTTCTTTATGGTCCACTAAATGAATTGGTATATGTTAAGCAACCCCTGGGATTTGAGGACCCAAACTTCCCAAACCATGTCTACAAACTTGATAAGGCGCTCTATGGGCTCAAGCAAGCCCCACGGACGTGGTATGAGCACCTTAGAGAGTTATTGTTTGACCGTGGATTTGAGGTTGGGAAAATCGATCCCACTCTTTTTACTAAGAAAGTCAATGGGGAGCTTTTTGTATGCCAAATATATGTTGATGATATTATCTTTGGCTCTTCTAACAAAGCTTTTAATGATGAATTCTCAAAGCTTATGACTAGTAGGTTCCGGATGTCTTTGGTGGGGGAGTTAAGAGTATTTCTTGGTTTTGAGATCAAGCAAGTTAGAGGAGGGACATTCTTCAATCAAGCCAAGTATACTCAAGATATGCTCAAGAGATTCAAAATGCAAGATTTAAATGGAGCTCCTACTCCCATGGCTACAAAGACTCATCTAGAACAAAATCCAAATGGTAAAGATGTGGATCAAAAGGTATACCGGTCTATGATTGGTTCTTTGCTTTACCTTTGTGCATCTAGACCCGATATTGTGTTGAGTGTAGGTGTGTGTGTGCAAGATATCAAGCGGCTCCTAAAGAAAGCCATTTAATGGCGGTCAAGAGAATCTTTCGATATTTGGTTCATACCCCATTTTATGGTCTTTGGTATCCTCGAGGCTCAACATTTGCTCTTTGTGGATACACGGATTCGGATTGGGCGGGTGACAAGGATAATAGAAAATCAACATCCGGGGCTTGCCAATTCCTTGGTAGGTCCTTGGTATGTTGGTCTTCCAAGAAGCAAAATTGTATATCTCTCTCCACCGCCGAAGTCGAGTATGTGGCGGCTGCTAGTGCTTGCACCCAATTGCTATGGATGAGGCAAACTTTAAAGGAATACGATGTCCATTGTGACAAAGTGCCTCTTCTATGTGACAATGAAAGTGCCATCAAGATTGCCTACAACCCGGTGGATCACACAAGGACAAAGCATGTTGAGATTCGCCATCACTTCATTAGAGATCATGTTGCTCGAGGTGATATTGATCTACCATATGTATCAACCAAAGATCAACTTGCCGATATCTTCACGAAGCCACTTGATGAAGCAAGGTTTTGTTACTTGAGGAATGAACTAAATGTCGTAGATTCAAGGAGCTTGACTTGATTTTCTTGCACTCTCACCTATGTTTCAACTCATATTTGGTTTAGGTGTAGGCATGGATATAGGGGGAGTGCGGTCCTAATTGATTGGACCATCCCTCCCCCATTATGCCCAAAGCAATCAAAATCATTCCTCTTAATATCATTTAGTGATATGTGAGCTTAATGATGAGTTTTGGTAATGGACCCAAGATATATCTTCGTGGTGCCAAGCCGAGTATACTCAAATATGGTGGCCTAGGCCACCACCCTCTCTCATTCGAGAGGTTGATACTTACTCATGTTTGTCATTTGCTTGATTCTAGTCTCTTGGAGTTTTTCTGAATATTTTTGTGAATTCCTATGGCTCTTGTTGGTTCTTCACAGTTTGATGTCTCAACCCAAGCCCTATCCCTATCTTAAAAACTGTCTATCTCTCATATATGTCCCTAAAACACCTTTCCTGGAAATTTTGGTCGAGGAGGACCGGAGTCTCCGGTGTACATACACCGGAGACTCCGGTGTAGACCGGAGTCTCCGGTCCAGACGGTTTCTGTCACTTAAAGAGGGGAGGCGGGGTGAACTGGTACAGCAGTTCCTCATTCTTCACCCTGTCCCCTACCTCCAAACTCGTCGCCTCCTCTTCCAAAAATCCTCCCCGGAGGTCAACAAAGCCCCCGGGATCCGTCGTGCCACCGGCCAATCCTCCCTCCTCCTCCATTGGGCCATTCCCACCGGAGGAATTGATCCCATGGATAGATCTGGTACCTCCCCTCTACCTTTTTCTCCTAGGGTTCATCCCTAGATGTATTTTTGAGGGTTGGTGCTGATTTGTCCATTGGAATCACTTGATTGTGTGCACTTTGGTACTTTAGCCTTGTTGCATTGCCCGATCTGCTAGATTCACCCCCACGGGCATCTCCCCATCTCATGCCCGAGCCTCCCGACTGGAGATTCCGGACCCAGCTCAGGAGACTTCGGTCTAGGCCGGAGACTCCGGTCCACAGGACCGGAGCCTCCGGTCTGAGCCGGAGACTCCGGTATGAGGTGCAGAGACTCCGGTGTTGGGTGAATCAAAACAGACCAGAAATGCATCAAAGCTCTTATACTACATTCTTGGGGCATATATACTCATCTCCATGCTATCTCCCTCACTGCTATTCACAGGTGATGGTTCTAGTCGTCCTCGTCGTACCAAGGCCAAGTCTCGGAGGGGCAATCCTCGCTATGATGAAGCTCGGGGTAAATTCATCGTGCCTCCGTCCAACCGAAAACAACAGGCACATGATGTAGCTTACTTGAAGAGGGATCAGGAGAGGGCTAAACGGGAGGACCGTGCCAAGAAGGCCAAGTATGACAACCTTCAGTCCTTAGCCAAAATGTCTAAAGAGGAGTACCGTGAGCTGAGAAAGACAGATTTCTATGCACTGCCTCGTACCAGTGAGGACCCTCGTTACTGGAGGAAAGAACAGGCTATGTTCATGAAGGATGTGTATGGTGTACTCACCAAATCACTTGTCTGCCCTCAGAAGTGCATGAGTGTTGAGCAAATGCGCCTCAGCCCCTACTTCAATGATGCTTTGTGGATCTGTGAGAAGCTGGGACTGTATAAATTGATCGAGCTACGTGAAGACTACAATATCCACCTTGTACAGCAGTTCTATGCCACCGTTGTGTTTGGGTCTGATCTTGACAGGACCATGGTGTGGATGTCTAGTACTACTCGCTGCACAGCCACATTTCATGACTTTGCCAACGTCATCTTTGAGACCTTTCATGGAGTATCCACTCCCGTTGGACTGCGTATGCACTCTGCAGCTTTGGGTGAGAACAAGTTGAAGTTGGCACCTCTGTATGATGATGGTGTTGTGGGGGGGGGGTCCAAGGGACTCAAGACCCTCTACAACCTTATGTTGAGGATTTTCCGTCATACCATTGCCCCAAGTGCTGGGAATGATGATGCAATTAGGGGTGGGCTTGTCAACCTTCTGTACCACACTCACCGGACCTTCAATGCTGGACCTGAGGCAGATGCTGCACCTATTGATGTGATGGACTTTATTTTCGAGGAGATGTTCCATGCCATTATTTACAAGAAATCTCCTCCATATGCACCTTTGGTTATGAGGCTCATCAACTCCCAGGAGCATGATTCTCCATATGGCATACCACCACACCTCACTGAGCACACTCTGGTCACACTGCAGCAGAAGGGGCGTATGGGGCCTGATCCGAGGCGTCGCTATGGGGATGATGATGAGGAGATTGAGACTGAGAGGGTTCCCTCTCCACCTAGAGTTTGGAGGAAGAATGCCTCCAATGCCCCTATGCCTACTATGACTCGAGACTATGTGCATGAGCGGGTCAAGAAGGCCAGCTTTTGGGAGAGGACCCTTTGTTGCATGAATGTCGACATCCGCAAGCAGCAGCATGCATCCTACCAAAGCAACTGCCGCATTGATAAGCTCCTCAAAGAGATCAAGGAACAGGGTGCTGAGGAAGGTGAGGATGAATACAATGATGAGCATGGGGCTCAGCAGTCCATAGAGTCTAATCATACACTCTTATTTGGGGCATGGAATGCCCAACAGGATAGTCTGGTGGACTGGAAGACGTTTGCTAATGTCACCTCCGGGTTCGGGTACCAGGGTTCTTCCTCTTCTCGCCCTCACGGCAAAGGGCCTACTGTCCCTGACGAAGATGATGATGACTATGATCAGGATGATGATGAACAGGAGGAGGATGAGGATGCCAAGGATGACGATGTCTACTGAGCTGTTGGGGGCGCTAGTGTAGGTCTTTTCCCTTTTTCGGCGTTTCGATGCCAAAGGGGAAGAAGACATTCTCATCGGTTTGCATGGGCGTGGGATTTGGGATTTGCGACTATCTGCCTTTATTTGCATTTTATTTGCCATATTCGAACTTGAACTTTATGTGTGTTATTTGCTGTTCATGTGTGTGACTATGACTATGTGCTTGTGTGCACCATCTATTGTAACTTATGTGAGATTTATGTGTGCTACCGTTGATACTATCTATCTTGCATGATTTACTTAATTATCTTGTTGCATATAGTCAGGGGGAGTCCCACATATATATATATATATATATTTTATTCCATGCAAATCATTTGTTGTCATCGAACACCAGAAAGGGGGAGATTGAAAGGGCATTTATCTATACTATTAAAAAGATTGGAGACGTTTGTCACCCAGCCAGATTTTCCGTCTGCCCGGATTTGACCGTTTTGCCCTTAGTAAATATTACATTCCCTGCCACCGCAAAGTCAAAAACTGCACGCCTCCTTCGCCTGTAACCCTGCTCGCTCCAGCCATGATCTGCCGGGCCCCCTCCCCCGCTCCTCCGCCTCACATATCGCTCCCATGACAGTGCTCTACCCCGACGCCTCCCTGCCCTGACTCCGGCCGCTGCCAGCGCCTGCCGCGCGGAGCTTCACCACTGCCCCACTCGCCTCCCATCTCGCTCCCGTGTCCTCCAACATCACCCCCTCGAATCCCGATCTACGGTTTGCCCCGGCGTAGGCACAGACAAGCGCGGCCAGGCTCTGTGGCCGGTTCCCTGACCCCGCTGCTCGGAGCTCCACCAGGTCGCGCACCTCCGCTGCGTGGAGCTCGATGGAGGGGAGGGGAGGCGGAGTGGTGAGGTGGCCCTACCACGACCCTCTCGATTCCACAGAGAAGCACCGCTCGGCTCCGCCCACGAGAGAGGAGCAGCAGCCAGTGCGGTAGGCCCAGGAGGATGTCCGCTAATGGACGTCCATGCCGACCGCGTCGATGAGGAATAAGCCTGGTGGGGAGGCTATGGGCTACGTGGGTGACGCGTGGCGTGAAGGCGATACCATCCCCTGCGCTGCTCATCCTGGGACAGTGGTGCCCATGGTCTGGTTCTCGCAGTGGTGTGGACGTCTAGGCGCGTCGGGAAGGGAAGAACCACGCAGCGGCATCGAGGAACGGAATGAGGCAGCCGAGGTGGACGGCCACGCCGGACCACGCGGCGGCGTCGAGGAATGGAAGGAGGCGGCATCACCTTTTATCTAAGTAGGAGCGGGCGGGAGTCTCGGAGCGGGCGGCCGTATTGGCTCAACCACGCGCGTGTGCTGCTGCACTCTTGTGCACGCACGTTGGAGCGCGAGGAGAGGACATGGACGGTGTCGATCTCGAAGACGCCGTGCGGGACGGCCGAGCATAGGCGTCGTCGAGCACGCGCGTGCGAGGTGGGCATTGAGGACGGGAGCGAGCAGACGGCTCGGGTGCTGCAACACATGGCAGCAGGGCGAGGGTCGATGGAGCCCCCGACTAGCGGCACAGGGAGCAGAGGCGGTGCACGGCATCGGCAGCGACGTGTGACCCTGCAGGCGAGCAGAGGCAAGGAGGCGAGATGGCATGAGGAGGCCAGGGTGAGCAGAGGACTCCTGCAGGAAGTGCTGGTGCCCAGCACCGCGTGGCTGGGCGAGGAGGAGAACGCGCGAGCAAAGGCAGCGGCCGGCGACGGGGTGCTTGCGAGGGCGGCGCTGCGCTTGGGACAGAGAGAAAGGGAGACGGGGGTTGGTGGCTATTGATGGGATCGATCGAGTGTAGGTGACGTTGTGTGCATGCGTTCGTTGTGTCGCCAGGGGCTGTGTCAAGTGTCGTTGTGTGCATCTAGCGCGTGCGTGTGAGACGTGTGTCAATGTGTGTGCGGTGCGTGCCACGTGTATGTGTGTTGGATTAGGCTTAGACGTGTGGGACTCGGGTGGTACGTGGTATGGCCGGTTGGACTGGCTAAAAAAACATTTTTGTTTGATTAAATTTCAAAATAAATTTGTATAATAAAATAGACAGAAACAAATAGGGTTTCTAATATTACCTGTTTCTTTTAATATATTTTTTATCAACATTCTTCTTAAGACGGAGAAAGTATATACTTCTTAAAAACAAAAATTAGATATTATTCTTTTAAGATCGGAGGGAGTATATACTTTGATAGCTGCTGCACTAATGCATCTTTTAAATCTCAACAAAACAGGGTTTGGTCGTTAAATATTGATACTTGACGAGGAAATTAACCATTTCTGTGATGGGATTAGAAAGATCCTAATCTAAACGTTTCTTTCTATTTTACAAACTCTGCATGTTTTTCATTCATAATCCATAGCAAGATGAAGTGCTTAAATACGATGTCATCATCTATACATGTATACGATTTATTTTCAGCGTAAAATGTGTGTAGAATCCTAAGTAAATGCATGTACATTGTTACTCTTAATTTTGAAGAAAAAAAGTATGCTTTAAGATGCGAAATACATGAATATGTGTATGTTTTTTATTTAAATGTGAGACATGTGTGATAACAGAAAAAAATAAGAAGTTGTAGCAACGCACGAGTATTCAGCTAGTTGTCATAATCACTTTTGGTGTTCGTTAACAGCATGTAGATCATTTTACAGTTTGTCATTGTCCACAGGTTGGTATTATGATAAATTAAAAGCCCACTCTTGGGAAAAGACCACACTCTTGTGTCATAGTTCTGGAAACTCCAGACCGGAGTCTCCGGTCTGCCAAGACCGGAGTCTCCGGTGTGGTCCGGAGTTTCCGGATCTGTCTCCGGTGGTGACTTTAGGATCTGGGCTAGGACATTCTGTATGAGGATACTCCGGAGTCTCCGGTGTTGATAGACCGGAGTCTCCCGAGTAGTTGGGTCATGGAAGTGCTGGGTCATTCAGATGGGCGGTCCGGAGGCTGATCCGGAGATTGGCCGGAATCTCCGGTGTTGACCGGAGTCTCCGGTCTGACTTTTCTCCAACGGTCAGAAAACGGTTCGTGGAGGGGGCTGTCTATAAAAGGGGACCCTTATCTTCTTCCTCCAGCAGCTCGATCTACTCAAGAACACCAACCCCATTAGAGCCACCAAATCTACAAGATCTCTTCATCCAACCATCCAAAGTCATTGATCTTTAGAGAATCGAAGGAGGAGGCCTTGATCTACATCTTCACCAAGAGAGATCTTCATTTCTCCCTCATTCACTTGAGGGCCCCCAAGCTCTAATGTTTCATTGGAAACCCTAACTTTGATTTGGTTCTTACAATCTTGTCTTTGATTTGTCTTGACAGCTTGCTTGTATTTGGGAGCCTCCAATTAAGTTGTGGATGTGTGCCCCGAACTTGTTATAAAGGTGCCGGCTTCCACCTCGAAGGTTGCCGATATAGTGGAAGGTGGATCGAGCCCGTTGGGGTGACGTTCATCGGAGAACAAGGGAGGCCTCTCGTGGCGTTGGTGGTTTGAAACCACCCCCTCTCCAAACATAGACGTACTTCCCCTCAAAAGGAAGGAACTACAGGAAATAAATCCTTGTGTCTCCGCGTCCACTCCTTTGGTTACTTCTATCCTTTATCGCACTTTACTTACTTGTTCTTGCTTAGTGTTGTGATAATCATTGCTTGGTTGACATATAGGTAAATTCACCATAGTTGCATAATCTAGAGAATTTACCTTTCTTGTCAAGCCCTAATTTGAAAAAGAAGAAAATTTGAAGTAGCACCTATTCACCCCCTCCTCTAGTTGCCCATACGATCCTTTCATCCGGCCTCTCCAGAGGTGCCCATCTTAACCTTGGTGCCTTGGGGGTTACCTCTTGCACCTCGGGCGCTTTAGCTGCAGAAGGACCTGCTGCTGCCGGCTTCGCGGCTACCGGCTTAACCACTGCCTGGTCTGCTGTCGTTGGGTCCTTACTTGGTCCGGCGCCTACTCCTGCTGCAGGCGCTGGCGCTAGCATCATCACCTCAACACTGCGTGCGGGGCGAGTGTTACGCTGACCGCTAGCAGCGCTGAGGGGAGGGTCTCCCGCGAGGAAGACTCGGCGCGAGTAGACGCAAGACGTGTCGATGCCGATGTAGATATTGTGAGCGCCCAAGTTGATGAAGATGCCATTGCGCGGGGGCGGCCTCGCTCCGAAGCTTCCAGTGTTGTCGCTGACGTAGTCCCAGATGTCGAATCTCTGGACTAAGCCAGAGACGACGCGTTCGCCTGTGTTGATGAAGTTTCCCGTCCGGATCTTGACTCCAGCTAGCACCGCTGCTGGCCCCACGGTGGGCGCCAACTTTCGTGGTGGTGGCACGACAGATGCCATGGGTAGGCTTAAGTTGGGGGCCAATTGATGCTAGTGGGATCCAGGGAGGGAAGATGTAGTGGTTTCTACACACAGAATGCTAGACCTCAATCTTTATTCAACACTAATGGAGCTACACTTGCTCCTCGAGCTGTATGAGCGAGAGGAAGAAGATACAACTATTGCCTGGTGAAGAAAATGAATCGATCCCCTCTTTAGGACGCCCAGCCCCTCCGTATAAAGGAGAGGCTTGGTTCCTCCTAGGGCTGACATGGACAAGCATATTCGTGGAATAAGCTTGTCCCAAAGTGGTAACTCGGCGGGCCTCTTTCCGTGTCCCCCTCCTATCGATGTCAAAGACACAGATTCCACCACATGTGAGCCTCGGGCTTGAGGACTGTCACCTCTGTGACCTTCTTCTGCTCCTTTGCCACTCTGCTTCTTGTCTGTAGCGCTTGGCACTATGCAAATTCCTGAGGAGAGACAATGGCTGATGTTGACTTTGGTACTTGCCTTCTCCTTCTTGGGGAAGCTTCCCTTGACTCGGCCTCGCCTCACGTGACTCGGCTTGACCTTCACCTGCACTTAAGTTACGTAACAGCGGTACGCCGACATAACCCATATGTCGGTCGGGTCAGGTCTTAACTACCTGACTCGGAACAGGTCGGACCTTATTCGGCAGACCTCTACATGACTTCGTCGGATCATGCCATGATCCGGCTCTGAACATGAAGGCTCCTTTCTTTTCTTACTTATCTTGACCCTACCTAGGGTCATCCCCACAACAGGAGATCACTGAGATCTGTGGGCGGGAATGTGCTTTGTTCATGTGCATCTTATGCCAATTTGACTCTTAATCCGTACTCAAATTTGTGTTTTCCGCTTCCACTTGATACTTTGATGGTTGATGTATGAGTATGTATCCTAAACTATTATATCTATCTAGGTTTTTGGATATTGCCGTATGGCGTTGCAATATTTCTATTTCTTTTAGATGTCGTGGTGACGTGGCTCAGTCAATTGCAGAGCTTCATTGGGAGACCCCAAGAGGAAGGTATGATGAGCACAACAGCAAGTTTTCCCTCAGTTATGAAACCAAGGTTATCGAACCAGTAGGAGCAAGGAAACAACTCCAAGGTGTTTCTAATAACTTGGAATCCTGCACAACACAAACTCAAGGCTTTGCCCCAACTTACAGTGAGGTTGTCAATCTCATTGGTTTGCTGAAAACAAAGGATTAAACGTATAGTGTGGAAGGTAATGGTTGCTTGCAGAAAGTAAACGGTAACAGTAGATGATGTAACAATGGTAAAGATTGGACCGGGGTCCACAGTTCACTAGAGGTGTTATCCTTAAGATAAATAACATGCTGGGTGAACAAATTACAGTGGGGCAATTGACATGACTAAGCAAGGCATATCAATGCAAATACTATCATGTTTCCTATGAGATTTGATTAGGCATTACAAAAATATACATAGACCGTCATCCAACTGCATCTATGACTAATAATCCACCTCTAGGTTATCATCCGAACCGCCTCCAGTATTAAGTTGCAAGCAATGGGTAATTGCATTAAGCAATAAAGTAAACAATACAATTGTTCCATGAACAAAAGATTGTTGTTTTATCCCTAGTAGCAACAACAAATCTACAACCTTAGAGATTTCTATCACTTTCCCAGATTACTAGAGGCATGTACCCACTATCGAGCATAAATAATCCCTCTTGGAGTCACAAGCATCTACTTGGCCAAGATAGCTACTAGCAACGAAGAGCATGCAAGATCACAAACAACACAGACATGATAGAATCAATAATCAATAAGACATGATAGAATCAATAATAAATGATAGTATCTCAATATCCATCGGATCCCCGCAAACACAACATGTATAATTACAAATAGATGATCTTGATCATGAATGAAGCTCACAAGATCTAAACATGATAGCACAAAGGGGGAGAAACAACCATCTAGCTAATATATGGACCCATAGTCCAAGGGTGAACTACTCACGCACCATACTGGAGGCTGGCATGGTGATGAAGAAGGCCTCCGGGATGATGGTGGCGGCGGCTATAGACTGTTTCATGGAGATATGATCAGATACTTAGGGTTTTGGCATCGGGGGGCTTTTATAGGCGAAGAGGAGAGGCAGGAGGGCAGCTAGGGGACCCACACCCTGCCCTGGCACGGCCTAGGGTGGGCCTGCACCTTGGGGGGATATGGCGCCCCTCCGGCTGCCCTTCGGTCTCTATGTTCATTCCGGTAAAATATTGACTTTGGCTTTTGTCCCGTCCAATTCCGAGAATATTTCCTTACTAGCTTTTCTGAAACCAAAAATAGCAGAAAACAAGCAACTGGCACTATGTCATCTTGTTAATAGGTTAGTCCCAGAAAATGTATAAAAATACCTCAAAGTGTAGACAAAGCATAGCAAAGTTGATACTAAACAAGCATGGAACATCAAAAAATATAGATACGTTTACGACGTATCAAGCATCCCCAAGCTTAACTCCTACTCGTCCTCGAGTAGGTAAGTGATAAAAAGAATAATTTTTGAGGTGACATGCACCATCACAATCTTGATGAAACCATTTGCAAAGCATGAAAGCTGGGATCAAAGTACTATAAACATGAGCACGAAATATGAAGTTCTAACAATAAGACATAGCGACTATGTTGCAACATGCAAGTATACAAACAAAGATCATGAATAATAATGCATTGAAAGACATTTGTTTGTTTCACATATAGAAAACATAGCATTGTGGTATTCAGCTTGTCCCTCATGGAGTAGCAAAACATAAATGCATAACAACCCTTCAAAGTTCATAAGGGTGACTAGATACAAATAGTTCAAGAACAAGCAATATCAACATTATGAATCAATCAATAAGTTTTGGGACAATGCACATAGAACTAAGAATGACAACTATGCTCTCTTAATTGGTGCATAAAGAAACAAGGTGGAGACTCAATATAAAAGTAGGAAGAAAGGGCCTTCACAGGGAAGCAGGGATTTCAAGTTTCATAAAGAGGTTCCAAAAATGATGGTACTTGTTAGCTTTCAGCTCTCATTGCCCCTATCATAAGCATCTTTAAGTGGTTAAGGTTAAAGTGAACAAATTATGGAGTATATGCTTGACAAATCATAAGTTGGCAATCTCATGTCCCTTGAGTACGAGGGCCATTCCTCATGATACTCAACTTTAGTCACCGGTAAGTTCTTGTCATTGTAAGTATATGTGTATCATAGAGAACCGCCAACGGGGTACCCCTTGCCCCATAACACCGGAGCTATCCCATATAAAAATTACAAGGCAACAGACAGTGAGCATCTCAGCAATCCTTTTATTTACCATGAGCATGGTGCATATATTTTTTCTTCTCTTTTTCTCTCTTTTTTTATATTTTTTTCTACGGATGCTTCATGGATTGCTAGCTATGGTGATGCTGCAAGTTTCCACCATGATTAGGCATGGCTTAGGCTAGCGGCCTAGGTGTTTTTGTAACACATATACATAACTCCATGGACTTACAAGCTCCCCTCTTATTTCACACTGCCGACATCCATAAACAAAAGAGCATGATATCAACCGGGTAGATATTTACACGTGTTAAAAGCGTTCCCCGTGACAACACGGTTCTGCTAATTCCCAACTTATAAGTGCAAGCATATACAACATAGATGACACAATGGTTCAAGTTTATTAGGGGCAAGAAAAATAAAGTGTGCCATCAAGTTTGTGAGAGCTTTAATCACTAATTTTCTCATAACAAGTTTAATTTGGAAGATAGATAAAACAAGAATATACTTGGAATGGTGTAACACACCATGCCTAGGAATTTATAGTGGACTCTTTGGAATAACTTGGTTTCTTGGAAGTTGGATGCATGAGTAGAGCTTACTCAATACAAGTGGAGGATAGCAAAATACTAGGAGCGACCAACTAAGAGAGTAATAAAGGACATAATCATGCAGAGCGACAAAACATTATCAATCAAAGCATAAAGTGGTACCACAAGTCAAAAACTAAATGATCATACAGGCTAAGGTGATTGGTTCATAGTCATAACATGGTGTGAGAATGTGCCAAGTCAACCCAAACAAAGCATCAAAGGAGAATACCACAATATTATGCTTTTGTATGCTAAAACAACGCATGATTATTTCAAGGCACATTAAGCAATCTCAATTGTTTGGAACAAGTCATGCTACAACAATAATCACTAAGCATAAGGTAAAAACAACATCTAGCATGACATAATAAAGTCTAAACCATAGTCAAAACAAGCTCTCTTTTGTACCACTTAAGCATGAAACTTTCTACTCTTTTCCAACTCCAATCAACTTATTTGAAACAACACAGCGAAAGCGGGGGTCCAACTACTTTATTCAAGAAAACTGAGCAAATGAAAATCAAAAACGAAAACTAAGACGCTCCAAGAACAACACAACAGTGCATTAAACAATAAAAGCGAAGTGTCTAGAAAGAGACCTGAGATTTTTATTGATGAAGAAGGGGATGCCTTGGGCATCCCCAAGCTTTGACGCTTGTACCTCTTGAATATTTCTTGGGGTGACACAAGATGCATCCCCAATCTTAAGCTTTTGTCCATTCTTCATCTCATCACATCATTCTTCCCCTACACTTGAAAATTTCCTTCATACAAAACTTCAATCTTCATTAGCAACATTAGTGCATTCAAGATAACAAACCTTTGGGTTTAGTTTCAACATAGAAAAACTTTCATTAAAAAAAGATACTGTAGCAATTCCTTTAAAAAGCTCAAGTGATCAAGAAGAACTCAAAAAGAAACCGATAAAGAGGCAAATGCAAATAATGGCAGAAATCTGTCAAAACAGACCAGCAGGTTGATACGTCAGAAACATATCTATAATTTTTGATGTTCCATGCTTGTTTATTATCAACTTTTCTTTGATTTGTCTACACTTTTAGGTGTTTTTATATGTTTTCTGGTACTAAGCTATTAACAAGATGCCATAGTGCTAGTTTTCTTATGTTTTTGGTTCTAGAAAGGCAGAAAATCAATATTCTCGAAATTGGACGGGACAAAAGCCAAACTCAATATTTTACAGTGGGGAACACGGGGCCAAAATACGAGACGGAGGAGAGCCACCAGGGGGCCACACCCCCTGGCTGCACGGCCAAGGTGGGCCCGTGCCTAGGGGGTGCGAACGCCCTAGCGACCCCCCTGCCTTGCCTCTTGCCTATAAAGACCCCCCAATGCCTAAACCCTAAGTACCCGATCAATATTCCACGAAACCGTTTGCAGCCGCCGCCACCATCGTCCCTAGATCGGGGGAGATCTGAAGCTCTTCCCGGCACACTGCAGGAGGGGAGATCACCCCGGAGGCCTTCTTCTTCTTAATCATGCCTGCCTCCGGTATGAAGCGTGAGTAGTTCCACCTTGGACTACGGGTCCATGTAGTAGCTAGATGGTTGTATCTCTTTCTTTGTGCTTTCATGTCTAGATCCTGTGAGCTCCGTTCATGATCAAGATCTCATATATTTGTAATCATGCATGTTGTGTTTGCAGGGATCCGATGGATATTGAGATTACTATGTCAGATTGATTAATGGTTTTGTCTTATTGATTCTATCATGTTTGTGTTGTTTGTGATCTTGCATGCTCTCCGTTGTTAGTAGATATCTTGGCCAAGTAGTTTCTAGTGAATCCAAGAGGGGGTATTTATGCTCGATATTGGGTTCATGCCTCTATTTAATCTAAGGGAAGTGAAAGAAATATTTAAGGTTGTAGATGTGTTGTTGCCACTAGGGAGAAAACAACGGTCTCTTGTTCATGGAACAAGTGGATTGTTTACCTTACACACTTTTTTTAAAGCAGTTGTCTGTTGCTTGCAACTTAATACTGGAGGGGGTTCGGATGATAACCCAAATGTGGACTTCTAGTCATAGATGCAGTTGGATGGCGGTCTATGTATCTTGTTGTATTGCCCAATCAAATCTCATAGGATCATGATGTCTAGTATTGCATTGTTATGCCTTGCTCAGTCCTATCAGTTGCCCTGCTGTAATTTGTTTACCCAACATGCCATGTTTGTTTATCTAAGGAGAACACCTCCAGTGAACTATGGACCCCGGTCCAATCTTTACCATTGATACATCTTTCACTGTTACTGTTTACTTCCTTCAACCCACCATCATCTTCCACACCATACAGTTAATCCTTTGTTACAACAACCAGTGAGATTGACAACCTCACTATTCGTTGGGGCAAAGTCTTGAGTTTGTGTTGTGCAGGTTTCGAAGTTGCTTGCCACACCTTTGACATGTTTCCTTCCTCCTACTGGTTCGATAACCTCGGTTTCTTACTGAGGGAAAACTTGTTGATGTTCTCTTCACACCTTGCTCTTGGGGTTTCCCAACAAAGCGCTCCCACGTCGATAGAGCGCCAACAAGCTTTTCTGGCGCTGTTGCCGGGGAGGCTAAGGACGTCTTCACAAGGGGAGTCCTCCACAACCTTTATATTTACTTTATTTTTGTTTTGCTCAGTTTCTTTTGCTTGGTCTTGTTTGCCTCTTTTTATCAAAAAACTCCAAAAGAAATTAGTTTAGTTTGGTTTGCTTTCCCTTATAAAAACACAAAAAAGTTAGTTCCCGCTCTAGTTGCTACTATGTCTGGTTTTGGTCCAATCCCTTTGTCATCTATGGAAAGTATCTTTACTTTCAAGCAAGGAAGTGGAGAGAGTTTCAAAGAAGATTGGTCTAGAATTTCTGCTTTACAAAGGGAAACTGAGCCTAAGATGAGTCTTAGCTTGGTTATTAATAGTTTTTACCACGGTATTGCTCTTTGTTATAGATATTCTTTGGATGTTGTGGCTGAGAAAGATATTTTTCGTTGTACTGAGGATGAAGCTTTAGATGTTATAAAGAGGTTGATTATAATTTATAATATGCCTGGCAAGTCTGATTCTTCTTTTATAGACATTTATGCTAGGTTGAACACTCTTGAGTCAAGTACTGCTGCTTTGAACAGTTGATATCACACACTTAGAGAGCACCATGGTTATGTTCCAATAAATTCTGAGCCTTCAAAGTGGTTTCCTACAATAAAAGTTTCTATAAATAGTGCAACTTTTGATGCTCGCTGTGATATCATGTCTGAATTTTGTCTTATGCCTAAGGATATCTATGAGTCTTTGGGGACTTTCCAAAGGAGGAGAAGAAATATCTCTTACCAATAATACAACTTTATTACCCATTGGAATAGATGAAGGTGTGTTTACAAAAAGTCTAAGGGAAAATGGTGTCTACTGATTATCTTGTTATTGAATGTGTAGGAAAAAGGACATATTACACTCGGAAGATCCCTGTTGAAACATCTTGGAGCAATAATAGATGTGGGAAAAGGCATTATGCATTTTTATCCTCCAGTAAGCAATCATATATTACCTAAAGAGAAGAAGAAAGGTAAGAAAGGTAGGAGCAAGATAGTTGATGTTAATGCTTCTTCATATGAAAATACTTGATTCTTGCTTCTTGTGCCTAACTTAAAGGCGTTAAAGAAAAGTACTTTTTGGGAGATAACCCAAGATTTTTCTTGAGTCTTGGAAGTTATTACTTCAGTAATTACCTCTCCTTATCCTTTTTTGTTTGCTTTTTGTGCCAAGAATGACCTCTAATGAGAGGGAAGTAACATTTGGGGAGTTGCTGTCCCAAAACAGATTTTTGTGATTCACCATAAAAATTCGTGAGGAATATCTGTGAGTCGGATTGAGCTGATTTTTTACGAATTAATCACCTAGTATGTGAGATAACTTTCGTTAGTTCAACACTTTTTTATTTGAGCGACAGAAGGTCTTCAAAAAAATCGGTTTCTACCTGCTGGTCTGTTTTGACAGATTTCTGCCATTATTTGCATTTGCTTCTTATTGATTCCTTTTTGGGTTCTTTTTGGGAAATTGAGCTTTTTGAGGGAATTGTTACAGTAGCTTGTGTTTTTAGTGAAAGTTTTTCTGTTCTAAAGCTAATACCAAAGGTCTATTATCTTTTGAATACACTAATGTTGCTAATGAAGATTGTGTGAAGTTTTGTATGAAGGAAAATTTTCAGGTGTAGAGAAAGAATGATGTAATGAGATGAAGAATGGACAAAAGCTCAAGCTTGGGGATGCCACCCCGTGTCACCCTAAGAAATATTTAAGAGTTACAAGCATTAAAGCTCGAGGATGCCCAAGGCATCCCCTTCTTCATCAATAAAAAGCTCAGGTCTTTCTAGACACTTTGTTTTTATTGTTTCATGCACAGTTGTGTTGTTATTGGAGAGTCTTAGTTTTCATTTGGTTTGCTTAGTTTGATTAGATTTCTTGAATAAAGTAGTTTGGACCCCCGTTCTCACTTTGTTGTTTCAAATAAGTTGATTGGTGTTGGAAAGGAGTAGAAAGTTCTTGCTTGAAATAGTGCAAAAGGAGCTTGCTTTGACTATGACTTAGACTTTAGCATGTCATGCTAGGTGTTTTTTACCTTATGCTTAGTGATTATTTCTGTAGTATGTCTTGTTCCAAACAATTGGTATTGCTTAGTGTGCCTTGAAAAAATCATGCGTTGTTTTAGCATACAAAAGCATAGTATTGTAGTATTCTGCTTTGATGTTTTGTTTGGGTTGACTTGGCACATGCTCACACCATGTTATGACTATGAACAAGTCACCATAGACTCAATGATTATTTAGTCCTTGACTTGTAGTACCACTTTATGCTTTAAATAGTAATGTTTTGTCGCTCTGCATGATTATGACCATTATTGCTCTCTTAGTTGGTTGCTCCCAGCTTTTTGCTAGCCTCCACTTGTATGAGTAAGCTCATGCATCCAACTCCCAACAAACCAAGTTATTCCAAAGTGTCCACTATAAATTCCTATGCATGGTGTGTTACACCATTTCAAGTATATTCTTGTTTTCATCTATCTTCCAATTTAAAAGTATTTTGTTATGTGAAAACTTAGTGATTAAAGCTCTCACAAACTTGATGGCACACTTTATTTTTCTTGCCCCTAATAAACTTGAACCATTGTGTCATCTGTGTTGTATATGATTGCACTTATACGTTGGAATTAGCAGAATCGTGCTATCACGGGGAACGCTTTCAACATTGCACTTGTACTTTGTACATAGTTGATATCATGCTCTTTTGTCTATGAATGTCGTCGGTGTGAAATGAAAGGGGAGCTTGTAAGTCCATGGAGTTATGTATGTGTGTTAGAGAAACGCCCAGGCCGCTAGCCTAAGCCATGCCTAATCATGGTGGAAACTTTCAGCATCACCATAGTGAGCAATCAATGAAGCATTCTTCTTATATAAAAAAGAGAGACATATTGAGAAAAGAGGAAAGAGAGAAAAAACACCATATTCCCATGGTAAATAAGAAGATTGCTGAGATGCTTATTGTCTGCTTGCCTTGTCATTTTGGTTATGGGATAGCTCCTATACCATGTGCAAGGGGTATCCCGTTGGCGGTTCTCTATGATACACATGTGCTTACTATGACAAGAACTTACATGTGACTAAAGTTGAGTAGCATGAGGAGCGGACCTCGTATTCAAGGGACATGAGATTGCCAACTTATACTTTGTCAAGCATATAGTCCATAGTTTGTTCACTTTAACCTTAATCACTTCAAGATGCTTATGATAGGGGCAATGAGGGTTGAAAGCTAACTAGTACTATAATTTTTGGAAGCTCTTTTGAAACTTGAAATCCCTGCTTCCCTATATGAAGGGCCTTTCTTCCACTATGATATTGAGTCACCTTATACCTTTAGGCACCAGTTAAGAGAGCATAGTTTCCATTCTTAGTTCTATGTGCATTTTCCCAAAACTTATTGATTGATGCATATTTTTGATATTGCTTGTTCTTGTGCTATTTGTATCTAGTCACTCTTATGAACTTTGAAGGTGTCCTATGCATCTATTTGCTATTCCATGAGGGACAAGCTGAATGCCACTATGCCATCTTTTCTGTATATGTGAAAGAGACAAACGTTTTTCAATGCATGTTATTCATGACCTTTGTTTGTAGCCTTTCATGTTGCATGCATAGTTACTTTGTCTTAGTGTTAGAACGTCATGTTTAGAGTTCTTTGTTCCCATCTTTCAATGCTTGCAAATGGTTTGATCTTAGTTTTGATGGTGCATGCCACCTCAAAAATTATTCTTTTATCACTTACCTACTCGAGGACGAGCAGGAGTTAAGCTTGGAGATGCTTGATACGTCGGAAACATATCTATAATTTTTGATGTTCAATGCTTGTTTAGTATCAACTTTGCTTTGCGTTTTCTACACTTTGAGGTGTTTTTATATGTTTTTTGGTACTAACCTATTAACAAGATGCCACAATGCCAGTTGCCTGTTTTCTTCTGTTTTTTGTTCCAGAAAGGCAGAAAATCAATATCCCCGGAATTGGACGGGACAAAAGCCAAAGTCAATATCTTACCATTGGGAACACAGAGACAGAATACGAGACGGAGGAGAGCCACCAGGGAGCAACACCCCCTAGCCACGCGGCCAAGGTGGGCCCGCTCCTGGGGAGGGTGCGGCCGCCCTGGCGACCCCCCGCCTCGCCTCTTCGCCTATAAAGACCCCCCCGATGCCTAAACCCTAAGTACCCTATCAATATTCCATGAAAACGCCTGTATCCGTCACCACCATCGTCCCTAGATCGGGGGATCTGAAGCTCTTCCCGACACACTGCCGGAGGGGAGATCATCCAAGATCGGGGAGATGATCTCTCCCCTCCGGCAGAGTGCCGGGAAGAGCTTCAGATCCCCCCGATCTAGGGACCATGGTGGCGGTGGCTACGGACTGTTTCGTGGAGATCTGATCAGGTACTTAGGGTTTTGCCATCAGGGTGACTTTATAGGCGAAGGGGCGAGGCAGGAGGGCGGCCAGGGGGCCCACACCCTTCCTAGGCGCGGCCTAGGGTGGGCCCGCGCGTGGGGGGTGGCCACCCCGTGCCTCCCCTCCGGTCGCCCTTTGGTCTCTGTGTTCTCCTCGGTGAAATTTTGACTTTGGCTTTTGTCCCATCCAATTCCAAGAATATTTCTTTACTAGCTTTTTTGAAACCAAAAACAACAGAAAATAGGCAACTGGCTCTATGGCATTTTGTTAATAGGTTAGTCCTAGAAAATGTATAAAAATACCTCAAAGTGTAGACAAAGCATAGCAAAGTATATGCTAAACAAGCATGGAACATGAAAAATTATAGATACATTTACGACGTATCAAGCATCCGCAAGCTTAATTCCTGCTCGTCCTCGAGTAGGTAAGTGATAAAAAGAATAAGGTGACAAGCACCATCACAATCAAGATCAAACCATTTGCAAGCATTGAAAGCTGGGATCAAAGTACTCTAAACATGAGCATGAAAGATGAAGTTCTAACAATAAGACATAGTAACTATGCTACAATATAAAAGGATACAAACAAAGATTCATGAATAACAATGCATTGAAAGACGTTTGTTTGTTTCACATATATAAAATGTAGCATATGGCATTCAGCTTGTCCCTCATGGAGTAGCAAAACATAAATGCATAGGACACCTTCAAAGTTCATAAGGGTGACTAGATACAAATAGTTCAAGGACAAGCAATATCAACAAAATGAATCAATCAATAAGTTTTGGGACAATGCACATAGAACTAAGAATGACAACTATGCTCTCTTAACTGGTGCCTAAGGATAGAAGGTGGAGACTCAATATAAAAGTGGAAGAAAGGCCCTTCAAAGTGGATGCGGGGATTTCAAGTTTCATAAAGAGCTTCCAAAAATTATGGTACTTGTTAGCTTTCAGCTCTCATTGCCCCTATCATAAGCATCTTGAAGTGGTTAAGGTTAAAGTGAACAAAGTATGGAGTATATGCTTGACAAATAATTAGTTGGCAATCTCATGTCCCTTGAGTACGAGGGTTGTTCCTCATGCTACTCAACTTTAGTCACTGGTAAGTTCTTATAATTGTAAGTATATGTGTATCATAGAAAACCGCAGCGGGATACACCTTGCCCCATGACACAGGACCTATCCCATATGAAAATGACAAGACAAGCAGACAATGAGCATATTAGCAATCTTCTTATTTACCATGGGAAAATGGTGTTTTTCTCTCTCTTTCCTCTTTTCTCATCTTTTTTTCTTTTTCTAAATCTCTTTTTTCTATCTCTCTTTTTTTATAAGAAGAATGCTTCATAGATTGCTCACTATGGTGATGCTGCAAGTTTCCACCATGATTAGGAATGGCTTAGGCTAGCGGCCCAGGCGTTTCTCTAACACACATACCTAACTCCATGGACTTACAAGCTCCCCTTTTATTTCACACCGACGACATCCGCAAACAAAAGATCTTGATATCAACTGGGTAATATGTGCATTGTCCCAAAACTTATTGATTGATTCATATTGTTGATATTTGTCACATCCCAAAATTTTCCAAATTTTGAAATGTGAAAAAAATAAACAAACAAAAGAAATAAATGTTGAAATTTAGAGTGAAAAGAATTTTTTGCTTCCAAATGGAAACATCAAAACCCTACTTGAACAAAATTTGAATGAAAATGCAACAAACAGAATTTTCAAACAAGTCAAATGCATCCCTGCATGGAATGTATCTTGAATTTAAAGCACTTGCAAAAGTTAAACCAAAACCCTAAACTCTAATGAAAGAAATCATCTTCAAGACCACTCTAAGACTATGGCTTGTTCCATATAAAAACTTAGCAACAAATATTTATAAATGATCAAAAATGGTAAACAAAAATATTTAAAAACCATGGGAATTGATTTCATTCAATTTGGAGCCATGGATAAAAACTTATGATTTTAACAAGATAAAAGGAAATAATTCCCAAGGCTAATAAAGCTCCTAACAAAAATCAACACTAAATTGTGAACTTTGTAATCCTAAAAGGATTTGAAAAGGTAAATAAATATTAAATAAAATTATACAAATTGGAATCTCCAATTTTGGAACTATAAATAAAAAGATTAGGATTGTATAAGATAAAGAAAGAATTAAATAAATAAGAAATATTTAAAAGACAATTTAAACCTTGGCCAAATCCATAAGCAAATGGAATAAAAGTAATTCAAATAAAATAAAATAAAATAAAAGAATAAAGGTTTATTTAAATAAAATTATATGGGTTTATGAACCATATTCAATTTTATTCAATAAAGACAAAATGCCACACTTAAATGGATATTAAATCACAAGAAAATATTTGGAATATGCCAAAGTGGACTAATTAAATCAACACATATTTTGATTAAAATCTACTGAAAAGATTTGAATTCAAATTATTTTTTAAAACAATTTATTCAAATAAAAACAGAAAATAGAAACAGAAAAAGGAAAAGAAATAAGAAGAAAAAAATAGAAAATAAACCTGCCCAACTAGGCCCAGCAAGCCCCAGGCCAGCACACAGCCCACCAGGGCCACTCTCCCTCTCTCCACCGTAGATCTTTCTCACCGCGGCCTCCACCCACCCCCTCACTGACTCCCTGGACGCACCTCCACCTCAGCATCGTCTTCAACGTCACGCTGACCTCGCCCCTCTCTTCCTCTGCCGTTTTTGGTTCGATTCAATTTGATTAATTGCGTGAGTAATCTACTCCCGTGACCATGCTTGCTTAAACACCTCCCCCTCCTCTCCATTTCCCCCCACTTCCCTGCACCAATGAGCCCCTAGGCTGCTCGAATTTCTCCTCATGCCGCCACTGTCTCCGACGAGCTCCGGCACCGATTCTGGTGATCTCTGACCGCCCCTGCCTCCCGGTTCACACAGGCATGCTTGCCATCGTTGTGCGCATCTGCTGGCATTTTCCGTGTGCTCACGCATGCCCCAGACGCTCGGCAACAACCTCCCCTGCAAGACACCAACGACGGCTGCGACTCCGACGAGTTTTCCCGGTGAGCCCCGTGCGCACCTCGTCCTCTAGCTCATACTATCTTGTTCGCCTTTGTCTTGTGAGTCTGCTGGTACTCGTTGTTCACTTGCCTGTGACCTGCAGGCTCACCTCCGACGACGACAGCACCGCCCGATGATGAACCCGACTCTGGCGAGGAATCCCCGTCGACCCCGTGCGCCCCTTCACCAGCTACGACCACCTTGAGCACCGCGACGACCCCGTGAACTCGGTAAGCCACTGCACCCCCTCTCTTGCCTCCTGGTTTCGCCGGACCACCGCCACCAGATGCGCCGCCGCCGCACACCATCGCCAGCATCGTCAGTTCTTGGCCAAAGCGATCTTGTCTGTTAGATCTAGATCGCAGGGTTAGGATAGAAACACTAATCGAAGCGGTACAAATTGATCTGATCCATGCGATGCTATTTAAATCTAACGTCCTGTGTTGCTTGATTCACCTGAAGTGGTATCATCCAGTAAAAACAAGACACGTGGCCAGGATTTTAATTTAAATCCAGAAAACTATCTATTAGATGTTTGAACTTGCAAAAATCATAACTTTTGATATGTATGTCCAAAAGTTACAAATTTTATATCAATGGATTCAAAAAAATGTGTACTTTGGAAATATGGCTCTGTTTTGGTCATTTGCTTCTTAAAATTTAGAGTTTTATGCAGAAACATTAATAGGACTATTTTGAGTATAAAAATTGTTCTAAAAATTATTTTTGAGTGAAACCTTTTGCAAATGGTTTTTTTTGAACCTTCTGACCATAAACACTAACATTTGAATTTAAAAATATATTTTGTTAACACTAGAGATTATTACTTAGAATAAAAGCAATTCTAGTAAAACAAAAATGATTTAAAATGCCTATTTTCACTAACTTGTTTTTAAATGATTTCCCCACTTTTATAAAAGACCAGTAGGTGTTTTGAAATGCTTAGAACCTTGTTAGAAACCACTTTTTTAATAAAACAACATTTTTGCATGCTTGCATGCATTTATTTGTTTTTATTATTTTGTGTTATGAATTGTTTTGAGTGCTAGTTTTGAATGTGTGCTTTGCTTGATTTAATTGTAGTGAACCTTGAGAAGAGTGAAAAATGCAAGATCAAGGAGAGTACCTAGATTCTACTACTAAAAAGGCAAGTGATACTTTGGTCATCAAAAGTCCTATCTTTTCAATATTGCATTAGTGATATTTTTGTAGTATGCATGATAGGACTATTTTATATATTGCTATGCAATAGTAGATCCTATAGAATATATCTTGGTAGGAATCTTCCTTAGTTAAGGGACATGTTATGCTAGTATGCTTAGCCTAGCTATTAGAATTCAAGGGTGGAATATTCATGCTATGATATTATGCAAAGTCTATGACTATGTTTTTGATTAATAAAACAACTATGTGAATGAAACACCTGGGTGGAATGGTAATTGCTTGGATGGAGTTTTGTTGAGTGGTTGCTCAGGGCCCATTTCTATGGTTTACCTTGGTGTATATCACTTGTGGATGGCCACCCAGGAACAAAGAGATTTGAGATGTTTTGTGTTGAGAAGATTCAAGTGCGGCCACATGGCATATGGGCTCTGCCTTGACCAACTAGGTTGCAAGAACTCAGACAGGCAGACAGTTGGTGGTAGTGATGATAGGATGGAACGCGTCTGTGCTGATCTAAGGGATTGTTTCTGAAAAGTCTCGTCTCGATGCATGTCGAGTCTTGTGGGAAAAGTGCACCACCTATCGAGAGGGTAAAACCTAAGTACTTAGCCGTGTCCCCGGTAATGGACATTTTGAGCATCAAAGACATTAAAATGATCAAGGATCTCCTCATCTTAATTTCCCTAAGTTAAAACTTGTTGGGTGAATAAGGGAAGCACCTGGTGTGTATCTAGTGTGCCTTGTGTGATGATATGTTTTGAAAGAGAAAAACTATTTTCAAAGGATAGGGAAAATTTATTTTATGCAAAGGCCAGCTAAAACTCCACTTAGCCATATATTCATGTAGATGATAGATTCTCCATATCAATATGATATCACTTGCCAATACAATTCAAATGTATTGACCCTTGTGGCTGTAACTTATTATGTTGGAGGTTTGTTTGATGTTAGTGAAGTTTGTTGAGTAGGGATTGCAAGTCTACAACCAACATGATTGCCTGTGGCACATGAAGATGAAGGACTCCATGTTGTATAGTTATATTGATTAATGGTTCTACCTTATTGATTCTATAATGTCTGTGTTATTTGTGATCTTGCATGCTCTCCATTTCTAGTAGCTATCATGGCCAAGTAGATGCTAGTGACTCCAAGAGGGAGTATTTATGCTCGATAGTGTGTTCATGCCTCTATTTAATATGGGTAAGTGATAGAAATCTCTAAGGTTGTAGATGTGATGTTGCTACTAGGGGGAAAACAACGATCTCTTGTTCATGGAACAAGTGGATTGTTTACCTTACATACTTTGCTTAAAGCAGTTATCTGTTGCTTGCAACTTAATATCGGAGGGGGTTCGGATGATAACCTGAAGGTGGATTACTAGTCATAGATGCAGTTGGATGGCAGTCTATGTATATTGTTGTATTGCCCAATCAAATCTCATGGGATCATGAATGTCTGGTATTGCATTGTTATGCCTTGCTCTGTCCTGTCAATTGCTCCGCTATAATTTGTTTACCCAGCATGCCATGTTTGTTTATCTTAAAGAGAACACCTCTAGTGAACTATGGACCCCGGTCCAATCTTTACCATTGATACATCTTCCACTGTTCATGTTTACTTTCTGCAAACCACCATTACCTTCCACACCATACAAATAATCCTTTGTTTTCAGCAAACCAGTGAGATTTGTTGGGGCAAAGTGTGGAGTTTGTGTTGTGTAGGTTTCCAAGTTGCTAGAAACACCTTTGGGTCATTTCCTTCCTCCTACTGGTTCGATAACCTTGGTTTCTTTCTAAGGGAAGACTTGTTGTTGTGCTCATCATACCTTCCTCTTGGGGTCTCCCAACGAAGCTCTACATTGATCTAAGCGCATCAATGCCATAGTGCTAGTTTCCTATTTTCTACTGTTTTTGGTTTCAGAAAATCTAGTAAATAAATATTCTCGAAATAGGATGGGACAAAAGCCGAACTCAATATTTTACCAGAACGAACACATAGACAGAAGGGCAACTGAAGGAGGGCCAAGAGGTCTCCACACCCTAGGGTGCTACGGGCCCCCCATAGGGCAAGCCGCCACCTGGTGTGGGCGCCTCGGGTGCCCTCCTTCCTCGCCTCTTCGCCTATAAAAGCCCACGGTGCAGAAATCCTAATAACCCGATCAGATCTCCACGAAATAGTCCATAGCCGTCGCCACCATCGTCCCTAGATCGGGGGATCTGAAGATCTTCACGGCACCCTTCCGCAGGGGAGAGATCATCCCGGAGGCCTTCTTCATCACCATGTCAGCCTCCGGTATGATGTGTGAGTAGTTCACCCTTGGACTATGGGTCCATACAGTAGCTATATGGTTGTTTCTCCTCCTTTGTGCTATCATGTTTAGATCTTGTGAGCTCTGTTCATGATCAAGATCATCTATTCGTAATCATACATGTTGTGTTTGCGGGGATCCGATGGATATTGAGATACTATGTCAGATTGATTATTGATTCTATCATGTCTGTGTTGTTTGTGATCTTGCATGTTCTCCGTTGCTGGTAGCTATCTTGGCCAAGTAAATGCTTCTGACTCCAAGAGGGAGTATTTATGCTCGATAGTGGGTTCATGCCTCTAGTAATCTGGGGAAGTGATAGAAATCTCTTAGGTTGTATATGTGTTGTTGCTACTAGGGAGAAAACAAAAATATTTTGTTCATGGAACAATTGTATTGTTTACTTTACACGCATTGCTTAATGCAATTATCCGTTGCTTGCAACTTAATACTGGAAGGGGTTCGGATGATAACCTGAAGGTGGATTATTAGTCATAGATGCAGTTGGATGGCAGTCTATGTATATTGTTGTAATGCCCAATCAAATCTCATAGGAGTCACGATGTCTAGTATTTGCATTGTTATGCTTGCTCAGTCATGTTAATTACCCCGCTGTAATTTGTTTACCCAACATGTTATTTATCTTAAGGAGAACACCTCTAGTGAACTGTGGACCCTGGTCCAATCTTTACCATTGATACATTATCCAATGTTATCATTTAATTTCTACAAGACACTACTATCTTCCACACTGTATGTTTAATCCTTTGTTTTCTGCAAACCAGTGAGATTGACAACCTCACTATAAGTTGGGGCAAAGTCTTGAGTTTGTGTTGTGCAGGATTCCAAGTTGTTAGCAACACCTTGGAGTTGTTTCCTTGCTCCTACTGGTTCGATAACCTTGGTTTCATCACTGAGGGAAGACTTGTTGTTGTGCTCATCACACCTTGCTCTTGGGCTCTCCCAACGAAGCTCTGCAATTGACTGAGCCACGTCAAGATTTTCTCGCGCCGTTGCCGGGGAGTTAAGGACAGCTTCACAAGGGGAGTCTCTCACAACCACTCTCTTTACTTTGTTTTTGTTTTGCTTAGTTTCTTTTGCTTTTTTTGCTTGGTTCTTTCTTTCAAAAGTACAAAAAAATAGTTTCATTTGGTTTGCTTTTTCTTATCAAAAACACAAAAAATTAGTTCCTACTCTAGTTGTTGCTGCTGTTGGCTTGCCTCACCTTTGCAAAAATGAACACTGCTGAGAACACCAAGTTGTGTGATTTCACTAGCACAAACAACAATGATTTCCTTTGCACACCTATTGCTGCACCTGCTCCTGATGCTACCTTTTATGAAAGTAAACCTGCTTTGTTGAATCTTGTTATGAAAGAGCAATTTTCTGGTGCTAGTTCTGATGATGTTGCTGCCCACCTTAATAACTTTGTTGAACTTTGTGAGATGCAAAAATATAAGTATGTAGATGGAGATATTATGAAGCTCAAATTGTTTCCTTTCTATTTGAGAGAAAAAGCTAAAGAATGGTTGTTATCCTTGCCTAGAAATAGTATTGATTCTTGGATTAAATGCAAAGATTCTTTTATTGGAAAATACTATCCTCCTGCTAAGATTATATCTATGAGGAGTGAAATAATGAAATTTAAACAACTTGTTAATGAGCATGTTGCTCAAGCTTGGGAAAGAATGAAATCTTTGGTAAAGAATTGTCCCACTCATGGACTTACTGCGTGGATGATTATCTAGACTTTTTATGTAGGACTAAATTTTTCTTCAAGAAATCTATTGGATTCTACTGCTGGAGATACCTTTATGACCATTACTTTAGGTGCTGCAACAAAGCTCCTTGATAAATATGATGGTTAATTATTCTGAATGGCACACTGAGAGAGCTCCACATGGTAAGAAGGTAAATTCTGTTGAAGAAACATCTTCCTTGAGTGAAAAAATTGATATTACCATGTCTATGCTTGTTAATGGAAAAACTCATATTGATCCAAATAATGTTCCTTTAGCCTCTCTGATTGCTCAAGAAGAGCAAGTTGATGTGAACTTCCTTAGAAATAATAATTTCAAGAATAATGCCTATAGGAATAATTTTGGTAGTAATTATAGGCCTTATACTCCTAATAATGGTAATGCTTATGGAAATTCCTACAACAACAATAGAAGTGCTCCCTCTGAACTTGAATCCATGCTTAAAGACTTTATTAGTAAACAAACTGTTTTCAACAAGACTGTGGAGGAAAAGCTTTTGAATGTTGAGAAAAACATTTCATCTTTGTCTGAAGCACAATCCTCTTTGATTAATAAAATGGCTGCTAAACCTGAAACCATGGAAAATACCTTTGCTGCTGCTCATGATATACAAGTTACTATTGATGAAAATGTTAGAATGTTAGCTAAATTACATGCTAAGTGGGAAAGAGAAGATAAAATTGCTAGAAACAATAGTATTTGTACTATTACCACCACCAATGTTGATGCTAGCAAACCACAAGAAGTCCCCATTCCTTCTACAACAATGCCTAAACCCAATAAGAATGCTGAAATTTTTTGAAACATGGGAAACAATAAGTCTACTACCTATGATTCTAAGTTTGATTTTGATCTTGATGGTTGAAATATTTATGAAGTGATTATGTTCCTACAAAAGCTTTCTAGAAGTCCTAATGCTAGTGCTATGAATATGGCTTTCACAAAACACATTACAGATGCTCTCATTAAAATTAAGGAAGAAAAGTTGAAACACAAAGCTTCTATTCCTAGGAAAGTAGAAGATAGTTGGTAACCATAATTAATATGCAATTGAATGACTTTTATCTCAAAGCTTTATGTGACCTTGGTTCTAGTGTCTCTATTATGCCTAGAAAGATTTATGAAATGCTTGATTTGCCACCTTTGGAAGATTTCTATTTAGATGTCCCACTTGATGATAATGCTAAAAAAACTTATGGAGAGTATTAATGATGTTCTTATTATGTTTAATAATGCCTATGTCCCTGTTGATTTCTATGTTTTGGATGTTGAATGCAATGCTTCTTGTCCTATTACTTTGGGAAGACCTTTTCTTAGAACAGTTGGTGCCATTATTGATATGAAAGAAGGCACCATTAAATATCAATTCCCATTCAAGAAAGGTATTGAACACTTCCCTATAAGGAGAGAGAAGTTACCTTTTGCTCCTCCTTTTAAAGAAAAGATTTATCTTAATGTTTCTTCATTTGAAAATACTTGATTCTTGCTTCTTGTGCCTAACTTAAAGGCATTAAAGAAAAGTACTTCTTGGGAGACAACCCAATAGTTTTATTGAGTATTGGAAGTTATTACTTCTGTAATAACCTCTCCTTATCCTTTTTGTGTGATTTTTTTGCCAAGAATAACCTCTAATGAGAGAGAAGTAAGATTTGGGGAAGTTGCTGACCCAAAATAGATTTTTGTGCTTCACTGTAAAAATCCGTGAAACATATCTGTATGTCGGATTGAGCTGTAATTTTCTGAGTAAATGCCCCAGGTTGTTATCTAACTTTAGTTAGTTCAACACTTTTTGATTTTATCAACATAAGGTCTTCGAAAAAATCAGTTTTTACCTGCTGGTCTGTTTTGAGAGATTTCTGCCATTATTTGCATTTGCCTCTTTATCGGTTTCTTTTTAGTTCTTCTTGGTCACTTGAGCTTTTTAAAGGAATTTCTATAGTAGCTTGTGTTTTAATGAAAGTTTTACTTGTGTTGAAACTAAACCCAAAGGCCTTTTCTTTTGAATACACTAATGTTGCTAATGAAGATTGTGTGAAGGAAAATTTCAAGTGTAGGGGAAGAATGATGTGATGAGATGAAGAATGGTCAAAAGCTCAATCTTGGGGATGCCACCCTATGTCACCCCAAGAAATATTCAAGAGGTACAAGCGTCAAAGCTTGGGGATGCCCAAGGCATCCCCTTCTTCATCAATAAATATCTCAGGTCTCTTTCTAGACACTTCATTTTAATTGTTTCATGCACTGTTGTGTTGTTCTTGGAGCATATTAGTTTTTGTTTTTGTTTTTTGTTTGCTTAGTTTGCTTGAATAAAGTAGTTGGACCCCCGCTTTCGCTGTGTTGTTTCAAATAAGTTGATTGGTGTTGGAAAAGAGTAGAAAGTTTCATGCTTAAGTGGTACAAAAGAGAGCTTATTTTGATTGTGGCTTAGACTTTATCACGTCATGCTAGATGTTGTTTTGACCTTATGCTTAGTGATTATTGTTGTAGCATGAATTGTTCCAAACAATTGAGATTTCTTAATGTGCCTTGCAAGATTCATGTGTTGTTTTAGCATACAAAAGCATAGTATTGTGGTATTCTCCTTTGCTGCTTTTTTGGGTTGACTTTGCATATGCTCACACCATGTTATGACTATAAACCAGTCACATTAGCCTCTATGATCATTTAGTTTTTGACTTGTGATACCTCTTTATGCTTTAGTTGATAATGTTTTTTCACTCTTCATGATTATGACCATTATTGCTCTCTTAGTTGGTCGCTCCTAGTCTTTTGCTAGCCTCCACTTGTTTGAGTAAGCTCTACTCATACATCCAACTCCCAAAAAAAACAAGTTATTCCAAAGAGTCCACTATAAATTCCTATGCATGGTGTGTTACACCATTCCAATATATTCTTGTTTTATCTATCTTTCAAATTAAACTTGTTATAAAAAAATTAGTGATTAAAGCTCTCACAAACTTGATGGCACACTTTATTTTCTTGCCCATAATAAACTTGAACCATTGTGTCATCTATGTTGTATATGCTTGCACTTATAAGTTGGGAATTAGTAGAACCGTGCTGTCATGGGGAACGCTTTCAACACCTATACATATTACCCATTTGATATCATGATCTTCTGTTTGCGGATGTCGGCGGTGTGAAATAAAAGGGGAGCTTGTAAGTCCAGGGAGTTATGTATATGTGTTAGAGAAACGCCCGGGCCGCTAGCCTAAGCCATGCCTAATCGTGGTGGAAACTTGTAGCATAACCATAGTGAGCAATCTGTGAAGCATCCTCAATAAAAACCTATGCATATAGCAAATAAAAAGATCTCTGAAATGATCATTGTTTGTTGCCTTGTCATTTTTATATGGGATAGCTCCTATGTCATGGGGAAAGGGGTACCCCGTTGGCGGTTCTTTATGATACACATATACTTACTATGACAAGATCTTACCCGTGACTAAAGTTGAGTAGCATGTGGAACGACCCTCGTACTCAAGGAACATGAGATTGCCAACTTATGATTTATCAAGCATATACTCCATATTTGTTTCACTTTAACCTTAAACACTTCAAGATGCTTATTATAGGGGCAATGAGAGCTGAAAGCTAACAAGTACCATATTTTTTGGAAGCTCTTTATGAAACTTGAAATCTCTTCTTCCCTGTGAAGGGACTTTCTTCCTACTTGTATATTGAGTCTCCATCTTCTATCTTAATGCACCAATTAAGAGGGCATAGTTGTCATTCTTAGTTCTATGTGCATTGTCCCAAAACTTATTGATTGATTCATAATGTTGATATTGCTTGTTCTTGAACTATTTGTATCTAGTCACCCTTATGAACTTTGAAGGTGTCCTATGCATTTATGTTTTGCTACTCCATGAGGGACAAGCTGAATACCACAATGATATGTTTTCTATATGTGAAACAAACAAACGTCTTTCAATGCATTGTTATTCATGAACTTTTGTTTGTACCTTTTCATGTTGCAACATAGTTACTATGTCTTATTGTTAGAACTACATCTTTCATGCTCATGTTTAGAGTACTTTGATCCCAGCTTTCAATGCTTTGCAAATGGTTTGATCAAGATTGTGATGGTGCATGTTACCTCAAAAATTTTTTTTTTTATCACTTACCTACTCGAGGACGAGCAGGAGTTAAGCTTGGGGATGCTTGATACGTCATAAACATATCTATAATTTTTGATGTTCCATGCTTGTTTAGTATCAACTTTGCTATGCTTTGTATACACTTGGAGGTATTTTTATACATTTTCCGGGACTAACCTATTAACAAGATGTCGCAGTGCTAGTTGCCTGTTTTCTGCTGTTTTGGTTTCACAAAAGCTAGTAAAGAAATATTCTCGAAATTGAATGGTACAAAAGCCGAAGTCAATATTTTACCAGAACGAAGACAATGACCGAAGGGAAACCTAAGGAGGGCCACGAGTCCGCCACACCCTAGGGTTGCACGGTCCCCCCCCCTAGGGCGCGCCGCCACCTGGTGTGGGCACCTTGGGTGCCCTCCTGCCTCTACTCTTCACCTATAAAATCCCCCGATGCAAAAACCCTAAGAACCCGATCATATCTACACTAAACAGTTTGTAGCCACCGCCACCATCGTCCCTAGGTCGGAGGGATCTAAAGCTCTTCCCGGCACCCTGCCGGAGGGGAGAGATCATCCTGGAGGCCTTCTTCATCACCATGCCAGCCTCCGGTATGATGCGTGAGTATTTCACCCTTGGACTATGGGTCCATACAGTAGCTAGATGTTTGTTTCTCCTCCTTTGTGCTATCATGTTTAGATCTTGTGAGGTCCATTCATGATTAAGATCATCTATTTGTAATCATACATGTTGTGTTTGTGGGGATCCGATGGATATTGAGATACTATGTCAGATTGATTATTGATTCTATCATGTCTTATTGATTATTGATTCTATCATGTATGTTTTGTTTGTGATCTTACATGCTCTCCGTTGCTAGTAGCTATCTTGGCCTAGTAGATGCTTGTGACTCCAAGAGGGAGTATTTATGCTCGATAGTGGGTTCATGCCTCTAGTAATCTGGGGAAGTGAGAGAAATCTCTAAGGTTGTATATGTGTTGTTGCTACTAGGGAGAAAACAACAATCTTTTGTTGATGGAACAATTGTATTGTTTACTTTACACACATTGCTTAATGCAATTATCCGTTTCTTGCAACTTAATACTGGAGGGGGTTAGGATGATAACCTGAAGGTGGATTATTAGTCATAGATGCAGTTGGATGATGGCATGTGTATATTGTTGTAATGCACAATCAAATGTCATAGGAATCATGATGTCTAGTATTTGCATTGTTATGCCTTGCTCAGTCCTGTCAATTGTCCCGCTGTAATTTGTTCACCCAGCATGTTATTTATCTTAAGGAGAACACCTCTATTGAATTGTGGACCCCGGTCCAATCTTTACCATTGATACATTATCTACTATTACTGTGTACTTTCTACAAGAAACTACTATCTTCCACACTGTATGTTTAATCCTTTGTTTTCAGCAAACCAGTGAGATTGACAACCTCACTATAAGTTGGGGCAAAGTCTTGAGTTTGTGTTGTGCAGGATTCCAAGTTGTTAGCAACATGTTGGAGTTGTTTCCTTGCTCCTACTGGTTTGATAACCTTGGTTTCATCACTGAGGGAAGACTATAACATCCCAAAAATATTAATAAGGATCATTCCCTAATTAATCAAGATTAGGGTTAACAAAAGCTTTTATCAATTAAATTTCAAATCTTATTGTTTGAGTGTATGAATGATTGCCATGCCATATTTGATTGTTGTAAATGATGAGAAATGGTTTAAAGATCAAAACCATATCATCTAGGTCACTACCAAATCAAATAAAAACAAAAGAAAATGAAAATATAAAGCCTAAGACCAAATGGTCATTTCTGCCAAAGTTAACCACTACCTCACTTTGAGCATCTCTAGCAACTAATCTCAAACAGAAACTTCCCCATTTATTTTCTCCCCTTTCTATACCTAGTGACACTGGACCCAATGAAGCTTTCCAAGCTTGCAGAAACATTTTCAAACTCTTTGAGAGGCAATTCAAATTTGAATCTATCTTAGATATCATGTTAGCCATTTTTGGAAAATCACTCAAACCTTCACCACTTGGCAAACCATTGCACCCAAAGAATACCAAGATTATTATCAGAGCACTCACCAAAAATCATTGAATTTGGTGATGATTTAGTTCATGCGGCCATTTGATCGAACACTTGGTGATCATAGTACAGCTACCAACTATCTATTGTTTGTGATAAATCAATTGCTCAGCAATTGTACTCCAAATCTTTGTCATAGCTCACCCACGACCACCCCCAGTACACAGCCATGCAATTGCGCCACTCTTCCTCACTCTCTTGATCAATGTCAGTGGTACCCGAGCTCACCATGTCACTCGGACATGGACACGAAGCCATAGGTCACCCCTCGCTCGCCCACGATGTCTAGCTAGTAGCTGTGACCTCACCGCCCCTCTTTGTCCACCCCTCGACCAACGGCGAGACGCGGAGACACTAGAACGGCCACGCCCATTTAAGACACAGATATGCCGAGAGCACGACGGAGCCCCACAGCCGCCTCGCGCAGACACGCTGGGACACGACCTCTCTGCTCGTACCCGCACCCGTGGCGTCACTAGCCATCGCCTAGACATGCCCATTGGTCACCGCGTGCCCCCTTGACCACCGTACTCGCTGATGAACACCGCGGTACCCGCACAGAGCACTAACGTCGCCCGACTGACTGAGACCGCCCCTTGTCTTGCCACCACACGCATGACGATCGCCACACCCAGCAGCGTCGACCCATGCCCTCCTCCATGCTTAGCTCGACCTGTAGCAATGTCGTCGACGAGCCCTTGCCATGTCGCACTGCCTCACCTGCGGGAGTATAAATAGACCCCTCCACCAACCTCAATCTTCACACCATTCCACTCCTCTCTCACTTGGAAACACCCCTGACCTGTTCCCGGAGCAAGGCGAGCACCCTGTCGCCAGAATTTGATCGGAGTCCGCCGCTGCCGTGAGGGAAAGGCGCCGACGATTGGAGCCACCACAGGAGCTATCGTGACCGCCATTCGACTCGTCGTTGTCGACAAGCTCGTTTTCCCGCATCGCCAACCCTAGCTGGAGCCCTGGTAAGCCCACAGCCACCCTCACTGTGCCGCTAGGTCAGAATCTCACCGGAGCACCGCGACATAGACGATGAACCTCGATCGTAGATCGTGTTGTAATCTTAGGGCCAACAGTGGTCGATACTGCTTCGCGTTAGATGACCCGCTGACGCGTGGGACCAGCCTGAGTGAGCCCGCTGCACGCGCTACGCAGTTGGGCCAGCCCAGTAGTATTTCCCACGCGAGCCGAGTAATTCATATCTAGTCTTTTTATTTTTATCCAAAAACCTTTTCTGTAGTGAACTTAAAAAGTCAATTCAGAGATATTCACCGCACCAAATTGAGTGAATCCAATTTTGTTGGAAAGTAGATGAAAATCTCTAATCACTCCAGTTGGATTCAAATAGTTTGAAACTATGGATCACCCTTGGTAAAAAGAACAAGCCATTAGCTTTTGCTGCTTTAAACATTTTTCTAAAATCAACCATAAGTGATTTTGAGTTGATTCCAACTCTCAAAAATCACATTTGACAAGACATTTCTGAATACGTAAAAATCTACATACTTACATACAGTAATCCTGGACCAAAACTAAAAGAATGATTTTCTAGTCATTTTTAGCCACTTAAATATTATTAAATAATAGTGTTAAACTTTGTAAATAAGGCCAACCACTTTAAATCACATTCTCAAGTATTAGAATATGTGGTGATGACATGTGTCAATATGATCCCATATTTTTAATTTGGAGAATATTAAATCTTACATAACTTTTCAATGAGTAGAAATTACTTTCCTAAAATTAAGATAAATAAAATCTTATCACCCTTTCTTGTAATGATAGAGATGATGCTAGATCATCTAGTGTGAACCTTGTGTAATAAATATAAGTAGTTAAGTAATGTTTGGTGATTGTGTACCGCGTATTTATTTATAGACGCTAGTATCAATCTAGACTACGACGAGGAGGAATTCTACGAAGTCGAAGAAGAGAAATTCGACCACCTTACCAATCAAGGCAAGCTATACTAAGCAAGCTACATTATGCAAGCTATACTAAGCAAGCTATGCTAAACCATGCAAGTCCCACTTGCAAGCCTTTGTGATACCCTTTTTATTGTACCAAAGCCCAGTTTTACTTGCAAGCTTTATTCTTCACAAAGTTGTTCCATAGTTAATTAATTAATGATTAGTGGAAAGGAAGGAAAGTACCATCAAGAGCTTGGAACTTGATGTAGTTAGAAACCCTACTTGATACCCCTCAAATAAGTGACATCCCCATTTGATATATGCTAGTGCTAAATTAAACTTGATCACTAGATGGGAACAAATGATTATGAAAACTTTGGAATGATGAATCATTCTAGTGAAATGTTTTGACATTTGTTATGGACACAATGACTTGATGATGACGGTGAAGGAAGTATGTGACTTGACTTTGATAAAAACTGATGTTTGGGTTTGGATGCGATACTATTCCAACGTACAACAACAATACCCGAGTTTGGGTAGGGCTTGAATGGAAGTTTATATGTCTTAGTATGGGTTCCCTTGCGGAACAAGGTGAGCTGAGGCTACCTTGTGAATGTGACTGTCCACCTATGCAGTGTCCAAGATGACAGATGGTCATGGTTGGGAGGCCAAACTCATAGGGGAGGTGCCTATACTAGGTTGTGTAATTGAAAGGTTAGGATTGATTATCCGCATACTAAGTATAATGATTCAGGATTATTCCTAACGGATGTATTGAATGTTGTGATGAAAGTGTACCACCTCTACAGAGTGTCAAACTATTTGAATAGCCGTGTCTGCGGTTATGGACAGTTGGATGGCCATATTGTTCCGCTGTTAGATGTTTTCCCAAAATGACCCGTGACTTGAAAGATGACTTTGACTTGACCCCACAAGTTGTGGAGATGAAGCTAGGTTCCCACCTAAGTAACTTAGCCAACTAAAGTTAGGTTTTATTACTAGATACTAGTTGAAATAAAATTGGCTTGTGGCAAACAACCCTAGAGATTAAGATTCCTAGTAGAATGGCCTTATTGCTTTAGTGAAAGTTTTCGAGTACTTCAAAGTACTCATGGATTTGTCCCTGGCTATTCCCATGGCTAGACTATGAAGGAGACTACGAGGAAGATGGACAGTAGGACGCTTACGATAACTAGGATCATCTCTCATCGTTAGCATTGCCTGTGACCCTGAAGATGGAGCCTCGACCATGCTAACTTTAATATATATACCGCTACTTTAATTGTAATCAGACTTGATCATGAGATTAACTATTTGTAAGACCTTTATGCTTTGTAATGGATGATGAACTATGGTACCAATCTTTCATGTCTCACAAAATGGTAATCCTGGGATTGCGATGTACGGTATGACAAGCATCTGGGATTAAAAATCCGGGTGTTGACAAGTTGGTAGTAGAGCCATCTTGACCATAGGAGACCCTAGTTAGCATGGACGTCAAAAAAAATTAATTTCCAAAACAAATAAATGAGTATCTTTGAAAACCTATTCTCACTCTTACCCTTGAAATTCTTTCTAAAAGAGAGTCATGTGTTCCTTAAAATTTTTGCAACCTTATCTAAAATTTGTCACACTTGATCACTTCTCTAACTTACTCCTCTCAAATTTATTATAGATCGACTACACCTACAACAAGTTTTACCAGTTGGGCAATGGGGGGAATCTCATCTTTGAGAACGACCTGAGTCAGCTGGCTGAATTTCTAGAGCGCCCGCACCCGGAGTTCTATGGATCTCAACTCCATGATCACCCCGGAGGGGAGCTACAATGGCTGATAGTTGCCGATCTTCGCGGAAATATGGAGCCACCTACCTCGGAGAAGATCCATTTCACCATCAGAGAGAACAACTAGATCGATGGACTAGCCAGAGCAATGCAGGAAACACTTGCCCGATTATGTGGGAAGAATATCAACAAGATCTTCGGCACCCGCTTTCCTCACTACGCTAGAAGTGACTCCAATGGACAACCTCTGGATCTTCCAGGCCACCCTGAATTGAGGCATCATGTGGACCATCTTGCCTTCATGCTTAGTGAGAGTAAGAAGGAAATGGACAACGCTCATGCTGACGCCAACGAGAAGCAACTCGCTGCCACCAAGAAGGACCAGACCTTCGCCATCCTCGTGAAGGAGCGCAAGTCACTTTGCCAACTACGTGACAAGAAGGATCGCATAATCTCTCGCCTTCGTCACAAAGTGTCAGACTTGGAGGAGACCATACATGATCAGGACATGCAGATTGAGGAGAGGGAGAACGAAGGGGAAAATATTTGTGGAGATCCCTACTCGTATCTTAGTGATGATGATGATGATTACTTTCAAGACATGGACCAGGAGGTCCACACTAATGATGAGGACCGCGCCTTCATTGATGATGAAGAAGCCACCGGTTCTAATGAGTAGTAGCACTTGAGCACTATCGTAGGTGTGAGTTGTACTTGTATCCGGTCCCACTGTATTGTAGTTTGCCAGAATGGTTCTTAAAACCATTTGTTTATTGTTGTGTTATTTGTAATGTGTTGCTTGTATGGTGTGGCTTTGAAATGAATGAGAATGAGTTGTTGGCTTTAAAACCTTAGCCTTGCTCAAAAGTTTAAAAGCTTTTAAACCAAACCCATAAACCTTACAATTTCCCCCCTCTTGTCTCATGATCTATCTTAATCTTCAAATGCCTCGCGGAGGGAGCAGCTCATCTCAAGACCCGATGGTCCCAATCTTGCAAATGTTAGTAGCCAACCGAGAAGCCGGTAGGACCCAGTGTCAAGCCAATCTAGCCACTCTTAAACAGATCGCTCAACTAGCCCATGACAACCAAGGCCCTGGAAATTAGGATCATCATGGATCCAAACTTAAGAACTTCCAGAATACCAATCCCCCTATCTTTAGTAAGTCAGAAGAGCCCTTAGATGTCGATGACTGGCTGCAGACTATGGAGAACAACTTGGAAGTAGCCGGAGTAGAGGAGGCCGAGAAAGTACTGTTTGCCACCCACTATCTAGCTAGTTCTGCAATAGCATGGTGGAATAGCACCCGTACCATGAATGGAGGACAAATGATGACTTGGGATGAATTCAAACTCAAGTTCAGCCAAACCCATGTGCCACCGGGTTTGATTCTACGAATGAGGGATGAATTCAAGGAGCTGAAGCAGGGAAGGATGACTGTGGTAGAGTACCGAGACAGATTTCTGTCTCTGTCTAGGTATGCCCCTGATGAGATTGGAACCGAAGCCAAGAAAAAGGAGAGATTTCTGAATGGTTTGCACGATGATATGCAGACGGTGTTAGTCAATATCCCGTTTTCTGATCTGGAAGCTTTAGTTGATTCATCAATCCAGATGGAAGGAAAGATCAATCAAGGCACTAAAAACCGTAAGCGTCGTATGATGCATCAACCAGGACCCCACCATACCCCAAAGTATCGCCCTAGCTCGTCTGCTGGATTTTCACCAAGAAACACTAGGCCACCTATGTACCGCTCGAACATTCCCAATCGTAGTGGAGGAAACCCAAGACCTGGAGGCAACAACCACTACAACCATGGCAATCCCAATAACTTCAGTCGTGCATCACCATGGAGATCACCTGTTCTGTTTATGGATAAGAAAGATGGTGCCACCCGTTTATGTATGAATTGTCGGAAGTTGAATGATGTCACCATCAAGAACAAGTACCCTTTTGCCAAAGATAGAAGATTTGTTTGAACAGTTGACCGGTGCCAGAGTATTCTCTAATATTGATCTTAGAATTGGTTATCATCAACTAAAATTCGTGCAACGGATATTCCAAAGACTGCTTTCACGACCCGATATGGATTGTATGAGTACAAGGTCATGTCTTTTGGATTAACCAATGCCCCCGCTTATTTCATGAATCTCGTGAATAAGATTTTCATGAACTTCTTAGATAAGTTTGTTGTTGTTTTCATTGATGACATTTTAATCTACTCCAAATCAGAGGAAGAACATGAACATCACCTAAGAACCATCCTTGGAACCTTGAGAGATCATCAGTTGTATGCCAAGTTCAGCAAATGTGAGTTTTGGTTAAAGGAAGTAGCATTCCTAGGACATATCTTGTCAGCCGGAGGACTTTCTGTCGACCCCGCCAAGATTAAGGATGTTGAGGAATGGAGAGCACCAACCACTCAAACTGAAGTTCGTGCATTTCTTGGATTAGCGGGATATTACCACAAGTTTGTTAAAGGATTTTCAAGCATCGCTAGGCCGATGACTCAGTTACTCAAGAAATATCAGAAGTTTGAATGGACGGACAAATGTAAAGCAAGTTTTCAAGAGCTCAAGAAGAGATTGATTTCAGCCCCAATTTTGATCATGCCGGATATCACGAAGCCCTTTGAGGTTTATTGTGATGCATCTAAGATTGGTCTCGGATGTGTGTTGATGCAAGAAGGCAAAGTGATATCATATCTGTCCCGACAACTGAAGCAACATGAGCAAAATTACCCCACCCATGACTTAGAGTTAGCCGCCGTTGTTTTAGCCTTGAAGACATGGTGTCGTTATCTTATGGATAATCGCTATGAGATTTACTCATATCACAAGAGCCTAAAGTATATTTTTACTTAGAAGGAGTTGAATATGAGGCAAAGCGGACAGATAGAGTTAATCAATGATTATGACCTTGACATTCACTACCACCCCGACAAGGCCAATGTGGTAGCGAATGCTCTTAGTAGACTGTTGTGTAGATTAAACACCATGATTTTGAAAAAGCAACCAAGTTTGCATAAGGAGTTGGAAGATTTTAGAATGGAGCTAGTTAGCGAAGGATTCCTAGCTAGTATCGAACTTCATCCTACCTTGATAGATCAGATCAAGGAAGCTCAGAAAGGAAATGCTAGTATTGACGGAATTAAATGTCGTATCGGTACAGGGAAGGTACCCGGATTTACGGAAGATGAAGAAGGAGTTCTGTGGTATAAAGGACGAATCTGTGTGCCCACAGATTCAGAGTTGAAACAAGCTATTTTGCAAGAAGCCCATGATACTCTTTATTCCATCCACCCTGGAGGAACCAAGATGTATCAGGATTTGAAGGAGCAATTTTGGTGGCATAAGATGAAGCGAGAAGTCGGAAGCTACATAGCCAAATGTGATATCTGTCAGAGAGTCAAAGCGGAACACCAACGACCCGCAGGGCTTTTGCAACCTTTGCAGATCCCAGAATGGAAATGGGATTCAGTTGGAATGGATTTCATCACCGGTTTGCCTATATCTAGTAGGGTAAATGACTCTATTTGGGTCATAGTAGATAGACTTTCCAAAGTAGCTCATTTATTGCCAGTCAAGACCACTTAGCGGAGTTGTACATTGCTAGGATAGTCAGTTTTCATGGAATCCCCAAGAACATTGCGTCAGATCGATGAACCCAGTTTACCTAAAGATTTTGGAAGAAAGTCCAAGAAGGATTAGGAACCAAACTGAATTTCAGCACATCCTATCACCCGCAGACTAAAGGATAAACGGAACAAGTAAACCAAATACTCGAAGATATGTTAAGAGCTTGTGTGCTGGAATATGGATCTAAATGGGAGGACTGTCTGCCTTTTACAGAATTCTCATACAACAACAGTTACCATGCCAGTTTGCAAATGGCCCCATTTGAGTTTATGCATGGAAGGAAGTGTCGTACCCCACTGAATTGGTTGGAAGTAGGAGAGAGTCAGATTTTCGGACCCGACATCCTAAGAGAAGCCGAAGATAAAGTTCACAAGATCCGTGAGCACCTCAAGACTGCCCAATCCAGATAGAAGAGTTATGCCGACAAGAGACGTCGAGATCTATCCTTCAATGTCAGAGATTTTGTGTATCTCAAAGTATCACCCTTGAAAGGAATGCAGCGTTTCCAACTCAAAGGAAAGCTTGCCCCTAGATACATTGGACCCTTCAAGATTCTAAGTCGCCGAGGAGAGGTATCTTATCAGATAGAATTTTCCAAAGAGATGTCAGCCGTGCATGATGTGTTTCATGTTTCGTTACTTCAGAAATGTTTAGAAGTTCCAGAAACGATGGAAGTTTTCAAGAACACCGATCACAGAGATGTGGAGATCAACCCAGACCTGACCTATTGTGAAGAACCCATCCGTATTTTGGAAGAATCTTTCTGGACCACCCGGACCAGGAGTATCAAGTTTCTCAAAATCCAATGGAGCAACCATACTGAAGAAGAAGCCACTTGGGAGCGCGAGGATTACATGAGGACGGAGTTTCCCAATCTCTTTAGTTCCTAGTTTTTCCTGAATCTCGAGACAAGATTCTGTTTAAGGGGGGAAGGTTTATAACACCCCAAAAATATTAATGAGGATCATTCCCTAATTAATCAAGATTAGGGTTAACAAAATCTTTTATCAATTAAATTTCAAATCTGATTGTTTGAGTGTATGAATGATTGCCATGCCATGTTTGATTGTTGTAAATGATGAGAAATGGTTTAAAGATCAAAACCATATCATAGGTCACTACCAAATCAAATCAAAACAAAATAAAATGAAAATATAAAGCCTAAGACCAAATGGTCATTTCTACCAAAGTTAACCACTAGCTCACTTTGAGCATCTCTAGCAACTAATCTCAAACAGAAACTTTCCCATTTCTTTTCTCCCCTTGCTAGACCTAGTGACACTGAACCCAATGAAGCTTTCCAAACTTGCAGAAACATTTTCAAACTCTTTTGAGAGGGAATTCAAATTTGAATCTATCTTAGGTATCAAGATAGCCATTTTTGGAAAACCACTCAAACCTTCACCACTTGGAAAACCATTGCACCCAGAGACTACCAAGATTAGTATCAGAGAACTCACCAAAAATCATTGAATTTGGTGATGATTTAGTTCATGCGGCCATTTGATCGAACACTTGGTGATCACAGTACAACTACCAACTATCTACTACTTGTGATCAATCAATTTCTAAGAAATTGTACTCCAAATCTTTGCCATATCTCACCCACGACCACCTCCAGTACACACCCATGCAATTGAGCCACTCTTCCTCACTCTCTTGATCAATGCCAGTGGTACCCGAGCTCACCATGTCACTCGGACATGGACACAAAGCCATATGCCACCCCTCGCTCGCCCACGATGTCTAGCTAGTAGCCGTGACCTCACCGCCCCTATCTGTCCACCCCTCAACCAACGGCGAGACGTAGAGACACTGGAACGGCCACGCCCATTTAAGACACGGACATGCTGAGAGCACGACGGAGTGCTGCAGCCGCCTTGCGCAGACACGCCGTGACTCGACCTCTCTGCTCGTACCCGCACCCGTGGCGTCACACCATCGCCCAGACATGCCCATTGGTCACAGCGCGCCCCCTTGACCACCGTACTCGCTGACGAACACCACGGTACCCGCACAAAGCGCCGACATTGTCCGATCGACTGAGACTGCCACTTGTCGCACCACCACACGCATGACGATCGCCACACCCAGCAGCGTTGACCCATGCCCTCCTCCATGCTTAGCTCGACCCGAAGCCATGTCGCCGACGAGCCCTTGCCATGCCGCACTGCCTCACCCGCGGGAGTATAAATAGACCCCTCCCCCAGCCTCAATCTTCACAACATTCCACTCCTCTCACTCAGAAACACCCCTGACCTGTTCCTGGAGCAAGGCGAGCACCCTGTCGCTGGAATTTGATTGGAGTTTGCCGCTGCCGTGAGGGAAAGGCGCCAACGATTGGAGCCACCCCAGGAGCTACCGTGACCGCCATTCGACTCGCCGTCGTCGACAAGCTCGTTCGTCCGCATCGCCAACCCTAGCTGGAGCCCTGGTAAGCCCACAACCACCCTCACTGTGCCACTAGGTCAGAATCTCGCCGGAGCACCCTGACGTAGATGATGAACCTCGACTGTAGATCGTGTTGTAATCGTAGGGCTAGTAGTGGTCAATACCGCTTCACGTTAGATGACCCGCTAACACGTGGGACCATATTGAGTGAGCCCACTGTGCGCGCTGTGCAGTTGGGCTAGCCCAGTAGTGTTTCCTACGCGAGTCCAGTAATTCAAATCTAGTCTTTTTCTTTTTATCCAAAAACCTTTTCTGTAGTGAACTTAAAAAATCAATTCAGATAGATTCACTTCACCAAATTGAATGAATACAATTTTGTTTGAAAGTAGATGAAAATATCTAATCACTCCCGTTGGATTCAAACAGTTTAAAACTATGGATCACCCTTGGTAAAAAGAACAAGCCAGTAGCTTTTGCTGCTTCAAACATTTTTTCTAAAATCAACCATAAGTGATTTTTAATTGATTCCAACTCTCAAAAATCACATTTGACAAGACCTTTCTGAATATGTAAAAATCTACATACTTACATACAGTAGTCCTGGACCAAAACTAAAAGAATGACTTTCTAGTCATTTTTAGCGACTTCAATATTATTAAATAATAGTGTTAAACTTTGTAAATAAGGCCAACCACTTTATATCACATTCTCAAGTATTAGAATATGTGGTAATGACATGTGTCAATATGATCCCATATTTGTAATTTGGAGAATATTAAATCTTAAGTAACTTTCAATGAGTAGAAATCACTTTCCTAAAATTAAGATAAATAAAATATCATCACCCTTTCTTGTAATGATAAAGATGATGCTATATCATCTAGTGTGACCCTTGTTTGATAAATAGAAGTAGTTAAGTATTGTTTGGTGATTTTGTACCTCGTATTTATTTATAGACGCTAGTATCAATCCGGGTTACGACGAGGAGGAATTTTACGAAGACGAAGAAGAGAACTTTGACCACCCTACCAACCAAGGCAAGCTATACTAAGCAAGCTACACTATGCAAGCTATTCTATCTAAGCAAGCTAGGCTAAACCATGCAAGTCCCACTTGCAAGCCTTTGTGATACCCTTTTTATTGTACCAAAGCCTAGTTTTACTTGCAAGCTTTATTATTCACAAAGTTGTTCCGTAGTTAATTAATTGATGATTAGTGTAAAGGAAGGAAAGTGCCATCAAGAGCTTGGAACTTGATGTAGTTAGAAACCCAAGTTGATACCCCTCAAATAAGTGACATCCTCATTTGATAGATGCTAGTGCTAAATTAAACTTGATCACTAGATGGGAACAAATGATTATGAAAACCTTGGAATGCTGAATCATTCTATTGAAATGTTTTGACAGGTGTTATGGACACAATGACTTGATGATGATGGTGAAGGAAGTATCTGACTTAACTTTGATAAAAACTGGTGGTTGGGTTCGGATGCGATACTATTCCAACGTTTACCATACAACCACAATACCCGAGTTTGGGTAGGGCTTGACTGGAAGTTTATATGTCTTAGTATGGGTTCCCTCACGGAACAAGGTGAGCTGAGGCTACCTTGTGAATGTGACTGTCCACCTATGCAGTGCCCAAGATGACAGATGGTCATGGTTGGGAGGCCAAACTCATAGTGGAGGTGCCTATACTAGGTTGTGTAATTGAAATGTTAAGATTGATTATCCACATAGTAAGTATGATGATTTAGGATTGTTCCTGACGTATGTATCGAATGTTGTGGTGAAAGTGTACCACCTCTGCAGAGTGTCAAACTATTCGAATATCCGCGTCCGCGGTTATGGACAGTTGGATGGCCATACTGTTCCATTGTCAGATGTTTTCCCAAAATGACCCGTGACTTGAAAGATGGCTTTGACTTGACCCTACAAGTTGTGGAGATGAAGTTAGGTTCCCACCTAAGTAACTTAGCCAACTAAAGTTAGGTTTTATTATTAGATACTTGTTGAAATAAAATTGGCTTGTGGCAAACAACCCTAGAGCTTAAGATTCCTAGTAGAATGGCCTTATTGCTTTAGTGAAAGTTTTCGAGTACTTCAAAGTACTCATGGCTTTGTCCCTGGCTATTTTTATGGCCAACTATGAAGGAGACTACGAGGAAGATGGACGACAGGACGCTTACGATAACTAGGAACAACATTCATCGTTAGCATTGCCTATGACCCTGAAGATGGAGCCTCGACCACACTACCTTTATTATATATTCCGCTGCTTTGATTGTAATCAGACTTGATCATGAGATCAACTATTTATAAGACCTTTATGGTTTATAATGGATAATGAACTATGGTACCAATCTGTCATGTCTCGTAAAAATGGTAATCCTGAGATTGCGATGTACGGCATGACAGGCATCTGAGATTAAAAATCGGGGTGTTGACATGTAGAAGCGAGGCCCGACATCGGCATCGGCGACGATGGCGGGCTTTTTAAAGTTTTTTAGTTATTATTTTAATTCAGGTGTTTGCCTGAATTCTATGTAATATTTAAGAATTCGCCCTATATAAATGAAATGCGTCTATATTTGCCTAAATTTTGTCGTGTTTGTTTAAATTTTAGCCAAACGCGAGAACTTGGCACGAGAACGCCAGTGAAAAAATCAGCGTTTTCGGATCGAAAACTAGTTTCATCCGGCTCAAAATTAGTCAGTATTTCGTCACGAAAACGCCAACGAGTGGAGATGTTCTAAGATTTGGCGATTAGTGAGAGTAAAACTCGTGTTAGGTGTCGAGCGACAGTCCAGGTTGCAGGGCGCGCACGGTAAGGCGAATAGTCGGACTCGGGACAACGCCAGCCTCCTGCACGGCTGCCTTTTCCGTGGAGATTGATACATAGCCTTCTTTGGACTTCTTTTTCCGACAATAGACTACTATGCCACTTTGCCGTGGCTCGTGCGACGTGCTTACGGCGTGTTAGGCTTCCAAGCACTCACTAATGCTGATGTCTACTTGTCGAATGTCTTCATACTGCGCCGCGGATTTGTTTTGCGAGATTAAACTAGTAGTTATGCAGGGATACGAGATCACGTCGAGACATATATTCAACCGTCATTTTTTTGTATTTTTGCTAGAGTTATATGCCTGATCTCCTTTTTGCTACTCCTTCAGGATCGGACATTTTGAAAGGCACGTGCGTCAACTCAAACTTAATGCGGTTAGTTGGGTCAGCTGCTGGAACAATCGAAGGGTGTAGATATGGGGGGGACCAGAAGCTCGTCCTCCGGGTGATTCAAACGGCACGAGCAAGACATTGCAGATTCGACCCTCACGAGTGAGCCCGCATGGTTGGAACGGAAGAGAGTAGTGCAATGCACGTAGCCTCGACACGTGCTGCGCGTACGGTTGTAGGTCGCTGCACTATCGGAGGACATAATAAACCCACGGCTTATCCGACGAACAGAGATTGCTCTGTCAGCGACGGGAGACCTCAGGGCCAGGGTAATGGTTCATCGAGTTTCTAGACACGGGAGCTACCTCCTCGCGGGTCCTTCCCTAAAAGCAAGTATTGGTATCCTAAATATTCCAAACTTTCATCTCTATTAGATGGGATCCCAAAAGTGAAGACGATGACTATATTCCCTCAGTTTTAATTTTTCTTCCAAAATTAATTATCATATACTCTAATGAAATTTATAACGAGATCAGGTTTGATTTTTGGCATCCTGGAATTGCCGCACACGATCAGGATTTGTCCCTCCCTAAATTGCCATTATTGAGAGCCCGGTATTATCCCAACGGAAATTTAATTGATATTGTTTTTACTAAAAATCCATCCCCTACTTGGACAATGATTTCTTACGGTCTTGATCGGCTAAAGAAAGGACTTGTATAAAGAGTTGGCAATGGTCACAATATTCGTATTTGGCGTGATGTATGGGTGCCGAGAGCGACGAATAATAAAATACTGACTCCGAGAAGGAGTAATCGACTACTATGGGTGTCTAAGCTAATTGACAACAATGGCAGGTGGAATGTCCAGCTGACCGGAGTACTTTCTACCCAATTGACGCTAAAGCTATTCTCCGTATTAAGTTATCACCACATGGTTTTAATGATGTGTTGGCCTGATTTTTTAAGAGGTTTGGCTCTTTTACTGTCCAATCGACTTACCAACTAGCATTCAATGATCTCCTAGGCCAATTCTCCTTTGGATGCTCAAGTGTTAGGCCAACTCCAACGGCCCCCGCAAACGGACTCCACGCGTCCGATGGCGTCCTTCTGGACCGAGGCCAAGGCCCAACGCGCACCCGCAAATCAAGATCTAGCCCTGGACAAGTCCATTTCGGCGCATACCGGGTCGAAACCTGGGGCTGGTTTGCGGGGGCTCAGACTGCCCGCTCATCCAGGAGGTCGTCGGGCGATGTCCTGCCCGGCTAGCCAGAGACCATAGCACCAGTCTCCACCACTCACACCAGCAATCCGTAGCACATGTTGCCATGGACGCACAGCCGCCACCCTGTGGCATCCCGCAAAACCACTACTAGAAAATCGCGTTGTTTTTGTGCATTGCATCATCATGACCGCATGCTCATGTCATCATGCCACATTGCATTTGAGCATCGTCGTCATCTTGCATTTGCTTGTATAAAACTATTTGCATAAAAACCTATTTTGTGTTTTCTAAAACGCCCCGTCTTTGTTCAAATGCAAAACCCGGGTCTTCGGATTATTTTATTTTGTTTGTTATCGGTTTGCAAAAGCCCTGTTTGAATAAATAAAATATTTAATTATTTTTAGTGGGGCAGTCGAACGGGCCAATTCGACCCGGTCGACCACCCCCGGAATAAAATCGGTCCACCTAAACCAGTCCCACCTAAATGCTAAAACTACCAAAACCTATCCTACCCACCACTCACAGCTCGCCACCTCACCCCTCCCCCATATTCCTACCCACTCTGCCACCTCAGCAATCCCCCCTTTTCCCCCTCTCCTTTTCTCACCCCAGCCCTTTCCTACCCCTTTTCCTCTCTCTCTGCCCCCGGGTCCCACTCGCCCCACGCGACCCACCCCACAGCCACTCTCTCCTCTCTCTCCCCTGTGGCCCCGCCTACCCTCACCCACCCAAACACACCGCAGCACACGACACGCACACCACACTCGATCCCCAGATCCCACCCCCACCTGCCGGTCCCACCCCCACCCACCGACCACGCCCCGGCCCCACCCCCACGACCCATCGCTCCCGCGCGCGCCCCTCTCCCCACCTCCCTCGACAGAGCCCGAGCACCTCCGCCGCCGGCCTCCTCCGCTCTGCCTCCCCCCCCGGCCTCGTCGACCGCCCTGCCACCAGCCCGCCGGCCTCCCTTCCGCTCGCGCTAGCCCCGGAGCCCACCCCGCCGGCCGTGGCGCCCCTCTCCGTCGCGCCTCGGCCACCGTCGCCGCCATCTCCCCCGTGGCCGCCCCCGCTCGGCCCCGTCCGCGCCCCTCTCGCACCGTCCAGCCACCGCGTTCCCCTCCGGCGTCGCCCCCTCGCCTCCCCGTCAACCTCCGCCGCCGCCCCGGGAGGCCCCCGACCCGCGAGCTCGCCCCCCCGTCCGGCCTTCCCCCCTGCAAACCGGCAGCACCCGCGCGCCCTCGTTCGCGTCCCCGGAGCCGCGGACCGTCGATCGGCGCCTCCTCGAGCAGCTTCACCACCTCGATCGGCGCCTCCTACTCCGCGTCATCTCCGTCGACCAGCAGCTTCACTACCGAAGGTTCCGAGGTCGCAGAGATCGTCAGAGGGATGGAGTTCCTGCTCGAGCACGAGACCGTTTGTGACAACCAAAGCCGAGCCTGATGCCGACAGATGATTTTGGAACTGCCAAGATCTCCGTCCTAGAACCCGAAGACGGCGATGTCCACCCCCAAGATCTTCTTCTCGGACCCCGGTGACCCCATGATCTTCGCCACAGAACAACAAGGCCGTTGGAGTGGAATCGACAATATCTACCGCCGGACGCCAAGTACTCCGTCATGGATCCGTTTGAAGCAAACCCGAAGACGGTAGATGCGACAAGTACTTCCCCCCAGATCCGATGCCGAGGACGCCGAACGCCAAGCCCTTCATCTCGGACCCAGTAGCCCGGATCCGCACCCGATCCCATCGGACCCTGGACCCCGAGACCCGACCCCGAACCCCCCGGAACCAAGATCGTCGAGACCCCCTAATGTGTGACCCTTTTTCTCGAACCCTATTTTATAAATGATATTACCTGTCGCATATTAATTGTTCATGCCTGCATATTGTCATGTGGTTTGGGGACCTTATGTCGATTCACCTTATAATTAAATATGGGGCCCATATGCGGACAATCCAGTCTTATACCGCCCTCATTTAAATTGGTGTAGCGAACCAAAGCCATGTTTGGTCTTGCTAATTCAACATTTAATTTGCGGGGTAGATAAATAACTTGAACCACCTAAATAAATGCCGGGACCCCGGTTCCGCTTGATATGACCTAATTGCATCGCACCTTGCCATGCCATACATCATACATGCATCATGCCCAATCTTCTGCCGCTGTATTAAATGTTGCATCCGGTGTTTATTCTAGTGTTTTGCTTCTTCGCGGATAAGGCCGTTGAGTTGATGCGAGTGTCGACCCGACCTTCGGTTGAACCTTCGGCAATGTTTTTCAGGCGAGCATCTCCCCCTTTCTACCTATCTTACTTTTATAGTATTTATTCCCTCCTGTTGATCTCTTGCTATCTGTGTTGCGATGCTCTAGTTTTCGTACCCGTGATATCCCTTGCAGCCTTATATTGCCCTGGACACCTCCTATTACCTGTTGTTTGGTAGATAGTTGGACTTGCGCGTCGTAGTCGCTTGCTCAAGTGCTGTTGCGTGTTGTCAAGTGCCACAGTTGTTGGAGTTTGGCCGCATGTTGATGTTGGAGATGATCATGGCTTTACCTTTCGTTCACTTCAATTACTGTTTAACAACTAAAATTGAAGTAAGTAAGCAGAGGCATCGGTGGGTGATAGATAATGTTTGTTTCCGACCGACCACTTGTGTCCCGTAGGACCCCGAGTTCTTGACACCTGTTCCGAGATCGAGCGCGCTAACCACAGGTGGGGAGATATGGGCCCCCCATTGATTATTACCTGATTTCAAAGTATTGTACTGGGGGCCACAACTAGTTTGAGGTTTTATTTACTATCCTGTACTTATGCCATGCTTTACTGCTTTATTTAAATTGTGCGATGGATAGCACACTATACTGTTTAGGAAGCGGAGTGTTTTCGCGGTATCGACAGTCCCAGTTTTGGGATTTGCTGTCGTTTACAGCCACTGACGCAAACCCTGAGTCCGTCTCGGAGACCGGCCGACTTCGTTGCGGGTAGACTTAGTGGGGTGGCCCCCGTGCTTGCTTTGGGTCTGGGAACGTCATGACTTAGGCCCCGCCGACATACCGATGGGTGTATGTTAACTGATCTGGCAAAAAGGGTCGAAGTGCTTGTGGAAACTTTGGTGCACCCCTGCAGGGTTAAATCTTTTCGAGAAGCCGTGTCCACGGTTATGGACGACTTGGAGCACAGTGCTTGATCATAGACAACTATAACTAAAGTTTACTGTTATAAATTATCTTGTATCCGATATGACTAGTAATCAGCTTCAGTATAACGGAGTGGCTAAATAAAAGTACCAACAATTGCGGGGTTTTGGGGTTATCTCATGCTAATTGTATCTGACTAGTAAGTGTTGCAACTATCACGGAATGATTAACTAAAAGTGCCCACTGCTTACTTTATCAGGATGGTTGGCTAAACCTGACTAGTAATTGCTGCAAAGATAACTGAATAACTAAAACTGCCAACTGTGTGAGTTCCTCGGTTGACTTCCTCGATTGGTCTCGAGGGGGAAATACCAGGATGGGTTTGTTTGGCGTTGGGATCAGGTTGGTTCCGAATAGGTCTTTCTTACCCCTCTCTGATAGCCGCCAGTTATATCGAGTCTCTATAGGTTGTTTAGTGCATGCTGCGCTGCCGTTCAGTCCACCATACCTTTGTAGGCGAGGACCGTCGAATTCTAGCCTCGCCGTGTACTGGCCTCAGTACTGACCGCTCTCTCTTTTTCCTTTGCCCTTTGTCGGCACCCCTTTTGTTTAAGCAGGTTTTGAGGTCGACGTCGTTAGCAGGGTTACCCTTCCGGCTTGGCCTGGGCAGGGTTATGGATGCCATTGGTTATTCTTCAGGGCTCTTAGCCCCATTTGCATCTTGTCCGTAGCTGGACGCTATATCGTTTTCAAGGTGATTTGGATCTTTGTTCTGTATATCTGTATTCTTGACTCATGGAGTCGTGTTGTATATATATCTGTTCTGTGGGTCCCATCGAGGACTGTTGTGTAATGTTATTACTTCGTTTTCCACCCGCACGCAAGTGCCTGGTGGGCACCTTTGAATCGTTTCTATGCGGGTTCAGCGGGAATCGCTAAAACTTGCATAGGGCCGATTCTGAGGGTGTTACAGAGTGGTATCAGAGCTCAGCAGTTGCGATACCCCACAAGTCCAGCCTGTAGGATAACCTAGCTAACGGCTGAAGTAGAGTGTCAAAACTATTTTTGAAAAATCGGTTGGATAGTTCCGATTAGGTCTGATTTTACTCCTTACCCCTCTGCTATTCTCCTCTTACCTCTACGCGTTTTGAATCCACCTCTTATCTTTTCTTCGAGTCCAGGATGTCTCGTGGTTGGGTTCCGTCGTACCTTCAGGGTTTCGCTTCCTCCTTTGATAACGGTGTTCCACCATCCGGTGTTCATGTTGTCTGAGGAATCCGTCTGCTGTGGTACCATTCTTTGTTCCTTGTTTGTGCCTTCCGGTGTTTTCCGACGCGACGACATCCTCTACGCCAGATCCGATGCAGAGTCTGCATCCCTCCTTTGTTTCCGAACCTCGATTGTCGAGATCTTCAGTCTGATTCCGAGGGTTGGTTGCATAATTCGCCTATTCGTGTGCAGAGTAATGCTTTGGGTGCGCGATGGACTGATCACCATCCGACTACTCTTATCATTCGCTCTTGTACATCGAATCAGGGAATCCAGCAATTTTACTCCGTCCACGGAAGTTAGGGGTGGCTTTATTTGTTGATACCTTTGCCTTCGTCCTTTTGTTCCCGGAGTGTCCTCTCGACGATCACGGACAACGACCTCTTGTTAGTGGTGTCGCGAGGATCTACACGAAGCGAGAAGACGCAGATCGCCGACCTTCCTTCCGGTACCATGAGGCGGATCTCGAGGGCGAGATCCATTGTTAGTGGTGTCGAATTGTGGCATCCCGCAAAACCACTACTAGAAAATCGCGTTATTTTTGTGCATTGCATCATCATGACCGCATGCTCATGTCATCATGCCACATTGCATTTGAGCATCGTCGTCATCTTGCATTTGCTTGTATAAAACTATTTGCATAAAAACCTATTTTGTGTTTTCTAAAACGCCCCGTCTTTGTTCAAACGCAAAACCCGGGTCTTCGGATTATTTTATTTTGTTTGTTATCGGTTTGCAAAAGCCCTGTTTGAATAAATAAAATATTTAATTATTTTTAGTGGGGCAGTCGAACGGGCCGATTCGACCCGGTCGACCACCCCCGGAATAAAATCGGTCCACCTAAACCAGTCCCACCTAAATCCTAAAACTACCAAAACCTATCCTACCCACCACTCACAGCTCGCCACCTCACCCCTCCCCCATATTCCTACCCACTCTGCCACCTCAGCAATCCCCCCCTTTTCCCCCTCTCCTTTTCTCACCCCAGCCCTTTCCTACCCCTTTTCCTCTCTCTGCCCCCGGGTCCCACTCGCCCCACGCGACCCACCCCACAGCCACTCTCTCCTCTCTCTCCCATGTGGCCCCGCCTACCCTCACCCACCCAAACACACCGCAGCACACGACACACACACCACACTCGATCCCCAGATCCCACCCCCACCTGCCGGTCCCACCCCCACCCACCGACCATGCCCCGGCCCCACCCCCACGACCCATCGCTCCCGCGCGCGCCCCTCTCCCCACCTCCCTCGACAGAGCCCGAGCACCTCCGCCGCCGGCCTCCTCCGCTCTGCCCCCCCCGGCCTCGTCGACCGCCCTACCACCAGCCCGCCGGCCTCCCTTCCGCTCGCGCTAGCCCCGGAGCCCACCCCGCCGGCCGTGGCGCCCCTCTCCGTCACGCCTCGGCCACCGTCGCCGCCATCTCCCCCGTGGCCTCCCCCACCCGACCGCGCCGTCGCCCGCTCCGGCCGCCGCGGAAGGCCCCCGACCCGTCCCCGCCGCCGAGCTCGCCAGCAGGCCCGCGTGCTCCGGCCGCCCCCGCTCGGCCCCGTCCGCGCCCCTCTCGCACCGTCCAGCCGCCGCGTTCCCCTCCGGCGTCGCCCCCTCGCCTCCCCGTCAACCTCCGCCGCCGCCCCGGGAGGCCCCCGACCCGCGAGCTCGCCCCCCCGTCCGGCCTCCCCCCTGCAAACCGGCAGCACCCGCGCGCCCCGACCCGGCAGCACCCGCGCGCCCTCGTTCGCGTCCCCGGAGCCGCGGACCGTCGACCGGCGCCTCCTCGAGCAGCTTCACCACCTCGATCGGCGCCTCCTACTCCGCGTCATCTCCGTCGACCAACAGCTTCACTACCGAAGGTTCCGAGGTCGCAGAGATCGTCAGAGGGATGGAGTTCCTGCTCGAGCACGAGACCGTTTGTGACAACCAAAGCCGAGCCTGATGCCGACAGATGATTTTGGAACTGCCAAGATCTCCGTCCTAGAACCCGAAGACGGCGATGTCCACCCCCAAGATCTTCTTCTCGGACCCCGGTGACCCCATGATCTTCGCCACAGAACAACAAGGCCGTTGGAGTGGAATCGACAAGATCTACCGCCGGACGCCAAGTACTCCGTCATGGATCCGTTTGAAGCAAACCCGAAGACGATAGATGCGACAAGTACTTCCCCCCAGATCCGATGCCGAGGACGCCGAACGCCAAGCCCTTCATCTCGGACCCAGTAGCCCGGATCCGCACCCGATCCCATCGGACCCTGGACCCCGAGACCCGACCCCGAACCCCCCGGAACCAAGATCGTCGAGACCCCCTAATGTGTGACCCTTTTTCTCGAACCCTATTTTATAAATGATATTACCTGTCGCATATTAATTGTTCATGCCTGCATATTGTCATGTGGTTTGGGGACCTTATGTCGATTCACCTTATAATTAAATATGGGGCCCATATGCGGACAATCCAGTCTTATACCGCCCTCATTTAAATTGGTGTAGCGAACCAAAGCCATGTTTGGTCTTGCTAATTCAACATTTAATTTGCGGGGTAGATAAATAACTTGAACCACCTAAATAAATGTCGGGACCTCGGTTCCGCTTGATATGACCTAATTGCATCGCACCTTGCCATGCCATACATCATACATGCATCATGCCCGATCTTCTGCCATTGTATTAAATGTTGCATCCGGTGTTTATTCTAGTGTTTTGCTTCTTCGCGGATAAGGCCGTTGAGTTGATGCGAGTGTCGACCCGACCTTCGGTTGAACCTTCGGCAATGTTTTTCAGGCGAGCATCTCCCCCTTTCTACCTATATTACTTTTATAGTATTTATTCCCTCCTGTTGATCTCTTGCTATCTGTGTTGCGATGCTCTAGTTTTCGTACCCGTGATATCCCTTGCAGCCTTATATTGCCCTGGACACCTCCTATTACCTGTTGTTTGGTAGATAGTTGGACTTGCGCGTCGTAGTCGCTTGCTCAAGTGCTGTTGCGTGTTGTCAAGTGCCACAGTTGTTGGAGTTTGGCCGCATGTTGATGTTGGAGATGATCATGGCTTTACCTTTCGTTCACTTCAATTACTGTTTAACAACTAAAATTGAAGTAAGTAAGCAGAGGCATCGGTGGGTGATAGATAATGTTGGTTTCCGACCGCCCACTTGTGTCCCGTAGGACCCCGAGTTCTTGACACCTGTTCCGAGATCGAGCGCGCTAACCACAGGTGGGGAGATATGGCCCCCCATTGATTATTACCTGATTTCAAAGTATTGTACTGGGGGCCACAACTAGTTTGAGGTTTTATTTACTATCCTGTACTTATGCCATGCTTTACTGCTTTATTTAAATTGTGCGATGGATAGCACACTATACTGTTTAGGAAGCGGAGTGTTTTCGCGGTATCGACAGTCCCAGTTTTGGGATTTGCTGTCGTTTACAGCCACTAACGCAAACCCTGAGTCCGTCTCGGAGACCGGCCGACTTCGTTACGGGTAGACTTAGTGGGGTGGCCCCCGTGCTTGCTTTGGGTCTGGGAACGTCATGACTTAGGCCCCGCCGACATACCGATGGGTGTATGTTAACTGATCTGGCAAAAAGGGTCGAAGTGCTTGTGGAAACTTTGGTGCACCCCTGCAGGGTTAAATCTTTTCGAGAAGCCGTGTCCGCGGTTATGGACGACTTGGAGCACAGTGCTTGATCATAGACAACTATAACTAAAGTTTACTGTTATAAATTATCTTGTATCCGATATGACTAGTAATCAGCTTCAGTATAACGGAATGGCTAAATAAAAGTACCAACAATTGCGGGGTTTTGGGGTTATCTCATGCTAATTGTATCTGACTAGTAAGTGTTGCAACTATCACGGAATGATTAACTAAAAGTGCCCACTGCTTACTTTATCAGGATGGTTGGCTAAACCTGACTAGTAATTGCTGCAAAGATAACTGAATAACTAAAACTGCCAACTGTGTGAGTTCCTCGGTTGACTTTCTCGATTGGTCTCGAGGGGGAAATACCAGGATGGGTTTGTTTGGCGTTGGGATCAGGTTGGTTCCGAATAGGTCTTTCTTACCCCTCTCTGATAGCCGCCAGTTATATCGAGTCTCTATAGGTTGTTTAGTGCATGCTGCGCTGCCGTTCAGTCCACCATACCTTTGTAGGCGAGGACCGCCGAATTCTAGCCTCGCCGTGTACTGGCCTCAGTACTGACCGCTCTCTCTTTTTCCTTTGCCCTTTGTCGGCACCCCTTTTGTTTAAGCAGGTTTTGAGGTCGACGTCGTTAGCAGGGTTACCCTTCCGGCTTGGCCTGGGCAGGGTTATGGACGCCATTGGTTATTCTTCAGGGCTCTTAGCCCCATTTGCATCTTGTCCGTAGCTGGACGCTATATCGTTTTCAAGGTGATTTGGATCTTTGTTATGTATATCTGTATTCTTGACTCATGGAGTCGTGTTGTATATATATCTGTTCTGTGGGTCCCATCGAGGACTGTTGTGTAATGTTATTACTTCGTTTTCCACCCGCACGCAAGTGCCTGGTGGGCACCTTTGAATCGTTTCTATGCGGGTTCAGCGGGAATCGCTAAAACTTGCATAGGGCCGATTCTGAGGGTGTTACACACCCTCCCCGGCACCTACACTCCCTGGTTCTGGCCCGTTTGTGCCTCCAGGAGCTGCTCTGGCCGCCTCTCTCCGGCCGCATGTCCTCAGGCCCCTGATCTGCCTCCACCGGCCGTTGATCTGCCGCAGCCGCTCGCCGCTCGCCCATCAAAAGCAACCGACAAATTTGCTGTTGGCATCAAGGTGAAGAAGGAATTGACGGATGACCAGAGGAAGGAGGAGTCGAGGAACATGGCTAACTATAGAGAAAAGGCCCGGTAGCGCCTTGCCGATTCCCAAGCCGCCCGTGATAGGTCCACCGCCCTTGAGCACGTCGCGGCCGTCTAGGTCAAGTTCACCGCCGAGGCCATCGCGGTGTAGGCTTCCACCTTGCTCCTAATAAAGGATCAACAGCTAGCTTCCTTCATGGGCACAACGACCTCGTCCGTGTCTGCGAACAAACCAGCTGTTGTCGAAGCAGCGGCCATCATGGGGTTCCCGGAGATCGTCGGCGACTCGTCGCCAGCGCTTTCCCTTGACCTAAACGTGGCACCTGTCGGCGGAGGCTCTTCATGCAGCAGCAAGACCGGGAAGAGCATCCCCGCCGGCAGCATGCCTGCTCCTAGTAGGTTGTTTGATGAAACACCGGCCCCAGCTCCGACGCAGGTAACTTGTCCCTAGTTCTCGCTCTCCCGGTGTACATGATCCAACCATAGACCCTTGTAGGATCCTGGCCTTGGTACCCAAGAAGGTGGCCTTGGTACCCAAGAAGATTCTATCGACCACGAGCCTTTGTTTGTGGACGAACTAGTTCGGCAAACACAAGGCGGTAGCCGAATGAGCGAATCATACTCGTCCCTCGAGGATGAGATGCTTTGTGAGGCATAGATGGTAATTAGCCAAGATCCAATAGTCGGTGTAGAAAAAAAGGGAGGAGCATTTTGGAACCGAGCATGAAGATACTTTCACGAGCAAAAACATTTCAGTGATCATCCGTTTGCGAGCGATCTCAACAAGAACTCACTTACGAAGAGGTGGGCATTCATCTCCGAACAATGCGCGGAGTTTTGTGCCTCCTATGACCATGTTAAGTCAAGGCCCGTGAGCGGCATTCGAGTTGGAGACATGGTATGTTCCTACACATATCTATATGTTCTCATTCATACGAGCTTTGCATTCAAACATAAACTTGAACTTGTTGGTTTAGGTGTGGCAAGCATTGGAGCACTTCAAGACTTTCCACGAGAAGAAAGCTTTCACGTTGGGCCATTGTTGGACGAATCTCAAAGGTTGCGAGAAGTGGAAAGAGCTCTATGCAGGAAGTGCAAAGGGAGGAGGCGCCGGAATCATTATCAACGAGAAGGGCCCGCAACCAAAAGGCCGAGAGGAAGGAACAGCTCCAAGCTAGAGCTCAAGCGTGAAGTTCGTCAGTTGCCATCCAGGAGACATTGAAAGAGTTGATCACCGACAAGGAGGTGTCCATCGACAAGAGGGAAGAGAGGAAACGCAAGGAGAGAGATACTACGAGATCCAGTCAAAGCGCAATGCCCGTGAAAGAAAGAAGAAGGTAGAGCTCCATCTTGCCAAATAAAACATGATCATGACTGCAGATCTCACCGAGATGGACCCAATTCAACGGAGTTGGTTTGATAAGAAGAAGAAGATGATCTATGAGCGAGATGCATAGATTACTCCTCTATTTATGTTTGCGTACATGTACGAACAATGCTTGCTGATTTTGTACTCCGCTGGTCCTTTAAATTTGCTTCACTTTAGTACTATGCTTGCTTAGTTTGGTTCAGTTGGTCCTGGGAAGAAGGCCGGACAGATGGTGCACCGTTGGGTGCACCAGCCATTCCAGGCCGGACGTCGTCCCGAGGCCTATCCACCCCGCCTCGCAAACGGAATGAATCAGTCAAAAGGCCTGTCCGAAATGCGGGGGGGGGGGGGCATTGGAGCTGGCCTTAGGCCTTCGGGTGATGATCCGTGCTGGAATAAAATTTGGAGTGCCTTTGTACCTTCAAAAGTTAAAACATATGCTTGGAGAGCTGCTTCCAATGCCCTAGCTACAGAAGAAAAGAAGGTGATACAGAAGATACCTGGTATAGGCCTTTGCAAGATTTGTGAATCGGAAGAGGAAGATGTTGCACACGCGCTGGTATTCTGTCTGCATGCAAAACGACTTTGGAGTGCGATGAGGACTGCTGGACCCTTCCTTCTACAACAAAATTCCATATTTTATCCCCTACATGGTTCAAGTCGGTTATCCACTCCATCCCTAGCCACTTAGTGGACAAAACACTGCTCGTTGCGTGGAGGGCCTGGTATAAGAGGAATGAGATTACCCACGACAAACCCCTTCCGTCTACCGAAGGTTCACGAAGATTTATATGCAACTATGCAAACACCCTTAGCTCCATCTCGGTTGTCTCAACTGACCAGATGCTGAAAAGGGAAGATGTTGCATGTACCTCTTGTGGATGTTTCGGCTGTTGTTGTGAAGGAAGCACTATAGAGTAAATGCTGGGTCAAGACCCTAGCTGGGTGGGTAAAAGTAACGATTGACGGCTCGTTTAAAGAAGATAATGGATCTGCGGGCACTGGTATGGTCCTTTGTGACGACACTGGTGTGGTAATTTTTTCAGCGTGCCATTTTCTATTAGACTGCGAGGATGCTTATGAAGCGAAACTAATGGCGTGCAGGGAAGGCCTTGATTATGCTTTTCATCGGTCCAACTTACCCATTATTGTGGAATCTGATTGTGCATAGCTGGTCTCGGCTGTTCTATCAAAAGATCGTGATCGTTCCACCTATCTGCATACTGTTTCGGAGATTTGGAGTTTGGTTAGAGGTAATAAAAAGTGCTCTTTTGTAAAAGTAGACTGTAGTCAGGTGAAAATTAGTCAGTGGCTTGCTAATTGGACAAGTGCAGAGAACATAACTAGATTTTGGTTTAGGTCGTGTCCTTCAGGAGCTCGTAGCTAAACTCCCTGTAATTCTTGCTCATTAATAAAAAGTCTGGTTTTACTTGTAATTTTTTTTGTCGCACATGATTAAGATCTTATTTTTAAGTGAGCAAACATGTCCACTAAAATGCATCTATATATGTGCATATTTAAACCAAATTTGAGCAAAACTTCGTTAATATATTTGGAAAGGGAATAATATATTTTTGACACGACGAACAAAGGGAGAAGATGGTGTGAAAGAATGAATAACGGGCCATCGCCCACGGGCCGTTCTAGCTCCCATTAGCGGTGTATATACCCCATGAATAGTCAAAAAGTCTCGGGGCCTAACAAGCCCATTTTCCTGGCCCATCACTAAAAATATCATCGTCATCCTCCACTCTTCCATAGTCCAAGCACGCAGCCGGGCACCCCTCCTCAGTCCCCGCCTCCCGAAGAGGAGATAACGCAGGACAAGAAGACAGGCTCAGGTGCTCGCGCTTTGCCTTCTCCGAATCCATCTGCTTCTCACAAAGGATTGCCGCCTCGCTTTCTATCAGCGGCGAGTCGCGTCCCCCAGCTAAGACCAAATTTTCGTTTCCCCCCCTTAATTCTGCCACCTGCTGCCTGAGTTAGCGAGTTTCTAGGTGGGGAGTGCCTCCAGAAGAATGAAGTAGGGGTTGCAGCCCCACCGGCCGACCAGACCAGGAGTGATGGCGGCGCCGCCGCCAAACGCGAGCATGGGGCTGCTCAATCTGGGCGGGTGCGGGGTTTTGCTCCCCTCATTGCAGCCTAACTCCAGCCCGCGTCACGGGTTTTTGGTCCCGAGAAGGGACATCTCGGTGAGTTGGGGTTTGGTGAGAAGAGGCAGGGTTCTTGACCCCGGTCTCGGGGCCACGGGTGCCTTGGCTAGCGGCGAGGCTGGCGCCGGTTCGTCGGAGTTGCGGCGCATCGAGAAGGAACTCACTTTTAGTCCCACATTCACAGACTATGTGAAGATGATGGAGTCGGTGAAGTTGGACAGGAGCAAGAGTTTTCAGGGAGGTGATTCGGACCGCCGGACCCCGAGGAGGAGGTTTGCCAATGATGGTGATGTACCAGTTGGCCGACGAGTGGATAGGGAGTCAGGTGATCCAAGGAATAAATCATTTGAGAGGAAAAGAGGGGCTCTGAGGGACAGAGGGGGTGGCCAACGTAGGGGAGAGAGTCCGGCGATGAATGGTACTGCTGGATTGGTGGGGAAACGAATGGCGGGTGATGCTGAAAATAGCAGTGATGCTCAGGGAAATGTTGAAGAATATGTACAGAGAAGAATAGTTCGAGGCGAGCGGAGCCAATTTGGGGGCAGTACTGATAACAATGACAAGCAGTCTGCGACATTTGAGAGGCAAAGAGGGGCTCTTAGGGACAGAGGGGGTGACCAAAGTAGGAGAGGGAGATCGCCGATGAATGACAGTGCAGAAGAATTTGTTGGATTGGTGGGGAAAGGAATGTCGGGTGATGCTGAAAATAGCAGTAGTAGTCAGGGAAGGGTTGAAGAATATGTACAGAGAAGAATAGTTCGAGGCGAGCGGAGCAAAGTTGGGGACATTGGTACTGATAACAATGACCGCAGGCAGTTTGCATCACATGTCAAGGCTAAAGATAATAGAAGTAGTATGGTTCATGAATTGCCAGGAAACATGCGTGACCAGTCAAATGAACGGAAGGATTTACAAGGACGGGAAACTTCTGTCATAGGTCGTACTTCTGTCACTCGAGATAGCAGCATTATATTGAAGAACACCAAGTCTACAGAAAATAAGGGAAGAGAAGATTTTACTAATGCAAGAAGTAGTCCTAGACAGAGACAAATTTCCAATAGCGAGGTCAATGCTGATAATAAATTTCAAAGATACCAGCATAGAATAGAAAGTTCAGTAAGAAGTCCTGTAGTCGGTAGGTTTAGAGATAATGACATGGATTATAACAAGCCCGCTGTAAGCACAATGTCTGACAACAATGGTCGTCGAAATTATAGTTTTGAGCATGGAAAACCTGAAACAATTCGAATGCAGAGGGGTGAAAATGTTCAAGTGAGGAAGCTTGTTAGGAGAGATCCAAAAGATGTCATTCATGATAGGGCTGCTTTCAAGACTTTTGAGGCTTTCACTGATGTCAGGAACAGGCCACGGGCTCTTCAAATGGAAATAGAAGAGAGAATTCAGAAATTAGCTAGCAGGTAATTTGTTTTATTCTAGTGCTTGAGTTATGCTATTCTCTGATCTATTGAATGTTTGCCCAACAATTTAAATGATGAGAGGATTCTTCATATATATTTTTATTCTAATGCTTGAATTATCGTTGTTTTCTGCTCTATAAGTTGAACATATTAGCCTCTTATTATTTGGCATGCATAATAGCCTCTTCTAATCTGGAAAATACGGTCCATGATGGTAGGTTATATGTACTCATTAACATGATAAATTCCTTTGCTATTGGTTATTAGCCTCTTCTAATCTAGAAAGACCATGCTCAAGGCTCAAACATACTTTTAACACATCTATAGGTTATTTACATGTTATAAAGTAGTAATATGTACTCCTTAAAAATTATCAGACAGTTCCTGCTTAAAGAATTACTAGCAAGCTAATATTTACGTTGTGATGCCTCGATGCAAACTTATTTACAGTTTTTTTTAAGAACTCTTTTTTTGAATGTTCATTACAGACTGCACTCCCTAAATGGACCTTGTATGCTGAGCTGACTAAGAAAGTATTTTTGTATCTCTTGCTTTCCACAGAATTGATAATCATGTGGAGTCACTATTGTCTTAGTTAATTTCTTATAATTCTTTATTTTTGAAGGCTCAATGCTACAGATATAAATACTCCCGAGTGGAAATTCTCCAAGATGATTCATGATGCGGAAATCAAATTCACCGACCACTCTATACTAAGGATTGTTCAAATATTGGGTCGTTATGGAAACTGGAAACGTGTTCTGCAAGTTGTTGAGTGGCTTCAGTCACGTGAAAGATTCAAGTCCTACAAGAGTAGGTAAACTAGTTGCCCAGTTGTACATTTCCCTGTTCTTATCGATCTTAAATCTGCATTTTTGTTTCCATACCATGCATTTTAACTGCTTTGGTGTATGTAGAGTTGATCTATTTGTGCATCCTTAAGTAGTTTCTTTGATTAATTTTTCTGGTACCTCAGTATGGGCTCATTAAATGTCTACAATGAATAGTGTATGTGATGCATATGATTTTTATAAAAAATACCTTCTGATGTAGGTATATTTATACAACAGTCCTTGATGTTCTTGGGAAGGCAAAGAGACCTTTCGAGGCCTTGAATGTATTTTACACCATGCTGGTATAACTTGTACTTATCTTCATCTTATTTTCTACAGAAATACTAATCTTCATCTTATGGGCATCTTATTTAGAGGTTGTTCCTGTACTTCATTTGCAGGACCAATTGTCCTCTTATCCTGACATCGCGGCTTATCATTGTATTGCCGTGACTCTGGGAAAAGCTGGTCTTGTGAAAGAACTATTTGATGTGATCGATTGCATGCGTTCTCCTCCTAGAAAGAAGTTTATGGTGGGTCCTGTTCAGAATTGGGATCCCTTGTTGGAACCAGATCTCATTGTATACAATGCGGTGAGTTTATTTGTAGCAAATGTGATATGTGAGTATAATCAGTGTACCATGAACCAGGCATGTTGAAGTTCATTGGTTACTTGGTATTCACTAGAACATAACTGCTTCTACTGCTATGTAGGTTTTGAATTCTTGCGTGCAACAAAAGCAATGGGAAGGGACATTCTGGGTCCTGCAACAGTTGAAAGAGAAGAATATTCGCCCAACAAATACAACGTACGGACTTGTAATGGAGGTATGTTGATTGTGATACAAGTCCAAATACGTAAAACAAACTCTCTATTCTCTCCCACCCAACTATACTGGGCCCTAAAGGGGCATTTCTACAAACCTCTTCAGATTTTCTGGAAGATAACTAAACATTTTTCATTTTCTTTGGATAGAACTATACATGAAAGTTGTTAAGATCTATTTTCTGTCGAATTTTTCTTGCCTGATTTCCTAAGAGCTGCTGATTGTACAGAATGTTTTATGCATAAATTTTCAATTGTAAAATTGCTACTCAAACTTGGTTTTTGTCCCAATATCATGCTATATATTTTGGGCACAATTCTTTATGAAGCATGATCCATTTTTATTCTAGTTTAATTTCTTGGTGGTGCAGGTAATGCTTGTTTGTGGCAAGTATAACTTGGTGTATGAGTTCTTCGACAGGGTGAAGCAAAAATCAATACCTGGTGCATTGAACTATAAAGGTAATAATTAGAACTTGAATACAGTGCTAGTTAAAGCAAGTTCCTGTCTCAAAAGTCAAAACTCATGCTGGTTGCAGTTCTTATAAATGCACTTTGGAGGGAAGGAAAGATTGATGAAGCAGTTATGGCTGTGAAGGACATGGAAAATCGTGGAATTGTTGGTTCCGCTAGTCTCTATTATGATCTTGCTCGGTGCCTTTGCAGTGGAGGGCGGTGCAAAGAAGCACTTCTCCAGGTTTGGCCTACAAAGTGCAGTTAATATGTAATACACTTGCCATAGCTTATGTTGATAGTGAAGCTCCTTTGGTTAGTTATTTCATCTTGATTACTCCCAACTCTTGATTATGTTGAAGAATAAATCGCAGAACATAAGTTTACAATAGCCACACCGAAGGCTCAGTATTTCAACTGTCCACTAAGTCTTAGAATCAATGAATAATATATTCTGTTGGTTTGACTGATTAATTGTGATTTTACGATTCACCAGTTGCTATCAGGGCCTCATGGGCACAGTTAATGTTATTTTTGATTATTCACTTGCAGAACATATATAGTTTCAGACATTTTGTCCTTGAGCAAGAAAAGGCCAGATTGTGTAAAATCATATTTTGGTCGATGTAGGCACTGTGCATATCTGGATAATGTGAATTAAGTATGGAATTAGATTTCGACCATCTAATTTTCATTGCAGGGCTTTTGATTTTTAGGGAGGTTTGAACCAGCTACCTAGGAAATGATAACACTCAGGGCCTTTTTGATTCGAAGAATTGTAATGCCATGCCCACTTGATTCCCACAGGGTTGTGTTGGATCAAAGTTTGTTTGATTGAACCATAGGAAAAGCAAAGGGTTTTTACTTTTTCCAAGAGGTTGGAGTGGATGGAAAATTTTCAGGAAACCTAGTGCAAATGAGTCCTTAGGAAAATTTCCTATAGAATAAAATCCTACAAATCAGAAAACCCCATAGGAAAAAATCCTCCAACTTTCCTATGAAAAATCCTTTGAATCATGAACATTTTACAGAGAACAATTTTTGGGTCTCAACTACACTTGAACCTCTGTATATATATATCTAAAACCCCGTCGCCTGTGTATATACTATTTCTGTAATGTCTTCAGACTGTTTCTTTCCTCTTCAACTTTTTATATATCTGAGTGATAGCAACTGTACTTCAGGTTGAGAAAATATGCAAGGTTGCGAACAAACCACTGGTTGTTACCTACACAGGACTTATTCAAACTTGCATAGAAAGTGGAAGCATGGAAAATGCTAAATACATATTCAACATAATGTGCAACTACTGTTCACCTAATAATGTGACTTGCAACATCATGCTGAAGTCATACATAGATCATGGAATGTTTGAAGATGCAAGAAATCTACTGGAGAATATTCTAAGTGGCAGGATTCAGAGTAAAGCGGATTTGGGTGAACAAGCAACTGCAGACAAGTTTACTTTCAATACTTTCATGGATGCTTGTGCTGAAGCAAAAAGGTGGAATGACTTCGAGTATGCATTTCGAAATATGTTATCTAATGGCTACCATTTTGATGAACGAAGGCACCTCCGTATGGTACTTGATGCCTATAGGAGTGGGAAGGTACTTTATCTCATATGCTCTAGGTTCTGATTATCTATGGATGTTCTTAATATTTATTTAGCATAAGTACTCAGGTATAAAGCTGAAGCATTCTGGTTGGCCTTATGGTAATAATATAGGTCATGTCTGACATGGTCATAGGAGACTGTAACCATATGTCGTGGGCCATATCAAAATTCCTGCCATTCAGTTTGAGATTTTTGTTAAACCTTATTCCGTGTCTGTTCTCACCCTAGCTATCTGTTGCCCATCATTATTCAGGAACAGCTTCTGGAAGATATATGGGACTACCTATGTCAACATGGCCGGGTTCCACCTGCCGCTATGATAATGGAAAGATTTTGCCTAAAACTGAGACAAGGCGACACAGCGACAGCGCTCTCCTGCATCAGCAGCTTCGAGGATAGCAAGATACGCACTGTTTCATCTATGTCTTGGCTCAACTTGCTAAACCGAAACTCGGATCGCCTGAAGGAAGAGAGTATCGTCAAGCTAGTCCATGAACTCAACAACAAACTCGCAACCTCAGGTAGTTCCTGCAGTCCCGTGTACCGAAATATTCTCGGTAGCTGTACAGAGCTCCTTTCCGGTGGTGGAAAGACCAACTTCTGATGGACATACAACTTAAATTCTTCACTGCTTCGTTAGCCTATCGTCGCTCAGAGTTTTGTTATCGGTGGGAACCACTGGTTTGGTTGCGGCTTCATGATCTTTCTGAAGGAAATGCTTGCGGAAGCTGAAGGCTACCTTTGATAGTAAGCAAACACATGGTTCATGGTTGGTTGGTTGACTGTTAGACTGTTTGTTGCGGTTGGATATTGGCAGGATTCACTTTTGACAATGGCCGTAGTGATGCATTGTGCTTGTCCCATGTAATAGTATAACAGTGATAGTGTCAGCTGGTATCACTAGAGCTAGAATACATATAGATGATGGATACGTGATAGCTACATGTTTGGACAATTCTGGACCAATCACACTGGAATCTCCGAGTGAGTCCAGTTACGCCAGAACCACTTTTTGGGCAGGGTCTAAAACTATGGGTGCTGGTTTGGAGATCAGGACGTATCCAAGAT